>CAWUFW010001374.1:1885000-2485000 GCA_963921515.1 Calotriton arnoldi | reverse complement strand
GCAAAGGCAGTGTGTGAGTGTAGTGGTACAGGACCTCTAAGGGTGGCACAATAAGTGCTGCAGCCCTTGGAGGCCTTCTCTGGTCACAGTGCCCTGGGTACCTGTGGTACCATTTACCAGGGGCTGACCTGTGGCCAGAGATGCCAATTGGGTTTAGGCTTCAATGCAGTTTTAGGGAAAGAACATAGGCCCTGGGTTCCTGGAGCCCAGGGCACACTCAGTCAAAGTACATCAGTAATTCAGCAAAAAGTGGGGGCAACGATGCAGAAAGAGGGCACTTTCTCACAATCATGTTAGGGTTTATAAAAATGAAAATAAGTCATGTCTTTTTTATGTCGAAGCCTACCAGACAGCCCAGCTGTATAGTTTGCAAAGACATCTTGGGGACATTGTGAAAGCTTCCCTGGGAATGCATTACACCCATTGCTTACCATTGGCTTTGTGGTTTGTAACTCACATTTGTTTGCTTTCTACTTGTTGGCTTTACTTGTTTTAGGCTGTCCAGCATGTTTTTGTCCCTCTCATGGAGCATCGCCTGTTTATCATTGTTCCTTGTATTCTTCCATTTGTACTTGCTTTCTGTAAACAGGCCTTTACACTTAGTTCTAATCTTGTCACATTTGCTGTGCATTCAAAGACCGAGGTCAAATGTCAGACTCCCCCTTCTGAGGGAGCTTGGTGTTTACTTTTCTTTCTCTGACTTCAAAGTGAAAAGATATATGTGACAAGCCTGCGGTGTACCCATGTGAGAGGAGAAGCTGCAGGCTGTTATTTTTTCTGGCACACAACAAAATTCAAAAGTCTGTAAATTAACTGTGCAAATATTTCAGAATGTATCAGAATTATGAAAGCACAAATGAAGCACATTTTTTTGTAATTCTGAAGTGTGGAAGAAACAAATATTTTAATACGATCAAAACAAATCAATACATTAGGTGATGCCATTTCCACACATTTTTGTTTGTGCGCTGTGTAGTTTTATCAGTAAAACTGTATGTCTGTGCAAATGTAATGGTCATTTCGATTGATTCCACTCTACACCACCATACACTATGACACTCTACTCCCCTCCATGCTTAGCCACTCCACTCTAAACCACTCCACTACAATTTACGACACTCTCTGCCACTCCCTTCAAGGACACTCTACTCCACTCTACGACACTTTACTCCACTGCACTCTACACCACTCTACACTACTCTACTCCACTCTATGCTACTTCACTCTGCGTCACTCCACTCAACACCACGCTACTCCACTCTATGCCACTCCATGGCACTCCACTCTACATCACTCCATGCCACTCTACTCAATGCACTTTACTCCACGCCATTACACTCCACTCCACTCTATGCCACTTCACGCCACTCCACTCAATGCCACTTCACTCTAAGATACTTTATAGCACTTTACTCCACTCTACACCACTCCTCTCTACGCCACTCTATGCCACTTCGGTCTGGGCTACTCTACTCCACTCGGTGCCCCTCTACGACACTCCATTCCACTCTACTCCAAGTCACTCCACTCTACAACGCTTAACTCTACAACACTTGACCTTATCACACTCTAGTGCATTCCACTCTACTCTACGCCACTGCACTGTACGACACTCTACTCCACTCTATGCCACTTCACTTTAGGCGACTCCACTCTATGACACCCCACTCTGCAACACTCAACACCACTGTACAACACTCCACTCTACAACACTTTATGACGCTCTATGCCACTGCACTCTACACCATTTTACGTCATTCTATGCCAATACACTGTATGACACTTAACTCCCCCCTATGCTATGCTACGCCACTCCACGGCACTCCATTCTACTCCACTCTATGACATGCTACTTCCCTCTTTGCTACCCCACTCTACCCCTCCACTCTATGTCACACCACTTTATGACACTCTACTCTACACCACTATACTCCACTTTATGCCACTCCATTATTCTGTCCTCCACTCTAAGCCATTCCGCCCCACCCCAGTCTGCACTACTCCATATTACACCATTTCACTCTATGCCCTCCACAATACTCCACTCTACTCCACTCTACTCCACTCTACTCTACTCCACTCCACTCCACTCCACTCCACTCTACTCTCCTGTAATCTACTCAACTCTACTCTATGCCACTCCACTCTACGCCACTTAACTCTATGCCACTCTATGCTACTCCACTTCACTCTATGACACTCTACAACACTCCACTCTACTTCCCTCCATGCCACTCCACTCAACTCCACTCCAGGCCATTCCACTCCACTCCACTCCACGCCACTTCACTCTATGCCCTTCCACTCAATGTCACCCCACTTTATGATACTCAACTCTACAACACTCTACTCTACTCAACGACACTCTACGTCACTCTACTCCACTCTGTGCCACTCTAAGACACTCCACTTTAATCCACGACACTCCACTCTACGATACTCCACTCCAGGATACTCCACTCTATGACACTCTACTCTATTCCAATCTAATTGACTCCACTCCATTCCACTCTATAACACTTTACTCCACTCTGTGCTATGCCACCACACTCCATGGCACTCCAATCTATTCTACTGCACTCCATTATCCACTCTACAACACACTACTTCATGCTGTGCTACGCTACTCTTCTCTTATCGACATGACACTCTACTCTTTGCCACTCTACTCCACTCTACTCCACTTTATGCCACTCTATGCCACTCCACTCTACTCCACTCCTTGCCCCTCTGCTGTACCCCACTACATGTCACTCCACTCTACTCCACTCCACGCCACTTCACTCTACACCACTCCTCTCTATGCCATCCACTCTACAACATGGCACTCTATGACATGACAATCTATGACATTCTAGTCCACTCTATGTCACTCTAGTCCACTCTATGCCACTCCAATCCACTTTACGCCACTCCACACCACTCCATTCTATGCCACCCCACTCTACAGCATGACATTCTAAACCACTCTATGCCACTCCACCCTATTCCACTCCACTCTATGGTACTCCACTCTATGCCCCTCCACTCTACTCCACTCTACTTCACTCTAATATACTCTATGCCACTCTTTGCCACTTCACTCTATGCCGCTCTACGCCATTTCACTTTAGTCCACTATAGTCCACTCTACACCACTCCATTCTCTGACACTCTACTCCACTCCATGCCACTTCAATCTAGGCCACTTCATCCTATACCACTTCCCTCTAGGTCACTCTACTCCACTCTACGACCCTCCACGACACTCTACTCTACGATACTGCACTCTACGAAATTCCAACCCACTCCACTCTATGACACTCTACAACACTCTAAGCCGCTCCAATCTCTGACAATCTAAGCCACTTTAGTCCACTCCACATTATGCCACTCCACTTTACGCTACTTTTACTCCACTCTGCGGTGCTCAACTCCACTCTACTCTACAACACTCTACGACACTTTACTACACTCTATGCTGCGCCACTTTAGGCCGCTACTCTCCAAGCTACGCCACTCTACTCCACTCTATGCCACTATGCCACTCTACTCCACTCTATGCCACTCTACGCCACTCCACTCTACAACACTCCACTCTATGATATGATACTCCACTCTAAGCATCTCCACTCTACGCCCCTCAACTCTACTCCCCAACAGTTTATGCCCTTCTACTCTGGCACAACGCTCTACCTCCACTCTTCGCCACTCCACTCTACAATACTGCACTCTACACCATGCTACTCTATGCCATGCTACTCTGTGCCACTCAACTCCATTCCACAACACTCCACTTTCACTCTAGGCCACTGTACCCCACTCTATGCTACTCCACTCTAAGACCCTGCACTCTATGACGCTCCTCTCTATGACCCTCCAGCACTGGTGTAACAAAATCCCCCGCAGCCCCCGCAGTGCAGGGGGAACCAAGCTCTGGGGCCCCTCTGCAGCACTGGCAGGTCCCTGGCCTGAGAGCTCTGGACTGGGCGCAGAGCGTGGGGGCCCCCCTGCATGTATTTTGCAGGCGGCCCCTATACGTTTTGTTACGGCACTGCCCTCCACTCTATGGCCCTTCTTTCTATGAACCTCCACTCTATGATCCTCCACAACTCTTTTCTCCACTACACTCCTTGACACTCTAACCTACTCCGCTCTACAAAACTCCACTCTACGACACTACAACATTCTACGGCACTCTGTGCTACTCTATGCCATTCCAATCTATGACAATATAAGCCACTTTACTCCACTCTGTGCCACTCCCTGTTACCCCACTCTACTCTGACACTTTATTACACTCTACGTTACTCTACTACACTCGACTCCACTCTACGGCACTCTACTCCACTCTACAACACTTTACTCCACTCTATGAACTTTACTACAATCTATGCTATGACTTTATGCCCCTCCACTCTACGTCACTCCACTCTATGACACTGTACTCCACTTCGCTCCATGCCACTCCACTCTACGACACTCCACTTCACTTTATGCCACTCCACTCTATGCCCCTCCACTTTATGCCCCTCCACTCTACGCCCCTCTACTCTACCACACAACACTCTACTCAACTCTACGCCACTCCACTCTACAACACTCCACTTCACTCAACGACAATCTACTCCACTCTACAACCCTCCATTTTACGTTCCCTCCAGGACACTCTACAATCCTCAACAACACTCTACAACACTCTACTCTACAACACTCCACTCTACAACACTTTTAACACTCCACTCTTCGTCATTCCACTCTATGCAACTCAATGCCACTCCACTCTACAACACTCTATGACACTCAACTCCACTCTACTCTTCTCTATGTCCACTCCACTCTACGACACTCCACTTCACTCTAGGCCACTCTACTCAACTCTGTAGCGCGACACTCTATGACCCTCCATGACACTCTAGTCTACTCTACGGCGCTTCACTATACAGCACTCCATGACATTCTAACCCACTCCACTCTACGAAACTCCACTCTACGACACTCTACAGCACTTTATGCCACTCCAATCTATGACAATCTAAGCCACTTTACTCCACTCTATGCCACTCCACTCTGACACTTTACTCCACTCTGCATCTACTCCAAACTGTGACACTCAACTTCACTATGACGCAATCTGCTCTACTCCAGTCTACAACACTTTACTCCACTCTACGCTATGCTACTTTATGCCCCTCCCCTCTCTGTCACTTCACTCTATGACACTCTTCTCCACTCTACGCCACTGCACTTTACGCCACTCTACTCCACTCTATGCCACTCCACGCCACTCCACTGTATGACACTGCATCCACTCTATGCCCGTCCACAACAATCTACGACCCTCCACATCACTCTATGACCCTCTACAACACTCTACTCCACTCTACAACACTCTACTCCACCCACACTATTCTATGCCAGTCTGCCACTCCACTCTATACCACTCCACTCTATGCCACTGCATGCCACTCTACGGCACTCCACTCTACACCATTGCACTCTATGACACTCTACTCCACTGTACTCCACTGTACTCCACTCTATGACACTTTACTCCATTCTACGACACTTCACTCCATGCTATGCCACATTATTCCCCTCCACTCTATGCCCCTTTTCTCTACAACATTCTACTCCACTCAACGCCACAACACTCTATGCCCCTCTACTCCACTCCACGCCCCTCCATGCTACCCCTCCACTCTATGCCACTCCACATCCCTCCACTCTACATTACTCCACTCTATGCTACTCCACTCCACTCTATGGCACTCCCCTCTATGACACTCCACTCTGCAACATTCCACAACACTCTACACCACTCCACTCTACGACAATCTACTCCACTGTACTCTATGCCACTCTACTCCACTCTACGCCTTTCCACTCCACCCCATTCTCCTCTACACCACAAACTTTACACCACAAACTTTTAGCCATGCTGAACAGCAGCCAATGCTGATTTATAATATGGCTAAAACACATTGACAAAGCCAATAGTCCTTGCAAAGGCGAGACCAATAAGCTTTGCCAATGCTTGTTGTCACGTGTCTCTAAAAACAGAATGGAAAGATTTAAGATCAGTAACACTGAAATAGGGTGATCAGATTATGAAAACCAAAAACTGGGGAATTCCATAAATATAGACATAGGACTACAATTTTGCATCGACCGCAGGGTACAGAATTAATTAATTGACAGCATATGAAACACAGACAGTAATCTACTGAAAGGAATTTATTACTACTTTTAGACATAGCATTTTCTTTGTAAACTAATTTGTTTTCCACTAATCACTGCTAACTGATTCTGTGCTGGAACACATGGAACTTGCCTCACTCCGAGTTCAGTCAGCACTTTCTAAAAACTTGACATGTGCTAAATTTACTGAAATTTGCAAGGAAAGAAAGTGAAAACTCAAAAGTGTCTTCGCAAATCTGGTACGCTTGGTCACCTTACAGTAACAATTTGTTTACATTTGTGTGTAAGTGATGCCGTATTAGGAATTAATACAAGATGTAATTATTAATTAATTGCTGGTAAGATAAGTCATGAGAGTAGAAATCAGTGTGTGTGTCTGTCTGTCTGTCCGTCCGTCCGTCCGTCCGTCCCACACTGTGAGGACCAGATCAGTCCTCATAGCAAGGGGAAACACTGACAGAACCAGACATACACTGTCTTTGTGATGACTGGTGGGTTAGGATGACCAGCCCCCGTAGTGTGTTTAGGTACTTTCGAGCGAGTGCATCAAAAAACTAAGGGGCAGATTTACGAGCCCCTTGCGCCACTTTTGCGCCGCCGTTGCGTCACTTCTGTGATGCAGCGGTGGCGTAAACCATGTGCCACGTTGTGCCCTATTTACAACGTGACGCATCTAGGGAGATGCGTCACGTTGTAAAGCCTGCGCCACATGAAACCTGCGTCAGGTTTCATGTGGGCGTTCAGCGCGGGGGCGTTCCGGCGCAGTAAAGCCTCGGAAAAGTGCCTGAGTGAAATCTACAAGTTTCCACTCAGTCACTTTTCCGACGCCGCTGCGTCAAAACCTTGCGCCTGCTTGAAGCAGGCGTATGGCGTGACGCACCACGTTATGTATGGGCAGGCCACGAGCATTGCTGGAGTTGCGTCGCGCTTGCGACACGACTCCAGCAATGCGCCACCCTTCCGACGGGAGATGCGTCACGCATCTGTTTATCCTTGCGCCACGATGCGCCGCATTGTAAATGCGGCGCATCTGTGGTGGCGCAAGGGTAAACTTGCGTGACGCATCTTACCTGGCGCATCCCTGCTGATTTGCAGGGATGCGCCAGTCGTCATAAATCTGCCCCTAAAAGTGCAGTTATATTTGCCTCAGTCCACTTTATAGCCTTCCCTACTATCATTCCGGCCGGTATGTTATGTTGTGTGTTTGTGGCCATGTTGTATAGATGTCTTGCTATGAAGAAAAGATTACATGTTTCCAGGCATTGGCTTCTATTTGACAACCTAGTGTATTCTCGGATGTTTAGTCCAGTTTGAGGAACTCATGTTGTAATTCATAGGGTAAATAGTATGTGATGAATTGACTTGTTTGGCTTGTATTTAAAATATTTTTTCATTGTCTAATTAGGTTAGTTTATAGAAAATGAAACAAAACCATGCATTTCTAAAATAAAGTGGCTCTGACAGTTAATTTAAATGGAAACATTTTAGATGAGTAATGAAGAAAATCGGGTTTATTTTAAATGCTTTATTCAACTGCAACATAGTACTATAAGAAATAAATCGTGATTGAGATAATGGATTGAGGTGTTGTGTACTGTCCAACATTCTATGACAAAAAAAGAGGTAGGGTTTTTCAGGTTTCAAAAATCCCAGGAATTTGCCGCTAGGCCCTCTGATTCAGAGAACATTATCAATGGGTAGGAACTGAGGAGGGTCGTTGAAATCGATCCAGCTATCTTAGTGCGCTCCATTACCTGCTGCTATGATCTCCAAATAAACACTTTCTAGACCCTTCCCTCTTTTATCCCTCAACGATCCTTTTCAATCCATCTAACAAACTCACATGTCCACCGCTCAAATTAATTTCATATTTCCCTATACTAATTCAACACTAATCCTGTTTGGGTTCCGGAGTAGCGTGCTACTCGTCGAAAAGCGCTTTGGTGCCCCATCAGGGGTGCCAAGTGCTATATAAATGCAAATCCCTCCCTCTTATAACACTCCACTATCATTTTCAAGCCAAATAACAGACTCACATGTCCACTAGGGACTACTCAAAAAGCCAGGTCTTCAACTTCTTGAAGTGGCATTAGCTCAATTCAACTTTGCTTGAAAGAGTAAGGCAAATGGAGTGGAATATATAATGTGAGAAAGGATATATGGTCATGGAAAGGAGACGGCACATAGAAAAAGGTGGTAGGGGGAGAGTGGATAACACCTCGCCAGCTTAAGGGACAACAAAAGCAGTCCTACAGTGACAACACCAGGCACTGGACAAGGCCATCTTCTCCTTTCATTCTTCTAAGGGGAGTAAAGTACCTTAGAACAGAGTGATAGTTACATCCGTACTTACAGCACTTACAAATGACAAAAATAACTGTTATTACTGCTACTGCTAGGACAAGCCACAGTTCCATGAAGACTTTTCTTTCTTTGTTATTGTATGTGCTAATGCTGAGCAGAAATCTGCTGTCTCTGGCATGACCTTGCAGGCCAGCTGGAAACAAGCGCATGCTAAACAAGCATTTGCAATGCAATAGGTCTCGCATTTATGAGAGTTTGAGCTATTGGCATTGTAAATGACAATGCCTTTTATGTATGTGTTGTTTTTAAAACAGATAAATAAAAGGCATTGCCATTTACAATGCCAATAGCTTAAACTCTTGCAAATGCGAGACCTATTGCATTGCAAATGCGTTCATGCTATAACATTTTTTTTAAAGCGTTAGGAGAGAGCGTGTCCTGCCTGCAACAGCAGGCAGGACAAAGCCATTTGAGAAAATAGTGCTTGGAGGCTGTAATTAAAGCCTACCGAGCAACAACACACGTAACGGGGGTGTCATCATGGGAAGTTACAAAATGAGACAAGGCGGTTCTTAGGAGGGACTACTAAGCCTATTGACCAATGAACAGCCACAGTTTACAGTGGCCAATGAGACAAGCCAATGAAAAACATGGGTGGAGAGTGGGCAGAGCTTCAAGTCCCTACCTGAATACAGCATGCCTTGTAGAGCAGCGCATGCGCTGCCCAGGCTCGACCTAAAAACACATCAGGTTTGGACAAATGTGGGCACCATCACAGTTTAAAGTCTTTTGACTTGGCATGATTTTTATAGTGGCACACATTAGAAGTCACAGTCATGAGGAGAAAGAATGCCCCTTTGTAGTGCTGCCAAAATGCTAATCCTTCTTACCACACCTGAGGAAAAGCCTTGTGATAAATAATACAAGTATGTAGTGGCCCCGTCTACTGATTAAATACTTCTCTTTGCCTCCAGTGTAACTAGTTTGTTCTTCCTGAACTTGTCTCGAAGCTCTCTAAGTCATCCTATATTCTGGTCTTCAGACACTTGCTGTGAACCAATTGATCTTGTGAATAGTATTTAAAATGTCTATAGGGAGTTTATCACATGTAATGCTGTGTTATATTATGCATTTTTATGTAGTGTGCATCCCCTAAACATGTATGTTTCTGCAGTTATGCATTTGCTCTCTGAGAATGCTCAAAATAGAGGGACCTTGAGTTTGCTGTTGTCTTCACTGCAAAGTGTCTTTAGGGTTGTCTCTGCGTGATGTATCGAAGCGGGATGCAGAACCTTTGACCCAGCACAGAAGCAGCATCAGCTGTGTCAATCTGTCTGCTCAAGGTCTACCTAACACCTTGTGGTGTGCATGCGCATAGATGCATCAAGTTAAGTATTCAACGCCCACTCATCCAAGGCTTTTGTGAATGAAGTATTTAATAATTTGTCTTTCACTGATTGCTGGCGTAGATGATAAACAAACTCCTTCAGTGGTCGAGAAACAGGGAATTTTCTGAAAAGAGTTTCTCTATGTGTCTGTTTATCACGCACTCCTGCAGCTGAGCTAGCCAAAGTAGTAAATGACTTGCGGGTAGAACCAAACAGGAAGTCGGACTCTTCATATTATAGTAAACTCTGACTAGCCTCACAGTCCGCCATTGTCACCTCAGTCCCAGCTAACTCTGCTGCGACCAGGGCACACAGCAGTGCTGGGACAAGAGAGGGGACAGCACAGTGAGCTGGCAAGCATGTGTGACGGTGACAACCCAGAAGGAGTGAGTACTTGCTTTCTAATTTCATGGCTAGAAAAAGACCTCTGTCCTTTGTCATTATATCTGCTGTAGAAATCTGTGTGTAAAAGGTCACCAAGGGGTTCTAAGCTCCAAGCGGCATACTGTGTTTATATGCCTATGGTTATAAGACTGTGTTGCAGTGGCATAGAGTGCAGTGGTGTACAGTAGATTCTTTCAGAGTAGAGTGAAGTGTCATACAGTGGTGCAAGGTAGAGTGTAGTGGCATAGAGTAGTGGCAAAGAGTCCATTGGTGAGGATTGCAGTGTTGCAGAGTAAAGTGGCTTAAGTGGAGTGGTGAAGAGTAGAGTGGAGTGACCTAGACTGGATTGGTGTAGAGTGCAGTGGTGCATAGAAGAGTGGGGGTAGAGTGCACTGGCATAGAGTAGAGTGGTGCAGAGTAGAGAGGCGTAGAGTGAAGTGATGTAGAGTGCAGTGTTATAGAGTGCAGTGGTACACAGTAGATTAGAGTGCCATAGAGTGTAGTGGTGTAGAGTGTAGTGGCGAAGAGTGCATTGGTGGAGAGTGGTATAGAGTAGTACAGTGGTGCAGGGTACAGTGGTGCAGATTAGAGTGGCGTAGAGTTCAGTGACTGAGAGTGCAGTGTTACAGGGTAGAGTGTTGTAGAGTGAAGTGGTGTACAGAAGAGTGGTGTAGAGTGCAGTGGGGCAGAGTAAAGTGTCAGAGTGCAATGGTGTAGAGTAGAGTGGCTTAGAGTGAAGCGGCGTAAAGTAGAGTGTTACAGAGTACAATATAGTGGCACACAGTGCAATGGTGCAAAGTAGATTGGCGTAGAGTGCAGTGGGGTAGAGTGTATTGATTTTGAGTAAAGTGGTGTAGAGTGCATTGGCTTGGAGTGCAGCTGCTTAGAATAGAGTGGCGTATAGTGGAGTGGCGTACAGTGGAATGGCGCAGAGTGAAATAGAGTGTCATAGAGTGCAGTAGTATAGAGTAGATTATTTGAGCGTAGAGTGCAGTGGCATACAGTGCAGTGCCGTAGAGCAGTGGGGCAGAGTAGAGCGGCGTACAGTGCATTGATGTGGAGTGCAGTAGAATGGCGTAGAGTGGTGCAGAGTAGAGTGCAGCGTCATAGAGTGCAGTGGTGCAGATAAGAGTGACATGGAGTTCAATGGCGGAGAGTACAATGTTGCAGAGTAGAGTGGGGAGAGTGAAGTGGTGTAGAGTGGAGAGGTGCAGAGTAGAGCGGAGTGTAGCAGGGTAGAGTGCAGAAGCATAGAGTGTAGTGGCATAGAGTGTATTGGCATAGAGTAGAGTGGTGCAGCATAGAGTGCAGTGGCGTAGAGTGGCAGAGAGTGCAGTATTGGAGAGTAGACTGTTATAGAGTGCAGTGGTGCATAGTAGAGTGGCGCATAGTGCATTGGCGTGGAGTGCAGTGGCATAGAGTGGTGCAGAGTAGAGTGGCATGGAGTGCAGTGGCATAGAGTGGTGCAGAGTAGAGAGCAGTGGCATAGAGTGGTGCAGTGGAGTAGAGTGGAGTAGAGAGCAGTGGTGCAGAGTAGAATAGAGTGGCTTAGAGTACAATGTCATAGAATGCAGTGGCGTAAAGTGTTGCAGAGTAGAGTAGAGTGATGTAGAGTGTTGCAGAGTAGAGTATAGTGGCACAGAGTACAGTGGTACAGAGTAGTTGGCATAGAGTTGGTTTTGAGAAAAGTGGTGTAGAGTGCATTGGCTTAGAGTGCAGTGGTGCAGAGTAGAGTGCAGTGGTGTAGAGTAGAGTGCAGTGGCGCAGAGCAGAGTGGAGTGGCACCAAGTGCAGTGGCATAGAGTAGATTGTTTCAGAGTAGTGTGTAGTGGTGCATGGTAGAGCACAGTGGAGTAGAGTGCAGAGTAGATTAGAGTGGCGTAGAGTGGATTGGCATTGGCGTGGTACACAGTAGAGTACATTGGTGGAAAGTGCAGTGGAATAGGGTGCAGTGTTGCAGAGTAGAGTGGCATAGAGTGGAGTATCGCAGAGTGTAGAGTGCAGTGTTGCAGGCAGGACAAAGCTATTTGAGAAAATAGTGCTTGGAGGCTGTAATTAAAGCCTACCGAGCAACAACACACGTAACGGGGGTGTCATCATGGGAAGTTACAAAATGAGACAAGGCGGTTCTTAGGAGGGACTACTAAGCCTATTGACCAATGAACAGCCACAGTTTACAGTGGCCAATGAGACAAGCCAATGAAAAACATGGGTGGAGAGTGGGCAGAGCTTCAAGTCCCTACCTGAATACAGCATGCCTTGTAGAGCAGCGCATGCGCTGCCCAGGCTCGACCTAAAAACACATCAGGTTTGGACAAATGTGGGCACCATCACAGTTTAAAGTCTTTTGACTTGGCATGATTTTTATAGTGGCACACATTAGAAGTCACAGTCATGAGGAGAAAGAATGCCCCTTTGTAGTGCTGCCAAAATGCTAATCCTTCTTACCACACCTGAGGAAAAGCCTTGTGATAAATAATACAAGTATGTAGTGGCCCCGTCTACTGATTAAATACTTCTCTTTGCCTCCAGTGTAACTAGTTTGTTCTTCCTGAACTTGTCTCGAAGCTCTCTAAGTCATCCTATATTCTGGTCTTCAGACACTTGCTGTGAACCAATTGATCTTGTGAATAGTATTTAAAATGTCTATAGGGAGTTTATCACATGTAATGCTGTGTTATATTATGCATTTTTATGTAGTGTGCATCCCCTAAACATGTATGTTTCTGCAGTTATGCATTTGCTCTCTGAGAATGCTCAAAATAGAGGGACCTTGAGTTTGCTGTTGTCTTCACTGCAAAGTGTCTTTAGGGTTGTCTCTGCGTGATGTATCGAAGCGGGATGCAGAACCTTTGACCCAGCACAGAAGCAGCATCAGCTGTGTCAATCTGTCTGCTCAAGGTCTACCTAACACCTTGTGGTGTGCATGCGCATAGATGCATCATGTTAAGTATTCAACGCCCACTCATCCAAGGCTTTTGTGAATGAAGTATTTAATAATTTGTCTTTCACTGATTGCTGGCGTAGATGATAAACAAACTCCTTCAGTGGTCGAGAAACAGGGAATTTTCTGAAAAGAGTTTCTCTATGTGTCTGTTTATCACGCACTCCTGCAGCTGAGCTAGCCAAAGTAGTAAATGACTTGCGGATAGAACCAAACAGGAAGTCGGACTCTTCATATTATAGTAAACTCTGACTAGCCTCACAGTCCGCCATTGTCACCTCAGTCCCAGCTAACTCTGCTGCGACCAGGGCACACAGCAGTGCTGGGACAAGAGAGGGGACAGCACAGTGAGCTGGCAAGCACGTGTGACGGTGACAACCCAGAAGGAGTGAGTACTTGCTTTCTAATTTCATGGCTAGAAAAAGACCTCTGTCTTTTGTCATTATATCTGCTGTAGAAATCTGTGTGTAAAAGGTCACCAAGGGGTTCTAAGCTCCAAGCGGCATACTGTGTTTTTATGCCTATGGTTATAAGACTGTAGTGCAGTGGCATAGAGTGCAGTGGTGTACAGTAGATTCTTTCAGAGTAGAGTGAAGTGTCATACAGTGGTGCAAGGTAGAGTGTAGTGGCATAGAGTAGTGGCAAAGAGTCCATTGGTGAGGATTGCAGTGTTGCAGAGTAAAGTGGCTTAAGTGGAGTGGTGAAGAGTAGAGTGGAGTGACCTAGACTGGATTGGTGTAGAGTGCAGTGGTGCATAGAAGAGTGGGGGTAGAGTGCACTGGCATAGAGTAGAGTGGTGCAGAGTAGAGAGGCGTAGAGTGAAGTGATGTAGAGTGCAGTGTTATAGAGTGCAGTGGTACACAGTAGATTAGAGTGCCATAGAGTGTAGTGGTGTAGAGTGTAGTGGCAAAGAGTGCATTGGTGGAGAGTGGTATAGAGTAGTACAGTGGTGCAGGGTACAGTGGTGCAGATTAGAGTGGCGTAGAGTTCAGTGACTGAGAGTGCAGTGTTACAGGATAGAGTGTTGTAGAGTGAAGTGGTGTACAGAAGAGTGGTGTAGAGTGCAGTGGGGCAGAGTAAAGTGACAGAGTGCAATGGTGTAGAGTAGAGTGGCTTAGAGTGAAGCGGCGTAAAGTAGAGCGTTACAGAGTACAATATAGTGGCACACAGTGCAATGGTGCAAAGTAGATTGGCGTAGAGTGCAGTGGGGTAGAGTGTATTGATTTTGAGTAAAGTGGTGTAGAGTGCATTGGCTTGGAGTGCAGCTGCTTAGAATAGAGTGGCGTATAGTGGAGTGGCGCAGAGTGAAATAAAGTGTCATAGAGTGCAGTAGTATAGAGTAGATTATTTGAGCGTAGAGTGCAGTGGCATACAGTGCAGTGCCGTAGAGCAGTGGGGCAGAGTAGAGCGGCGTACAGTGCATTGATGTGGAGTGCAGTAGAATGGCGTAGAGTGGTGCAGAGTAGAGTGCAGCGTCATAGAGTGCAGTGGTGCAGAGAAGAGTGACATGGAGTTCAATGGCGGAGAGTACAATGTTGCAGAGTAGAGTGGGGGAGAGTGAAGTGGTGTAGAGTGGAGAGGTGCAGAGTAGAGCGGAGTGTAGCAGGGTAGAGTGCAGAAGCATAGAGTGTAGTGGCATAGAGTGTATTGGCATAGAGTAGAGTGGTGCAGCATAGAGTGCAGTGGCGTAGAGTGGCAGAGAGTGCAGTATTGGAGAGTAGACTGTTATAGAGTGCAGTGGTGCATAGTAGAGTGGCGCATAGTGCATTGGCGTGGAGTGCAGTGGCATAGAGTGGTGCAGAGTAGAGTGGCATGGAGTGCAGTGGCATAGAGTGGTGCAGAGTAGAGAGCAGTGGCATAGAGTGGTGCAGTGGAGTAGAGTGGAGTAGAGAGCAGTGGTGCAGAGTAGAATAGAGTGGCTTAGAGTACAATGGCATAGAATGCAGTGGCGTAAAGTGTTGCAGAGTAGAGTAGAGTGATGTAGAGTGTTGCAGAGTATAGTATAGTGGCACAGAGTACAGTGGTACAGAGTAGTTGGCATAGAGTTGGTTTTGAGAAAAGTGGTGTAGAGTGCATTGGCGTAGAGTGCAGTGGTGCAGAGTAGAGTGCAGTGGTGTAGAGTAGAGTGCAGTGGCGCAGAGCAGAGTGGAGTGGCACCAAGTGCAGTGGCATAGAGTAGATTGTTTCAGAGTAGTGTGTAGTGGTGCATGGTAGAGTACAGTGGAGTAGAGTGCAGAGTAGATTAGAGTGGCGTAGAGTGGATTGGCATTGGAGTGGTACACAGTAAAGTACATTGGTGGAAAGTGCAGTGGAATAGGGTGCAGTGTTGCAGAGTAGAGTGGCATAGAGTGGAGTATCGCAGAGTGTAGAGTGCAGTGGCAAAGAGTGCAGTGGTGCATAGTAGAGTAGTGTGGAGTAGAGTGCATTAGCATAGAGGAGAATGGGGTAAAGTAGAGAGGCGTAGAGTGAAGTTGAGTGGAGCGGTGCA
Organism: Calotriton arnoldi; assembly: GCA_963921515.1. Classification (NCBI taxonomy): domain Eukaryota; kingdom Metazoa; phylum Chordata; class Amphibia; order Caudata; family Salamandridae; genus Calotriton; species Calotriton arnoldi. The sequence continues at coordinate 2,469,312 of CAWUFW010001374.1, read as the reverse complement.
GAGTAGAGTGCAGTGACGCAGTGTGGAGTGGCGTGCAGTGGAGTGGCGTAGTGTGGAGTGGTGCAGAATAGAGTGAGTGGAATATGAATGGGGTGTAGCACACTTCCATTACAGACAACACATCTTCAATTGATAGCTCCATTACATACAGCACACAAACGCTAATGTATGAAAATGTCATCACCTAGTGTATTGATTTGTTCTGATCAAATTAAGATATCTGTTTTCACCACACTTCAGAATTACCAAAAAATGGGCTTCATTTGGGCTTTTCTAATTCTAAAATATCTGCACAGTTCATTTACAGACATTTACATTTTGTGGTATGCTACAAAAACATAACATCATACAGCCTTCCTCAAGCACTCCCCTAGGGCCAACATGATTGTCACATAAATCCTCTCAATTTAAAGTCAGAAAAAGAAAAGTAAACACCAAGCTCCCTGGAAAACAGAGCCTGATATTTGACCTCTGTCTTTGAACGCACAGCAAATGTGACTATATAAGAACAAGATTTAAAGGCCTGTTATGGGATTAGGAACCCAAAGCAGCCCTGGCAATTTTATCGGACCAGCCCTTGGAGAAGCACTACCTGACCCCGGGAGGCTGGAAACACTTGCTTGCTACCTTTGTTGCTGGGGGCCGATATACTGCTGCAATATCAGCCCCAGTAACAAAACCGGCCCCCACCCTTCCAGGGAAATGCCTGGTGCCGGGCACAGCTAGTCTGGCCCTGGGTAAGGGAAGGGACGAACTCAAGCTGGACAGCCTAAAAACAAATAAAACCAGCAAATGGAAAGCTAGCAAATGTGAATTACAAACCAGAAAGCTAATTGTAAAAATCGGGTGGAAAGCATTCTCAGGGAAGCTTTCCGAAAGTCCCCAAGATGTCGTTAGCTTTGACCTAAAAATGGTTGTGAACAGAGGCGGGCTACTGGCTACTGGCTACTGGGTGGAACTTAAGGTTTTTATTTTTTTGTTTGTTTTTTAAAAGGTGACAGCCCTACGTTACCTGACCTGACTTAGTTTATCAGTCAGCATATGAGATGCAACGCTGCAAAAAACCTTCAGCGATATTTACGTTGAGATTGTAAAAACGAGGAACTACGTTCTGCCCATTGGAGTCAGGCTGCCTGGCTGCAGGATAACAAGTGGAGGCCTGCGGGGGCTTTACAGCAGTGGTGTGATGCAAAATGACAGGGCCCCCTTGCAGAACGTCATGAGGGACCCTGAGTCTCCTATCTCTTACAGATATTGATTGTCCTTTGGCTGAAAAGGGGGCCCTCTGGACGGTTGGGGGTAGGCTTGCCACCTTTTCAAGAGAAAAATACCATTGTTGTTTTAAGAGTGTGCAAAGGGCTGGGCATGATGTTAAATAGAACTTAAAACAAAATCGTATGTATTCATTTGTAATATTAGTTTTCTTACTTTGTTTACTTTCATTATTAGTCAGGGATAGTTAACATAGCTTTAGAACACATTTAGAAATGCTTTCTATTTATAGTTGCTGTACCGGCTTCAGGTGATTTTGCTTATTTTTGTAGGGGCAAGGACATTAAAATACTGTGGCGCCGATAGAAAACTGTTCAGGTGGCAACCCTAGTTGGGGGCCCTCTTGAGGGCTGGGAGCTCCCTTTGCCCCCGCCCCGCAAGGGCTACAGGAGCCTGCGATACGTCCCTGTGTAGCTGCATAGGTCTCAGTCTCTGGCTCCCTGTGTCTGTGGCAGTGGCATAGTACAAAACATAACGACACCCTAGGGCTGGACTGAAAATAGGCCCAGACACCAAATTAAGAGTCCCCAATTAGCGAATCAGACAGCTGAAAAGTGGCCCACATTTGCAAATCAGGCCCGTTTTAAACTTGTAAAGGCTAGCTGTATAGTTATTTTGAAGGGCATGGGAGACTATATGAATTTGTGCTGGCTACAGACAATGTTTGTGGTAATATCAGAGAAATCAACAGTAAAAACCGGCCCAGCAGCCAAAATAAACAATTCATACACTGACCTGTCAGACCAGCGCTTCTGGCACTGTCTGATGCCCTACAGACCAGTCCTAGACTGGCCCCCACTGATTGTGGTGTGGTGATTGTGGAAGACTTCTGTATCATGTTCATAGGCCCTTGGGCGGCCAACGGCCCCCTTGCCACAAGGGTTGCAGGGGCATGTGTTATGCCCTTGCACTGTGAGTGGACGTAGAACAACAGTGGCAATGGGGCAGGGGCTGGCAACAATTGTAACAACTCCTCGCATAGTCGACGTGAGAAATGCTCAACCTGGAGCATTTAAAAGCAGGAAGCAGTCTCTCTCTCTCTCTCCCAAGTGAATGAAGCCTGGCATTCAGAGGTGTTTGCAAGCAGGAATGTGAAGCAAAAGTGAGGAAAATAATGGCTTTCAGAAAATTAACCGGCATAAGGTTGCATCATTTGGATAGGCAGCCACTTTGCACTGCGTGTCCACATCCAAAAGGCCTTTCTAGGCAGGTCCTCTTTAGGACCTCAGAGGTGAACTACACAAGAGAGAAATATTTAGATTACTTATCGGTAATCTTCAATACTCCGATTCTTTCTCCCTCGTCCCAGGTCTGACTTGATGAGGAGAGGCCTGTCTCTCCTCGACCTGCTCTTCATACAAAAGCTACCTTTTAATATACTTTTAATATGATTAGTTTTAATTGTATTGACCAATGCTTTTAGTAGTGCTTGTTATTGTGGGTTCTAGTGTTAGAATGTTTGGGGTGTTCCACAGTGTTTGTTTTGGGGAAGGCAGTTATTGCTGATCCCTTGTTCTACAAGGATGTCTCTGCTTGTGGGTCCTTCATCTGAAGAGTAAACACTCTTACATTTACTGGAGTTGAGCCCTGAGTGTTATTCCCATCTGATTGCCTTGTGGCTGCTTGCTACAATAATCCCTTAAAGAGGGAGTTTACCCACCGTCCCATAACATGCCTTACGTTGTCTCTGAAAAGGGACTGGTTCAGCAAGCACTTCCTGTTAATATCAAGTCAAAAGGCTAAGATCGCAAACGAGGGGGGCGTGGCTTGGCCGGCTGCAAGATGGCCGCACTCTAAGTGGGCTCTGCCGGCCAAGCTAAATATCCGTCAGAATCCTGCAGACGACGGCAATTATATTGCTCACAACCAGAGTTTCCTGCTCTGATATTACCTGTGGCATCGACCGGTGCTGCTCCTGCTCCCTGGCGACTCGTGAGGGCTGAGAACTGCCGCCCGATCGCGGCGCCACACCTCGCGGTTGGCGAGGCCCGGCCCTCCTCCCCCTGCTGTCGGACCGGGTCGCCTGGGGCTCCGTGCCGCCTGAAGGATTCCGGAGGATCCCGAACTGCTCTGTCCGGTGAGTGGCACTGCCGCTGGGGCTCTTTGCGGCGGGGTTGGGGGCCCACGAGTTGTACCGCCCGGCCCGGGCCTTTTGCGACTCCGGCGCCATTTCTCTCCCCTTCTGGCGCTCTTTCCGATTGCTCAGAGTGCCCGGGCCTGGTGACGGGAGCGGTGTGCCCCCCACGACTCCTCGCTGCGACTGCCCCAGACTGGCGCGCGTTCCCGGTCACTTCCCCGCTGAGTCGCGCGGAGAGCCCTGAGCCCGCACGCACCTCTGCTGCCTCCTCCTGCGGCCCAACGCACCCTGATTTTACCGCCCTGGTCCCTGGTGACTTGCATCATGCCTGCTCCCCGGACGTGCCGGGCCCTGGGCCCCAGCTGAGGCCGCATCCTACATCAGGCTTGCTGTCCTTTGCCGCGGACTGGACCTGCTTCGGCCCTGAGGTCTGCTTTGAGCTGCTGAGTGGTGCGGGAACCCTGAGCCCGCACTCGCCCCTGCTGCCTCCTCCTACGGCCCAACACGCCTTCCCCCCATTGCCCCTGTCTCTGGTGGCTGGTGCTCTTCCCGCTCCTCGGACGTGCCTGGCCCTGGGCCTCAGCTGCTGCTGCATCCTATCTTGGGCTGGCTCTCCTCCTTCGCAGACCGGACCTCCTTCGGCCCTGGGGTCTGCTCTGCGCCAGCTGGCGTGTGCCCCTGTAGGGCCCCTGGACGGCTATCCTGTATGCTGTGAGTCCACCTCAATGCACACATCCCTCCGGTGGCGGCTTCTATAACATAGCCTGGGACTCGTGTGGCGCGCAGTGTGATCCCCTATGCTCCCCTCCTACTCTGCCACTAGCCTGGCTCGGTGGCCATCGCTGGATAATTGACCTCCCTTCTTGGTGACCTCTGGTATCTACACTGCTTTCAGCTTAAAGGGCTGTGCTCTCCCTGCATCGCCCTGCTGTGCTGCCGCCCTGGTGCCTTCGCCATCTGCCACATCCTTTCATCGCCTCACTGCGTCCATTTCTCGCGGAGGTTGACCGCTGCTACTCCCCAGTGCTGGTGTCCCTGCTATCTTTCCTGTTCTGCCCGTAACTGCTGTGTGGTTGTGGTTCGCCTGCTGCGCTCTTTGACGCTGCTCCTATTGGTCGCTATTTCCCCCTCCGGTTCCCTGGTGGTACCACCTGTCTGATTCTGACCGCCATGGGGAGGACCGACCCAAAGCAGCCTAAAATCACCTTTGATCAGCGCAGATCGACACGCCAGGACGGTGCTGGATCGGACAGTGGCGACCCCGCGGTCATAATGGAGGCACCCCCTGCTCGTGATGATGATCTGAAGGCGATTATGCTTGACGTTAAGTCCACGGTCACCGGAATCGCGGCCCAACTCGACCAACTGTCTGCCCGCCTGGACTCGGTTAAGGCCCGTGTGGACTCTCACGACACTCGCCTCCTGCACGTTGAGTCCAGGGTTTCTGACGCTGAGGACGCCGCCACTCAAGATCGTCAAAAATTATTGCAGATGGACAAAATACTTGACATCATTCGGAATAAAAATGAGGATTTGGAGGCGCCTTCCCGGCGGAGCAACCTCCGCATCACGGGAGTACCTGAATCCACCAATATTTCCCGCATGGAGGATTTTGTGGAGCAGCTCGTCAGGGAACTCTTTGGTGATATCCTCTCCTCTGTCTTCATTGTTGAGCGGGCTCATCGCTCTCTTGGCCCACGCCCTGGCCCCGGATTACCGGCCCGTCCCATCATTGCAAAAATTCTAAATTTCAGAGACCGCGATGCCATTCTCCGCGCAGCACGAGACAGGGGCAAAATAAATCATCAAGGCAATTCGTTCTCATTTTACCCTGACTATACTATTGCGGTCCAGGCAGCTCGCCGTGAATTCCTTCCAGCGAAGCGGATCCTCCAAAAGCACGAAGTCTCTTACTCATTGGCTTACCCAGCAAAGCTGAGAGTCCGTCAGGGTGAAAAAACGCTTGTATTTCAAGATCCTAGAGACGCCCTCGCTTTTGCCAAGAAACTCGATAAACCACATCGTCCCTCACCATCTGGCTCTCAGACCGCTGCAACTGACCACCTCAGTGACACTGATTGACTGGTTGTGATTTACTGGCTGAGTACTATTTGAACGTTGTCTGATGTTCTCGCAGCTTGGCCACCCTGCTTCACTGCGGGGGAGTACGCTGAGCTCCGCCATGCCCTCACGGGATAATTCCCTTACTTCACATGGTTTCCCCTCTTCCAAGTTACGGGTTCCTGGGGTGGGAATGGGTGGTATCTCAGCCTGATTGAGGGGTTGCAGTGGGTGCGGGGGTGGTGGGTTTTTCGGAAATGTTTTTGGGATGAGGGGTGGGGCGGTAGGGTTGGGGGGTTTGGGGACTGTTGCCCCCTTCTGGGGCCCTCACACTGCATTTCGTGTGGTGGATCTGTTTGGGTCGGGGTGTTTTTAAAAAAAAGTTTTCTGGTCCCCCTCTGTCGTATCTTTTCAGTATGCATCACTACACTGCTATGCCTGATCACTGTGCTGTGTTTGTACAATGCACCTCACCCTTCCTTAGGTGGGTACCCTTTGGTCCGGCACCGCCTGCCTCCCCTTTTTTCGTCTACATGTGGTTCCCTCCGTATGCACAGTCGATTGCCTATGATTTCTCTGTCATTAGGTTTCCTCTTCAGGTTAGGCTTCTTCTGGTTAAGGGGCCAGTTCGGTTTGTATCATTGGTCCATTCCTGGGATTGCCAGATATGTCTGTTTACATTCTGTCGAAATGTTCCCTTGTTAAACAAAATGCTCTTCTCGCACGCCTCCCATTGCACCGCTCATTGGCCATACACGCAGTCTCTGCCCACTATGCCACTGCTCCCGGACATCCCCCCCCCGACCACAGCACCATGACTGATACTACACTTTGGACCTGGAACGTCCGTGGGCTGAATGACTTCCGTAAGGCACGCTTGGTACATGCCCATCTCACTCGCCACAAGGTGGACATATGCTTTTTACAAGAGACCCATCTGATGCAGCCCACTGCTACTAGACTCCTCTCCTGGCATTGGGGTGAAATCCACTCCTCCTTCTACTCCAACTATTCCCGGGGGGTGTCCATACTTCTGCGCAGGGGGCTCCTATGGCAGACTTCCCAGGTATTCACCGACCCTGGCGGGCGTTTTGTAATACTTTACGGCACCTTGCGGGCCCAGCCCCTGATACTCGCGGCAATATATGGTCCCAACTGCGACGACCCTGAGTTCTTGCTCAAGTCTGGCATCGCATATCATCTCTTGGCCCTGCCGTTCTCCTCTGGGGGGGCGATTTTAATGTGACTTTGTCCGCCGCTCTGGACCGGTCCGGTTCCCATTTCTCCCATCCACGCGCGGCCTCACTTCTTAATTCCATTCTCCTGGACAACTCACTGTACGACGCATGGCGCCATTCTCACCCCGCGGTGCGGGAGGGTACGTGTGTCACGGGTTCACGGGGCTGCTGGTCCCGGCTGGACTTATGGATCACCACCCCGGACGCACTGGTCTGGATGACCTCAGTAGACCATATGGCACGCACTCTTTCTGACCACGCTCCCATCAGCTTATCGCTCCGTTTCCCCCATTCTCCTAGCCGCGCTTTCACATGGCGGCTCCCCCCAAACGCACTTCGCGACTCGGTATTTTGTGCCGAGATACAGACCGCAATGGTGAATTACTTTGATCTTAACGAGGGATCGGTGGATTCTTCGTCCACGCTCTGGGAAGGCTTCAAGGCGGTTATCCGCGGGGAATGTATTTCTAAACAATCCGGTGTTTTGCGCTCCATCCGTGGTACTCTGGACAAGATTGAAAGGGAGATCAAATTGTTGGACACCTCCCATGCCCAGCACCCAAACGCTGATTCGCTTGCTCAGATACGCGAGAAGCTTACTGAATTCTCCGACGAGGCTAATAGGGAGCTGGCTTTTCTCGGTAGAGAGGCGAGAGCGCGTCGATTCGGCGAGGGCGATCGCCCCGGCAAAACTTTGGCTAATCTTCTAAGTCGGCCTCGCGCAGCATCGTATATTACTGCCCTGCAAGATGGTGGGCCATCCCGCACCACCTCCCCCGAAGAAATTAAAGCGCGCTTCACCGCATTTTATACACAACTCTACACAGCCGGTTCGGTCCCGCCTCGCGATGCACTTGACCAATACTTCGACACTCTCCAACTCCTCTGGCTTGGAAATGCGCATCGGGAATACTTGGATGAACCCTTCTCTAAGGAAGAGATTCAAGCCGCCATAAACAGTATGCCAGGTGACAAGGCCCTGGCTGCGACGGCCTGCCGGCCTCTTTTTATAAGGCATTTGCCCCTATACTGATCCCACATCTTGCCGCTATGTATAATGAATCCTTTGAATCGGGCCAGTTCCCCCCATCGCTGCGTGAGGCACTCTTAACACTACTTCTCAAGCCGGACAAGCCCCCTGAGTTGAGAGATTCCTATCGTCCTCTTTCACTTATCAACACAGACAATAAAATCTTTGCCAAGTTGCTCGCCTCCCGCTTACTCCCACTCATGCCACTCATTGCCCGCCCAGATCAATCCGGTTTCATTCCCGGCAGCGCCACTTCTCATAACCTTCGGACCATCTTCTCCGTCCTGCATCAGATCAATCCGTCGCTTCCGGCAGTGGCTGCTTTACTCGACGCTACCAAGGCTTTCGATACCTTGGAGTGGCCTTTTTTGTTCTATCTCCTTCCCCGATTGGGTTTCAGTCAGGTCTTCATACGCAAGGTACTACTCTTATATACTCTTCCCACCGCCCGTCTCCGTATCAACGGCCAGATCTCCGAGCCCATTCCTGTGGGGCGTGGCCCCCGGCAGGGTTGCCCGCTCTCCCCCATGCTCTTTGCCGTCGCTATGGAGCCACTTGCAGCTTGTCTCCGTCAGCATCATACTCAGAGAGGCATCGGCTTCGCGGCGCGGGCTTTACTGGTCTCCATGTATGCAGACGACGTCACCCTTTACGTTCGCCACCCTCAGGAGAATCTCAGTCCTCTTGTCCGGGAGGTGATAGGCTTTGGTGGCTATTCCGGTATCCAGGTTAACTGGAACAAATCCGTATTATTCCCTCTCACGGATGCCACGACCCCTTTTGAACCTGACTACCCTTTCGTGTGGGCTTCGGAGCCAACTAGGTATCTGGGCGTTTAGTTGAGCAGGGATGTGGATGACCTCTGGAGAGCCAACTTTGGCTGCGCTGTGGATTGGTTTGAATCCAAGATCCCCCTTTGGAACAGACTGCCGCTCTCCTTGGCCGGGCGCATAGCGATCGCCAAGATGGTGGTGCTCCCCAAATTCTTATATCTTTTTGTCAACATCCCCATCCCCCTCACTGCTCATTTCTTTCGCAAGATCCGCTCGCTGCTCATTTCCCTGGTTTGGGCGGGACGACAACCTAGGATCGCTTATAGCGCTCTGACCCTTCCGATGTCGCGTGGCGGGTTGGGAGCCCCAGCGCTCAGGCCAGTTTCCTTCATTTCTGGCTCCACCCCACTCCGTTTCAACCTCATGTGGCGGTGGAGGCTGACCTCGCTACCCCGTGGCCGCTTACAACTGCACTTTTTGCCCCGGCAAAGCTTCTACGCACTGAGATCGATACAGTCGAAACCCTGCGCTGGGCCTGGGACGGCATTCGTAAGATCTCCGGCTCGGATTTGCTCTCAGCAAACACTATGCCCATTGCCCATCATCCCGCTTTCCCCCCACTCCAGTCGTCGGGGATGGTTAAACACGCTGCTCGCCTCGGCCTCTCCACAATTGCGGATCTGTACCCTGGGGACACCTTCTTTTCGCTTGCCCCTGACGCTGGCCCCATGGACAATCTGTTATTCTACCAGCTCCGGGCGGTCTGCAGAAAGCTTCATTCCATTTTTCCCCAACCTCCCCCCTCGCTGACCTCTCTCGATACGCTTTATGCGTCTCCCTCTCCAAAGAAATTGGTGACTAAAATTTACGCTCTCACTTTGGCGGCCTCCTCCATCTCCACCGACCGGGCGTGCACTGCATGGGGCAAGGACCTGGGAGTCGAGATCTCTCAGGCGGATTGGCTGTACTGTTGCACTCAGATCAAACGCCTCTCCCCCAACTACCGCTTGCGTCTGATACACTTTAAATACATACATAGGCTATACCGCTGATCCAGCGCTAACAATAAAAATAATTCTCCTATATAATCGGTCATCCAGGTACAATTAATCCTTCAACACACACACTATATCCATATGACGGTGGGGCCCATAACACCGCATATATATTCACTTACTCATTTGTTCCCTGGATTTCCTCCGTCAATAACCTAGGAGAAAAACGATTCGCTGGAAGGAGACGGGATACCTCTTTAACATGACATAATGTTTCTCATTTGCTTTAAGGTATTCCGCTCATTGGTCGATGGACCAACTAGTAGGAATCAGTTGATGGTGATTAAGACCAGCTCAATCACAATAAACTCTTTAATATTTCATTTTATTCATTGAGCTAAAGAATCACTGAGTCATTTGTTTAAAGAATAATAAAGTTTATATAAAGTTTTGATGCAAGAAATGAGGTTAAACTTATTATTCAGATCATTACATTTATTATTAATATAAGAATAAATTGAAATTGCAATGCATATCTATTAGATGGAAAAATAAGGTTGTCATAGTAAGAACTCTAAAAGATCAATCTATCTGTCTGGATAAAATCTAATAATTCTAAATGAAAAATCTATCAGGAATAAAAGATTCTCCTAAAGCAGCATCTTATACTCAACTGGAAATAAAAAATAGCAGCATCAGCTCGTCAGCATCAGCAACCGCACTTCACCCATCTACAGCATCTAACTTCTCCAGCAACTCCCGCAGCATCTACCTCAGCAACTCCCGCAGCAACTAACCCCTCCCACCAAGAGTAGGTCTTCTTATACCCTAATTCTAGCTTACAGAATAAAATGTTTCATCTTCATGGCGTGATTCTTTCTCATTGGTCAAAACTCAGGCCCATATACATTTTAATCAAACTTCCTGGTCTTAACCAGTTCCTTGTGGAATGTCCATGCAAGCATCGTTTCCCACAGTTTATGTCATTGCTCATCCGTTTCGATCAGTCCAATTTGTATCTTTTTCTGCTACATTTTGGGTTTAACAGTTCCGTCCATTGATTCAGTTGGACTTCTCACGCTTCTTGCTGATCATCTTGGCACACATCTGTTCAGAAAGGTCACAACAGCCTTGACCATACTTCCATCTTAGCCTCTCAGCACCAGCACGTGATCCTCCCTTTCCACAGCCTCTCTCCTCTATCACATGGTCCCCCGCTCATGCGTACTCTAGCAACTGGCGGCCATTTTATATCGCTGCTCGACAGGCCTTAGCGCACTATTTTCAAAGATAAACAAAATATTGTTAAAACAAAGAAATATAAACCCTTTCGTTTCCCTCCCGTCTTTCTACGTACCCCAATTAGGTATTACCTAGCAAAAAGCAACATATAAAGCTGTCCCTTACTTACCATCGCTTTATTTTGCAACCACACGTTTTATTTAAAAGCACAGATCATGCATTTATTATTTAATTAGTACGCAAAATATTATGTTATGTTAGACACGTAAACAATTATAAGTTGATTAATTTGCACACAGAATAGCGTGTTACCTTTAACCCTTAACATGTAACATACATTTTTGGTTATTTACTTAAACGAACATGTTTATTAATTATTTTACGAAAATATTAGGAGGTTAAAAATTTTTCATTTACCCTGCTCCATCAACTCCCCCTTTGGTGATTTTTAATATCACCACAAAACCCAAGTTATACAATTTTCTCAGACAGCATATATCTTTTATCCGTTTGCTTTTGTTAGTTTACACAACTGTATCCCTTTCAACTTGTCTCTTCGTTTTCTTGTACATGTTCTCTTTTATTTCTTCTAACTCTATTTCACCCATTTCTCTCTCTCTTTCCTTGTTTATCATGTTTTCTTTTTCTATTTTATTCTGCCTTCTTCTTCTCTTTATACATGTTATTGCAAGCTTCAGTACTAATATTATTATTATTATCACGGTTGCTATTATTATAATTTTCCCTATTATTAATCCACTCATTCTTGTTAACCAATTTATTACTGAAGAAAACCCTTTACCCAGTTTTCCAAAAGCACTTTCAACCTCCAGTGGAACAAGTTCTTTGTGCAAACTTGTAATATTTGTTATATACTTCTGTATATTTTCGCTTTTATCTGGAATGTAAGTGCAACAATGTTGGACTTTCAGCATTCCACAGACTCCGCCCTCTTTTGCCAAAAGAATGTCAAGGGCAAGTCGATTTTGCATCACCATAGCTCTCATGGCAACCATCTCGGTATTTACCATCAAGAACCCTCCAGCAGTATCTGTAGATAAACGATCTACCACTGTGGATAATTTCCGAATTCTAAATGCATTCAAAGATATTCCCACTGCTGGTATCAATGCACCAAAAATATCACCTACTATTTCTGAAAAACTTTCCCTTTTTCTACGTGTAAAGGTATTTATCATTTTGTGTGTTCCTTTTTCTTTTCTATCCATATGAAAAATCTTTGGAAAGACCAGGCCTAAGTAACATGACCCATACCAATGGTCCGGCAACCTATAATAAGCCCTATTTCCGCAAACATAATAGATCCCTGGAAATATTGGATCTTTTCCCCTTTGAATCCCCATCCGCCTAAAATTTGATAATTGTCATGGCAAATGCTGGAACCCACAAAATAATTGTCATATCTTGTCTTATTTCTTCTAATGCACAACCTTCCCTGTTGGGGCCAATCCAGATTCATAGCTGCATTTGTCTTTTTCTTGTCATGATTGACTTCCTCAAACGCCCAAAGAGGTGTTTTTGTCTCTTCTGTCACTTTTCTTTGAAATTTCACTCTTCTCTCTTCGACCATCTCTAAAAATACGTTTTCTTCCTTCTTTAACTCACAGGTAAGGTTGTACCTATTTATACTATCTAATGTTAATATCTTATCTTCTAGAAAATATTCACCAAACGTTTTTCCCTCTTTTATTTTGTTTAGCTCGGGAACTACAGAAACTTTCGCAAAAATCTTATTTATGTCAGTGTAATAATATTCTAATCTACCTGTTTTATAAAATAAACTTGCTAAGACACTACATGTTATTCCATACGTCAAAGGGAGGTGATGATAAGTCACACCCTCTGCTACAGATGCAGGCAACTGCATACAAACATAGCAATCTCTTACATCCATTGTTTCTACATACTCATATAATAATTTAGTAAAAACATTTTTAGAAAAATCTGTTATTGATTTGTCCTTGTGTAATTCTGCACTACTCTTTAATATAACTGGTTCTTGAGTGTTAGCTCCTTTTTCTTTCTCAGTGTTATTAGACGTTTCTACTACAGCTAAACTAATTGGAATAGTGATTGCTAGAACCACCCATACTGTCATTAATAATCCTGTACAAAAGCAGCACATCTTGCACCATCTACTTAAAAACTCACATTTACATTTTTTATCTCTAGTATTCTCCATTTTGTTTTATAACCTTATTTATTTGTTTTCCAGAAAATTGTGTCACTATACCTCAGAAATGACTTATTTGCCACTCTGTACTCCAATGTTTTGTCTTTGCTTGGTACTTTCTTTTAATTCTTTCTCAGAATTCTTTCTTTGTCACATCCGGTAAATTCGTCAGATCCAGTGTTTTGTCAAATCCGGTAGAAACTATTTAAACTTCTTTAGTTTTGTTGCACTTCACTTTCTCCCATCCGGTTTCTTTGTTCTGGGTTCTCGTGAGTGTTCTTTTCTTCTTTGTTACTAGTCAAAGCAAGATACAACCATTCAGGCGATCTATACTTCGGATTTACCTTCTTTATTCTTTTCGTTTTCTGTAAGTGTTTTCCACCTTGTTTTTCTTGCTCTCTCTGACTTGTTATTTCATTCACTTGTTCAGCACTTTTCCCATCCAACTTTATGATTCTGTATCTTAATTTTCTTACTTCGTTGGGCCAATTGTCTCCTTTTCTTGGCCTTTTTGCCTCACTTCCTTTTTCTCTTTCTGTTTTCCAATTTCTTTTTCTTGACTCTAGTTTTTGGTTTCTTTCTTCTCCACTTTCTTCAGACTCTGTTTCAATTCTTTCGTTATTGTCTCTTATTTTGAAACTTATAATGTCATTTTCTTCCTCTACTTGTGGTTCTTTTCTTATCTTCCTTCGTTCACCTATTTCTGTCCCTCCTCGAGGTTCTTCCGAATTTGTGTCAGTTTTCCTTTCTGCTTCTAAATTTCCCTGTTCTCGTGTTTGACTATTTGTCCCTATTGCTCCTCGGGGATCTTCCGATTTTCCTAGCTTTTTGTTTGAAACTCTCCCTTCTTCATCTATTAATATTATCTCCGAAGGATTTTCACCACAACTTGTACTTGGTTGCTCACTGTCACTATCTTCTGGCTCAGTTTCTTCTCTTATGCTTTCAAAATTCCAATTTCTTTTTAGAATTTCTTCACAATCCGAATGATCTGTATCAGATTCTGAACTGGTATCTGATATTTCCAGATGTCGACTTACAGGTCGATCTTCAAGTTCTGGAACTTCAGCTATTTCCTCTACTTCTTCTGTCATTGCACTTGTAGTTGGGTCTTCCAGATGTCGACTTACAGCTCGATCTTCAGGTTCTGGCACCCTGTTTGTTTCTTCTTCTGCTTCTGATGCTGAATTGTTATCCAATACTTCCAGATGTCGACTCACATGTCGATCTTCAGGTTCTGGAACTCTGATGGTGTGACTGGCATGCACCCAATGTTTCACTCCTGCACACTTGACTGCAGTGGTCGTCACCAGGATCCCTTGTCGTGGTTCGTCCCAGCGAGGAACCAAACAGTTTCTTCTCCGGTGTACTTTTATGCGGACCCAATCTCCTGGATTCAAGTCGTGAGCTGGTTTTCTTTCAAGAGTGGTCGCATCCGGTCCAACCTGATGAAACACAGAACGCACCACATCAGCCAATCCTTTGCAATAATCCAGTACTAGATCATCAGTTATAGTCAGTAGTTTGTTGACAGGTACTTGTGCTTGTCTCATTGCTCGTCCCATAATTATTTCATGGGGACTGAGTCCAGTTTTCCTTTCCGGAATACTTCTGATTGTCATTAAAACTAATGGCAAGGCATCTGGCCATTTGAGTCCGGTAGCTTGACACATTTTTCCTAACCTGTTCTTTATTGTTCCATTCACTTGCTCTATGATTCCAGAAGCCTCTGGTCTGTATGCACACTGCAGTTTCTGTTTAATACTAAGTGCTTCACAAATTAGTTTAACCAATTCATTTTGGAAATGTGTTCCTCTATCTGTTTCAATCGTGACTGGAAAACCATACCTCGGAATGAATTCTCGCAGCATAAGTTTTGCTACCGTTATTCCATAATTCCTTCTTGTTGGGTATGCTTCCACCCAACGGGAAAACAAACAGACGACCACTAGGACATACCTTAGTCTGTTGCAAGGTGGCATTTCAATCAAATCCATTTGCATTCTAGTGAAAGGACCTCCTTCTCGTCCTATTGTTCCTAGACTCACTACTGTCTTCCTTCCTGGATTTAACTGTTGACAAATAAGACATCTCTGACAAAGACTCTCAGCTATGGCTCTGAATTTTGGATTATACCATGTTTGTCTAAAAAGTCTGATCATTGAATCTCTCCCAATATGGGCTTGTCCATGGTACATCCGTGCCATGTCAGAAATCATGCTATCAGGCATAACTGGTCTCTCATCTCTGTAAACCCAAACATCATTTTCTTCATGTTTTCTACATCCTGCTTTTATCCATGTATCTTTTTCCTCATCATCTGCAGCTTCTTGTAACTGTCTCACCTCATCCCATGTCTCAATAGAGTTAGTAAAAAGCAAAGGACAAGAAATATGCTCTCTTTCCCGACTTTTATTTAAAGAAACCACATTCTTTGCACAGTACTGTGCCATTTCGATCAGCATATTTATTACCAACAGTTATGTAGTCTTCCCCATTTTTATGTGCATTGCACTTCACAACAGCAATCTGTTTAGGCAGCTGTATCGCCTCAAGCAGCTTTTTCACAAAATCTCCATTTCTAATTGGCGTTCCTGCAGACGTCAAGAAACCCCTTTGTGACCAAATCTGACCAAAATCATGCACCACCCCAAAGCCGTACTGGCTATCTGTCACAATCGTAACCCGTACATTTCTTCCCAACTTGCATGCTTGAATCAGAGCTACTAATTCTGCGACTTGGGCAGACCGTACCCCTTTCAGACAAGATGCTTCCATTACAGTTGCTACTGTGCAAACTGCATATGCTGCACTTAGAACTCCATCACTCGTTCTCAAACATGAGCCGTCCACAAACAGAATATAATCTGATTCTTTCAAAGGCTCATCTCGTATGTCAGACCTTGGTTTTGTACAGTATTCAAGCACATTCAGACAATCGTGATCTACTTCATCCGTTTCAATCACACTCTCTTCATCTGGCAATGATGTCGAAGGATTCACATTCATACATCTGTCAATGGTCACATTATCTGCACTCAAAATTACTTTTTCATACCTAGTCAGCCGACTATGTGTCATGTATTGGGTTTTCGTTCTTGTCAAGAGAATTTCCACAGAATGGGGAACATATACTCTCAGTGGATATCCCATCACTATGCCTTCACTCTGTTCCAAACTCACACAAGTAGCAGCAACTGCTTTCAAACATCCAGGCAATGCTTTCGCTACAGGGTCTAAAACAGCCGAAAAATATGCAATGGGTCTTTTCATAGTTCCATGTCTCTGTACCAAAACTGAAAATGCACATCCATCTCTTTCACTGCAATACAGCTCAAAATCTTTCTCATAGTCAAGCATTCCTAATGCTGGAGCATCACACAATTTCTTTTTCAACTCTCTGAATGCTTTCATTTCTTCGTCATTCATTTCAAAAGGATCTTTAACATCCTTCTTTGTCAGTTTTTGCAATGGTTTAGCAATCAGTGAAAAACCGCTTATCCATTGTCGACAATATCCAACCATTCCCAAAAACATTCTTACCTCTCTTTGTGTCATTGGAGCTCTCATTCCTTGAATCATTTTTATTCTTTCAGTCGTCACCTTCCGCACTCCTTTCTCAATTTTATGCCCTAAATATTGGACTTCTTGTTGACAAAACTGCAATTTTGAAGGGGACACTTTATGTCCTCTTTTTGCTAAATGATTCAGCAAAGCAATTGTATCATTGACACATGCTTCTTTCGTTTTTGATGCCACCAGTAGGTCATCAATATACTGAACCATCACTAATTTTTCTGGCATTTTTAAATCTTCCAACGATTTCTTTAGAATCTGATTAAAGATTGAGGGACTTTCTGTGTACCCTTGAGGAATTCGGCACCATACCAAAATACGCTCTCCAAACCTAAATGCAAATAATGGCTGGCTATCTGGATGCAATGGAATAGAGAAAAATGCATGACATAAATCAATTACTGTGTACCATTCTGCTTCACGTGGAATCTGGTATAGAATCACAGCAGGGTTCGGTACTATTGGGCAACAAGGCACAACAATTTTGTTTACCTTCCTCAAATCCTGTACAATTCTATATGTTCCGTTTGGCTTTTTCAGTCCCATTATTGGCGAATTACATGGACTGCTCATGATTTCTTTTAAAATCCCTTGTTCAATCATTTTATTTATTACTGGCGTTATTCCTTCAATTATTTCTGGTGTCAATTTATACTGGGGCGTATTTGGGTAACTCGTTCCCTCTTTCACGGTTATTTTAACGGGATCTACTCCTTTCATTAACCCTACATCTTCTCCTGTAAAGTCCCACACTTCTTCTTTCACTGTCTTTTTCAATTCAATTGGGATTTTCTCTGCATCAAATACAGGAAACAAACCATTTACTTCTGGTTCTAAATTCACCATTGTCATTTTATACAGCACATCCTCATCTGGAGTCTGAAATACAATTCCGTCTGGGGTACAATAGATAGTGCAATTCATCTTGTACAATAAATCGCGTCCTAATAGGTTCACGGGACTACAATCGCATACCACAAATCGGTGCATTTCGCTAAATGGACCAATTGTTACCTTCACTAATTTAGTAAGAGGCGTTTTAATTTGCTGATTTGAAACTCCAACTACTTGGATATGTTCACCTGAGAGAGGAAGGTTTGGAATTTCCACTGACCTAACAGTAGGACGGGTAGCTCCAGTGTCAACAAGGAATGTTACATTTGCACCATTCACTTCTCCATCCACAAATGGACCAGACTGATCTACCTCTAGAGTTGCGCCAAGCACGCACTCTTCCCCCTCTCCTAGGCACCGTCAGGAACTTTCATCCGTGTCATTCTCATCTTGTCGTAACCAATATTGAGAAATTGCAGCTGCACGCGGCAACTGTGTTACCTGTTCTCCTCCATAGAATCCTGTTTCTGCACTGTATTTCTGTTGGTTAACACTCTTGGGAAGTGGTGGTTGTGGCACCTGACCTGGTTGAGTAACTACCTCACTCTGCACCTGTGAATTTAATGATTGATTTTCCACATTAGGTTTTGGAGGAAATTTACACTCGTTTCTCCAATGTCCTAACTTTCCGCAGTTGTGGCATGGCCACTTTTTCTTTGCCTCATCTATGCTCATTTGTCCTTTTCCTTTACCTATATTAGGTCGGGATCTAACCTGTCCTGTTTCATTACCAGTATTACTCAATTGAGCTTCCTGCTTCTCTGCAACTTTCACCTGTGCCCACATGGCCTTTTCTTTCAATTTACGCTGTCTACTCTCAATATCATCACTGCAATACTTAGCATATCTCAAAACCTCGTCCACTGTGCTATTCTGCCAACAAATCATATGCTGCTTAATCATTTCACTTATCTCTGTTTTTAATCCATATACAAACCTATATACAAAATGACTCATATCCTTCTCATTTAGTGTCTCATAACCACTGTACTGTTTGAAAACCAACAACAATCTCTCATAGTAAGCGTGCACTGATTCTTTACTTTCCTGCGTTGTTCTGTCTATTTTTACCCAATCTGTTTCTTTAGGTGGAATCTTATTCTTCAAAAAGGTAATTACTTGGTCGTACTTCCTCATCACTTCTGGTCCTGGCGCTCCTGTTTTAGCGTCCCTTGGATATTCTACAGTTGGCCAATCAATAGTAATCTTACATTCTGTCCACAAATCAGCTGGCACTACTATATCAAACAATCCATCCAGATCTATCCACAACACCTTTGAAACCTTCACAAATCTTTCCACTTGTCTGTACCATTCTACTGGCTTCTCTCTCAATTTTGGGAAGTCATTTGTAAATGACAGTATATCCTGTCTGGTTCATGGAACATGCACATAACTACCACCTGGAGTTTCTCTCATCGGGTACTCCCTTACAACTGGTTCCTTATCTGTCACTGCAAAAGCCAAAGATGCTTTATCTGTTGTTTTCTCATTCTTTTTCGACCATCTATTTCTCCATCTATCCACATCACCCCATTTTCTCAATAATACAATTAACTCTTTTATTTGAGTCAGTCTTCCTGATGTGTTCAAATTCTCTATGTCTTTCTCACAAAAATCTACTCTGTATGGTTTCTGCAACGTTCTCACTTTCACAAATTCCACTCCTAGTTCATTTGCTGTCTCTTCCAATTTGTCATGTAAATTTCTAGCTCTCCATGTAAGACTTTTGCACAAAAACATAATCTCATCATCCTGATAATTTTTTGATTTTTCTGTTCCAATCGTCCCTAAAATCAATTCTTCCATGTCTATTTTCAACCTAATTACATCTAATGGTTTCTCTTCCGTTTCTTTTGTTTTTAGCGCTTTCATCCATTCATTTAACTCATCTGGAGTCGGACCTACAGGCGTACTATTTAATTCTATCCAATTGCTACTTCTTTCTGGTGTTCCTGATGCGGACTCCGTCACCATAGGCATTCTCCTAATCTCATTTTCATTTATCGTCAAATTAGTAGGTGGGCTTGGTCTATAGGTACTAGCCAAATTGTGTGCACCTTCATTATTCAGCTCCATCCCTTCTCTTTTTCTTTGCAAATGTGAATTCATGGGAATCACTAAAGAACGTTTATCAATTTTCTGATTCTCAAAAATTGGCATTACTGGACCTATTGTTACTGGTACAGTTACAGCTTCCATATTCTTTGTCAATTCTCTTATTTTCTCAGTCAATTCTCTTGTCGTTTTTGCTAATTCAGTTGCATTGTCACTTTCTATCTCTTCATTTTGTGAAGTTTTTAATTGATCTTGAGACCTATTTGTCTCATCTCTTCGTTCGGGAATTTTATTCCTCCCAGTTTCCATTGGCGGTGCATTAGGTGTCACCACCGCAGAAGTCTGTTGGTATGGAGGTCGGTTTCTGTTTAAAATATCTTCCAGCAATTCGTCATCCGTTTCACTACCACCATACACATACTTTTCTACCACTACATGTTTCTTTTTCTCTGTACACTTTCTCTTTGCTTCTTCCTCAACTGTAAAAGCTGGAAACAAACCTCCTGTCATGTTAGCATATCTCCAACGCTTTATTCTGTCCTCATGATTTACTCCCCATAACCTTCCAGGCACAAACTCATGATTCTTTAATCCTCTGAATCTCTCTCGCTCATACATCTCATCTTCCCATTCCGTTAAAGCTTCGAACTGTGTCGGTCTAGGTCTAGGTTCTAACATTGCCATCTTTTCTCTCAAGTTCCGTAGTACAGCTACATTAAATGAACCATTCTCAGGGAAAGCCAATGCTCCATCATTCTTGGTATATTTTGTCCAATTTTCTAACCATATGCATGTATGATATCCATATTTCAGCATCATATGTGAAGCTGGTGATTTCGGCGGAGGAATTATTTGTCCCTCTCTAGTCACTACTTTTTTTTCTTTCTTAAAGAAATTCTTAACTTTCGTCATCCATGATGTTTTCTCTCTACCATACTCATAATACGACATGATTCACAATCGCTTTTTCTCCTCAAACGATCCGCAATTCAACACTGTTCTCTATGCGTTATTCCAACCAATACTAGCGCGACTCACACCAATACTCCAATCACAAACTTCCACGTCACCAGGCTATTCGACCAATCCTAGCGCGACTCACACCAACACTCCAATCAGAGCGGATTCTGTCTACAGCGCACTGTCCAATCCCAGCGCGGCTTTTGTCTACATCAGTTCTGTTCTTGTTTCCATGTGACTAACGCACTGTCCAATCCCAGCGCGACTCTTATCTACGTCACTTCTGCTCTTGACCCCTCGTTTACAAAATTTATCGGCAATTTCTTTTTCAACAATTCTTCGTTAGTTACAACATTTAAAACACATTTCCATTGTCTGATTCGCTAAACCGAAAAGATAGCTTTGACCATTTACACAAGAACTCTGTATTTTCCAGTAGGCAGCGCTTACCTCTACCCTACCACAGAATTTTTCTTTTTCGCCGATAAAGTAGCACTTCCCTCTACCTTACCCTTCTTTCAAGCAAGCGGTAAACCCGTTTCTCTGGGGATAAAACACATGTGGAGACTACACTGCTCCTGAGAATTAAGGCCAGAGTTTCACAAGAAAACCGGTCACTATTTCACTTACACACCTTTTATACGGAAAATGTCCCTATTATAACACTACCTGTGTTATCACCAATATGAACTCAGACAATGCACCATTCCATGTGACTTCTCTTGCCACACGTGTTCCACTTCCTACTTCCCTGAAGCGTGAAAACTTACATATAACATAACGCGACTCAACAAAAAGTGTTAGACATGAACTTATCAATAATCAATAATCACCAAACTAATCTATAGTAACCATCCTCTGCTACCAAGAAATCTGATCCAGCGCTAACAATAAAAATAATTCTCCTATATACTTCGGTCATCCAGGTACAATTAATCCTTCAACACACACACTATATCCATATGACGGTGGGGCCCATAACACCGCATATATATTCACTTACTCATTTGTTCCCTGGATTTCCTCTGTCAATAACCTAGGAGAAAAACGATTCGCTGGAAGGAGACGGGATACCTCTTTAACATGACATAATGTTTCTCATTTGCTTTAAGGTATTCCGCTCATTGGTCGATGGACCAACTAGTAGGAATCAGTTGATGGTGATTAAGACCAGCTCAATCACAATAAACTCTTCAATATTTCATTTTAATCATTGAGCTAAAGAATCACTGAGTCATTTGTTTAAAGAATAATAAAGTTTATATAAAGTTTTGATGCAAGAAATGAGGTTAAACTTATTATTCAGATCATTACATTTATCATTAATATAAGAATAAATTGAAATTGCAATACATATCTATTAGATGGAAAAATAAGGTTGTCATAGTAAGAACTCTAAAAGATCAATATATCTGTCTGGATAAAATCTAATAATTCTAAATGAAAAATCTATCAGGAATAAAAGGTTCTCCTAAAGCAGCATCTTATACTCAACTGGAAATAAAAAATAGCAGCAGCAGCATCAGCTCGTCAGCATCAGCAACCGCACTTCACCCATCTACAGCATCTAACTTCTCCAGCAACTCCCGCAGCATCTACCTCAGCAACTCCCACAGCAACTAACCCCTCCCACCAAGAGTAGGTCTTCTTATACCCTAATTCTAGCTTACAGAATAAAATGTTTCATCTTCATGGCGTGATTTTTCTCATTGGTCAAAACTCAGGCCCATATACATTTTAATCAAACTTCCTGGTCTTAACCAGTTCCTTGTGGAATGTCCATGCAAGCATCGTTTCCCACAGTTTATGTCATTGCTCATCCGTTTCGATCAGTCCAATTTGTATCTTTTTCTGCTACATTTTGGGTTTAACAGTTCCGTCCATTGATTCAGTTGGACTTCTCACGCTTCTTGCTGATCATCTTGGCACACATCTGTTCAGAAAGGTCACAACAGCCTTGACCATACTTCCATCTTAGCCTCTCAGCACCAGCACGTGATCCTCCCTTTCCACAGCCTCTCTCCTCTATCACATGGTCCCCCGCTCATGCGTACTCTAGCAACTGGCGGCCATTTTATATCGCTGTTCGACAGGCCTAAGCGCACTATTTTCAAAGATAAACAAAATATTGTTAAAACAAAGAAATATAAACCCTTTTGTTTCCCTCCCGTCTTTCTACGTACCCCAATTAGGTATTACCTAGCAAAAAGCAACATATAAAGCTGTCCCTTACTTACCATCGCTTTATTTTGCAACCACACGTTTTATTTAAAAGCACAGATCATGCATTTATTATTTAATTAGTACGCAAAATATTATGTTATGTTAGACACGTAAACAATTATAAGTTGATTAATTTGCACACGGAATAGCGTGTTACCTTTAACCCTTAACATGTAACATACATTTTTGGTTATTTACTTAAACGAACATGTTTATTAATTATTTTACGAAAATATTAGGAGGTTAAAATTTTTTCATTTACCCTGCTCCATCACCGCACTCCCGCCCAACTCCATAGACTAGGCATTGTGGCAAGTGATAGATGCTTGCGCTGCTCCGTGCCTGCGGCTGATTTTGCTCATCTTGCCTGGTTATGCCCCCGAGTCTCGGCATATTGGCAGGAGGTCTGTGCAATTATTTCTGAAATCACTTCTTCACCACTCCAGCCTGACCCCGTGATCTGCCTCTTGGGCTTCGTTAAGTTTTGCCCGGACGCTTCCCGTCGTTTGACTGCCATGCTGTTGGTTCTGGCGCGGCGCAGGGTCTCCATGTGTTGGGGCCGTAGGCCCGCGCCCAAGGTGCCTCTCTGGCTAGAAGACGCATCCCGCTGCCAAACCCTCCTGTCTGAGTTCTGGGATCTCCTGCCAGCCAAATCCCGTCCACTGGATATATGGGGCCCACTCGTTACATACCTCTCAAGTCGTGACCCTCAGCAATCTGCGACCTCTCCCGCGCTCCCCGCCGGCTCCCCGCCGGCTCCCCGCCCGCGGCGGCCGCCGGTGTTGGTCCATAGGCTGTCCCCTTTCCGTCCACGGCCCTCCCACTCTCCCTGCCTTCCCCCTCTATGTTTGGTGCTCCCCCCGGATCATTCGCTCCTGCCCCCTCACAATGGTTTATGAAAACCCTTCATGGCATTGTCTCTAATATCATACTAATGTGTAACTATCTCGGCTGTGCTGCAATGTATTGGTGTGCCTAATCTTTTGCATTTGTGGAACTATGTAATTGTACTGTGCATTCTAGTTAAATAAAGGTTTTAGAAATTAAAATAAATAAATAAATAAGATCGCAAACGAAACTCCAAGTTTCAGAAGTACTGGGACGTGGAAGGAAGAATCGGAGACATGAAGATTACCGGTAAGTAATCTAGACATTACCTCTTCATCTCCTTCCACGTCCCATTCCTTACTTGATGATGGTCTACCCAAGCAGTATGCTTTTGTTGCGATCAACCTACCTCACCACTAGTGACAAAGATACTCCCATAGCTATAAGTCTCATCAAAAGCTACGTGGAAAAGGAACATGAAGGCATCATCAATATGTCTATGATATTGCTAATTTGGCTGTGAATTTGACCACTAGGACGAGACAATCTGACGAAAGAGGTTACAGAACACACTCAGCAGCTCAGAATTTAAAATAGATCTGGGATAACTTCAAAACACCAATGATTCTAAAAATCAGTCCCTCAAAAGTGATCTAAAAACCACAGTGGTCACATTAGCATGAAGTGAATCAATGTATAGTAGATGTCTGAGATATTTAAGGGATGAGCACCTGCCACTGGACCAGTTTCCCTGATAGAAATTCTCAAGCCACCTTTCAAAGGTGCATAAAATCTATTAAAAGCGGGCACTGAAAATAAAAACACAGACACATGTCTTCAGATCTCTTATCCTAACCAATGATTTGAGATCTTCTAGCCTGGTAGTTGAGTAACTCAACCTTAAAGCATGGGGTCTGATTGCTATTATGGGGCTGAAGACCTTGAAAACAGATGACAGAAATCTGAGCTCGAGTGCAGTTCTGTGATCTCAGTTAGCACAAAGCATGACTCTTCCATGAGAAGGTCTTCCAGTGAGTCTCAGTAAAGACAGCAAAGCAAACCACAGGTAAGAGAATAGCATTAACCCACAGGTCTCCCTTAGAGGAAACCTGGACAACGGTTGTAACTAAGAAAAATTGCAAAATCCAGAATAATAAACATCCCCCAGGAGAATGAAGGAAACATCCTTCCGTACTTCATTGTGGCGACTTAATGTGATGTCCTGAAAGGGAACATTCTAGTGATCTGTGGTTAACTGACGATCACGGTTGACTTTATAAAGTCGTGAATGACAATATGGTGGTTTTGCCATTAGACGTTAGAGTGTGATTTGCGAGAGGACTGCTCAGCAGATACATGCTTTGTTTAGATGTGGGAATTCGATGAGTTTGTAAGATATTAGAATTGCAATAATGAGGTACTAACACGATATGGAGAGGAAGGTTAGTCTATTATTAATGTTGTAAGTTTACACATAGGGGGATAACGCCATGGTCGATAAAATGTTAAGCTGCAGTCTTTTAAATGGATATGCAATTTTGCAAGGCTACAAACTGAGGTAGAACACTCTAGTTGACAGAAGGTTGGAAGGATGATTGGGATTTAGGTAACAAGACTATGAATAACAATCTGGCAGTCTCTTTATGGATATGCAACTTTGCAACACGTGGGAGGTTTGTTTAGTAGAGAAAATTGTATATCAATGTGGCTAGCGATGGCGAAAGTCGAGTTTACAGCCTCGCACCAATTAGTAGGGTTGGTTGTTAGAAGTGCGTTACTCTGGAGTATATGATGGACTAATAGAGTAATATATGGAGGTGCATGATTAATTGTTTTGGAGATTAGTTGGGTAAATATTTGAGTCTTTATTTTCATTTTCTCTTTAGGAATTGGGATATGTCATTATACAAATGAGACATGAGCACACTAAAGAAGGATGCGTGGGTTAGGAAATGAATTTAATTATTTGAAGTAATGGAGAAATGGGTATGAATACAATATATATATGTTGTTAATGTAAAAACTTGTATTGAATGATTATGTTCGGGTTTATTATGGTCCTCTCATGAATTTATGTATATTTACATTATTTATGAAAGTATATGGATGATGTATAGTTATGAATTCATTATGGAGTTGACGGGTAATCATGTATATAATAATGCTGTTGCTTACAATTAATGGGGGACACATATGCATTTATGTAATACTGTACATATGTTTTTTACAGCCCTGATGAAGTCTCGTAGTGAGACAAAACTTTTTGGCTGGGCTGGAGATGTAATGAAGAATAAAATTTGGAAAAGATCTTTAATTTGCGGCATCTCAGTCTCCTTATTGGATGAGGACATGTTATTGTTTGAAAAAGTTATTGGAACAACTCAATTGGAACACATTTGAAAATTCACTAGATATGATTTTGAACTGATTGAGTGCTTCCCATATGAAGAATTGTTTTCACGTGTTTATCAAGCTGCTCTCCTAATATCAGCCTCCTATTATCTAAAGTATTCATTCAGTAATCAACATTATCAGCATCTTATATGGAACTAGAACCTCTATTGTGCATTCATCTGAAATCATTGGAAAAAATTAGTAGTTCAATCATTTCCAGGTTTTACACCAAAATAATTTTAAATATTACCTCAACGTTATTGGTCAACTGTTAGGTATTCTTTTGTCAGTAAAGATTTTCTCTATTCAAGGAATCATACGACATTTAAAAGGGACAAATGGTACATGAAAGAACACCTTTAAAACCAAGTGTTTGCTAAAGTGGCAATTTCTAAGTTACATAGAAGACTACAAACACATTATGCATATAAAACAAATTATTAGGTAATAAATGATATTTTTAAGCACTTTACCTATTAGGCTTTATTTGTTTTGCTTATTTTTTAGTGGTAACTTCTAAAGTTGTCATTTGCCCACCAGTGACATGAAAAAATTTGAGTTGATCATTAAATCTGATTTAATGCACTGATTCTTTTGACACCTTATATAGTACCAACTTTAGTAATCCCAGTCAGAAGTTAGCAGGACTGATGGGTCAGCCTGTAACTCTGCATACGCCAATGGGACTACTAGTCTTTTCCACAGTAAAAAGTCAATTTAGGGTTTTTTACTGTTAAAGTACATATTCCACCTTTTAATATAAAGCACTCTGCCTTCGGGCTCGACAAGTCTACCATAGGGGTGATTTATATATATTAAAAGGGAGGACTGGGCTTTGCTATCACCTTAAATGGCAAAGTCGAGTTAGCAGTTTTAACCCTTTAAGTGCGCCCGTTGGCCAACGGCCGTCGCGAGCACTACCTCGGTAGTGCTGCGCACGTCCGTTGGCCGACGCGGCCCCGCCCACTTAATAGAACGCCCCGCACCGCGGCGGAATTGCCGCGGCGGTTAAGGTGTTAAACTGCCCTTCCAGTCTGCAGTGGCAGTCTGTGAGCCATGTTTCACCTTATCCTACCCAGTGTGGCACAACAGTTGCTGCAGTCCCAGAAGGGGATACACTAACTTACAGGCCCTGGGTACCCCTGGTACCATATACTAGGGACTTACAACTAAGTTAGGCTATTCCAATTGGGTATAAGCCGATCAACCATGTACCTTTGTAAGGGTTAGGGCGCATGTCCTGAGTCCTGATTTGCAGGGCTTGGGCATTTCAGAGCCATTACACCAGTGCCTAGAAGCCAAAATGGGGCAAACAGTGGGGTGAAACCTGCAAAAGGCCTGTTTCCTCACACATTCTTTCACCTACTTTCACACACATGCATAAGCACACAGACACACACACACAGATTCACACATATATAAATCCTCACATACCAGCATACTCACACATGTAAACACACACAAACAGCTAACACATAGACACACTTATCCTTTCATCCTCTCACACACACAAACACACATTTTGACACTCATTCATACTCACTCATATAATTAGATCAATACAAAACCCCAGTTCAACATACAACTGAAACATATACACACATGCTTACCCAATGTCTCACATACATACATAACATACAACATATTTTTTTCTTTCTTTAACCAGAAAATGTGGTAATAAAAAGTACCTTTTTTTGTTTTTTATCTTTTATTTATTTATTTTTTAATTTTTTTAATTGGGAAAACTGGAAAAGAAATGTGGAACAGGAACTTGGAGAGGAACTAAAAGATTAATGTCTGATTCCTGCTACAGAACTTGTTGTGGACCTTGTTGTCCAGGAGCAGGAGAAAGAGATGTTCCAGACAGTGGCGGCTGGTGACATTTGAAAATGGTGAGGGGTGTAAAATGTTGGTATGAGTGCCCGATGGCAAGCGAGGGTAGCGAGCGAGCCCAACTCCCACAGGAGGGTTCGGGGAGGGAGGGCCTTCCCCCCAAGAAAAAATTGAAAAAAGTGTGGCCAAATGCACTTTCAAGCAAATTTGAGAAAGCAATAAGGTTAATAAAGCAATTGTGAAAGTGCAGGTATGACATCAATAAAGAGATGTCTTAAGATTATGACATAGGTAGCTGCTTAGTCTGTATAACCAGAGAACTTCTAACAGACTTTGAGATAATAATGCAGTGAGTACCTCACAAATTTCTTTATTTATTGATATACCTTTATGAATGAAATCTACTGAGGAAATACGGGTTATTGTGATTTGTCGGACCGGACACATGAGGGGGTTAGGATGTAATCTTAGCCAGGGAGTAAAAGACCGGAAGGATAGACGGCACTCCTAGCACGTCCTATTCACTCAGCCTCTTGCTCTTCTGATGTCCCCCCTTACCCTGCCCACCCCCCATCGTCCGGGTGTTATTTTTTGTCTCCAACGGTGTGGTAAACCAAAATTATTAGCTGCATCAAAGGCGCAGGCTGCCACACCACTGCCCAGCCTTGTCTCTGGGCACTGGGGTGTGTTGTTCATTGTTTTGTTCTGTGAAAGGCTGACAGTGGATGATATGGCAGGGAGTGGGCTGAACACCTCTTAGCAAACTATTTGCTGACGGTCTGCACTGAGCTGATCACCAGAGCAGAGCCAGAAGGAGGGATAATCAAAAGCTAGTACTACAATTACTGTGAATCGGGCTAAGTAAATGGAAGGAAGGAAATACAAGGCCCCATGCCTGAGTTACTTACTGCTGGTGCTACTGACTTTTTAAAACCCAGGCAGCACCACATGCTAGTTCAATCAGCCACTGAACAGAAATCCAATTATATTATAAACACACATTTTTTACATCCTCGTCATGATATTATTATTATTTTTGTACACTGCATGAGCCATGCCTGCTTCTACAACTCGGAGAGGGAGAGAGAGTGCTGCCTGTAGTGCTGCTTGTACATGGGCAGTGGCGATCAGAGGGACGACTCCTATACATGTTTTTTATTTATTTATTTATTTATTTTATTTATTTATATAAGTTTTATATAGCGCTATCTAGACCCGGGGGGTATCAGATCGCTTTACAGAATCAAGAGCAAGGCTATAATCCAGTCACTTCGTAAATGACGCACAACAAACTAAGGAACATGTACAAACAAACAGTAAATACACATGGAAATATTTGGAAAAACTGGTGGAATACAGTATGTACATGGACAGCAGCTAGGCCCTGAGGGCAGTTACTGTTTAACGGGCAAGTCGCCAATTTGAGTCCAGGTAGAGAAATATCCTCAAGGTAGACGGAGGCAGAAACAGAAATAAACAGCCTGCAGTTTAACGGGTTAAAGGGAGACTAATATAAACTGAGGTCAAGAAATTGCTCAAGTGTTCCAGTATTTGTTGAGGAGATGGCGTTTTAGGTCTCTTTTGAAGCCAGTGAAGGAGGGGTTGCATCGTAAGTCCCTCTGGAGAGAGTTCCATATGCTGGTGGCGTTACCCGAGAACGATCAAGACTGGGTAGATTTCTTTTTAGGTCTCGCCTGAGCCAGCGCATGCGCTGGTCTGGCGAGACATTTTGTAGTGTGGGCTTGCAGAAATGCGACCACAACTTTTTCAAAGCACATACTCGTGCTTGTGGCGGCATACGCCTTGCGGGAGTGCGCAGCGGCGCGCCACAAGCACGAGTATGTGCTTCCAAAAAGAGCAGACTGCGCGCGCACCACTCCCGGGCTCAACTCCTGCTCCCCCTCTCTCTTGACTCTCACGCGCGCTCCCAGGACAGTATTGACGCAAGCATAGCTGCCCTTGTGTGCTCCCTTTGTCTGCGTTGCTTGCTCGTCCGTGTGTTTCTACCCTCTCCGAGCTCCAAATGCTTTCTCTCCTGTTAGCCTTTCTACCCCACACTCCATCTTGCTCTACGTCTTGCCCTTTTGCTCCCCCAACCTCACCCTCCACATTGCTTTCCGATCCCCATGTTGCTTCAGCTTACTCCGGCTGCCCGTATTGCTTCTGCCCCCTCTTCCCATGTTGCTTTCCCAAAAATGCTTTTGCATGTTTCTATTTTCTTTTTATTTGCAAATCCGAGTAGAATTGGCAAATACACATGCGGCTACAAAATGATGTCACTTTTTTTTTTTTTGCCAATTCACCTCGGATTTGCAAATAAAAAGAAAATAGAAACATGCAAAAGCATTTTTTGGAGGAAGAGGGGTTGAGTTTGAGAGGCAATCAATCTGCCAAATGGGACTATTTCGGTGTTTTCCACGGTTTAGTGTGAGACCGTTCTGGTGCATGCACTGGGCCACTGAGTGCATGCGGTCACAGATACTTTGTCTAGTAACTCCCTGATTTTCCGCAATTATATGACAAGCTGAGTATTCTCAGCATAGGAGAATATTTAAAAACCAAAGTCCTTTACAATCTTGGCTAAGGGTGCCACCTGGGTATTACAAGCATTGGCATAGCCAATAGGTCTCGCTTTTGGGACCTTATAAGTATTCAGTTATGCAGCACAATATCCTTGGTGCAACAACAACTGTTGCATGGCTAAACACTTATAAGGTCCCAAAGGCGAGACCTATTGGCTATGCCAATGCTTGTTTAGTTTGGGAGGGACGAGAAGAAGTATGTTGGAGCTTCTCAGTGATCTGGTTCTTCCTGCTTTAATGAGTTTGTTATCTAAATATTCCAGGGTGTGCGAGTGAATGGCTTTGTGGGTGATACAGGCAGTTTTGAAATTGCATCTTCCTTCTATAGGAAGCCATTTGAGGGTCTTGATTGCAGGCGTGATGTGCTCATACCGTTTGATATCTGTAATGAGCCTGGCTGCCATGTTTAGAACTGATCTGAGGGGAGCGAGGTGTGATTTCGGTGTCCCTGTGAGGATGGCATTCCCGTAGTCAAGTTTGGAGAGGACCAGAGATTGAACGACCCTTTGGAAATCATCCGAGGGAATGAATGGTCTGATTTTTTTGAGGTGTTTTAGTGTGTAAATCGCTCCTTTGGCTGAGTTATTGATGTGCTCCTTCATTGACAGGTCTTTATCCAGGGTGAATACTAGGGATTTAGGCGAATTTGAGTGAGAGTACAGTTTAGAGCCTTCAGTTCAGTGATCCAGTCTTTGATAGGGAGGTGGTTACTTTTGGGGAAGAACAAGATAATTTCTGTTTTGGTGGGGTTTAATTTTGGATGGTTAGCGTTAAACTACGATTGAATATTACACAGTGAGACATTGAGATGTCGAATGTCACTAGGAGATTTAATTTTGCAGTAGAGTTGTGTGTCATCTGCAAAGAGGTGGAATTTGATTCCAGCTTGCTTCAGGATGATAGAAAAGGGTTCCGTGAAGAGATTGAACAGTGACGGGGAGAGGATTGAGTCCTGGGGTACGCCAAGAGAGACCGGTGAGGGTTTTGAGAGGCAAGACTTGATTTTGATTTGTTGTGATCGGTGTTGAAGGTAAGAAGTGAACCATTTTAAAACAGTGCCATTAATACCGGAACGGATCTTCAAGGATTCCTGTGTGGTTTACAGTGTCGAAGGCCACTGATGCATGTAATACTTGTAATCTAAGTTGAGCATTTCAAAGCAGCCCACCAGATAGCGATACATGTCTGGATTTACATGTAAATGCAGAAAGCCCATTGTCGAACAAGGCAGCCGAGGCTGGGTGTCATTGTCCAGACTACCCGGTTTCACTCTCCAAGGGGGTGAGGGTGGGCTTCACTCCTGGAAACTGCGACTCTGATGTGAGCTCACAAACCCTGAGCTAGTAATCACACAAAAACGAGAGCTTTGACTGACTTGGGTGCCCAAAACGTCTTGAACCTACTTCTGAACAACAGACAAAGGCTTTCGGCCTACAATCTCCTCCAAAGTACAAATTGCACCGGGGTAAACCAAGTGTTTGCTGCAACAGCAAATCAAGGAAGCCACGAGCCGAGGTCAGGACGGCAGGTTTGGTCTCACTCTTGCTCGTCTGGCAACACACACGAAGAGGGGAGCGAGAAAGAGGCTAAGCAGCACAAGTGCAGAAATGGCCAATCACTGAACAGCTTAACAATAAAGCCATACAGTGATTGGTCATGCTCCGTGGACAGGAGCCTCCCACCTCTGCGCTGCCTCACGTCCAGACACTGCACCAGAGAGGCCTTATTACCACCTCTCATTTGCCAATCCATACGCTGCTCCCATGCTGTCATGTTACCAACACAGCATGAGAGCAGTATCAGGATTGGCTCAGGCAGGCAACCTCAGCACTCATTAGGAGACTGGGGAGCTACGGTTGTGTTTCCCCTTGGCTCACTAATTGCGCAGGTGGAGAGCCCTCTAGTGCGCATGCCGAGCTGGCCAGAGAAAGACAGCCGTCCTACCCAACATGCGCACATTGGGCTCAGGTGAGCTGAGCTGTGCTGCTGTCAATATTTTCAAGCCCCACCCCCTCCTCAGGCCCGCATCATCGTGCACTGGCTTCTTAACTCAGGCAACCCGGCCTGTGGCTGAAAGCTGACTGCAGCGGGCATATAAAAAAAATCTACACATTTTTTTTACATTTCAAAACTTATATTCATGTTTAATACGGGGTTCAGGGGGCCAACAATATTAGTGGGGCAACGCCCAAACGCCCTCATGGGCGCACCGCCGCTGAGGCTTCCTCAGCATCACGTTGCAGTTCTGCCATGGCAATTTGTTGTATATAAATTACTTTTTGGTAGCACCTCATCCCCGTTGTCCCATGGGAGTACTCTCTGTTCATCCCCCGTGAGAATGCCTTTTTGCATAAATTGCTAATAAAGTGTTGATGAAACTTTATTTTCACCTGAAATGATGAACTTGACATACCAGGGTTTCTTTGGCTTTCGGAAGAGGTTGTTCTTCCTCTTCCCTGTCCTCCCTCTCCTCCTCTCTATCGCCTCCTGATGCCATTTTGCAATTAACAATTGAAAAATAACAAAAAAATTGCTGAAAAGTAAAGCACAGAAAACAATTTCTTTCCGCATTCAACTAAAGCTCAGCAATAACAAGAAAAAGTGTAGTCTTCCTGTAAATATAAGTTGACAGTCATTCCAACCAATCACGATTCAATGCTGATTCTTGCAAACACCTCGCGAGACACCAGTGACGGCTCGGTTGAGGGCAAAATAGTACAATGGTGTACATATTACTCAAGAAAATGGCAGACATTATCATTAAAAGTCTCAGTTGGAACACCTCTCGAGTGATAGCGAAATATAAAGCATTCTTTTATATGAAACTTAACTTTGTTAAAGAATTAACGATCTTGCGTGTGACTCGCGAGACTCGCAACAAGTATTTGCAGCCCATTCAGATATGCTGTTGGGGCCTGTCATTAGTGGTAAACACTTGCGGGACTTTCGCGGAACACCTGTGGGATCATCGAAGTTCATAAGCAATTAATTATTAACTAAAAACAATTTAGCAGTCATCATAACCTCTCAGTTTTAGAAAGCCTATATCCTCAAATTCAGGCTGGAAGTATAATTTCACATTCAACTGAACGCTGTTTAATTTTTTTCTCCCGCAAGAAGCTTGTGGAGTCACCAAAACACGTTGTTCTTTGAATGGTTTATATGTCTTGCTAGAGTACCGTCGGAGTAAAAAAAAAATGATGTTTAATATGCTATAATGCAGTATACAAAGTTAATAACATTACCTAACAGCAACCTTGTCAAAAAGACCACTACCTTGCCAAAGTGTACTGCGTAAACACTGTGCCCAGTGCAGAGGTCTTTGAACAGAGGCCACTCCCTCACCAAACCCTACTACATAAAGAGTTCGCCCAAGGCAGTGGGGTTTGCAGACAGGCCACTCACTTGCCAAACTCTACTATGCGAAAACTTCACCCAGTGCAGTGGTGTTTGCAGACAGATCACTCCTTCACAAAACGCTTCTACACAAACACTTCACCCAGTGCAGTGGTCTCTGCTGAGTGGGTACTCCTTTCCAAAACCCTACTACGAAAATACTTCGCCTACTGCACCAGTGTTTGTGGAGACTCCTCTCCCTCGCCAAACCCTAGTATGAAAAGACTGTTCCCACTGCAGCACTCTTTGCGAAAAAGCCATTCTTTTAGAAACATCTACTACACCAACACTTCGCCCTCTACAGTAGTCTTTGCAAAGAGGCCACTCCCTTGCCAAACCCTAGTATGCAAAGCCTTCGCCAGGTACAACGGTTTTCACAGATAGTCCAGTCTCTCAACATACTCAAGCTTTCTTATATAGCCAAGTCCTGAATAGATACAGTAATAGCTTACTTTATGTTAAAAAAAAAAACTAGAAATTTACTAATAAAAACAAAGGTTAAAGTGATGTCATGGTTAGGTCTGGTAATAGTACCTTCCTTAATGTGTAAATAATCTTGGAAAATCACTGAAATAAACAAAAGTTAAAGTGACGTTATAATTAGGTGAAAATGTTATTTAAAACATACCATTCTGGAGCTTGAGCATTTCTCCCGGGTTGCAGGCTTTAAAATAAACATACACAAATCACAGGCCCTTAACCTTACTCTCAAACCCTCCACATTGTCCTCCTTAAAGGCTGAACTCCCCATTCAATGGGCCGACGAGGCCATCCCCTATCTAGGGATTCAACTCTCAGCGTCCATCACCGAAACTGTGTCTTTGAATTATGCGGCCTTACTACGGCAGGTGCGGGGGGACCTGCGCTGCTGGAAACCACATGCACTATCATGGCTCGGTCGTATTGCTTCTATTAAAATGACTATAATGGGGAGAGGAGTTGGCCTAGCAGCTAGGGCGGTTGACCTCGAATCTGGGGAACTGGGTTCGAGTCTCGGCAATGACGCGGAACATCCTGTGATTCTGGGCAAATCACTTAATCTCCCCGTGCCTAACAAAAATGAATGTGTCCTCATGTATTGCAACTGGTGCTATGTAAAGCGCTCTGATACCCGATACCTTCGGGTCAAGTTCGCGCTATATAAAACTCAGTAAAAAAAAAAAAGATCTTATTTATTTTCCAGACCCTACCTTTAGAGCCACCCCCAGGCGCGCTGCGCACGCTCCAGCAGGAGATAGAGTACTTTATTTGGGCGGGCAAGCGACCCAGGGTGTGAAGAGATCTGAGCTACAGACCACCGGGAGAGGGCGGACTAGGGATTCCAAACCTACAGGATTACTTCTGGGCGACACAGATTAGGACATTCCTTGAGTGATCACGCCCAGAATCTGAAAAACATTGGCTTTTTATAGACAGGGCTTTGGCAGGGCGAGCACTATGGCAGATACCTTTCTTGACCAAAATAGCCCGACCTAAAAACCTATACCTCTCGTGCATCACAAGAGTTCCCCCTCAAGCATGGGACAGGATAGCCACCAAACGAAACCTTACTACTTTCCCGTCCCCTCTGACACCCATTGTTGGTAATCCGTCATTCTCCCCGGGGATGGATGAGAAGGCTTTCGCACCATGGACAGGGGAGGGCAGCAGATCAATTAGGCACCTGTTCGACGAAGAGGGGCCACTCTCCTTTGAGGATCTCCGCAGTCAGCAGCACCTCCCCGAGTTGGAACAATTTCATTATCAGCAGATTAGGCATTGGGTCATGCATCCGGAGGTCCGGCCGTTAGCGCAACGCTGCCTTACTGCCTTTGAAAAGTGGTTGCTCTCCAACTTAGATGACGTCCATCTCATATCTCAGCTTTACAGCTTGATTAGACAGGCTTCCACCCCTTATAAGACTCCAAGTCAACGACGATGGGAAGTAGAATTAGAGTTTACCTTCACTCAGTGCGACTGGGAGAACATATACCATAGAGCTAAACACTCTGCGCGTAACGTAGCCAGTGTAGAAACAGCTACTAAAATAGCACTGAATTGGTATTATACTCCAGCTAGGCTCCACAAATGCAACTCATCAACAGACCCGCTATGTTGACAGGATATTAAATCAAGTAGTTGTCAGATTGTAATAAGAGAATTTTTGTATTCCAGAAAATTGAGTTTAAAAAAAATATATCTTTTGTCCAATAAAAGTATAACAAACATTTTTATGGATGGGTACTAAGAATCTGTTAATATTTTTTGTCTGATTTTGGGTGGATTATGGGGTGTATAAACAAGTGCATAATGTATGAGTGAGCAGGTCAGAAAAGGTACTGAACTCAAGAGGTTTGAGCAGCGCAGGGCCAGAACATCGACATAATCTTGCTTATGACGCAGTTAGGCACTCAGGACAGGGGAACGTGACTACACCATGCAGGGGACATTTCTGTCCTAACAGATGGTTTGTATGGAGATGATACAAGCTTGATGGATAGTGTACGGTTGGGGTATAGCTGGTATGAGCTTGGTGTTATGCAAGAGTTTGGCGCAGAGGGCATGGGTTTTGTGTACAGTGTAGGAGTTTACAGGGTGTAGAGGTAAGGAGTACAGCCGTGGTAGCCAGGCAGGCCTTCATTGGCGGCCTGCGGACCTTGCTTTGCCGTTTCTACGTTTCCAGTGAGGCCGGCCGTAAACACAGAAGATGGCCGCAGGAGCATAAGTAGTGAATACATATTAAATACGTATTCACTACCTATGCTCCTGCGGCCATCTTCTGTGTTTACTGCCGGCCTCTGTGACCTCGCACACTGCACCGTTGGAAAGCTTCCCAAAAGGCCCTTTAAAAGTCAGCTGTAAGCGCTTTCACAGCTGACTTTTAAAGGGCCTTTAAATAAATAAATAAGCTTCCTGTTTCGTGTTGCCGACGAGGTCCTCTTCTCCTGCAGCAGCTTCATCTTCGAGTCACTATTCCTGAACATTAGATCTAAGCACATTCAGAATTTGGACAATTGCGCCTGGAGAGAGACAGAGACAGAGAGACAGACAGAGAGACACAGAGACAGATAGAGATCAGGCGCGCAACGCCCATTGGGCTCAAAGGGTTTCAGCCCCCCCGTTGTGTGTGGCAGCCCGGGCTGAGACAGCTTCCCGGGCACACACACAGCCGCACCCGAGTACTTCACAGGTCTTTAAAGACCATTCGCTTGTTAATGAGGCTTTGTTGTTTTTTCACCCCTTCTAGAGCCCCTGCATCTCCACTCTGACTTTTGCTAGAAGAATTAGCCCCCCGAAATTTTTCTTAGCCCCCCGAAATTTGGCTCTAGTTGCGCCTCTGATAGAGATAGATAGATAGATAGAGATAGACAGATAGTGATAGATGGAGATAGATAGAAATAGATAGATAGAGATGGATAGAGATAGATGGATAGAGATAGATGGATAGAGATAGATAGATAGATAGCTATAGATAGCTATAGATAGATAGATAGATAGATAGATAGATAGATAGATAGAGATAGATAGATGTGTGAATGCCGGGTCTGGTGGCTCAGTGGACTAATGCGTCCGCTGCAGGGGCCTGTGTTCAACCTCATGGTCAGTTTTTTTTTCTCTAGCCCCGCCCCCCACTGACCCCGCCCCCACCGGTGCGGCTCTCTGCCACAAACCACAATGTAAATGTGGCTCCCGAGAGAAAGTTTGTGAGTACCCATGGAGTACAGTGTTGTGTCTGAGATCAGTGTAGAATACATGGGTTTGTGTAGAATGTTGATGTTCGGTGTGTAGTGTGGGAGTCTGTTGCACAGTACAGACGTTTGTGCAGAACATGCATTCAGTATGGAAGCACGGGTTTTGTGGTGTGCACAAGTGTGGTGTACAGAGTAGGAGTTTAGTGTAGAATTTATATGTTTATTGTAAAGGGTACGAATTTGGTGAAGTGTGCTTTGTGGTGTGCACAAGATTGATTGAAAATAGCATTCCGTTTTAAAATGTACATGTTTTTTGGAATTGGTGATTTTGATAGTGTAGAATTCTTTGGTGTGCATAGAGAATGAATTTTTATGAAATGTAAGAGTGTTTCAGAGTGTACATGTTCGGGTAAAGACTCCTAGTTAACTAAACAAACATTTGCAATGCAATAGGTCTTGCATTTATGCGAGTTTGAGCTATTGACATTGCAAATAACAATGCCTTTTATTTTTGTTTTTGTTTTAAAAACATAAATAAAAGGCATTGTCATTTACAATGTCCGCCATCAGAGACGCACAAAGGAGCTGTCACATTCCGGACCCTAATGAGTCACCCAAGAAGAAGAGGGGGCGTAGTGAGAGTCCCCCCGCGAGGAGATGCAAGCAGGGCTACTGTACACCCTGGCGGGGGCTGAAACCACTTACTTTTGTGACGGGGCCGGTGCGTGTGTATTGTGGGGGGTAGGGAGGTGGGGGCATTGAGGGATTACACAGCAGGTGTCGACCCCCCAAAAGAAGATAATGTGTAAAGAATAGGCTTTTTTTACTTTGGATAATATAACAACACCCCCCCCCCCAACCTCCCGACACCTTTCACCCCAAATCTTTTATGTAGCGCTTAGAGCAGGGCTGAGCGCTAGTTAGATGCCAGGCCCGTGGAGGAGGCCCAGCCGGGTTGGGAGGAGAGTGACGGGGTTGGGGGGCAGTGGACTGTACCCCAACCGTTGCTGCTAGATGTAAACCTTTCTTGTTTGATGGTCTGAAGTCAGTCAGGGACAGCAGAGCTTGTATAATCTTAAACCGAGGCAGTCTTTCCACTTTGTGTTCAATGCGGTTAAACGCTCCCTGCTGACCCGGCTCATAACAACAGAGCGGGGGACCCTGGCAGAGAGGCTGCAGTAAGGGTCTCTGCCCATGTCACCACCTCAGACAGCAGCTCCAGGCCTTACTGGGTCCCCGGCTCTACCCCAGGTGCACCTGCTCTTGCTGCCCCATGTGAGCTGCAGGCGCCTCGAAGCCCCGAGCCTCTGCTGTCCAAACTTAGCTTTAAGCAGGATTTTTGTGCCGAAAGATATTAATCAATTGATGTTTCGGCCTCTCTGGATGAGCTTGGCTAGTAAAGTTGACATATTTAAAGAGCAGCAACAAATATGTGTGGCTATTTACAAATAATTTTAATGTGATGGCGAGAAACGGAGAAAAAAAACCTACAAGTAGAAGAAATGAAATCCATTGTTTGCGGCTCTACCCCAGGTGCACCTGCTCTTGCTGCCCCATGTGAGCTGCAGGCGCCTCGAAGCCCCGAGCCTCTGCTGTCCAAACGTAGCTTTAAGCAGGATGTCAGCTTTAAGCAGGACTGTCAATATCGGGCATCTCAGCAAATATTTGTTGAACGCTATTTCAGGTCATATAAAATATTAGTTAAGACGTATTTACAAGTAATCTGTCTAAATTATTTATTTCTGTTTGATGAACTGCGGTTGGAACGCTGGGCGAAGCAAGCCACACAAACCTGGGGAGAGGATGTGGTCCGTCGGCTACACTGCCGACTTTGGTGCTGGAAACCAGGGTTCGAGCCTTGGGGTCGCGTCCACATCCTGTGATTCTGGGCAAATCACTTAATCTCCCCGTGCCTGAATGTGTAAGTAACCGGTGCTTATGTAAAGCGCTCCAATACCTTCGAGTCGAGTTCGCGCTATATAACTATGCAAAAAAAAAAACCTAAGCTTTAAAATGTAATTCAAAATGGAAAAAAAAACACATTCACCCCTCCCCCCACCCGGATATGTCGAACAATTTTATGGTGTAAACCCGTATCTCGAAATCGTTTACTTTGGACATATATATCAGACTTGAATTTCCTATGGAGGTTAAAAAATATATGTTTAAACTACAAACGCATATTTATTCAAACCCCACTCTCTTAAACTGCACGAGGATTCCCAGACCCAATCTTCAGAGGCGATGTCTGGTATACTAAAGTGCCTCGGAGATGACACAGCGCCGCCTGGTATTCTAAAGGCAAGTATTCTTCCAGTAAGCCCGGTGGGGCCCCCTGTCTGACGGCCCCGGGGCGGGCGGCCGGGCGCGGATGTGTTTAAGGCCCATTGCGTACTATCTAGTGCACCATCACCTTGCCTTTTTCTGGAGGGCTGCAACATGTCCGCTCTGCTACAACTTGGAGTAATGTCATTCTGGCGCTCAGGGAATCCTCGCAAAGGCCGTGGTATTTAGTAGAGCACACAATGTTTAGTTTTACAAATCCCAGCGGCCCCAAAGTAGGTTACTGTACAAAGAGCACCTTCACAAGCGGGCGGCAGCCTCGTGGGTGCCCGAAAGACTGGCGCGCGCGCCACCACCTGGTCAGGGAGGCACTGCAAACATCAGGGCTAAATGAGCACCTGTCTATGGAAAAGATGTTTCAGTAGGATCCCCCAACAAGCGCGCGGTGGGAGCGTGTGAGCGCGCGATGGGAGCGGAGACACCATGCGCGTGCACATCGCCTGTCCGTGCACGCACATGGTTTGTCTCCCTTCGCGCACCAAACCCACAACAATAGTCTCGCCAAGGCGAAAACAGCGCATGCGCTGCATTCGCTAGGCGAGACCTAAAAAGGTATGTGAATGAGTTTGGTATTGTCTACTGGTGGTGTGCACGATTTTAGTGTAGAGGACACGACCGAATAGTAAGAGTTGTATTGTACTGCAATTGTATTGTAATTGCATTTATATAGCGCTTACTACCCCTGATGAGGTGTCGAATCGCTTTTTCGGCGCGTAGCACACTACTCCGGAACCCATAAAGGATTAATGTATGTAATTAGTATAGTGAAATATGAAAGTGATTTGAGTGATGGACATGTTAGTCAGTTATTTGGATTGAAGGATAGTTGAGGGATAGAAGAGGGAAAAAGGTTTGCATTTATATAGCACTTGCTACCCTTGATGGAGTGTTGAAGCTCTTTTTCGGCGAGTAGCACGCTCCTTCGGAACCCATAAAGGATTAATGGTGAATTGGTATAATGAAAATATGAAAGTAATTTGAGTGGTGGATATGTTAGTCAGTTATTTGGATTGAGAAGGATAGTGGAGGGATAGAGAAGGGGAAAAGGTTTGCATTTATATAGCACTTGCTACCCCTGATGGGGGTTGAAGTGCTTTTTCGGCGAGTGGCACGCTACTCTGGAACCCATACACTGTTAGTGGTGAATTAGTATAGTGAAATATGAAAGTAAATTGAGCAGTGGATATGTCAGTCAGTTATTTGGATTGAGAAAGATATCGAAGGGGTAGAAGAGGAGGCTACGAACAGGCTTCTAAGTAAATGGGAACAACTTTGTGATAGGAGTAAAGTCATACCACAGGTCGAAGTCCGGGCAGGATTTTGTTTAGTAGTTTTACATAATGCGATTTTAGCTCAAGGGCATTAGAGCGCTTTACAAAAGGGCCTCTCTTATTTGGCACGGGGAGATTAAGTGATTTGGCCAGTGTCACAAGATGTTGAGGAGATGCCGGGAGTCGAACCTGGTTCCCCCGTTCTAAAGTCTGCACCTCTAATCGCTAGGCCACATCGCTTTCCGAGAGCAGAGTAGACTGTAAACCGGCTCGCACCTAAGTACACAGAATGAAGATCAGACGTTGGGTCGAAGTATGCCC
This sequence comes from Calotriton arnoldi, assembly GCA_963921515.1. Taxonomy (NCBI): domain Eukaryota; kingdom Metazoa; phylum Chordata; class Amphibia; order Caudata; family Salamandridae; genus Calotriton; species Calotriton arnoldi. The sequence continues at coordinate 2,428,080 of CAWUFW010001374.1, read as the reverse complement.
ATTTAAGAACTCCACCTCCTCACGCCAGGAGACCACAAAGGAGGAGGAAAAGTTTTGGGAAGAATTCAGCCTTTTTTTCCGCCGTCTCTCCCTCCTCCCCCCGGGTCCAGCCCACCAAGTCAGGGGGGCTGCCCCTGCTGATGCAACGTCTGCCCCTCCCCTGGATGTTTGGCATTTACTCCACACACAGACACTCTTCATCTCGGCCTCTCCTCCTCCTTCCAGCCCCCCATCCCGAGAAGGAGACTGCCGGGCAAGAACGGGGGCGAAGGACAGCCGACACAGCCCCCGCCAGATTTCTCCACGGGCATGCACCTCCGGCGGAGCCCCAACACCCCGCCCCCATGGGGCACGCTCCTGGGCGCCCTCTGTCTGCTCGTCATCACCCGCGCCTCGGCAGACCCAGGTGAGGCGGAGAAACTTCCAGTTCTGCCCGCTTGTTTGCAGCCGGACAGTCCGTAGGGGCGACAGAGAGGGGGGCTGGAACCCCCACATCTAGGCTTAAAACCCCGACTTCTGTAGCTTTTTTGCACAATTTAAGGATTCATCCTGCCTCTTTTCTCATTTTACAATTTTTTTCGGCTTCCTTCTTTTGGAAAGGAAATAGAGCTGTGTAGTGCGTGTGCGAAGAGAGAAAGGAGCAGCGCTTTGAGTGAAAACAGATGTGCAGGGGGGTTATTTTTACGTGGGGGCGGGAGAGGAGCGGAGATTGGGCGCTTGGAATAGTCGATTTAAAAATAGTTCCTTACCCCTGTATTTAGAATGCACATTTTATTGATCTTTTTCATTTATAAAGTGAACAGAGCAGTAGTCATCTGTCTGGTTACTTCAAGTGTTTGTACTGTTTAAACCAAAAAGTAGTTTTCTCCCAAAATAATACCGGGGCTCAACCTCACGCAGTGATTCCGTTTACTAACCCCAAAACAAATATTGGGGTGTCTCGGGTCCTGCTAGGGGCCACAGCAGCTGGTGTGGGGAAGTGTTATCTATTGAATGAATTGTGTAGGCTGAAGGCCGCCCTGAGATATACCGTGTAATGTCAAGCTGCACTTGGGGATGGTGGAGAGGCAAGGGTTAGAGTTAAATGGGGCAAATATAGTCGATTTCTAATCCTGGCTTCCCACTTGATCTCGCTGTGTGATCCGGGGAAGCTGAGATTATTGACTTCCCCCAGTGTCTCATCTCTTTTATAGTCCTACTTCCAGTGTTTAGACACCAGCTCACAGGCCATTATAAAAAAAAAAATGGACGTTTCTATTCCAACAACCCCCAATATCTGACTGACAAGCTCACCACCTGCAGTGACTCCTGGCACAGCTCTGGCCAGCACAGCTTCAAACTTGAGACAGAGTGAAAAAAGGAAAATAGAAGGTAACAAGATTTCTCCTGCTATGCACCCAGGGTCTAGAACATGGGTACTCGCAAACATAGGTCCGGGGGCCTTAAAGTACGGCCTGAAGTGTGACAGAGGGCCGCACTGATGCCAGCAGGGTGGCGGTAGGGGGTCTGGGTGGGTCAGGGATTGTGAAAGGAGGTCTAAAAACATGTTAAATAAACGGGCAAGCATTTATTTGCAGGTCAATGAATGCTTGCCCGTTTATTTAACATTTTTTCCTAAATATTAGTGCTCAGAAATTGAACAGCAGCTCATGCTGCTGTTCACCGGGGGGGGGGGGGCGCGCAGGTAAAGGTCAAGAGGGCCGCTTGCGGGCCGTACTTTGAGTATCACTGGTCTAGAACGATATCCAGTAGCCATCACTACCCCCTCAACACCGCTCCAGTTCAGGAGAAAAAACACTACATCATGGCGCAGTAACTGTCCACGTCCACTATCAGAACTCTGCTACTCCTCCAATCACACGTTGACTGTATCTTTGCCTTTGAAGCTGTCCACTGCCTTTCGGCTAGGTTTGTGGTATACAAATACCACAAACACTTATACAGTCAGAAGGTAGATGGTGGGCTTGGTTTGACTGTGATTCTTGACTCCACTCTCTGCAGTGCTTGAAAATTAAATATAAAGGTGCTATAACTTGTAGTCGAAGCTACCTGGTAAACTCATCAGGGCTAGTTAGTTAGGGATTTTAGTTCAGGATAAATATTGTGAAGTAAAGTCGCCTTGTTTGGGAATTGGTACGTTTGCATTAAAATATTTTGTATAATGTGCATTGATAGTCCACTGCATTTGCACCATTGTGCATGGTTCTACCCTACCCATCATGCCCCAGGCCTTTGGGTCAAGAAGAGTTCTAGTCAGAGGTGTCTGGTTGGGACCAATTGTGGCAGAGAGGAGTCCATCCTGCTAGGACTGAATTTGATACAGCAAATACCGATTGATTGTGACCCTGGAAGGTTTGGCCATATCAGATTTTTGTCCCTCAATGCTTTTGCACTCTCCAATTCTGGTCCTGGGTAATGTGTTTCAACCTCAGATTCTGGTTCTGCTTGTTTGACTGCAATGGATTCTAGTGTAATGTGAGTTGGCTACGACCGATCCTTACCTTCAGTGGCCTAGCTTTTGAAGCCCTACTTTCAGTAAGAACCTGAAGTAGCGGCACCTCGATAGGACCAATCAGTACCCAGAAGGATCTAGCTGGGACTGATTGTGGCACAGAGGGAATGAGGTCAGACCAATTTTGATGCAGCAAATTCTGGGCCCATCTGATTGTGATCCTGAAAAACCTGCCCTCATCTAATTCTGGCCATGTACATTTTGTATGCCTCTGATTCTAGCCACGGCTGTTTTGGACACACCTGATATTTGGCAAAGTAAATGTTTCATGTACTCTCTCGCTTGTATGTCATGCTCCTCGAATGAATGGAGTTCTTTGAGTTAGGAAACATATTGTGTTCATGGACTTGTTGGTGTCCCATTGGAGATGGTAGTGAAGAGGCTGCAAGTTATGTTTCGCATTGGCTGTCTAGTGCTCTGAGGCCCATTGAGTGTTCGTTTTCAACTGCAGATGTTACTTAAATAGACCGGTAACAAGTCCCATCTCAACTTGAAAAGTAAATGAAAAATTGATATTTTCTATACCTCTTCTGCATTGTCCCTACAGCCTTCTTTGTATTTGCCGCCACCTTGCCCAAGAGGGAAACTGTGTTTCCTCTTTGCCCCAGAACTGTACTACTTTAGTTGTGATTGGTTACCCTGATTTTGGAATTGATTTAAACATGTATCAAGCCCTTTCATTTCTGAAGATAACCTGATTTAAGTCTCCGTTGAAACAAGAATCTAAATTCTGATGTCGAGCTCCTGGGTATGGTAATTCCTGGGTCCCGTAATTCCCTATTGACATTGTCCCAACTTGAAAATATTGACAGAGATCAGCCATTTCCTATATACTGGCCCCAGACTTGTCTTATACCAAGGAGACGTTGTTGTGGATGACCTCGGTTTATTGTCCCAAGTCGCTTTGCAGAAACTTGAAGACTAGTTGAGTTTCTAACAGGTATACATCCACTCCGTCCTTGTGCACAATGCACCGTGACCTGACTGCAAGATCTCTGGCAGCCATGTTAATTGAACATCTACCGCCTTGAATTTCATGGCTATACATATGTTGTGAGTCATATCTCTAGCACCTTCTGTTTTTATTTTGTTTGCGTGTCTTAGATGTAGCAGCCCTGTTGTCCCTGTCTGTATATAAGGTCCTATTCTTCATGGGAGTTCTAGCAATGTTTGACCTCTGAAGTTCTTGAGTGTTGTTTTAATTTTTAATGCTGCACCTGAGTTTCTAACCCGTCCCACCTCGTAGAGTAAGCCGTAACTCCTTGCCCTCGCTACCCCAAGTGAGTCAAGTGCTTAAAAGGAAAAACCGTAATTATCGAAATATGGTGACCCTGGGGCACCAGTGGTAAATGACAGGGAGATCACGAGCAGTGCATTGACGTAGCTCACCATAAGTGGGAATTTGTCAGTGGATTTAAGATTCTAGATTTTAACTTTCATGTCGCTTCGACTAAAGTTCTTCAGGTGAATGTTTTGTGTTTTCTTTTTATTGGTAGGTATTTACTGACCTTATGAGACAACCATAAATACCCCAAGCACACGTTTTTTTCAGTGATTATGTGTGATGTGTTTATATATGCATTTCTATGTGTCTTTTTAGAAAACAAAATAACATTGTTTGACAATTATGCACACATACATTTACCTAACGTATCTAGCAAGTACTTCCTATGGATAAAAATGTATATCTATAAATAAAGACGGTAAAAATGTTACACAAGATTACTTAAAACGTTGATATGCCAACAGGTAATTCACATTTTATTTAACATTTGGCCATCAAGTCTTCACAAAGAAAAATATTAGAACGACAAATCAAGGTTTGGTTCATTCTGGTTTGCGTGTCTCATAAATGGGTACTGTGTCCTGTTCAATACTTGCCACACCTCTAATAGATTGCTAGAAGTTTTCCCAATAAGTTAAGTGAAACAATCAATGTATCTGGATCATGCTGCATGTCCTCAAACACACCGAAGTCATTAGCATCTCCTAGCAAGGTAGCAGCAGGCAGGGCTGCCGATCTCTTGTGAGGGGTGGCATTTATTATATTTTGGCAGAATCCATGCATTCCAGAGGATAAGCAGTTAAGTGCCCCCATGTGTCGTCTTTCATCCTCTTTTTTTTTGGTGTGCTAGAGTTCTTATAGCATCCCGCTACGCATGACAGCCAACTAAATAACCATTGGAGGCATGATGTATCTCTTTGTAAGAACCAGCGTTGAAGCACTTTATTTTGTTGTGTGTCCTATATAAATGTACACTAACTCACTGACTTCCCCGTAGACCGCGAATAATCCTGGTTGGATATTCTGGCGTTCCTCCAACCCTTTCAAGGATGTAGCCCTCAAAGTGCACCATGATTTGTGTCACTTGTAATGCAATTGACCTCTTGATGAACTCAGTCAGAAACCATTGGATTGCTGCAAGATCCCATTTCTTGGCTATATAGCCAATATTTGTTAAGCACATTTCTGGTTATAAACTGGATGACCCAGAACCTCCTCGTTATATAGTGCCCTGCATTCTACAATTTTTGACATGCTGTGTTTGGAACTAATTTTACACACTTAGTTCAATTTTCCAGACAACACAGGGGAGAGGGTTTGCCAGTTAGACCTTTGATATCACACATAGTCCTTGATAACGGATTGCGGTCATCATCTACTGAAAAACAAGAAAGGAATCGACCTCCGGGAACTAGTCGCACCCTCAGCATATGTAGACCTTGTCAATATATACTACATCTGAAGCATGCATACGTAGACCTCGTCATCCTTGGAAGAGAGCCTGGATCTACCAGTACGTGCAATCACCCAATAAAGCCACAAAGCCTGGCCCCCTTACCATTCTTTTGCTGAGAGGTTTTGGACGGCCTGCTTCGTACCACCACATAGCTGCCAAATGTTCTGTCTGCATGTGTGATATATCTGTGTTTTCAGTGTGTCTATGTGACACAATGAGGCACTTTACACTTTATTGCATAGAGACAGTAGTGTAATGCTCAGATATCCAGCCCTCCTTTTTCTTTTGCATTCAAGGACCTTTCTTTTTTGTTAATAATAAATATTTCTAAACTTTAAGTACTAGACTGCAAAAGAAAAAAATAATTGCATCAACTACAAACACCTGACCTGGGATAATGAACAGATCAGGGTGAAATCTAGGAAGTCGTCCATTGTGAGGTCGCTGCCGGGCAAAGTGTGAGTATGTCAACGGGTGCTGTTTTGTATGAGTGCATTGTGATCTTTAATTTTATTCTGTTGAAAATGCTGAACCACAAGTGCCAGAATGCAAAAAACAAGATTTGATGATCTATTTACTCGTGACAACGAATAACTCGAGTACTCCATTTATCGATGTATACGTAACTGCAGTGGTAAAACATGATTAAAGATGATGATGCACCTTGGGACATGTAGTGCTGCGGCTTAATGTCACATGACTATTTGTATTTAAGCACTTGCATTCAACGGCGCAACGCTACTCACCTGTGAACAAGGCTCAACAGCCGAAACACGTCAGGGTACGAGTATGCAGACTTGAAAATAAATGCCTGGAAGTGTTTTCAAAATGGGGCTTCGGCACATCATTCTTGTTGATTGCCAGGTAGGTCGCTCCCCCACCACACAGCTCCGCCTGTGCTGTCTGCCCGCTGCTCCTGTAGGTAAGATCGCCCTCCGCTTGTGGCCCCGGTGCCAGTTTTGTCTGCTTGTCTCCCCTTTTCCTTTCTGTGCCCCTCGCTGCCCCACTGTTGTTGTGCCCGTGATTTTGCCTGCTCTCCCCCTGTTTTTCCTTTCTGTGCCCCTCGCTGCCCCACTGTTGTTGTGCCCGTGATTGTCTGCTCTCCCCTTGTTTTCCTTCTGTGCCCCTCGCTGCCCCACTGTTGTTGTGCCCGTGATTTTGCCTGCTCTCCCCCGTTTTTCCTTTCTGTGCCCCTCGCTGCCCCACTGTTGTTGTGCCCGTGATTTGCCTGCTCTCCCCCGTTTTTCCTTTCTGTGCCCCTCGCTGCCCCACTGTTGTTGTGCCCGTGATTTGCCTGCTCTCCCCCCGTTTTTCCTTTCTGTGCCCCTCGCTGCCCCACTGTTGTTGTGCCCGTGATTTGCCTGCTCTCCCCCGTTTTTCCTTTCTGTGCCCCTCGCTGCCCCACTGTTGTTGTGCCCGTGATTTGCCTGCTCTCCCCCGTTTTTCCTTTCTGTGCCCCTCGCTGCCCCACTGTTGTTGTGCCCGTGATTTGCCTGCTCTCCCCCCGTTTTTCCTTTCTGTGCCCCTCGCTGCCCCACTGTTGTTGTGCCCGTGATTTGCCTGCTCTCCCCCGTTTTTCCTTTCTGTGCCCCTCGCTGCCCCACTGTTGTTGTGCCCGTGATTTGCCTGCTCTCCCCCCGTTTTCCTTTCTGTGCCCCTCGCTGCCCCACTGTTGTTGTGCCCGTGATTTGCCTGCTCTCCCCCGTTTTTCCTTTCTGTGCCCCTCGCTGCCCCACTGTTGTTGTGCCCGTGATTTGCCTGCTCTCCCCCCGTTTTTCCTTTCTGTGCCCCTCGCTGCCTCTCGCCATTCCCGCCGCTGCGTCCCCTGCGGCCCCGCCCCCCTGACTGCCCATTCGCTGCCCCTGCCTCCCGCCTCCCAGCTGCTCCTCCCTCCCACCTCCCCAAAGGCGCGCCTAAGGCAAGCCCGTCTGCGCCCGTCCGCGACTGGACCGCGCCCAGCGCCAGAACCCCTGGAACCCACCAACGCAACACTACTCGACGGACCTACGACGCCGCCACACTCACCGCACACAATGCCGGCCGGAACCCTGCCTGCTACCGAGCCTCACCGAGACGCACCCACGGACCCTTCACCTGCCAAACCTGCCGATTCACCTGCCCCCTGACGTGCACCACCTCCGCCAAGTCGAGCAACAGCAGCAACCACCTGAAATGCATCCTGCTGAACACCCGCTCCGTCCACAGGCACGCCGTGGAACTCTGGGACCTGCTCGACGCAACAGCACCGGACATCGCCTTCCTCACCGAAACCTGGATGAACGCCTCCTCAGCGCCTGACATCGCCATAGCCATCCCGGATGGATACAAGATCACCCGGAAGGACCGCGTCAACCAGACGGGAGGAGGCATCGCCATCGTACACAAGAACACCATCCGCATCTCGACTAACTCCGACGAGACCTTCACCGCCGCCGAACACCTACACTTCCAGATACACACGGACCCCAAGACCACCCTCCGAGGCACCCTCATCTACAGACCCCCGGGACCACGCACACTATTCAGCGAAGACATCGCAGACTTCATCAGCCCGCACGCCATGCCCTCAGCCGACTACATCCTCCTAGGGGACCTCAACTTCCACCTGGAGAACAACAACGACAGAAACACCACCGCCCTGCTGGACAACCTCGCCAACCTCGGACTCAAGCAACTGGTGAACACGCCCACCCACTACGCCGGCCACACGCTTGACCCCGTCTTCTCGTCCAGCAAGCACATCTCCTTCAGCCACGCCACCGGACTCCACTGGACCGACCACAGCTGCGTCCACTTCAGCTTCAGAAAGACTGCGACCCACCACCACCCGCAACAGGCTCCCCGCCGGAGCTGGAGCAAGATCACCGCCGAGCAGCTCACCGCCTCCCTCAGCCAGAACACACCCACCGACACAACGGACCCAAACGAAGCAGCCAGCAACCTCGCCAAGTGGCTGACCGCCTGCGCCGACGACCTCGCACCACTAAAAACCCTCCCAGCAGACCCGGAAGCAAGAAAACCCCTTGGTTCACCAACGAACTCAAGGAATCCAAGAAGAACTGCCGCACTCTCGAGAAAACCTGGCGACTCGACCAGACCACAGACAACAGGACCGCCCTCAAGCACGCCACCCGCAAACACCACCAGCTGATCCGTGCCACCAAGAAGTCGGCACTCAAAGAACGACTGGACAACAACGCCCATGACAGCAAGGAACTTTTCAGCATCGTCAAAGAGTTCTCCAACCCCAGCGCCGGAAACAACGACATCACCCCCTCGCAAGACCTCTGCAACTCACTCTCCGCGTTCTTCCACCGCAAGATCACCGACATACACAACAGCTTCGACGCACAAACAACGCACCCTACCGCCGAACCAATGCCCGCCACCACCACCCTCTGCAACTGGACCCCGATCAGCACCGAAGACACCACCCGCACGATGAACTCCATCCACTCCGGATCACCAACCGACCCCTGCCCACACCACGTCTTCAACAAAGCCGACGCCACCATCGCACCCCATCTCCGGGACATCATCAACTCCTCCTTCCACACCGCCACCTTCCCGGAGAGCTGGAAGCACGCCGAGCTTACCGCCCTCCTGAAGAAACCAACGGCGGACCCCACCGACCTCAAGAACTACCGCCCCATCTCGCTCCTTCCGTTTCCGGCCAAAGTCATCGAGAAGACCGTCAACAGACAGCTTGCCGCCTTCCTCGAGACGAATGGATCCCTCGACCCCTCGCAGTCCGGGTTTCGGGCCAACCACAGCACCGAGACCGCCCTTATCGCAGCCACCGACGACATCAGAACCCTAACCGACAACGGGGAAACAGCTGCCCTCATCCTCCTGGACCTCTCCGCGGCGTTCGACACCGTCTGCCACCGCACCCTAGTGAAGCGCCTCAGCAACATCGGAATCCGAGAGAAAGCACTGGAATGGATCATCTCGTTCCTCGCCGGAAGAACCCAGAGAGTCCGCCTCTCCCCGTTCAGATCCGAAGCCACCGAAGTCATCTGCGGCGTTCCACAAGGATCCTCACTCAGCCCGACCCTCTTCAACGTCTACATGAGCCCCCTCGCAGCCATCGCACGCCGACACAACCTCAACATCATCTCCTACGCCGACGACACCCAGCTGATCCTCTCCCTCACCAACGACCCCACCACCGCCAGAGCCAACCTACACGACGGGATGAGAGACGTCGCCGACTGGATGAGGAACAGCCGCCTTAAACTGAACTCAGACAAGACGGAAGTCCTCATCCTGGGCTCATCACCCTCCGCCTGGGACGACTCCTGGTGGCCCCCGGCCCTGGGCACCGCACCCAAGCCAACGGACCACGCACGCAACCTGGGCTTCATCCTGGACTCCTCCCTGTCGATGACCAGACAAGTCAACGCCGTCTCATCTTCATGCTTCAACACCCTGCGCATGCTCCGCAAGATCTTCAGATGGATCCCCACTGAAACCAGGAAGACCGTCACCCAGGCACTCGTCACCAGCCGACTGGACTATGGGAACACCCTCTACGCCGGAACCACAGCCAAACTTCAAAAGAGACTCCAGCGCATCCAGAACGCCTCCGCACGACTCATCCTGGACATCCCCCGACACAGCCACATCACCGTACACCTGAAAGACCTGCACTGGCTCCCCGTCAGCAAGAGAATCACGTTCAGACTCCTCACCCACGCACACAAGGCCCTCCACGACCTGGGCCCAAAGTACCTCAACGACCGCATGTCCTTCTACACGCCCACACGCCAGCTACGATCAACCAGCCACGCCCTCGCCACCGTACCACGCATCCGCAGAACCACCGCCGGAGGAAGATCCTTCTCCTACCTGGCGGCCAAGACCTGGAACTCCCTCCCCACTCACCTTCGGCGAACCCAGGACCATCTCGCCTTCAGGAAGCAGCTCAAGACCTGGCTGTTCGAGCAGTAACTTACCCCCTCCCCCAGCGCCTTGAGACCCTCCCGGGTGAGTAGCGCGCTCTATAAATGCCGTGATTGATTGATTGATTCAAATGACGGGATTCTCTATTCCCGTTGCCCCTGAGGCCGCCCTGCAGGGTTGGGGGACCCCAAAATGGAGTTTCTGCTTCATGTTGTTGACACATTGGGGGCATGACCCGCTTGCCTCACACCAGGCCTTTGGATTTCACTGGCATTTCTGGAGTAGAGGTGAGAAAGGGAGAAAAGAGAGGCATTCACCTCTCTGGGAAAGTTTTGAAGTTCAGTCCTATAAAATATTGCTGCTGCTCCAGATTACTTTCACGTAGTCACTTTATTCCAAGGCGTAATTTTTGCTCAAAGTATTAAAACACTACCACTACAGTGATGGACTGTAGCTGCAGCTGAGATATATACGTAACTGCAGTGGTAAAACCTGATTAAAGATGATGATGATGCACCTTGGGACATGTAGTGCTGCGACTTAATGTCACATGACTATTTGTATTTAAGCACTTGCATTCAACGGCGCAACGTTACTCACCTGTGAACAAGGCTCAACAGCCGAAACGCGTCAGGGTACGAGTATGCAGACTTGAAAATAAATGCCTGGAAGTGCTTTCAAAGTCGGGCTTCGGCACATCTTTCTTGTTTTGTGTGTGTGTGTGTGTATATATACTATGTCTGAAGCATGCATGCGTAGACCTCGTCATCCTTGGAAGAGATCCTGGATCTACCGGTACGTGCAATCACCCAATAAAGCCACCAAGCCTGACCTGCTTACCATTCTTTTGCTGATAGGTTTTGGCCGGCCTGCTTCGTACCACCACATAGCTGTCAAATGTTCTGTCTGCATGTGTGATATTTCTGTGTTTTCAGTGCGTCTGTGTGACTCATGTGACTTACTGAGTGGCACTTTATTGCATAGAGCACAGTAATGCTCAGATCACCAGCTCTCTTTTCCTTTTGCATTCAAGGACCTTTCTTTTTTGTTAATAATAAATATTTCCAAACTTTAAGTACTAGACTGCAAAAGAAAACAAGCATTTGCAATGCAATAGGTCTCGCATTTGCGAGAGTTTAAGCTATTGGCATTGTAAATGACAATGCCTTTTATTTATCTGTTTTGCTAATTAACACATAAATAAAAGGCATTGTAATTTACAATGCCAATAGCTCAAACTCTTGTAAATGCGAGACCTATTCAAAGAAGCGGCCTCCGTTGTCCTGGGGTGCTTGAAAAGTGAAAGCACGCATAGAGCGCTGAATGTTGCAGGAAAGCATGTTGTGCCTGCAGTAGGAAAAACTCATTAAAGAAAATAGTGCTAACACAGTAAACAAGCATTTACAATGCAATAGGTCTCGCAACTGCGAGTTTTAGAGCTATTGGTATTGTAAATGGCAATGCCTTTTGAAAAATTAACAGGTATTGTAATTTTATAATAGTAATTTTCCACCAGTACCATAACTACCACTATTATTACTATCACCACAGAGTAGTAATAGTAATAATTGTAGTGGTGGTTATGGTACTTGTGGTGGTTGTAGCGGTGGTGGTATTGTTACTGGTGGTATTGTTACTGGTGGTGGTGGTACTGGTGGTGTTAGTGGTGGTGGTACTGGTGGTCTACGTGGATTTTATTTCATTACTTATGCTACTGCTGGAATATTTTTAACAAAAAAATACAAAAACTAACAAACATTATCATTTGCAACGCCAATAGCTCAAACTTTTAGTAATGCCAGCCCTATTGCATTGCAAATGCTTGTTTTATGTTGCAGGCATGAGGTGCATCATCTACTTCCCAAAATACAATCTTAGATTTGTAGACACTCGTAACAGTCCTATGGTAGGAGGCAGTTGTTCAGCCAGTGTAAGGCTAATAGCTCACACAACTTTGCATTTTGATACCTGAAGTCTTAAATTACAATAAATGTAGTAGACCTCAGGCAGGAGACTTGAGTTACCAGTAACTGTGGAAAGAGCAATAACTTTAGAAACTGGTGCTTTATTTCACCTTTTCCGTGGTGTGAAGGTTACGTAACTGTTTTATTGCGTTCGAATGGGCACAATGGGGCTTATTTACAAGTCCCTTGCACTGCCGGTGCTTCACTTTTCTGTGGGCAAAAGTGACGCAGCGGCGGCGCAAGGGGCTTGTAAATAAGCCCCAATGTCCTGTTTCTCTGGCTCTAAAGCAGCTTTGCTGACCTGGTTCTCTAGCTCTAAAGCAGCTCTGCTGACTGGTTCTCTGGCTCTACAGCGGCTCTGTTGACCTGGTTCTCTGGCTGTAAAGCAGCTCTGCTGACCTGGTTCTGTGGCTCTAGAGCGGCTCTGCTAACCTGGTTCTCTGGCTCTACAGCAGCTCTGCTGACCTAGTTCTCTGGCTCTAGAGCAGCTCTGCTGACCTGGTTCTCTGGCTCTAGAGCAGCTCTGCTGACCTGGTTCTCTGGCTCTACAGCAGCTCTGCTGACCTGGTTCTATGGCTCTAAAGCAGCTCTGCTGACCTGGTTCTATGGCTCTAAAGCAGCTCTGCTGACCTGGTTCTCTGGCTCTAAAGCAGCTCTGCTGACCTGGTTCTCTGGCTCTAAAGCAGCTCTGCTGACCTGGTTCTCTGGCTCTAAAGCAGCTCTGCTGACCTGGTTCTCTGGCTCTAAAGCAGCTCTGCTGACCTGGTTTCTCTGGCTCTACAGCAGCTCTGCTGACCTGGTTCTCTGGCTCTAGAGCAGCTCTGCTGACCTGGTTCTCTGGCTCTAGAGCAGCTCTGCTGACCTGGTTTCTCTGGCTCTACAGCAGCTCTGCTGACCTGGTTCTCTGGATCTAGAGCAGCTCTGCTGACCTGGTTCTTAGGCTCTAGAGCAGCTCTGCTGACCTGGTTCTCTGGCTTTGAAGCAGCTCTGCTGACCTGGTTCTCTGGCTTTGAAGCAGCTCTGCTGACCTGGTTCTCTGGCTCTAGAGCAGCTCTGCTGACCTGGTTCTCTGGCTCTACAACGGCTCTGCTGACCTGGTTCTCTGGTTCTAAAGCAGCTCTACTGACCTGGTTCTATGGCTCTAAATCAGCTCTGCTGACCTGGTTCTCTGGCTCTAGAGCAGCTCTGCTGACCTGGGTCTCTGGCTCTACAACGGCTCTGCTGACCTGGTTCTCTGGCTCTACAGCAGCTCTGCTGACCTGGTTTCTCTGGCTCTACAGCAGCTCTGCTGACCTGGTTCTCTGCCTCTAGAGCAGCTCTGCTGGCCTGGTTCTTAGGCTCTAGAGCAGCTCTGCTGACCTGGTTCTCTGGCTCTAAAGTAGCTCTGCTGACCTGGTTCTCTGGCTCTAAAGCAGCTCTGCTGACCTGGTTCTCTCCCTCTAAAGCAGCTCTGCTGACCTGGTTTCTCTGCCTCTAGAGCAGCTCTACTGACCTGGTTCTTAGGCTCTAGAGCAGCTCTGCTGGCCTGGTTCTTAGGCTCTAGAGCAGCTCTGCTGACCTGGTTCTTAGGCTCTAGAGCAGCTCTGCTGACCTGGTTCTTAGGCTCTAGAGCAGCTCTGCTGACCTGGTTCTTAGGCTCTAGAGCAGCTCTGGTTCTCTGGCTCTAAAGCAGCTCTGCTGACCTGGTTCTCTGGCTCTAAAGCAGCTCTGCTGACCTGGTTCTCTGGCTCTAAAGCAGCTCTGCTGACCTGGTTCTCTGGCTCTAAAGCAGCTCTGCTGACCTGGTTCTCTGGCTCTAAAGCAGCTCTGCTGACCTGGTTCTCTGGCTCTAAAGCAGCTCTGCTGACCTAGTTCTCTGGCTCTAAAGCAGCGCTGCTGACCTGGTTCTTAGGCTCTAGAGCAGCTCTGCTGACCTGGTTCTTAGGCTCTAGAGCAGCTCTGGTTCTCTGGCTCTAAAGCAGCTCTGCTGACCTGGTTCTCTGGCTCTAAAGCAGCGCTGCTGACCTGGTTCTCTCCCTCTAAAGCAGCTCTGCTGACCTGGTTTCTCTGGCTCTACAGCAGCTCTGCTGACCTGGTTCTCTGGCTCTACAGCAGCTCTGCTGACCTGGTTCTTAGGCTTTAGAGCAGCTCTGCTGACCTGGTTCTCTGGCTCTACAACGGCTCTGCTGACCTAGTTCTCTGGCTCTAGAGTAGCTCTGCTGACCTGGTTCTCTGGCTCTAAAGCAGCTCTGCTGACCTGGTTCTCTGGCTCTAAAGCAGCTCTGCTGACCTGGTTTCTCTGGCTCTACAGCAGCTCTGCTGACCTGGTTCTTAGGCTCTAGAGCAGCTCTGCTGACCTGGTTCTTAGGCTCTAGAGCAGCTCTGCTGACCTGGTTCTCTGGCTCTACAACGGCTCTACTGACCTGGTTCTCTGGCTCTAGAGCAGCTCTGCTGACCTGGATCTCTGGCTCTAGAGCAGCACTGCTGACCTGGTTCTCTGGCTCTAAAGCAGCTCTGCTGACCTGGTTTCTCTGGCTCTACAGCAGCTCTGCTGACCTGGTTCTTAGGCTCTAGAGCAGCTCTGCTGACCTGGTTCTTAGGCTCTAGAGCAGCTCTGCTGACCTGGTTCTCTGGCTCTAGAGCAGCTCTGCTGACCTGGTTCTCTGGCTCTAGAGCAGCTCTGCTGACCTGGTTCTCTGGCTCTAGAGCAGCTCTGCTGACCTGGTTCTCTGCCTCTAGAGCAGCTCTGCTGACCTGGTTCTCTGCCTCCAGAGCAGCTCTGCTGACCTGGTTCTCTGCCTCTAGAGCAGCTCTGCTGACCTGGTTCTCTGGCTCTAAAGCAGCTCTGATGACTTGGTTCTCTGGCTCTAGAGCAGCTCTGCTGACCTGGTGTTCTGGCTCTAGAGCAGCTCTGCTGACCTGGTTCTTAGGCTCTAGAGCAGCTCTGCTGACCTGGTTCTATGGCTCTAAAGCAGCTCTGCTCTGGCAGGACAGAGTGCGGGGCAGAGTGAAAGGCAGGGCGAAGCAAGAATATGAGTATAGGTGGGAAGTCAGAGCGCAACTGAAGAACAAGAGGATTAGTGTTAGGACAGAGTGCGGGGCAGAGGAACAGGCACCTAAAGTTAAAAACATGAGGATAAGTGGCAGGACAGTGTGGGGCAGAGGAACAGGCACGGCGAGTTAAAAACCTGAGGATAAGTGGCAGGATAGAGTGCGGGGCAGATAAAAAGCACGGCGAGGCAAGAACAATACTGTTGTGTGTTGAGGCAACAAAAGCGAAAAAAAGCAAAGTAAATACCATGCGGCACAAAGTTCTTGATATGCTGAAGCGCTGAAATTTATGTGTCTGCCTTGTATAGTTGCATCACGCAGTGAAGCGCTGAAATTTATGTGTCTGCCTTGTATAGTTGCATCGCGCAGTGAAACTGAAACCTAAATCAAGGTGGGAGCGTGTGAAAGCCTACATTGCTAGAGAGGAGACGCCGTGCGCGTGCACATCGCCTGTCCAGGCAAGTGCACATGTCCTGTCCCCCTTCGCCCACTAAACCGACAACAATAGGGCTCGCCAAGGCGAGCAGCGCGCATGCGCTGCATCGCTAGGCGAGACCTAAAAAAAGGTACTGTGTAGCAACCAAAGTAAAAGGGCCAGTCCTCATGGGAGGTTACAAATGAAGACAAGGCGGTACTAAGGAGGGACTAACAAGCCTTCTAACGAAACAGAAGCCAGTATTTACGAAGGGCAATGTCACAAGCTAATGACAAATGTGGGCACAGCTTCTATTCCATATTCCAATACAGCATGCCTCAGAGCAGAGCATGCGCTGCCTAGGCTTGACCTAAAAAATAATTGCATTAACTACTAACACCTGACCTGGGATAATGAACAGATCAAGGTGAAATCTAGGAAGTCGTCCATTGTTTGGTCGCTGCCTACATTCTTGTTGGTGCCTTAGACAGATATTTCTTTGGAGCAGGGATAAAATGTTGTAATCAAACATGCAACTTGATATTATGTACACCAACCTCACAAGGGAGTGCTCAACTTGCCCCGTGCAAAGTGTGAGTATGTCAACCAGTGCTGTTTTGTCTGAGTGCATTCTGATCTTTAATTTGTTTTATTCTGTTGAAAATGCTGAGCCACAAGTGCCAGAATGCAAAAAACAAGATTTGATGATCTACTTACTTGCGACAACGAATAACTCGAGTACTCCATTTGTCAATGTGTTGCTTTCTGTTTGTTTGTAAATCTTTTTTTTTTTTACCACTGACTGCAACTAAGTGTTAGTGTTTTGTATTGTGGGTACTCTTTCAAAGACCTTCCATGCAGGCCTGCTATTGTCCATTTAGACCATAACATTTTAGTAAAATTGTTGATCCATTTAAATTAAGCCTAGTCCTCCTTTTGGAGATCCTGTTTAATACTCACTTATCTACTTTCATAGCCAAGGTTTTATATTGTGTTGAGAAAATACACTCCAATATTCAGTGGAACATACACCTGCCTGGGCACCGTATCAAGGGCTGTCCACAAACAAACAAATCAACGTTTTCCATTTCACACTGTAACTCCATTCTTGCATGAAGCGAAAACCTTTATAAACAAACTCATTTTGCTTTATCTATAGTACCCTGTAAATTGAGTGTTATGCCGCCTGTTACCTGCAGAGTCATGTTCTTTGAGGCTCTGCCTTTAAATATCAGCTGACCTGTGAAAAACTGAGCTGAAAATACACATGAACCACAAAAGAATTGGCAAAGCCAATGGATGGTAAAGAATGCAAGCACAGGCATGCACAAATACGTTTGTGGTGGTTGTAGTGACAATGGTATTAAGGTGGTTGGGTGGTAATTACTCACACTCGACTCCAGACATGAACATTAAAAAAAACTACTGCAGTAAAAATTGATTTCCTGTATGCTGTACAGGTATGCGATAAAAATGGAATGTATGATAACTGAGTGTGTTTCAGACGTAAGTTAGTCCCTCATGCATTGAAATGCAAGCACACTATAGGAGGTGGCCTGATACACGAAGAAGAAGAGGATAGCTTGGGATGAGAGAGTAAAACTACTCTGGGAAGAGTCAAAGCCCAAAATAAGTTTATTTCAAATAGTAACTCATTTTCTTGAGCAAGCCAAACTTAACAGATGAAGAGTACAGTGACAGAGAGTGCAGTTTAAGAACATCTGTCTGCAGATGTGTTCCTTCATTGGTCTGGCAGGTATATTACTTCACTGGTCTGGCAGATTTATTCCTTCAGTGCTCTTTAAAGATGACCTGAATCTCACCAAGACTGTCCGCTACAAACATATTGAAAGTATGTGCCTAAATCCCTACTCTGTATGGGTGCCAGTATCCGTACTGATTGTGTTAGTGTCACATGGTACGCGTGACACCTGGCAGGCCTGCAACGCAGTTCATGTGTAGGATAGAGGTAAATTGTACCTGTATGTGGGTCCTGTAACTGCCTGATCTCCTTGGACATCTGCATCTAACCACCACATTTGCTTTTGTCTAGGCATGTTCTTTAAAGAAGAAATTTAATGATAGACGTAACTTCACCACCAACTCAAACTGCAAGTGATACCGAGGCCAAAGAAAGAGAGCGGGAGGGAGGGGGAAGGGCACATGGGAGCAGTGAAAGAAATTAGGGCAGGGATCGGAGAAAACCTATACCATGAAAATGCCATTACCAAGCATGGTTTTACAACGAAAATCGTTGTAAAGGTATGCGTGGTAAAGACATTTTCGTGGTAAAGGTTATGCGTAGCAATGGCATTCGCGTTGTAACGCATGCGTGGTAAAGGCATGCGTTGCAACGGAATGCGTTGTAACGTCATACAACCTGCAGATGGTACCTCTAACATGCCGGGCAGGCTCAGCCGCCCATCAGTTTGGCTGAGAGGAACTTTTCTGGAGCATTCATTCTCAGACCTTCATCATGTCACTTCATGCACAACAGATAAATAACATAGTATAATGTAACATTTATTTATACAGCACGCATTTACCCCAAGGGGTACATAAGCCCTAATAAAACATGTTTGTTAACCAACTAAATGGTACGCATTTTATCACCCGCTTGAGGGTGGGTGAAAAAGCTCAATTGACCAATTGGGATATGAACCTGTGACCATGGGGTCAAACACAAATACCTGTAGTGAAGCAGTATTCACCGATAAACACACAAATATCCTTTGTGACCATCCATACTCTCTTCTATGGATTTTTTATTCATTAAAGTGATTTATGGTGAATTGTTGTCAGAGGCTCAACCCTAATTTACATGGTGGTGAGTCATTTTCTGGTTACAGTACACTTTGTGTGGTGTGTTTATGGAAACAATATGGAGACTAAGGATAGTATATGGTTTCGGGCTTGTCAATTGCAGGTTGAAGGGTCAGATGAGTTGGTCCTGATGAGACCGCTTAGCTAACACAGGGTCGAAATGTCGACGAACTCTCCCCTTGGTTTTTGTTGAGCATAATTATTGTAATAGGTGGTTCTGTGATGTACTGCAAAGCCGCCCCACCTGTATAACAAAGAATACTATGTGAAACCAGGGGATTGCACAGTGTCTTTATGTAAATATACTTGTAAATATTGTTTCACGTCTGAGCACTGCGTCATTTGCACTTGACTCACCTTTGACTACATGTGACCTGCAATATGTATATTATCTAATACATACAATTGACTGAAATAACAGGATTTGTGGATTTATTTCCCGTTTTTTCTCCAGTGTCTTACAAACATTCGATGTATGGAGAAATGTGTATTTTATTAATTATTGGATTCCTCCATGTCACAAAGGAGTCTCCCACCTTGAATGAGTCCCACAGGACATTTGTGTGTTTACTAGATGTTGACCGTAATCCTGGTTGGGCGTGTAAGGTAGTCCTTGTGTTAGGCTATAAGCATTATTCAGTCATCTGGCCCAGATGTAATTACTAACGTCATTTTATGCAGCTATATCATGCACTATGATTAATGAAAAAATGTTCCTGTAACTTATCAAGCAGTTGTCTTGCACCTTGATTGAAGGATCGAGTTGGCAACCAGTCATTTAGGAACCATGAACTAGCCCTGAATAGGAAAGGTACCTTTAACAATTCACATGCAGTACTACGGTTGTACGGCGTTACAATGCAGGCATTTACTATGCGTTTTTATACAACGCATGTATTTACCACGCATCTGCCTTTACCACACATAACTTAACCACGCAGGTAAGTATAAATAAGGTAGGTAGGGGTGTGGCCACGCTAGCGTCCAAGATGGATGCTTGTTGATGGAGCTCCGCCGGCCGATCTAACTGCGGTGGCATTACCCTACGACACCCAGCCGACAGAGCCGAGCCTGTAGCGGTGCTGGCCCCATGAAACGTTGCGGCACCTGCCGATCCCTCTTTGAGACACCACGGAGCTGCTGAGCCAGAGATCCAGAGCCGGCCTGCCGATACCCCGACCGTCACCGGGTGGAAGGTAGGCGAGGACCGATGGTGGGCTCGGCCTGGTGGTGAACAGGCGGGCCGGACTGGTGTCCCCCTCCCCCCCCACTCCTGCAGCGCCGGACCAATCCGTGGAGACGGCCCTCTGACCTGCGGCGCGGGTGTGGGCCGGGGGGCGGGCTGCCTGGCCTAACGTGCCTGCGGGGCCGGCCCCGGCCGGGGCCTCGCTCTCCTAGACCCCCCCTGCGCCATCTGCTGGGGCCTGGCTGCTGACGCACTCTGAAGACACCGCGAGGCGGCTCCGCTGCGCTCTGGCCTCCTGCTGATCGTCCTGGACCCCCCCCTGCAGGCGCAGACGGCGCTGACTGCGCCTCGCGGGCGGCCCGCTCTGCGCCGGGTGGCATTGCTTTCCTGGCGGACCTGTGGTGACGGCCCCGCGGGGCCGAGGCGCGAGAGGCTTCTGGGTCTGGCCCTTTGACAACATCCGAGGAGGGGGGCACGATATCTCCGGCAACGGCTGGCTACCGGGGTGAACAGACGGTGGGGGCTGACCCTGTGCTCCCCCCACGGCACCGGGGGGGGGCTCTGCTAAGAGAACACTGGGGCTGCCCTCGCCCTCCTTCTACGGCTAACACGAAGGCATATGCAATTGTACATCCCCATACCGGATTGAACCGGCACGCGGCCCGGGCTGCTCTGGCCTGCATGGCGACCTCTGGGTGATACACTCCAGGATCCTGCACGGTGCCTGTCGGTGGCCTGACATTTCCTCCTGAGCGCAGACACCCGTTATTCCTCAGCGATCGCGCTGCAATCCAGCGTCGCGGCATGGGCCGCAAAGATCCTAAGCAAAGGACACCACCCTTTGAAAAAGTGGCAGAGAATACCTCGGAGGACCCCCCCACCATGGCAGACAGCGCCCAGGATGCGGGGAGCGTCGCGGGGGCCTCCGCACTGTCCACGTCGATTCTGCAGGAGATGAGAGCGGGATTTCGGGCTCTTGATGGCAGGTTTGACATGCTGGACAAAAACTTGGCTGACATGGGTGCCAGAGTCCAGGCGCACGACCGACGCTTGGATGTGGTGGAGTCCCGCGTTTCCGACATAGAGGACGGCTCGACGCAGTCGTTGAAGCGCCTGGAGAGGGTGGAACGAATACTAAAGGAGGTAGTCAAAAATGAGGATTTGGAGGCGCGAAGTCGACGCAACAATGTTCGCATACTGGGTGTACCAGAGACTGCCACGACGGGTAGGATGGATGTCTTCGTGGAACAATTGTTATCGGATTTGTTCGGAAGAGAGGCCTTCACCCCAGGGTTCGTAATAGAACGTGCGCACAGATCCCTTGGCCCAAGGCCTAACCCTGGCCTCCCACCCAGGCCAATAATAGCAAGGATCATGAACTTTAGGGATCGGGACTCGGTATTGCGCCTGGCCCGGGAGCGGGGTGATGTCACGTGGCAGGGCTCAAAACTTTCTTTCTTTCCGGACTTCACGGTCATGGTCCAGGATGCCCGTCGCAAGTTCAACGGGGTGAAGGCGACCCTCAGGAATTTGGGCCTTAAATACGGCATGCTCTACCCCGCCAGGCTTAAGGTGGAGGTGGGGGGGCCGCACTCGCATATTCGACAATCCGACTGAGGCCCAGGAGTTCTGCCATACCCTCAAGCAAAACAACGGCGGGCCTGGGGCGAGGGGCGGTGCCCCCTCTCCTCCGCATAGCGGATCGGAGGCTAGTTTGGAACTCTTTTCGAACACTGGGTCTGGATGATGGGACTTTCAGCTGGCTTATCAGACTCTATGGTAATAATGGGTAATGCTTATCATGCATAATTATTGTTACAGGTTGGTTGCTCGGCCGACGTGGTGTTGCCACCCCTCAAGGTGTACGCTACAGTTTGTTTGTTCCATTATTTGCGGAAGTGTTTTTTCAACCATTACCGATACAGGTGCAGGTCCAGTTGTCACTTCCAGTTCCACATTGGGTCATGGTATTGCCTTACTTGGGGTTGGGTGAGGCTGGGTGGGGGGTGGTGGGGGGGACATTGGCAATGGTTACAGGTTTGCATTACAGGCACAGAGAGCTCATTTACATCTGTTGAAGTATTAGACATGAAACACGTCTCATGGTTCCATGTCACACACCCAGTATGGCACAGTTAGGTAACATGGTGGGCCCATCAGGACTGTCCCTAGTGTCCTGGAATGTACGTGGGCTTAACAACACCCGAAAACGGCGACAGGTACTGAACTACTTAGCGCGACACTCAATCGATATCGCCTATCTGCAAGAAACACATTTACCCAAGACCAAGGATACCCACATGGCTTCCAGTTGGGGAGCACATAGATATTTTGCCAACTATAGCAGCTTCGCTAGAGGCGTTGCGCTCCTTATTCACAAACGGCTCCCCTTTAGTCCTGGGAAAGTGGTTAGGGACGATGAGGGCAGGTTCCTCATTGTCACAGGTATGCTCATGGGACATTCAATAGCCCTAGTGGGCGTCTATGGCCCGAACGTGGACGCACTGGATTTCTTCTCCTCCCTACACGTTCATCTCTTGAAACTAGACCCTTCCCTGATTATGATGGGTGGCGACTTCAATCTATTGCTAGATCCCAGACTGGACGGCACATCGACGTCCCCTGACGCCAAGCCACACGCTAGACGTGCGGTGCTGGAGTTAAGCCGACAACTTTCGTTAATTGATATTTGGCGGAAACACAACCCCACCCACACGTTATACACTCACTACTCTGGCTACCACAATACCTGGACCAGATTGGATTATTGGCTGATCTCCCCGGGAATAGCTGGCTGGTTTAGAGGGCTGGAGGTGCTTCCGCGGACATATTCCGACCACTCCCCGGTAATACTACGCTTAGACATCCCCCTCCCGGAGGGCTTTGAACGGCAGTGGCGGTTTCCAAGCAGGGCACTGCAAGATGAGGTTTTTAATATGGAGGTACGGGAAGCCATTGAAGATTACTTTCTTATAAATACTGGCTCTGTGGATACTTGGGCGGTTCTGTGGGAGGGGTTTAAAGCATGCATAAGGGGGGTTTGCATAGCTAAAAGTGCAGGAGTGCTTAAAGACTTACGCACCACACTGGCCCGAATTGAACGAGATATTTCTGTAATAGATTCCGAATTACTCACACACGCTACGACAGAGGTTGAAGCTCGGCGTTTGGCACTGATGGTAGAATTCCGGGAAGCCGCAGACAGGGAAATGTTGTATATGGGCAAATACCACTCTGCCAGAAGGTACGGAGAGGGCGAGAGACCCGGACCGGTGCTGGCACAAATGCTCCGGCCCCCATACAGTAAGGCATACATAACGGAGATCTGCACTCTCACGGATCAGCCGGCCACCTCTACAGCGGGAGTTCGAGATACTTTCATAACATATTTTAAGGAGCTCTACAGCTCTAAGGTGGGACTAGATTTTGGCGACCAAGAGCGTTACCTGTCTGAAATCGCACTGGTGTATCTCGAGAGATACATGCAAGATTTCCTGGCTGAACCTTTCTCAGTGACGGAGGTGGTGGGAGCGATAGAGGCACTCCAGGGATCCTCGGCACCCGGACTAGACGGGTTCACTGGGGACTTTTATAAGGCCTATAAAGATATCATTGCTCCAAAGCGGATAGAGGTCTATGCAGAGGCGCTTTAGCGACAAATACTCCCACCTACGCTGCGGGAGGCGGTTATTATACTCCTTCCCAAGCCCGGCAAAGACCCCACACTGTGCAGTTCCTATAGACCCCTATCGCTATTAAACTTAGACTACAAAATATTGGCTAAAGTGTTAGCCAGCAGGCTCGCGCAACTAATGGAATATATTATATCCCCGGCACAGACTGGATTTGTCCCGCAGCGCTCCACCTCTCTGAACCTTCGGCCCCTCTTTACAGTTCTCCACAGAATAGATCCCAAAACGCCGGCTGCGGCGGTCCTGCTGGACGCCGAAAAGGCCTTCGATTCTCTGGAATGGCCCTTTTTCCTTTCAGTGATGAGAAGAATGGGGATGCCTATGGGTTTCGTGGCCACCACTGCTTTGTTGTATACCAATCCAACGGCTAGACTCCGTATAAATGGCACGCTCTCACGTTCCTTCTCGCTGGCGCGCGGCACGAGACAGGGATGCCCTCTTTCCCCCCTCCTATTTATATTAGCAATAGACCCACTAATCAGGCACTTTCAAGAGAGGCATCTTCACCGGGGCATACAATTTAACAATGGCCCGCTATTCGTCTCCCTATACGCAGACGATACCGTTTTGTATGTACGCCACCCACAGGACAACCATGAACCCTTAATAAGGGAAATTCTTCGGTTTGGCCGTTATTCGGGGCTAGGCATTAACTGGCATAAGTCTGTAATATTCCCATTGACTGAGAGTACTGTCCCTTGGGATTGTAGATTTCCATTAGAGTGGTGCCGTGATACGGTTAAATATCTGGGCATCCACATACACCTGGATGCTGCTAGTGTTATTAGCTTAAATTATGGCCGAGCAATACATAAGCTGGAGACACAAGTTGAACACTGGCTGCGCCTTCCATTATCTATGGCAGGTAGGATCGCTATACTTAAAATGGTCGTCCTTCCCAAATTCTTATACTTATTTAATAATATCCCTATCCCTCTGACTAAAATCTTTTTTGCACGCTTACGTATGCACTTGATTAGGCTGGTTTGGGGAGGGAAGAGACCCCGTGTCCGGTGGCAGATACTTACGCTTCCATATGACAGAGGGGGCTACGGAGTACCTGACCCGTACCTGTATTACTTGATCGCACAGTGCAGATACGCCTATGCATGGTATCATCCGGACGCCCGTGTCCCCTTTCTGCGACCGGAGGCCGATTTTGTATTGCCTCTGAAACTATCCTCCGTGCTGCCAGCTGGCATTCTCAGAGACCCGCGCGACATACAAACTGTCTCCACCACCAGTTGGGCCTGGGACAGGCTGCGGAGACTGCTGGGCCTTAGTATGATATATTCTCCGGCTTTGCCACTCCCGAGTCCGCGGTGGCTGCCCATCACGGACGAAATATTGGTACAGCGCACTTTAACTAAATATAACATCACAACAGTGGGGGATTTATATCCTGACGAACATATATTCTCAGTGTCGGAGGAGGCCGGTTTTCAAGACAGATCCTTTATGGACACTTTTGTATTGCAACGTATGCGTTCAGCATTAAAAGCAGCACTACCCACTTACAAGATTGCTCCCGCACCTATGACCCCCCCTAACATTGCTTATCGAAAGCCTTACGGGCGCCCACCTCATTTCAAAAATGTACAAATTATGTTCCGGTTTGCGACCAGTGACAGACGTTAAGATACGCATGGCATGGGAGCAGGACCTTGGCCATTGCATCACGGACAAGCAGTGGGAGGTCTGCTGCAGGGCAACGAGGGAAGTCTCTTTAAATAGCAGACACAGACTTATCCAATTTAAGTTCCTCCGACGCTTATATCACACACCCACCCAGGCACACAGAATTGACCCTTCCAGATTCCATCATTGCCTGAAATGCTCCGCTCCACAAGCAGACTTCGCCCACCTGACATGGACATGTCCCAAGCTACAGGACTATTGGGTACAAATACATGACACCCTAGGAGATATGATAGCGCTACCTCTTACCCCTAGACCGGAAATTGCTCTATTAGGCCACACAGACCAGTTCCCCAAGAAGATTAGGAGATTTGTAGCACTTGGGTTATTGCTGGCAAAACGAGAAATAGCATTGCTTTGGGGGCAACGTACTGCGCCCACCCTTCAGAAATGGCTTCGTAGTCTGTCCTACTGCAATGTTAATTATGATATGTATGCTTCCCTCATGCCCAGCGCATCGCGCCCGAAAGACATATGGGGGCCATATAAACTATACATTAAGCGTAGATGTCAAAGGCTGGCCTCCCCAGTGGAGAATGGTATAGTACCAGAAGGGATAGGATGATGGGAAGAATATTTGACAAGGGCATGTATGCGTACTATCCCTGTTGGTGGACGATTGGTGATACTCACAAAGAACAGGACTTATTTAAAACTCCCTGGTTTTTGCTCCCTACCCTACACCCAGCGATTATACGAGAGGGGGGCATGGAGGCCGGACGGCCGGGGGGTGGGGGGGGTAATAACGTGAGAACTAGGGGGTCCGTCTAGATTCCAATGTACTAATTTGATTGTTATAAATGTAACTGGGTTTGAACTGTTCTAATTGATAATCGATGTATGAGACGATGTTATGTGATCTGTTGCTCGAGGTGCCGATATGCTACATTTGTGTATTAGAGATGTATTGAAAACTGGAAAATAAAGTTTATAAAAAAAAAAGTATAAATAAGGTAAGTACACAATTTTCTCTTTTTTCTCTTTTTTTGGAGGGAACCCCCCCCCCTCCCACCAGAACCCCCATTTAAAAAAAATTATATTTTATTGGGGGGAATCCCCCTTTGCTAACTACCCATACCACCATATACCCCTACCCACCCCATAAACCCCAAAATACCCATCCCAGCCAATACCCCTAACCACCCCAAATCTTAAAATACCTTTACTACCCTGTTCACTGACCCACCCCTAAACCCTAAAAACGCCATTACAACCCAATACCATTACCCAACCCTAAAAATACCCTTTCCACCCAATACCCTTACCCACCCCTAAACCCTAAAAACTCCCTTTCAACTTAATGCCCTTACCCACCCTAAACCCTAAAAATACCCTTACAACCCAATACACATACCCACCCCTAACCCTAAAAATATGCTTACAATACCCTTACCCACCCGTGAACCCTAAAACACCCTTACAACCCAACACCCTTACCCACCCATAAACCCTAAAAATATGGTTACAATACCCTTACCAATGAACAATAAAATGTAAAATTTACTTACCTGAGTGAGCAGCTGTCTCTCCCACGTTGTCTGTCCCTGGCTCCTCAACCAGGAAGCACCCAGGCTCCCCTGAGCCAATCGCAGCGCTGCAATGCAGCGTTGGGATTGGTCTGAGCACCGTGGCTCGGCGATCAGATGGGGACTGGGGGCCTGGGTATTTTCTCCACGCAGGCTGTAATGCATCCTGGGTGGAGAACATGCAAAGTGCACTTGGCGGTTTGGCCGGGCCAAGACAGCCGGCCAAACCGCCATGCGCACTTTAGTGTGCAGCAACCACTCCTTCCTCGTCACAGGAGCCCGGCCCGAACCTGGTGGATATTAAAAATAAAATAACTACTGTTATTATCATTTTTTTTCTTCTTTTACACTGCTCCAAAAGCAGTGGGGTGATGCTCCTACGCCATTGTTCAAAGGTAATATTAAAATTAACTCCTGCTGCTAATGATTGATGGGAAGTTCAACTTTAATTCTTGTATGCAAATGCTTCTATCACCAACTCCCGTAATACATGTGATCCTTCACCTTGCCCTGTTGGGCTGCCTCATGGATCAATCAATCAATCAATCACGGCATTTATAGAGCGCGCTACTCACCCGGGAGGGTCTCAAGGCGCTGGGGGAGGGGGTAAGTTACTGCTCGAACAGCCAGGTCTTGAGCTGCTTCCTGAAGGCGAGATGGTCCTGGGTTCGCCGAAGGTGAGTGGGGAGGGAGTTCCAGGTCTTGGCCGCCAGGTAGGAGAAGGATCTTCCTCCGGCGGTGGTTCTGCGGATGCGTGGTACGGTGGCGAGGGCGTGGCTGGTTGATCGTAGCTGGCGTGTGGGCGTGTAGAAGGACATGCGGTCGTTGAGGTACTTTGGGCCCAGGTCGTGGAGGGCCTTGTGTGCGTGGGTGAGGAGTCTGAACGTGATTCTCTTGCTGACGGGGAGCCAGTGCAGGTCTTTCAGGTGTACGGTGATGTGGCTGTGTCGGGGGATGTCCAGGATGAGTCGTGCGGAGGCGTTCTGGATGCGCTGGAGTCTCTTTTGAAGTTTGGCTGTGGTTCCGGCGTAGAGGGTGTTCCCATAGTCCAGTCGGCTGGTGACGAGTGCCTGGGTGACGGTCTTCCTGGTTTCAGTGGGGATCCATCTGAAGATCTTGCGGAGCATGCGCAGGGTGTTGAAGCATGAAGATGAGACGGCGTTGACTTGTCTGGTCATCGACAGGGAGGAGTCCAGGATGAAGCCCAGGTTGCGTGCGTGGTCCGTTGGCTTGGGTGCGGTGCCCAGGGCCGGGGGCCACCAGGAGTCGTCCCAGGCGGAGGGTGATGAGCCCAGGATGAGGACTTCCGTCTTGTCTGAGTTCAGTTTAAGGCGGCTGTTCCTCATCCAGTCGGCGACGTCTCTCATCCCGTCGTGCAGGTTGGCTCTGGCGGTGGTGGGGTCGTTGGTGAGGGAGAGGATCAGCTGGGTGTCGTCGGCGTAGGAGATGATGTTGAGGTTGTGTCGGCGTGCGATGGCTGCGAGGGGGCTCATGTAGACGTTGAAGAGGGTCGGGCTGAGTGAGGATCCTTGTGGAACGCCGCAGATGACTTCGGTGGCTTCGGATCTGAACGGGGAGAGGCGGACTCTCTGGGTTCTTCCGGCGAGGAACGAGATGATCCATTCCAGTGCTTTCTCTCGGATTCCGATGTTGCTGAGGCGCTTCACTAGGGTGCGGTGGCAGACGGTGTCGAACGCCGCGGAGAGGTCCAGGAGGATGAGGGCAGCTGTTTCCCCGTTGTCGGTTAGGGTTCTGATGTCGTCGGTGGCTGCGATAAGGGCGGTCTCGGTGCTGTGGTTGGCCCGAAACCCGGACTGCGAGGGGTCGAGGGATCCATTCGTCTCGAGGAAGGCGGCAAGCTGTCTGTTGACGGTCTTCTCGATGACTTTGGCCGGAAACGGAAGGAGCGAGATGGGGCGGTAGTTCTTGAGGTCGGTGGGGTCCGCCGTTGGTTTCTTCAGGAGGGCGGTAAGCTCGGCGTGCTTCCAGCTCTCCGGGAAGGTGGCGGTGTGGAAGGAGGAGTTGATGATGCCTCTCATGCTTTTATCCCTCTTTGTTCCCTGTCTGGAAACGAGATTCTCATGGCAAATGGATGTACGTCCATACAGTGGGATGCTGAATTTGCACCTTGAAGTTTGCATCTGCTTTGTTGTATCACCATTTAGGAGGCTTCCCAGAATGTGACCTCACAGCACGTGGCTATGCTGAAACGGTATGCACGATATTAATGATTCTCACCTGACCTCATGGGAAACGTGGAGGGCAGAGTGTTATGGTTGTGCACTTTCTCCTCCTGCTAGTATTACACGCCTATCTACTCTGTTCCAACTGAACATATTGAGACATAAGCTCAGAGTTTTGTGTAGTTTGGCATGTCATAGACAAGTGACTACATGTGAGGAAAGATCTCGGGGGCGTAATGCAGGCCCCTGCAGCCCCTAAGGTGCAGGCCCTCCCTCCTCCCCCCCCCCCCCCACCCCACCCACACTACAAGGGGGCCCGCTATGCAGCCGAAGGCCAATGAATATCTCTAAGATGTCGGGGACTCGGGCCCTCATCACATTCTGCGGGCTGACCCTGTCATTTTGTGTTACGCCATCAAAGAACATTCCACTCTATAAGCCAGACATGAGACTGGTCGCGAAATATCTCCCTCTCTTATCAATATAAGCTGTAAACACAAGTGAAACAAAGCCTGAAACAAACATCCCACTTTAAATAAGGTAAATAACACAAATTATTAATTGCTATAATCTTTTTTTTTTTTTAAATAACACAAACAATAGAAAAAAATGAATGTAGTAATTATACTGGACACAAGCTAATATATTCCTTAGGCAAAGTTAAAATAAAAAAATGAACAGCCAGAAAAATTATGAATGACCAGGATTTTTTTTTTTTATCTCACAAACTCTTGCAAATATCTTGGGGGTCTCCTTATTCTAGGAGCTCTTTATTGACTGGCGCTACCACTATTACCATCTCCTGTACCACCATTACCATTTCCACGTAGTTTCCATTTACTCCCAGATTATTACCACCTGAACAGACGCTCTGCTGGTTTTTATCCGTTCTCAATCCACTCACCACTTCTTCATCCTTTATCAACATAAAACCACTGTACCATTCATGTTTGCTGACACTCCTTTCCGTACACCCACGTGTGCCTTACTTCGCAACCCTCCTAGGATTCCGCTGCTCACCATTATCAATCAATCAATCAATCACAGAATTTGTAGAGCGCACTACTTACCCGCGAGGGTCTCAAGGCGCTGGGGAGAGGGGGGGTTGCTGCTACTGGTCGGACAGCCAGGTCTTGAGTAGCCTCCTGAAGGTCAGCAGGTCTTGGGTCTGTCGTAGGCTTAGTGGAAGGGTGTTCCAGGTCTTGGCGGCGAGGTGTGAGAAGGATCTGCCGCCGGTGGTTGTTCTTCGAATGCGAGGGACGGTGGCGAGGAGAGGTCGGCGGAGCGGAGCTGGCGGTTGGGGACGTAGAAGAAGAGTCGTCTGTTGAGGTAGGCTGGGCCAGTCTTGTGGAGTGCCTTGTGTGCGTGGATGAGGAGTTTGAAGGAGATTCTCCTGTCGACGGGGAGCCAGTGCAGGTTCCTCAGGTGGGGGTGATGTGGCTGTGGCGTGGTACGTCGAGGATCAGGCGTGCGGAGGCGTTTTGTATGCGTTGCAGTCGCTTGATGAGCTTGGCCGGGGCTCCCGCGTAGAGGGCGTTCCCATAGTCCAGTCTGCTACTGACGAGGGCCTGGGTGACTGTTCTTCTTGTGTCTGTCGGGATCCACCTGTAGATCTTGCGAAGCATGCGGAGGGTGTTGAAGCAGGAGGAGGAGACTGCGTTGACTTGCTTGGCCATGGAGAGCGTTGAGTCGAGGATGACTCCCAGGTTGCGTGCGTGGTCGGTGGGTGTCGGGGCTGCTCCCAGTGTCGTGGGCCACCAGGAGTCGTCCCAGGCTGAGGGGTTGGAGCCGAGGATGAGGACCTCTGTCTTGTCCGTGTTCAGCTTTAGTCGGCTGATCTTCATCCAATCGGCAACGGCCTTCATTCCTTCATGGAGGTTGGATTTGGCGGCGAGGGGGTCCTTGGTGAGGGAGAGGATCAGTTGAGTGTCGTCGGCGTAGGAGATTATGTTGAGGTCGTGCTGTCTGGCGATGCGTGCGAGCGGGGCCATGTAGATGTTGAACAGTGTTGGGCTGAGGGATGATCCCTGGGGTACGCCGCAGATGATCTCGGAGGCTTCGGATCGGAATGGTGGGAGGCGGACTCTCTGGGTTCTGCCGGTGAGGAAGGAGGTGGCCCATTCCAGGGCCTTGTCTCGGATCCCTGCGTCGTGGAGGCGTGCGCGTAGAGTGCGGTGGCAGACAGTGTCGAAGGCGGCGGAGAGGTCCAGCAGGATGAGGGCTGCGGTCTCACCGTTGTCCAGCAGGGTCCTGATGTCGTCGGTGGCGGCGATGAGGGCAGTCTCCGTGCTGTGGTTGCTGCGGAACCCTGATTGGGATGGGTCCAGGATGCTGTTTTCTTCGAGGTATCGGGTTAGCTGTTTGACGATCTTCTCGATGACCTTGGCTGGGAACGGAAGCAGGGAGATGGGCCGGAAGTTCTTGAGGTCTCTCGGGTCCGCCTTGGGTTTTTGAGTAGGGCGTTGATCTCTGCGTGTTTCCAGCTCTCTGGGAAGGTCGCGGTCTCGAAGGAGAGATTGATAACGTTGCACAGGTGGGGTGCGATGGAGCTGCTGGCTTTGTTGAAGATGTGGTGCGGAAAAGGGTCTGACGGGGAGCCGGAGTGTATTGTGCTCATGGTCTTGATGGTGTCATCGATGTTCACGCTGGCCCAGGCTGGCAAGGGGTCGTGGTCGATGGTGTGCGGCGGGTCTGGTGCATCGATCTTAGTTGGGGCTGTCTGGGTGTTGAAGCTGTCGTGGATGTCGGCGATCTTGCGGTGGAAGAAGGTGGCGAGGGAATCGCACAGGGCTTGCGACGGCGGGATGTCGTTGGTGTTGGAGCTGGGGTTGGAGAGTTCCTTCACGATGTTGAAGAGCTCCTTGCTGTTGTGTGCGCTGTTGTCGAGGCGGTCTTTGAAGGAGATTCTCTTAGCGGACCTGATGAGGTGGTGGTGGTTGCGGATGGCGTCTTTGTGGGCTGCGTGGCTGTCCGGTGTCTTATCACTGTGCCATTTCTTCTCTAGTTTCCGGCAGGTACGCTTGGATGCTAGGAGTTCCGGGGTGAACCAGCTGGCTCTTTTGGTGGTGTCACTGTGGGTGAATTTTTTCAGCGGGGCGAGGGTGTTGGCACAGTCGTCTATCCATCGTCTGAGGTTGCAGGCAGCGTCGTCGGTGTTGGATGGGTCGGAGGGAGGGCTGAGAGCGAGGTTTGCCCGTAGTTGGTTTTCGGTGACTGCTCCAGCAGCGGCATGGGATCTGTTGGGTGCAGTGGTGTGTGGTGGGTTTCTGGAAGGTGAAGTGGATGCAGCGGTGGTCGGTCCAGAGGAGTTCCGTGGTGTGGCTAAAGGAGACGTGGGAGCTTGAGGAGAAGACGGGGTCGAGCGTGTGGCCGGCGGAATGGGTCGGTGTTGTGACGAGCTGTCTCAGTCCGAGGTTGGCGAGGTTGTCGATCAGGGTGGTGGAGTTGCTGTTGTTGTTGTTCTCCAGGTGAACTCAAGAAGGAATGAGCTTGGTTCTGTCAGTCCGTCAAAAAGCTTTGTTTATTTAGACCATAGTCTATAAATACCACCATAAATACATCCTAGAAAAGTACATACAATAAAAGGGTTAAAAGTGACACATCCAATAAATAATACATACAATAAAGTAAAAGAAGTAAATTTAGGTTGAGGGATCTTGTAAAAACCCAGCAATTCCCGTACATGTTATCTTCCAAACCTTTTAAAATCCCCCGGATCGCAATTATAAATCTCCCAGTTGCACACGTAACATCTAAAAACAACATATTCACCAACTACTAAGGGCTTGATCACTATTTGTAATTCCATATCTGATAAAAAATTGTTTTTAAAAATGTTTGTCACCCATCTAAAAACCATAAACAATCCAGTAAAATGTGTGCCCCATTACATTCTGTCTTCATCCCACAAGCGCACATACCCTGCTCATCTTTCATTGCTGATTTTTATCTTATCGGCGTAACATGGGTTTATCCCGGTCCTAAATTTTAACACTGCATCCCTAAGCTTAGGGTTGGTTAGGGCTTCAATATATGAGAAGCTATCGTCATCACTCCAACCTTTTAACAAAAATTGAGTGGAAGGTTTCCACCTCAAATACCACAGGTCCTCATCTCTAGCACAGTTATATGCGAGAGCGTGTAGCGCGAGTTTGGCGATCCTCTGCTTCCACTGATCCGCCTTTATTATCAACCTTTTACCGATTTCATTTGACGTATGCCTTACTTGAATAGTCCATTTCGAATCACTGTTCTCGACCTCAGCTTTACAGAAGTATGATATTTTGAGTGTCTTCCCTTGTTAATCTCTGCCAAAACCTCAATGTGGCTACAAACCCCAAATAACTCCAGGCCGTTAACTGGCTCTCAACCCTTATGGCTTGAACCATAGCAGAAGATGGTAATGTAAGATGTTTTTCACACATTACTCTCTACAAGGTTCCAATCCAGTTTGCCACCTAAGGTTAATACTTCCACCCCGTACTGGAATTGAGGGTGGACCATTGCATTATAGGCATACAATATAGGGTGTAAGGAGGACCCACCATACTTCCAACTAATTTGTTTCATTTTAAGCCCCATACCGAGGTCAATGTGGTGGTTTTTAATGATTCAACCTGATCTCTCCTATTTAACTTTGTATCTAACCACATGTCCTAGTATTTATATTTTTCAACCACGTCCACTTTGTTCCCACCCAGATACCAATTAAACTTTCCCTTTCTTTCCCTAACGCAATTATCTTAGTCTTGTGTAGATTAACAGTGAGCCTTTTCCCTGAACAGTAATCCTGGAAGACGCCCAGTTTGCTTTTGTAATCCTACCTCCGTCATGTCCACTTTCACCAAATCATCTGCGTATAGTAGTCATAGGACATGGGTATCATTCATCTTCGGGCAAAGGCCACTTACTTCCGTTATTGTGTTTGGTAAGTTGGCCAAAAACAAGGAGAATAATAGGGGAGCCAAGATACAACCCTGTTGTAGACCATTCTTAATCTGTATTTTCTTCGATAGGATCCCTACGTTGTCTAATATCACCCAAGCCCATTTCTGGCTGTGTAGCTTCTGAAGAAGTAAAAGGAGCTCTTTGTGAATTCCAAGCCTCCTCAGCATTTCCCACAATAACCTTCAGTCCACTAGGTTGAAGGTGGCACGGAAGTCAACAAAACAACAGATCAATTGCCCCCTTAGATCTGTTGACTACCTTGCCATCGCCCATAAACTAAAGCATTGATCGATTGTTGAGTGGCCTTCCTTGAACCCACCTTGCTCAATAGGAATTACGCTTTTTTCTTTCACCCAGGTCTTCATTAGGCCTAACCATACTTTGGAGAAAACGTTCTCCCCTACATCTAGTAGGCAAATTAAGCACGTAATTCTTAGGCAACGTAGCATCATCCTTCTTATAGACTGGCCTAATTATTGCACCTTTCCAACTTTCTAGGAAACGCGCCAAAGCCTTTTGGAAGATGACATAATAAAAGCTTGACAAACAGTCCACATTGTTTTTTTAAATTATTATTTGCGGGAGGTTGTATAGTCCCCGCTGCCTTAGTTAACTTGAAGGCCTGGATAGTTTATTTTATCCTCTTGAGTGAGACAAGCGACCCAGTCTCATCACCTACCTCAAAATATTTCTTCGGGCCCACCTCCTCATCATCGCTACCATATGTATACTCAAGCGGTTAACCCAGTCATCTTCACATACTAGGCATCTCATTTTCCCCGACACGCTCCCTTCACGTACCAGCTGCCAATATTTCCTAATATTATTTGTACCAATCACCTCTAACATGGTTTGCCAATTTTTATTAATAAAATCCATTTTCCTTTTTCTCAACATGTGTTTGTATTCAATGTTTGCAGAACAGAGATTACCACCTATTACTGGATTGTGCTTTTTCTTATACAATCTGTCCCATTTTTGTATCCTTAACCTCCTACAATATCGTTAAACCAGCCATTCCTCTTGCCCTGAATGTCATGCTCTTGTTCCTCTTTCTGGGCTATAGGGCTAAGTCTTACCCTCAATCAGTTAACGACCTGCCCTACCACTTGAACATGTTAAAACGTCACCCTGGTCCTCCCGTGCGCCCAGCACCGTATAATCAAACACAAAATCATTAAGTACTTTTAGACTTCTGATATACGTGTTGTTATGCGTCTAGGGTTCTCAACTTGTAGAGGGACAACTTTATCTTTTTTCTCCCACTGTCTTAAGCTAA
Organism: Calotriton arnoldi; assembly: GCA_963921515.1. Classification (NCBI taxonomy): domain Eukaryota; kingdom Metazoa; phylum Chordata; class Amphibia; order Caudata; family Salamandridae; genus Calotriton; species Calotriton arnoldi. The sequence goes on along the minus strand of CAWUFW010001374.1, from coordinate 2,393,179 downwards.
ACACTAACTGCATGGGCCTGTGATCACTACCCGCGAGCTTGGTACTGGGTTTCCTTCCTTTCATTGCACAAAAAGGAACACATCCTGTGAAAGAATTCTCCGTAGTACGATATGCCCAAACCAACTCAGAGACAACCTATTTAGCATCCAATTTATTGGCCAGAGCCAGTTGGATAGCACCTTTGCTCATGCAATTTGCCCTTTTAACAATTCCATTGGCTTGTGGATTGAACAAAGCAGTGCATGAATGTTTAATACCACAGTAAGATAAACATTCTTTTATATCCCAGGAAGTTAGCTTAGTACCATTATCAGTTATGAGGGAAATTGAAAAACCTTCCTTCCTAAAAACCTTTTGCAGCGTACTTATAGTCGTTCTTATAAAAATCTCTGACAAAAATCTTACCACCAACTATCTTGAATGCACATCCACCATTACTAATGCAGTTCTCCTTTTGCGATTAAAACCTGACATGGGATCAATAAAATCCACACACGCTATGCCACACCGGCCCAGGATCACAGAGACTGCCCAAATCCACCTGACAACCCACTTAGAGTCTCTTCTCACACTCTTTGCACTCAACACAATATTCTACCCAAGATAGCACATCACTGTCCATCCTCGGCCACCAAAATTCCATCAATCATTCAATCATCAAGGCTTGTATAGCGTGGCTTGTCACTACAGGGCGTCTTCAGGCAATATGGGGTTTGAGCAATCGTCGGTCGGAGAGAGATGGAGGTCGAAGAGCCAAGTCTTTAGCTGCTTCCTGAATTCCTTTAGGGAGGGGGCCATGCATAGGTGGACGAGGAGTTCGTTCCAGGACTTGGCGAGGAAGAAGAAGGAGTGGCCCCCGCTTCGGCTCTGATGGATGCGTGGGACCTGGGCTAAGGCGAGGGAGGAGGAGTGGAGCTCTTTGGTTGGACGGTGGAAAGTCAGGCGGTTGTTGTAGGTGGGTCCGGTTTCGTGGAGGACTTTGTAGGCGTGAGGGAGGAGCTTGAAGAGGCATCTTTTCTGAACGGGGAGCCAGTGGAGAGCCATGAGGTAAGGGGTGATGCTGGATCTTCTGGGAAGGTCGAGGATGAGTCTTGCTGCAGAATTGTGGATAGTTTGGAGGCGGTTGAGGAGTTGTTTGGTGGTTCCATCCTCAACCTCTTCTTGGTGAATGTTTGACCCAACTGTCCCTCATGCGCTGTCTCAAAGAGTCTTTTCCGTACATCATTTGGCAGTAGAATTTGTATCACCTCGCATTACTATTTTACCATCCACCACAGATAACTCATCCAACACTTTACTATAGTGCTTCAATGCATTGGGCAACATACTCTTTCCTCTCCCACCTTTCTCCGTCATCCTCAAAGCTGCTTTTAACAACTCATTACCCATTGCAGACATCCTCGCTGTGTCACTCACAGCTGCATGATTCCACAGGACCACATCACTCATGCTTCTCACCGCTCCTTCCCTCTCACTCCGAACTACAGCTTCCTTAATCTACACCAGTGGTTCCTAAACTGTGGTCGGCAGACCCCTAGGGGTCCCGCCACATTCCTTGGGGGTCCACAGGTAGCAATTTTAAAAGCTCTGCAAAGTTCCTTGTATAATCAGCCGTTTTCTGGCAACAATAAAAGTGTCAAGATAACTCCGGTGATTACAGAATCTGGTAGAGAGAGATGGGAGTTTTGTCCAGTGGCAACTTTGACTCATCTAAGGGAGCACAGATGGTTAATATGCCTGCTGCAAAGAACATTTACCATGCATTTCAAAAACTGTATGTTATGTGCATAGCTCAGTTGGTTATTGGTTTTGTCACAGAGATTCTTATGTAACTGTGCAGTTCATAAGTTACAATCATAATCTAGCACAGTGTTCCGTACATGGAGAGAGGTCCAATAACCTGTGACCTACCCAATTCCATCGTCACAACATTAATGATATTAAATATCTTGTATTCTGGGCAAAATCATGCAGTTCCATAAACGTCTCGAAGCGTGAATTCCCATGGCATGTGGCCTGAAGGGCTTGTTCCTGATGGAGTCACGGTCAACCACTGCAGCAAGTGCTGAAGTTGAGGTGCTAGGTAATAGAGCTTAAAGTCGGGGTGTGCCAGGCCGCCCTGTTTCATTGGGAGGATTTAGTATGATTCTAGGTCTAGCACCAGTCCATGACCATGAGGATAACATTTTATCCAATTTTGTAAATAACTCCTGGGGAAGCAGATACATTGTCCAATAAAACACACATTAGCGTCTTGTAAGCATCACTATCTTCACTAAAGCAACTCTTCCCATTAACGATAGTGGCAATTTTGTCTAGAAGAATATAGATCATCGTTTGACATCCATGACTATACCCACACTCGGGCATATACTTTCCTCTTCATTGTGTACCACCTTTATCCTCCAATATCTCAAGACTTTAGGTTGACACTGCATGGCGGACATTACCAGTAATTTCTCCTCCTTTTTCCCTGTCCAGCTGACCAACTGGTCTTCAGTTTATACAGAGATCTAATTTCCTCCTGTATTTGTAACAGTCATGGTACGTTCGTTCAGTGTCTGATACATCAATGTTACATCGGTGTAAAGAGGATTATATGCATGTTGTCTTTCCAATCTTTATGACATTACGATGCAAATCTTGCCTTAGAGTGCATGCTAGCCCCAGGGCAAATAAGGACCGGGTGACAGAAGGCATCCCTGCCTGGTGCCTCTTCCTAGTTCCCATGCCCCTGAGATTTTACCATTGGTGTTTATTCTAGCTCCAACCTTAGCATATCATAAGTATATCCGTCTTTCAAACTGCCAGCCAAAATTATAGCTTCTTAGAACCGCAAATAGAAATTCATATCCCAGAATTAAATGGAATTTCTGTATCAACCTAATTTCTGCTGCTGTCAAACGGGTTTGATGTGTCAATTTACGTACATTTTGTCAAATTACGTAAATTAGCTACAATGCTTTTCCTTGGTACAAAGCCGGACTGGTCTTGATGCACCAGGTTGGGTAAAATTCACATAAGACTTTTAGCTATTGCTTTACTAATTATTTTTACTTCAGTAGTAATCATGGATGGTCTGCATGACTTAATAATCGGCTTGGTCTTCCTAGCTTTGGGCACCATCACTATTAACAGCTCCTGTGTAGTGTGGCCTCTGAGCTTCCTTCTATAACTCTATCAACTTCCCCATGGAACGAGTCGGTGCACATTTATAAAACTCATGCAGAAGTTTATTCAAACAGTGATAAAACACTTTGCTTATTCTTGTTGGTTTGTTCTGTCGCTGACAGTCTTATCCACCAGCCTCAGAATTGAAGGACTATTCATTGCACTCTGCATCAGTTTATATGTTTGCCTGTGTTATCACTCTTTCTATGCAATCTTTGTCGAAATGATTCATAAGACTCTACATCTATTGATCGCCAAGATTCAGCCTTTTTTGGGTCACATTTATAGTTACAGTAGGAGATTTGGGTGGACCACCCTGCATGAGGGTAATTTTATTCTTGAAATCGCTTACTCCATTCTTGAGGTACAACGATATTTTGTAGCTCTTACCTATCCACATACCCCTCACTCCCTCTCTAATTTCTATCCAATCATTAGCTGCAGTGGCTATGGATTCCCAATTAGTAACAAAGCAGCTGGGCAAATTCTCAGCTAGGCATTTCCTTAAATATTCAATTTGGAGTGTCCCAGCTCTCAATCCCCATATCAAACAGAGGGGGAATGATATGACCTTACCCTTCGCAGGAATCTAGTTTCAGTACTTTTCCTCCCCAATGGTAAGCTTACAAAAAATAATTGAGCCAAAGATAATGGATGCATGGAGGTCAGAAAAGCAAACAATAGTCCCTTTCCATCGCTATGTTGTTCTACTCTGTCAAGTTTTATAGTTATTTTGTTTAGCTGTTTAGTGAGTCTACTATGTTCATTATCTGTTCTGGAGGATGTCAGTCAATCCACCTGTATTTCTGCAGCCGTGATTCTTCTCAATAATCAATAATGGCTACAAAAGAAAATCAGGAAGTGAACTGAATGACACTTCTAGGTGGCGTGTAGAAACACACACCAGCACACCTCGAAGTGTAAACCAACAGCAACCATCACTTAATTTGAGAAACTTCAACTTCTAGTTAATGCAAAGGTTTCAGTTATTTGGAGCCATCCTGGACCGAAACTAGGCATAGTCTTCCTTTCCATAGGTCATTGGTTCAAAAAGTTAACGTATTTATTTTTCAGGGTCAGCAGTCCACTTTAGATCATAAATTCAAGAGAATGGGGGCTAAACCATAAACCCTGTTCGTCAGGCAGAAGTAAAGAACTTGAAGGCATAGTGATAGAGTAGATTCTGTCATATCCTACGTTAATAGGAGAAGCCCAAAATTTCACTATCAGGTCAGAAACTAGGGGTCTCTTATTTATCACCCTTTTTAAGCTAGAGTTATATCTTAGTGTGAGCTGGGGTAAGGCCTCCTAGTGGGAAATCTTGATGAAATGGGGCTAAGAGGGTCTTGTACACGTTTCTTCCCCTCATACTTGGCACCAATAATCAACATCCCCTTACCAAACTAGGCTAGCAGCATGGTTTTAGTTTTCCCAGTGTGGTATAGAAAAATTGAATTTTCAATTCTCTTCGGCAAACTAAATAGCCCTATATTTAGAGTAGGAGGAAGGCACCTTCTGTATAAGTGAAAGGGAGGTCTGTACTTTTACGGCTTGGTCCGTGAAGTGCTGGTCTGCTGTCAGATGAACCCGGCGTCTTCTGCAACATAGAAGCAAAGATGAAGAGCCCTGTCCCCTTCTCACGCCATCCTTGTCTCTGCTTTGAGACCCTTGCTCTCTCTAATCATTACTGTCTCTTTCTCCTGCACTCCTATCTTTACTTCTGCTCATTACACCCTCTACATTAACCTCAGTTGGCTGCTCTCCCCTGCTTCTCTCCACTATGGCCAAAAGCAACATGATAGTGCTAAATAAAGCACCTTAAACAAAATATTTTTTGAGCCAGTTAATGCTGTGCTTTCATGCCCACTATCTTACTGATAGGCAGGGGTATGCCCAGACGTGGGTCCCTTGCTCACTTTGCCACTGGATTCAAGCAAGCCTGGCTGATGACAGCTGGAATGCCAGAAACCGGTCCTAGGATGCTTGTTTCCGGTCCAGGGAAGACATGGCTTGGCAGTTCGGGCTGGACTGTTCCCATGAGGCACAGGGTCAGACTGATTTGCATATGGCCATGTCTGAACTGGGGTGGTGGAGTGAGCTAAAGAATGATGATGGATTAAACCCAGATCAGTTGACTGGGGGTGAGTGTTTGATTGGCTCAAACGTTCCGTCCATCATCCCCTTTTGTATCGCACTATCTTACTGAAGCAAGTACTTAGACGGCTGCCTGTAAAAGTTATTCAGCCAGAGCGTTCCTTGGACATAGCTTTTACTGTCAAATGAAATTTTCTGGCAACATTTTAAATGCTCTAAACAGATTCTTAAACTTGTAAACGAGACCTATTCCACTTGACACTTCGGCAACTACTAATTTAAAATTTGTGGCACAGAATGTCTAGTTACCCAGAAGTAATTATTAATCAGCAGTCATCTCAGTGTGCTTCTTTTTTGAGCTGCAAATACTTTCAGAACCCTCACTGTATTCCTACAGGGATGAGATGGTATTTGTGATGCCCCAACTGTTTTATCACTTATTTCTGATTTTCAGTTCAGTAAAGAAATATTTCTCCCGCCCTTCTTCCTTAGACCGTAGGCTTTCAAGGCAGATGAAGCAGTAAAAATTTGGACATTAGAATAGCTCTGAAAATTTGCATTGATTGTAGCTGGAGTAGAAGCCTAACCAGGCCACAACCTGACTCCTCTCTTGCCTAGTGAATTGTCTCCTACATTTCTGAGCGCCACTCCTTCCAAGGACTTTTACTTTCAAAGGGCATCCGTTCTACATTACCTTCTCCTGCTGGTGACTAGTAATTTGTAAATATATGCCAGCCACTGGAACAGCATTAGTCTTTCAACATGCACTGCTCATTTGATACTAATTTTACATTCCATGCAGACCGCATTCTGAAAAATCTTCCCTTAAAAAGCTAGTGGCTCATGGTCCTTTTACCCTTCTACAAGGTTTCCAACTGTATATGCTGCACTTGTATAGGAGTTACCACAGATTCACCTAAATGTAAACCAGTTACTCGGGTACTTTGTATGGTTTGTGGCCTTCTTCCTTAAACATACACCATCCACAAAAACCTACCTTCCATAGCATCAGTTCTCTCTTTTTTTAGGATCATTAAAAACGATATACTATCACATCAGTTGGTGTGTGTGAATGAGAATGGAGGGCGATGCACACCAGAGATGCCACAAGGACAGAACTTTGTCCCCGTGGAGGGGGAGCACATGGTGTCGATGACTGCAATAGCTGTTGCGTTATGACAGCTTCCAGACTTTCCCACATGTTGTAAATGGTGTGAGAAAGTGCCCTCTTTCTGCATGGTTGCCCCCACTTTTTGCTGAATTGCTGATGTGCTTTGACTGAGTGTGCCCTGGGCTCCTGCTAATCAGGTACCCAGGGCCTATGTTCTTTCCCTAAAACTGCATTGAAGCCTAAACCCAATTGGCATCTCTGGCCACAGGTCAGCTCCTGGTAAATGGTACCACAGGTACCCAGGGCACTGTGACCAGAGAAGGCCTCTAAGGGCTGCAGCACTTATTGTGCCACCCTTAGAGGTCCTATACCCTTACACACACACACTGACTTTGCAGGCTGCGTGTTTTGATGCAGAACAAAGTGAAGAGTCGACATGGCACACATTTCTGTGTGCCATGCCAACAACCCACTACCCTGGCATAGATCAGTTACCCCTCTAGCTGGGTGCACTATACCAGTGGTGAGGGTACAGGTGCATGAGCCCTGTACCCCTACAGTGTCTATGTCCATTCTTAGACATTGTAAGTGCAGTGCTGCCATTAAGAGCATATGGTGCTGGGAGTTTGTCATTACGAACTCCACAGCACCATAATGGCTACACTGAAAACTGAGAGGTTTGGTATCAAACTTCTCAGCACATTAAACCCACACTGATGCCAGTGTGGGATTTAATGAAAAATGCACACAGAGGGCATCTTAGAGATGCCCCCTGAAAACGAAGCCACCTCTAGTGTCCAGGCTGAGTGGCTGATTTCAGCTGCCACCACCAGACATGTTTCTGGACCCCTGGGTCGAGAGCCTGCTGCTCTCTGGGGCCTGAGACAATGGGCTCCTCGTCCCAGGATGTTAAGCCTCATCCCCCAGGATGGGCAGGGTTCATGAAGGGGAAGCTTCAAAGGCTTGCCGCCTTTGTGAGCTTCCCCAGGCCACTTGCTGCTCTCAGCAACTGGTCCCCACTGTTTCTGACCCCCACTTTGGGCAGGAGAACCGGCGGGAAAACCAAGTGAGGAAGAGAGGTGTGCCCACCTCTGCCAACTCCACCCCTCAGGTGGGGGAGGCGAGGTGGAGCATAACTCTCAGTCCACGCCATCTTGAAGATGGGGGGACTCAGCAAACCAGGGACAGGCTCATGCCCCCCTCCCACTGGAGGGTGGCATAATAGGGGGTGTACCCACCCCAGGGAAGGGACCCATTGGTCCCTGCCTGTTACCTACCTGTAACGCCCCTAAATCTAGTATTTAGGGGCACCTATGAACCTTGCTTCCTCAGACAAGAAGAAACTGCAACAAGAAGAAGAAGAAGGACCAAACAGCAGTGCAGCAGCTAACAAGAGGAAGACGCCCACTGACTTGGCCCCAGCCCTACCGGCCTGTCTCACCCTCGAACCTGCTCCTGCGAAATCCCAGTGTGTCCTGCAGCCAGCAACCTCAAAAACCCCGGAGGACCTGCCTGCCTTCAAGAACCAAGACTTTGTCTCCCGTGAACACCGGATTTGTTCCTCTGCACCCTCTGGCTCTGGTCAGACACCGCGGATCCGCCCCACTCTGCACCCGCCGTCCAAGGCCCGAGCTTGAGTGGGCAAACACCACGAGGAGGTCACCCCGGCGATCCTGACCTGAGATCTGGCGACCCTTGACCTACCTCAAGCCTCCAGCCGACGCCTACAGCCTAATTCCAGAAGGTCCCCCTAACCGCGACCAGCAGCTGGTAAGAAGATCCGACCCCAAAAGGCACCCCTGCACCCGACGCCCCACGGCCTTGTGTGCCCAAACCGACGGTGCCTAACCAACCCCTAACTTCCCAACTTACCTCTCGAAGTGGTGGTCGCACCCAGAAGACCTTCGTCCCCAAGCCTGCAGTGCCTTTGCAAACCGGAGGTTCCCCATTGAAAACAACAGGGCGCCCGACATCGAAACAGCACCCTGCACCCGGCCACCCTAGTGCCGCTGAGGGTGCACCTTTGGTGCTACTTTGTTTCCCCATTTGCCCTGAGCTAAAGTCCAGGAGCTTTGCTCCCACAACTCAGTGGCCTGCTTGCTAGCAGCCACCAACCGGAGGCCCCGTATCCCCCATTGGATAACATTGGGCCTCAGCACTCTGCACCCGGCCGCCCTAGTGCCGCTGAGGGTGTAACTAGAGTGCATCCTTGACCCTGGGGGACCCCTGAGTCTACCCCTAGAACCTCAACTCCCCCTACCAAATACTTACCTCAAAACCGATAACACTATTTTCCTCCATAGGATAACATTGACTGTTTTTCTTGGAAAAGTTTCTAAGTGTGGAGTTTGAAAACCTTAAGAAATTCTTTAAAATTGCACTAACTAACAAAAACGATTTTACTTACCTGTTTGCAGGAAATGTCCCAGAGTAGTATCCAGGTATACTACTCTGAGTAAGAAAAGTAATCTCAAAAGTAACTTACCTGTAATTTTACTGAAAAGCCCATTCAAGTCTATGTACTGTATTACAAAGTATTGCATTTCTCTGAAACCATACTGTAAGTCAAAACAAAGTGCATATACAATTTCATTCAAATTGTATTTCAATTGCATTACTACTGTAAAGTATTTATAGCTTACCTGTGCCAGGCTTGCTTGGTTCTAGAAAATAAAATAACTAAAAGAATATTTTCATACAAAAACAATTGGTCTGAAGTTGTCTTTGTGTGTGAATTAATTTGCTGACTGAGTGTGTGCAACAAATGCTTAACACTGTCCTCTGATACTGCTCGACCACACTACCACAAATAGAGAGTGAGGTGCTATCTAACTTTACCTCTGCCTACCTTTGGGGATCCACTGGACTCTGTGCACACTATACCTCACTTTGGTATAGTATATACAGAGCCAGCTTCCTACAAATGGTTACAGCCTAAGGTTAATAATACAAAGTTACTGCATAACAGTTATTAAACCCTTATTCTATCCAGTGTGAATGGATCACACGGTTTGTCCTGTAAAAAGTCCAGATCCAGCTGAGTATTATAATAATTATCCCAGATATTTAGTGATTTTGGACTGCTGTAGTGAGTGGAAATAAACACGTTGTAAACCACAGGACTGCTGTTTCACTTTGTTGATCCATACATAATATTCACTGATTGAAAACAGACTTATGGCTCCACTGACATAGAATGCAAAGGAAGGATTGTATTACAAGAGCCTCCATGTTGGAGCCCCACCTCTCCTTTCGTTGTTGTGTCAGGGGAGTTTTCTGAAAGAAAACCTTTCCCCCCTAACTCTAAGATTTGTCTTATGCCATTCGACGTTTACAGCCCTTCTACATCCATGTAACCATTTGAACCTCCAAACCCCACTATTTAATGTACCACTCTGCCATGTTCTTGTACATGCAGTGTCGAAAGTGCAAATTGAGGATTATCTTAACCATCCACTTTTCATTTTAATTTTTCTTTTTTTAAATAACCTTATCTGCATCACTGTCCTGCATCTCTGGGTTTAACAGCATTACTATTCAATTGCCTAATATTTGCTTCATACAAGTCAGGAACACGTCCTAGAAAAAATTGTTAAGAATATGGTGATATTACTTGGACCATGCTTCTAAATGGTTCATGGGTCTTTATAACCATCTCACTGAAAACTGTTGAGCAACAAATGTTGACCTTCAGTGACTTGAAAATCCATTTGTGGGCAAAATCTTTGTCTTTGAGGAGCTTAAGCTTCCGGGGGACAGCTAAATAAAATTGGAGTTCTTGAAAACCTGTATGGATTGCCGGTTTGTTATTTTTCAAAACGTTCTCCTTCAAAACTGGTGTGGAGTGGGGTATTTGCAGTGCAGGCTCCAGGGGCTGCTACGGGCACAGTGTTGCATCTACAAGGAAGAATGAAATCTGAAGGATCCCTCCATCATGTACTACAGGGGATGTCCTCAAAGCAGATGGGCCGTGTACTTGTGGGCTCGAGGATCCTGAGGCAACCACGGTAAGAAGATCGAAGGCTAGGATTGCAAAAGTGCAGGCTGGCACCACTGCCCCCAAAGTGCAGGGCCATTTTGGTTATAGCGTCTCATTATTTCAGCCTTGTGTCCCAAACACATTGGCAACAGTGTGCACTTTCCTCAGTGTTAGTGGCCTGCTCACTGACACCTAGCTGAGGATTAGACCCTCATAGACCCACACTAACACCAAATAGATCTGTCCCAATACCAGAGCCTCATGGGCTGCACAGTAACACATGTCCAAGTTCTATGTCCTAATGAGCCCCATAGCTGTCATGAAATTGAAGAATCCGAAGGTAATGAAGGATGACGAACTGTGCATGGCACCTCAGACCTCCAGTAAGGTGAAATCTATGTTCTTCTATCTGGAGTTCTAAAGAAGACCTTGGAGCTCTTTAGTCCCCAGCAAAGCACACTATCAGTGATGGCTTTAATGCTATCTTGGATAGACTTTGTGAACAAAACCTGTGGCAACCTCAAAATGCCACGGCAACGCCTTGTGTAAGCTTGAGGGAATTGTGTATCCTCTGCCCCCGACACCCTTTCTTGGCTGCCAGTTGGCAAGCATATGCATTTTTTTTGTATTGTGCATCGTTCCATTCTTAACACTGTCCTGTATTTCCATATTAATGAGTTTATAATCCAGGAAGAACCCTATGCTTATTATCACTCTGCAAAACATTGTCCCTAAACAAGAAGAGTCATGCCAGTTTTTAGGTCGAGCCTGAGCAGCGTATGCGCTGCTCTGCAATGCTTGCTGTATTAGAGTATGGACTTGAAGCCTTCCTACTCTCCGCCCATATTTGTCATTGGCTTGTGTCATTGTCCTTCTTAAATGCTGGCTTCTGAGTCATTAATAGGCTTGTTAGCCCCTCCTTAGTACCGCCTTGTCTTCATTTGTAACCTCCCATGAGGACTGGCCCTTTTGCTTCTGTTGTTACACGATAAGTCTTATTTAGTCTGTAAGCACTATTTTCTTTAAAGAGTTTCTCCTACTGCAGGCACGACATGCTTTCCTGGAACATTCAGCGCGCCATGCGCTCTTTCACTTTCCAAGCAGCCCGGGACAATGGCGGGCGCTTTTTTAAAATGAAGTAGGTCTCGCATTTACATGAGTTTCAGCTATTGACATTGTAAATGACAATGCCTTTTGTTTATCTGTTTTGATAATAAACACATAAATAAAAGGCATTGTCGTGTACAATGCCAATAGCTCAAACTCTTGTAAATGCGATACCTTTTCAAAGTAGCGGCCGCCATTGTCCCGGGATGCTTAGAAAGTGAAAGAGCGCATGGCGCACTGAATGTTGCAAGAAAGCATGTCGTGCCTGCAGTAGGAGAAACTATTTAAAGAAAATAGTGCTTACAGACTAAACTGTGAAAGTGGTGGAGCGGTGCACTACCAAAGAGTTTTTTTCAATAAATCCAAATGTTCAAATTGTTAAGTGGTAATCAATCCTTTATTTTCAATATCAAAATATACAGATTCCAGCCAACGCGTTTCGTTCATACATAAAATGAACTTCTTCAGGGCTGAAAGTTATAATGCATAAAAGAAAACCTAAGTATAAAAATATATACATATAATGTATTCACACAATATACTTTACTTTAAAAACAAGAGAGGAACTATATACAAAGGCAAAGGTTATTTCAATAGAAGATGACTCTAAACACAAAAGGAAACGTAATGGGAGGTGGGAAAACTACAAAACAAAAATGGGAATTCATGGTCGACAGTATGTGGCCTCAAGTGGGAAAAATATAGAAAGACAAAATAGAGTGAAGGGGAGAAAAAAATAGAGAGGCGAGGAGTAAGGATGAAGACAAGAATAGAAGGGGAAAAACATGGAAATATAAAAAAAAAAATATATATATATAAATATAAAAATGGCAGACATTGACAATCTTATAAACGTTTTGTAGTGTAATGACCAATGAGCGTTTGATCTGTAAATAGGTATATAAATCAAAATGGACCAATATCTGAGAGATGTACTTATTCAAGCTTATGTCAGGAAAAAGAAAAAAAAAACAAGTTATAAGTCAGTACCTTTGTAGTTAATGGGAACAACTGGGTCAGGGGCTATTTTCACTAGTGAGTCTATACGGTTCACCCTAAGCATAGCTCATAGTGTCAAAGTAAGAAAGTAGCAGTTGGTCCAGGGCCTAAATGACAGCGCATGATCAGAGAAACCATTAAGCGATACAAATACGGAAAAAGGAGACCAAAGTAAAACCGAGAAAAAGCGCTACATGTACCTACCAAATGGTGATGTGAAGGAGACGCAGGAACACAGAGGCAATGAAGAGCCTTTGGTCTGGGATCATTGGAAAAGGCGTTCGGACTTGAGGGCATGCATTTGGCCCAATTACGTACGTCTATGTTCCACGTTCCTGCTGTCGACGCACAAGTGTTATGCTTTTAAGGCTACCATGATAATTACCTGATGGTTGTGTCTCTAAGAGAGTAAAAGAAGGTATATTAAAAACCAAGAAGCGACATAGTGTGCAGACACAAGAGATTTATAGGGAATGAGCACCGGTACCAGAAAAATGGCATGAAAGTGTACAGGTACCTGAAAAGTGGCATGACATAAAGGTCATAATAGCTAAAGAAAAAGAAAAAACTGCGTCCGAATAAAGGACGGTTTGCTGACTTGGCGATAGAAGAGGGTAGCAGAGAAAGGCATGTAACAATAAGCCTATGTAAGGAGAGCAGACGCACTTTACAGGCTTCATGATCAAAAACATGGAAAGATGGTACGGTAGTAAAATTAAAACTTTACAAAGCGGTCTCCTAAATGTATGCGTAGAAGCGCCAACTATACCAAAAATATAAATAAAGCAGTGACGCGCTGAAATCACCTCTATGAAGGTAATACAATCTAGAAGAAACTAAAGGGTTAGGCTTGTAGTGATGTACAAACCGCTTTGTAAAGTTTTAATTTTACTACCGTACCATCTTTCCATGTTTTTGATCATGAAGCCTGTAAAGTGCGTCTGCTCTCCTTACATAGGCTTATTGTTACATGCCTTTCTCTGCTACCCTCTTCTATCGCCAAGTCAGCAAACCGTCCTTTATTCGGACGCAGTTTTTCTTTTTCTTTAGCTATTATGACCTTTATGTCATGCCACTTTTCAGGTACCTGTACACTTTCATGCCATTTTTCTGGTACCGGTGCTCATTCCCTATAAATCTCTTGTGTCTGCACACTATGTCGCTTCTTGGTTTTTAATATACCTTCTTTTACTCTCTTAGAGACACAACCATCAGGTACTTATCATGGTAGCCTTAAAAGCATAACACTTGTGCGTCGACAGCAGGAACGTGGAACATAGACGTACGTAATTGGGCCAAATGCATGCCCTCAAGTCCGAACGCCTTTTCCAATGATCCCAGACCAAAGGCTCTTCATTGCCTCTGTGTTCCTGCGTCTCCTTCACATCACCATTTGGTAGGTACATGTAGCGCTTTTTCTCTGTTTTACTTTGGTCTCCTTTTTCCGTATTTGTATCGCTTAATGGTTTCTCTGATCATGCGCTGTCATTTAGGCCCTGGACCAACTGCTACTTTCTTACTTTGACACTATGAGCTATGCTTAGGGTGAACCGTATAGACTCACTAGTGAAAATAGCCCCTGACCCAGTTGTTCCCATTAACTACAAAGGTACTGACTTATAACTTGTTTTTTTTTTCTTTTTCCTGACGTAAGCTCGAATAAGTACATCTCTCAGATATTGGTCCAGTTTGAGTTATATACCTATTTACAGATCAAACGCTCATTGGTCATTACACTACAAAACGTTTATAAGGTTGTCAATGTCTGCCATTTATATATATATATATATATATATATATATATTTATATTTATATTTCCATGTTTTCCCCCTTCTATTCTTGTCTTCATCCTTACTCCCTCGCCTCTCTATTTTTTCTCCCCCTTCACTCTATTTTGTCTTTCTATATTTTTCCCACTTGAGGCCACATACTGTCGACCATGAATTCCCATTTTTGTTTTGTAGTTTTCCCACCTCCCATTACGTTTCCTTTTTGTGTTTAGAGTCATCTTCTATTGAAATAACCTTTGCCTTTGTATATAGTTCCTCTCTTGTTTTTAAAGTAAAGTATATTGTGTGAATACATTATATGTATATATTTTTATACTTATGTTTTTTTATGTATTATAACTTTCAGCCCTGAAGAAGTTCATTTCATGTATGAACGAAACGCGTTGGCTGGAATCTGTATATTTTGATATTGAAAATAAAGGATTGATTACCACTTAACAATTTGAACATTTGGATTTATTGAAAAAAACTCTTTGGTAGTGCACCGCTCCACCACTTTCACAGTTTTCTCTCTGCCTGGCAGCTGGCATCCAACAACAGCAGGTGCAGGAGCTGTATGTGCACACCCAATCATACTACCCGCTACAGTTTCATATACAAGAAAAGGAATAAAGCAGGGAGGTGCGGTTACTCAGATCCGCCGTTGCTCATCCATTCCCCATTGCTTACAGACTAAACAAGCATTTGCAATGCAATAGGTCTCGCATTTACGCAAGTTTAAGCTATTGACATTGTAAATGACACTGCCTGTTATTTATGTTTTAAAAACGAAAACAAAAATAAAAGGCATTGTTATTTGCAATGTCAATAGCTCAAACTCGCATAAATGCGAGACCTATTGCATTGCAAATGCTTGTTATGGCGTGTCCTGTGGGCAACGTGGGCAGGTGGGGGCAAAGGAACACGTACAGCAGACAGGGACAGTGAGGTCAAAGCAACACAGACCGAGGCAGGGCAAAACAACACAGACAAAAAGCAGGGAGGGGCAAAACAGACGACATTTGAGGAGTATGGGGCAAAGCAACACGGACTGCAGGGAGGGTGAGCATAAAGCAATAAGTACGGGGGAGCAAAGCAACTCGGACAGCGGTCAGGGAAGGCAGGCGCCTTTTATCTAAACCCTCGGTTAAAGTTCTTATTAAAAAAAAAAAACACAGTGGCCAGTGCGGGCCAAACGCAAAATAGGGTTAAAAAACCCAAGATTTTCATGTTCAATCTGACACTACTGCAGTCCAAAAGAAAACGGGGATAAAATAAAACATTTTCGTGTACAATCCAAATACAAGGTGCATTATTTCAAAATAGACAGACACTGTGGTCAGTGGTGCAAGCTGGGCGACAGCTAAGGTTAGTGGCAAAGACTGAGTATGAATGAGCGCTGGTTAGCAGTGACAGCAGGGAGAATGAGCTGCAGACGGGTAAAGCAGGGAAACGGGCGGAAGTCAGTGGCGTTAGCGGAAGTAATTCGGTAAGGTTTAGTGGTGAAAGCAGGAGAGCTATATGCAGTCAGTGGTCAAAAGAAATGTGGCCCATCTTTAGTGAATGAGAAAAGGAGGAAACGGAGCTGCAGTCAGTTTTGATGTAAATTCTATAAAAAACACACAAGTGATGTCCAGAGACGGCCTCGTCGCAGCCAATTTGCATTTGCACAGCCATTCAGGCTTCAGTGTGGTTACCAAGCAAAGACTGGCGCGTTTCTCTGCGTGGCAAATAAACCAAACAGCCACCGGAAGCGGCCCTAGAACATACAAGTACCAGATGATCATTAGGGTGGTGTTCGATCTTACAGAACACAACACTACTAAAGGCGCAAGCACCCTCCACTGCCACCTTAGAGGTCCTCAGTGGCGTTAGCGGAAGTAATTAGGTAAGGTTTAGTGGTGAAAGCAGGAGAGGTATATGCAGTCAGTGGTCAAAAGAAATGTGGCCCATCTTTAGTGAATGAGAAAAGGAGGAAACTGAGCGGCAGTCAGTGGCAAGAGCAGAAACACTCAGCTGTAGTCTAGGGTGAAAGCCAGACTCCTGGCTGTAGGTAGAGGGGAAAGCAGGGAGACCCGGCTGCAGTTATGAGCGAAAGCAGAAATACTCCACTGCGATTTAATGGCGAAATCGGGGTCACCGGCTGCGCTCAGCAGCACAATCCTGGCGCATACCAAGGCGGAAGAGACGCCGCGACGAAAGAGACGCCGTGCACGCCGTGAGCAAAGAGACGCTGTGCGTGTGCACAATCTCCAGTCCGGATGGGCGAGCCGGAAAGGAGACAGTGCGCGTGCACATCTCCTGTCCGTATGCGTGCACATCTCCTGTCCCCCTTCGGCCGACAAACCGATGACAATAGATCTCGCCAAGGCGAGCAGCGCATGCGCTGCGTCGCTAGGCGAGACCTAAAAAGACTTATCGTGTAACATACGAAGTAAAAGAGCCAGTCCTCATGTGAGGTTTTAAATGAAGACAAGGCGGTACTAAGGAGGGACTAACAAGCCTATTAACGAAGCAGAAGCCAGCATTTACGAAGGACAATAACACAAGCCAATGACAAATATGGGCGGAGAGTGGGCGGGGCTTCTATTGCATACTCCAATACAACATGCCTGGCAGATCAGCGCACGCATGCGCTGCCCAGGCTCGCCCTAAAAACATCTACGTTAAACCATGAAGCATCATCGAGAGCGTGGGGCCGTGGTACTCCGCTTTGTACCAAGATTTGTCTTTTTAAGTCCATCCTTCCTGCACTGAAAAGTATAAGGAGAATTCTGGGAACCAGAATAGTCCGCCAAGCCTTTTCTTCCCACATATGTCAGCATTTCCCGGTCTTCCTCTTCGCTATAAATGGGTAATTCGAGGGAACAGTCGGTGAGAGGTCTTATTCTCAACATGGGTAACGGAGTACTGCTACCGGACTCTGTGCTACTGCTTGCGGCTACTAGCAAGAGCTGCTAGACCTTCTAATCCGGGTAGAAGAGGCCGCGAACAGTGCTGGTTGATACCCTTCGTTTTGGTTGGAGAGGCCTCAAACAATCCCAGCCGCAAAGTAACTCGCAGCTGGCAGGGATCTTAAACATTTCCCAAAGTTTAACCTCCAAATATAAATATTACTTTGGCGTGACAAACCGTTAAACTAATAGAACCCATATTGCAAAACTATAATTACCGCTTGTTTCACTTCACTTCTAGGAAACATAATGCAAAGTTGAAATGAAGTGTTTCATTGTATGGTAAATGTAATTGCTTCTTGATTGTAGAAATATCATAAATACCACCTTTTTGGTTAACACATTCTCATGTCCATATATGCGCTCAATCTTAAAATACTCACTTTACTTGTATAAATTCATAACTGTGAGTGTAAAATGAAGTTGCCTGAAAGTGATTAATGATTGGAATTTTTTAGAATTTTGGAATTAGCAAACATAAGCAACAACTGCGAATAACTGCATTTTTTAAACTAATTGTGCCTGATGCAAGGTTGTGTATAGTAGAATCTAGAAAGCGGCAATCCCTCTGGATGGTTCATAAATGATGTTTATGTGGTATTGTTCCACCCAGATAATCAATTGAACATTCAAATAATGTTCATCGAATTTAGTACTACACTGGAGTGCAGATAGGAGGGAGTTTGGCAAAGCAAAAAACGAAAAGAACGTTCCCCCAAACAACCAGGTCTGTTCTTTGCTCGGAATCCATACCCAAGCCTTTTAAGTCCTCTAAATAGGAACCATAGCCATTAGAACTAACCGTGGCAAAGCCAACAGGCCTCGCCTTTAAGACCTATTGGCTTTGCCAGTGGTTTTTAGGTCTCGCCCTGAAGCCAGCGCTTGCGCTGGTCTGGGCGAGACATTTTGTAAGTGGGCTTTTAGAAATGCGACCACTTTTTTTTGGGCTTGCCTAGAGCATGCGGGTACGCGCACAGTAACGCGCATTCCTCGCATGCTCCAGGCGCCATATGTCTTTCCTCTCACTTGCTCCTCCCCCTCCCCCACCACAGAGCGCTTCTCGGGGCCACGCGGCCGTGTCACTTTCACGGCCGCGCGTCACTTGCTCTCCCGCTCCTCCCCCCTCCCCCACCACAGAGCGCGTCTCGCACGGCCAATGCTTGTTTTATTTAGTTTTTGCGCGCGCGCACATAACTCCTGGTCGCTGCCGAAATTCTTGCTCGCGATCACTTTCGCGCGCACCATTTGCTTGTTTGAACACTTCTCGCCCTTTCCTTGCTGTTTTCTGTGCATCGCTCATTCTTTCATTACTTGTCACTTTTATGTGCATTTCTCAGTCTTTCTTTGCTACTTCACTGTGCATTCAATCAATCATGTCACTTATAAAGCGCACTACCTACCCGCGAGGGTCTCAAGGCGCTGGGGGAAGAGGGGGGTGGTGCTGCTACTGATCGAAGAGCCAGGTCTTGAGGAGTCTTCTGAAGGCCAGTAGGTCTTGGGTCTGTCGGAGGTTGGTGGGGAGGGTGTTCCAGGTCTTGGCGGCGAGGTGGGAGAAGGATCTGCCGCCGGCGGTCGTTTTCCGGATGCGGGGGACTGTGGCGAGGGCGAGGCTGGTCGAGCGGAGCTGGCAGGTGGGGGTGTAGAAGCTGAGTCGTCTGTTGAGGTAGGCTGGTCCGGAGTTGTGGAGTGCTTTGTGTGCGTGGGTGAGGAGCTTGAAGGTTATCCTCTTGTTGACAGGGAGCCAGTGCAGGTCTCTCAGGTGGGGTGTGATGTGGCTGCGTCGGGGGATGTCGAGGATAAGACGTGCAGAGGCGTTCTGGATGCGTTGCAGCCGTCTCAGGAGCTTAGCCGTCGTTCCTGCGTAGAGGGCGTTTCCGTAGTCCAGCCTGCTGGTGACGAGGGCCTGGGTGACTGTTTTTCTTGTTTCGGTGGGGATCCACTTGAAGATCCTGCGGAGCATTCGGAGGATGTTGAAGCAGGATGAGGAAACGGCGTTGACCTGTTTAGTCATGGAGAGGGTGGGGTCGAGGATGACCCCTAGGTTGCGTACGTGGTCGGTGGGTGGCGGGGCTGTTCCCAGTGATGTTGGCCACCAGGAGTCGTCCCAGGCTGAAGGGTTGGAACCAAGGATGAGGACCTCCGTCTTGTCCGAGTTCAGCTTCAGGCGGCTGGTCCTCATCCATTCGGCGACGGCCTTCATTCCTTCGTGGAGGTGGGCTTTGGCGGTGTGAGGGTCTTTGGTGAGGGAGAGGATCAGCTGGGTGTCGTCGGCGTAGGAGATGATGTTGAGGTTGTGCTGTCGGGCGACGTGGGCGAGGGGTGCCATGTAGATGTTGAACAGCGTTGGGCTGAGGGAGGAGCCTTGGGGTACGCCGCAGATGATCTTGGTGGCTTTGGATCGGAAGGGGGCGAGGCGGACGCTTTGTGTTCTGCCGGAAAGGAAGGATGTGGTCCAGTCCAGGGCCTTCTCTTGGATCCCGGCGTCGTGAAGGCGTGTTCGTAGTGTGTGGTGGCAGACCGTGTCGAAGGCGGCTGATAGGTCCAGGAGGATGAGGGCTGCTGTTTCTCCGTTGTCTAGCAGGGTCCTGATGTCATCGGTGGCGGAGATGAGGGCGGTTTCGCTGCTGTGGTTGCTGCGGAAGCCGGACTGGGAAGGGTCCAGGATGTTGTTCTCCTCGAGGTAGCGGGTCAGTTGTTTGTTGACGATTTTCTCGGTGACCTTCGCGGGGAACGGGAGCAGAGAGATGGGTCGGAAGTTCTTGAGGTCCTTGGGGTCTGCCTTGGGTTTCTTGAGTAAGGCGGTGATCTCGGCGTGCTTCCAGCTTTCCGGGAAGGTTGCTGTCTCGAAGGAGATGTTGATTATTTTCCGGAGATGGGGCGCGATGGCTGTACTGGCTTTGTTGAAGATGTGGTGAGGGCACGGGTCTAGCGGTGAACTGGAGTGGATGGTGTTCATGATCTCGCTGGTGTCCTCGTCGTTGATGTTGGTCCAGGAGAGCAGGCGGTTGGTGGTTGTGGGGGCAGTGGTCTCGGTGGTTGCCGGGGCGGTCGTGGTGTTGAAGCTGTCGTGGATGTCGGCGATTTTGCGGTGGAAGAAGGTGGCCAGTGAGTCGCACAGGTCTCGCGACGGCTGGATGTCGTTGCTGTTGGAGCTGGGGTTGGAGAGTTCCTTCACGATGTTGAAGAGCTCTTTGCTGTTGTGTGCGTTGTTGTCTAGGCGGTTCTTTGAGTGAGGCCCTTTTGGCAGATCTGATGAGGTGATGGTGACTGCGGGTGGCGCTCTTGTGGGCGGCGTAGCTGTCCGCTGTCCGTTCGTGGAGCCAGATCTTCTCCAGTTTTCGGCATGTTCGTTTGGAGGCCTGGAGGTCTTCGGTGAACCAGGTGGCTTTCTTGCTGGTGTGGCTGTTGGGCGGATTCTTGAGCGGGGCGAGGGTGTTGGCGCAGTCGTCGATCCACTGTCTGAGGTTGCGGGCGGCGGTGTCAGGGTCGGAGGGTTCGGCGGGTGGGCTCAGGGCGAGGGTTGTGCATTACTCCTTCCTTCTTATTCCTTCTTTGCTGCTTTTCTGTGCGTTTCTCATTCTCTTTCTGCCACTTTCATGTGCTTTTTTCATTATTCCGCAATCTTTTTTTTGCTGCTTTTTGAACTTTTACACTGATTCTGTGCCGATCTGCTGGGCATCTGCCACTCTTTCTCATTCATTCTTTGCTGATCTTATGTGCTTTTGCCTTTCATTCTTTAACATTTTTCTCTGCCCTGTTCACTCAATCCTTGCTGCTCTTGGCTTCTTTTAGTCTCAGCTCTTCTCTTTGAGTTTCGAACTCAATTGCTCTCTTAACTCCTCTTCTTCCTTTTTCTCACTCTTTTGCTCTTCTTCCTGCCCTTTTCCTTAATTTGCGACCTTCCCTGCTTCCTCTCCCACGCCGCACTCCCTTCTCGGTTCCTGCCAGTTACTTAGCCCAACCCATTGCCCCAGAGACCCCCGTTCCTAATTCATGTCCGCCGCAGCTTGGATGCACAGCCCGTATGCGCCCCTCCCGTGCCCAGCGCCAGACCCCTTGCTTTCACTCCCATCACTGCTACGTCTCTGCTTCCCTCTCCTCACCCTGAACCTTGAATGCACCTTCCAGTGCTGCTGCTACGCCTCGGTAGTCGACTGCGAAGGTGCCTTCCCCTGTTCCACCTGACACTTTTCCTGCACCTTCCCACACCTTCACACCACCCTCACATGCACCGCACACAACACTCACCTCTCCCTCGGCCACGCACACCTACACACCTCTCCCCACCCCTCCCTGTTCTGCCTTCTCCTCAACAACACCTCCCTCAATAAACACGCTACTGAAATATGGGACCTGCTGCACGACCACACATTGAAACTGCTCTTCCTCACAGAAACCTGGCTGATTCTATCGACATTACCACACCTATTCCCCAGGCACAAGGTTATAAGACAGGACAGAATTAACAGACCCAGCGGAGGACATGTCATCGTTTTCAAAGAGCTCATCAAGTGTTCCTCTGCCTCAGCTAGCACCAACAGCACTGATGCTGGATGTGTTTATTGTGCCAAAATGGCTTCTTTTGGCATCTTCAATGCAAGATGGTGCACACTCTGAAATCCGTAAAAGTGCACTCTCTTAATGCTTTATTTTAATAAATCTATTTAGGGTGATCACCAACCTCTAGTTCAGTGTGGACACTTTCTCCAGTCCTTGTCTTCTCTCTCTGTACGTCACACCTCTCTTTCAATAAACCTCAGTGCCCCACAGCACTTGCCTCTCATGACCTCAACTTGCCCCCTCTCTTCGATCCTACCTCTAGATCTCTAGCTCTCGGTCAGCTCTCTGCCCCTCTCTTCTCCAAGTGCCTCTCTCTCTCTCTCTCTCTCTCTCTCTCTCTACTTTCTCTTCTTTCTGCATCTTGCTGCTCTGTTTGCATCTCATCCCCCTTCATTTCTCTTCCATTTACTTCCCCTCCCTCTTAATTTCATCTCTTTATCTTACCCTTTCTATCATTTTTGCCATCTATACCTTACCTTTCTCTACCTCTCGCATGCCTCTTTCTACCTCACCATTCTCTCTTTCATTTCTCTCTCTGCCTCACAACTCACTGCCTCATCTCTCTTCCCCACCTCTCATACACTATCTAGACTCTCAATTTACATCACCTATTGGCCTTCTGTCTCTCTTTTTATTGATGTCCTCTTTCCCTCGCCTTTCCCATTATTTTATTTCTTTCTCTCTACAATGCTCTCCCTACCTCTTCCACTCCATCTATCACTCCCTTTGCTTTCATCTTTCTATCTCCTTCACTGTTTCCGTTCACTCTCTCTGCTTCCAATGTCTCGCTCGTTTAATACATCTGTCTTACCTCTGTCTCTCTCTCTCCCTATTTCACCATTCTCTACTTCTCCCTCGCACTTACTCTGTATTAGCCTCATCTCTCTACCTCATCTGCACCTCTTTTTCTCTACTTCTCATATCTTTCTATTTTTCATCCCACCAGCTCTACCTGCCTCGCTACTTTGTTTACCTGACCTGTCATTCTGTGCTTCACCTTTCTATTTGTGCTATCTCATTATAACTCACCTCTCTTCCTATCTTATTTCTCTCTAGACCTTGCCCCTCGGGTTGGCACCTTTCTTACCAGCCTACATTTAAAACTGCATGCCAGGCCTCTAAAAACAAGCATTGGCATAGTCAATAGGTCTTGCCTTTGGGAACTTATAAGTTTTTAGACATGCAACAGTTGATGTTATTGCACCAAGGATATTGTGCTGCATAACTAAATACTTATAAGGTCCCAAAAGCGAGACCTATTGGCTATGCCAATGCTTGTTATTTTTTGCAATGCTGTAAATCCTAGAAGCTGTGCAGCATGGCTAAACAGAAAGAAAAGGTTCTAGGATGGGTTAATGTGCATGTGCACCCTTACAAAACGATGCAGGTGCCTTTTTGTCTCTTTATTTACCAATCTGAGATGGATCGTAATTAAAAATAAAAAGTAGAGCCGAAGCACTTTTTTACTTTTTCCAAAGTGGGTGGAAGCAACACGGAGGACATGGGTGGGGGAAGCAACATGCAGGAAACAGCATGGGGTTGAAGCAACACGGTGGGCGTGGGAAGCAACATGCAGGAAACAGCACGGGTGGAAGCAACACGGTGGGCGTGGGAAGCAACATGTAGGAAACAGCACGGGTGGAAGCAACACGGTGGGCGTGGGTGGGGTAAGTAACATGCAGGAAACAGCATCGGGTGGAAGCAACACGGAGGGCGTGGGTGGGGGAAGCAACATGCAGGAAACAGCACGGGGTGGAAGCAACACGGTGGGCGTGGGTGGGGTAAGTAACATGTAGAAAACTGCATCGGGTGGAAGCAACACGGATGGGGTGGGTGGGGTAAGTACCATGCAGGAAACAGCACGGGTGGAAGCAACACTGTGGCCGTGGGTGGTGAAGTAACATGCAGAAAACCGCATCGGGTGGAAGCAACATGGATGGTGTGGGTGGGGTAAGTACCATGCAGGAAACAACACAGGGTGGAAGCAACATGGAGGATGCGGGGAGGGGAAAGCAACGCTGAGGTCGCGGGCAGAAGCAACTTGGAGGATGGGGAAGCAACATGGAAGGCAGGGAGAGAAGCACAGTGGCAAGAGGGAGCAACGTGGAGATGTGGAGAAGATGCTTAGGGGCAGGAGAGAAATGTGGGAGGAGAGAAGCACACGGGTGAGTGAGAGTGGCACAGGTAGGAAGAGAGAAGCTCACGAGGGACACAGAGGGGAAAACATACACACTTGTGGAGTGCTTAAGTAAAATGAAAGAACCAATTCCCTAAAAGTGAGCAGTGGAAGGACACAAGTAAAGAGGGTATGATCCAGCGGAGGGACATAAACAACATGGATAAGGCATGCCATCGCAAGAGAAGCAAGCAAATGAGAATGACAATAATGACAAACCATGGTAAACAAAGTGCAGGATTTAAGCCTACTGTAAGATATGGTAAGCTAACAAGTCTTTTAAAACCAAGCTCGACCTAAAAACTTCAGTCTTTCACCCCCACAACTGCATTCCTTTAAATATTATGACTCCGCCCTAAAATCACACTAAGTAAAAAAATTATTATACTGTTATTTAAAAACCAGCTCAAATTGATCTCCATTCACCTTTTCTTTGTGGGAAGGTTGGTCTGTAACTTGTGATATTGGTGCACCTGGCCACACCAGGAGGCACTCAACCCAAGTGCATCCAGTCTCCATCAAAAGCCAAACTGAAACCATACAGTATCAGTACTTAAAAACCCAGCATGACCTCAGGCAAAATTGCTAAAAGAAAACTTTAACCCACATAGCTGCTGCAATAGCCCCTTGAATTGCCGCTGCAGGTACTTTAATACCCACATTTACTTCAATAGGGGCGCATGGCGTGCTTTTGGAGTGGAAGTCTGCAGCGTTTCCGAAGTGTTATCCAGCTTAATTGTCATCCACCGTTGGCATATGGGTGCCCTATATGTTCCCAGTGAGACCACCCTAGCTTGGTGGACTGTACATAGTGGTGCAATGGACCATATTCCATATTGTTGGTAGAGGACCGGTGTTACTATAAGGTCACATCGCTTGTGTTTTCTTTGCCTGAAATATCATTCCTACAAAACAAGTGAAAATGTTGTGGAGAAAATTGAACAAGGGCTAAGGAATTTCACCTGATGTACTTAAGACACAGTGAAGATCTCTGTTATCTCATATATAAGTTTTGGCCTGTGGGCAGAGTAGGAGGGAGTAGGGAAGAAACAGGGTGATGTTATAGTGAGTCTGATTTAGTCTGGACAGTTGTTGACCATTATCTTCAGTCTCACACTGGCATCTCCAATGTACCACACTGAACGGCCATTCACTAAAGAGGCAGGTGTACCGGAACTGACATAACACCATCGACCACCAATAAGATCCCAAGGGTGGGGCCTTGTATGATCCTTTGCCCCCTACAGCCTCGTATTTGCTGCTGAGCGGCTAAGGGCTGGGTAAGGGATGGAAACAGAAAGGGTTTTTAAGAGCCCTGTTTTCTCTCTGTTCCTGCCACTGCCTTAAACCCTGAGACGAGGGGTACAAAAGCAGAGCCACGAGTTGCAGCGGGTGCCATTGGGTAGCCCCAACTGAGGTCCAAGGAGGCCAGTCTTGCTAATGGTAACCTGCTATGGCTCACCTGGCTTAAAATCCTCATTTTACTGAGGTGTCTCTGGGTTGTGCTTGCAGTGCTTCTGCATGGTGCACAAGAGACCCTACTGTGGGGCCTGTGGTAACCCTTCAGTTGCACATTCACTGCTTCAGGGTGGATTTCACAGACCCTCACATGGTAAGGTCATCATGGTAAGTATACACAATAGTGCCTCAGTCTCTCCCACATCTTGCCACTTTTCAGTACTGTAATAAGTTGAGTGGGACATTTCAGAACACAATCTCCGAACTTCAGACTCCGTGCCAAAACTACTTCCCTCATAGAACACACATAAATTGCACACACTCTACCAACCATGCACAATAACCGAGGTAGCCTTTTAATCATACAAAAGCGCTATAGGCCTCATGAGGTGTAAGAAATCTCTATATAAATTTAAATGCAATTTATTTCTGCAGTTTAAATAGCGCGAGCAATACAACAGGAGGAACTTCTAGCAGAAACCTCTGCTCTAATTTGGTATTTCCCTTGGGAATGTGGGCTAGTGGTGCTTGACATTAAACAATACGTTTTGCAAGTTTGTTTTATCTTTTGGTCATTGTCTTATTTGAAACGGGAGGGAGGAAAATTCTTCGAACTCGTTTATTCTGCAAGCTTTTTGTGCCACATGTCAGTGTGGATCAAAGTTCCAGAAAATGTTTCAGTCTAGCTTCTTTCATTCAGACAAGTAATTGAAAGCAACCATGGCCTGGTTCCAGCTGTAGACTCGAGAATCGGAGTGCATTAAAAGAATTTTTACCATCTGGATTACTGTGCTAATTGTTATCCTGCCCACGTGGCGTAAATGTCCAGCAATGCACACTGAAACACAGATGACACACATTGTTCTAAAGGCAAGCACTAGCATGGTGCTCGGTGCACCACGTTTTTCTTGCAACCTCCACAGTGCCAAAGCCCATACAGACGACAATGTGTTGTTCTCCAACCAACAAACTGCACTTCTCTGATTTAATTGTTACCCTGATCAAAAGGGACCAGCAACAGGCTGTGAAAAGCAAAGAACATGGTCTCCCCTTCTCCAAAGAACATTAATCAGATTCCGGCCATTTGTAATTCTAATTAATGTGGAAAAACATTTTAAAAAATACTACGAGGCCAGAACAATGTCAGAGGTGTGCAATGCAATAACCAGGTGGCATACCATGGTTATGGTGCATGGTGGGTTTGAGCACATGTTTCTTTTGAGTTAACTCCACATGGAGCATACCCTGGTTGCTTAACAGTGCATATTGGCAGTTGAGTCTCTATCGCTTCTGAGTGGACCCCACAAGGATCATACCCCGGTTGCTTAATAGTGAGTATTGATTGGCGACTGGGCGGTTGTCGCTGCTGGGTGGGCCGCATGTGGTACATAACCTAGTTGCTTAACATTGCATTCTGGTGCTGGGCCATTGTGGCACCTAGGTTGACTCGATACAGCATATGCCGGTAAACGTAACTATAGGACACTGACCACTCCTAAAATTGGTAGTTGTGTGTGGCAGTGTCTAGTAGTGTCACACTTTCTGCAACACCTCAGACTCGTGCTCTGTGGCGTTCACAGCACCCTGTTTGTGGAATGATCTCTTGACCCTGTGAACCTCACCCAACACATCTCATGTAGGGCCTACTGTAACTTTAAGAACCATGCACACTGAAAGGGCATCCAAGAGCCTGGTGGAGGGGATAAGATGTGGTGCAATGGCCAGAGGTGCAGACCACGGAACTATGGAACCAGGTTCGAGTCTGGCCTCGGCTTGACGTACAGCGATTTTGGGCAAATTGCCTAATCTCCCTGTGTCTGAGAATGTGTGTGTAACGTAATCTGGTTCTCATGTAAAGAACTCTAATGCCCTTGGGACAAGTTGGCGCCACATAAAACTGCAACAATAAAATTGGAGCGCTTCTGGCTTCACCAGGAATATGAAGCGCTATATAAATGCTACAGTACCATAGCACTCTGACAGATACATTTAGCATCCCTTGTCAAATTCATGAATGCTTCTGGAAGCAAGGATATGGGACATTCCGACTCCTCCTAATGCTAATCCCTGTTCGTGTCTCTCTGCCCCTTCCCATCCCCTCGTCTTCCAAACTTCTCCAACATGGCGCCGGATTCTCGGATCCTGGGGCAGGATCCTGCTGACTCAGCTTCTTGGCCAGCTTGCAGAGGGCTCCTGGAGAGCAGCTGTTATTTCTGGCTCTGATTATGCTGCCTCACGCTGACCTTTGACCCGCTTGCCTGCCATAAAAACGCATTTCGAGCTGTGAGGCTTTAGGAACTGTTCTTTGTGTTCCGCCATCTGGCTTTAGTGCGCAGCATAGAGCGTGCCTCCGGCCCACGTTCATCCGGGAGTGTCTCCAGTGTAGTAGGCTCTCGCTCGGTCCCAGCCTGGGCCTGGGCTAAGCACCTCTGCCATCCCATGCTTGCAGTGGGTGGAGTCCTCAGTCATAGTTTAATGTTGATGGAGAGATTCGCATTTCGGCCTGTTACCCGGTGACGTTCTGCCATCACCCAGCCTTTGCAGCTTTCTCCTTTTCTGGAGTGTAAGCGCGCGTAATGCTGCAGTGCGCTCTGAGGCAACAATATGGCTGCATTAGTACGTAGTTGTGGCATATGAACTGGAAGCAGCTTTTATGTGGAATTAGATAACGCAGAAGCAGATTATAGCGCTCTCAAGTTCCCTAGGTCGATGCGTAAGCAGCTCATCCAGTTCACGTTTTTTCCTTGCACTCTTGGACTTGCAGTCACACTGGACAGCGGACAGCCTGCAGGGAGTCCACCGTTGTGCGCAAGTATGCACACCGGTCCCAGCGGACACCTTTCATTTATCCCTACATGACGAAACACGCACACAAACATTAACCACAGCAAGCACACGTGTCCTAAACTTGAAGATAGGGAAGCGACTCCAGACATGAGAGACAAAGTGGCCCTTTCTAGAGGAGAGCCAATATGCAGTCTCCCCTGGGGGACACAGGTGAGAATGTCTTTGCACTTGGACTATAATCACACTTCCACCGCAGGTCCCCCTATTTACAGCCTTGAATCAGAGGACAGTAGTCACCATCTACTAGTTTGGGGTTCACTTTGGCTGGCCTGCTCTCAATGGAGGCACGCAGCACAGTAAAAACTGGGATCATCTCCAGTGAACTTGTAGATTGTCAAATTCACTAGATTGGAGATTTAGGTCAAGGTAGGCTAGAATAAATTTGCAAGTCAGAATGGCACAGCTTTCGCAAACCAAGTAGAGGACTTTAATCCCAACATCACCAAGCATGCCATCAGGCTTCCACAAGTGGGTACCCGAGTGTGCTGTGTCAGTAGAACCTAATGCAAGTTCTGTGAACTTTGAATTTCAGTATGCTAGCTGACAAGCGCATGCGTCAAGCCATCTCTTACCCCCAAGTACTTGAAAGAAATAGTTTCTTACATCTCGCTTTAAGGATTTTGTTATTTAGTAGGAACTGTTATTATTGGGTTGATCTCCAGTGCTGTTCATTGAAGTATTGGGGGGAATGACCTTCTATTCATCTAAACTACAGACTGCCTTTCAGCTGGACAGCCTTCTCTCTCAGGGTAGTTTGTTGCCGATGGGTGCTGCACACTTTGGTCCCTACTTCAAACTCCCCCAAGACACCATTATGCTTCGTGCTGGCTCTCAACACCAGAAACCGTGTAATCCTACCCGGGCCAGCCACCGTAAGAGGGAACAAATCTAACAAGAATGAGGCGGAGCATTCCTTATTTCATCTTATGACGTTAACAATGATGTATAATGAGCCAGTTCTTTTTATAGAGGATGTCGTTAGTCTTCAGAGATTCAACGGAGGAAGAATGTTGGGTTATTGTGATTAAAGCATATTGTGTAATAAATAGTTGGCTGATGGGTGGACCCTCTGGTTCACCTTTGAGTTAGGGAGACGCGCAGCTTCTTTCCCATTAAGTTCAAAGTCTTTTTTGTTATTTTGAATAGCATCTTTTACCTTGTGTGATATGTACTTTACGGTGTTTACTTCAACAGCACATTTACATTGTGGACATTTACAGATTTACACCTTCATTTCACTCAAAGCATAGGTAAAACAACCTGTAAGATAAGTATCATTTAGTATTAGTGTTAAAGTACTTGTGTTTGATTTATGGTCAGGGTTATGATTTGTACTCCAGTATTTAATTTAAAAAAGAATTGGTTTAAAATTAATTCAGAGTTAGGATTAATGGTAGGGTTAGAATAACGTTACAAATTAGTTTACTTATAACAAACCATAAAAAGTGTTTTTGGAAACTGAACATTCGCCTCTTGGTGCATATTGCCACTCAACAGCAGATGTTTAGCGACCTCGGAAATGTAATAGCCTGAGTGACCCACCAGGATTAAAACTTGAGCTCATTAGGGCTTAAGTGGATGCATTCATCACTTATTCCAAAATAAATCAATAACATTTACAGTTCTGGTTAGGATTAGTAAGTGCTTAATTTGTAAAGAGTGAGTGCCGGGTCCCATATCTGTGCTAAGGAGCCCACGGCCGGCGTTTGTTGGTTTGAATGTGTGCGGATGTGTCTTCTACATGTATTATTGAGAATTAATGTTGGGTGTGAGTTTTGAATTGGACATTTGCACTTGACGTATGTGCAGCTTTTTGGTCAGAGTAAATGAATACTTGGTCTTTCTGTTTGCTGGGATGTGTGTAGTGCTTAATTTGTAAAAGTGCTGGTGCCCAAAGCTGTGCTCGGAAGCCTGAGGCCTTTGCTATTAAATGTCAGTGCACCAAATAATAAAGCTGTGTAGTCTTCAATCCACCTCAGGGCTCTTTAACCCGCTACCAAACACCTCCTTCCCCTTTATCACTCTTGTAGGTTCCTCCTTTTTCCCTTTGTGACAGTTTTTCTGTTTTTCTCTTTCTACTTCATTCCCCTTTGTGAGTTTTTCCCTCTCTTGCTCTGGGGAAATTTCTGATCAGGAAAAATAAGTGCAGATCCTCAAAAATGAGTGCTGGTGCCCCCCGGCAATCCCCAGCTCAAATTAAGCACTGGTTAGTATTAAAATATGGCTAAAATTAAATTAAAAGAAAATTTATTTAATGAAATTATGTTTAGGGCTAGGATTAGGGTGAGGATAAAGTTTATAATTTTAATTTAGTTGAATTGCATTTAAGATTTAAGTAATAGTTCAGCTTATATTGTTTAAGGTGAATTAATTGTATGGCTACAGGTAGAATTACATTTAAAGTTATTACATGTTTTAATTACATTGGATTAAAATGAGGGTTAGTGTTAATATTAAGTATTATTTTAATACCTAATCCTTTAAATTATTTTCATGAAATTTATGCTTGGGTTGGAGTAAGGAATCCTATTATAATTAATTGACAATGTAATTTAATGTAAAAATAAGTTTAAGAAAACAGGTGACATTAGTGTGAACTTTAGGAATGGGGCAGAGTAAAGTCAGGACAAAGGTAAGGTCATGCCACTGTTATGGATAGGTGGGTAAAATGGGCGGAAGTAAAGGTGGATAAGGAAAGGTATGGCAGAGAAGAAGCCATGGAACTAAACCTATAACCTCATGTCAGGTGAATGGAGCTGTGTGCTGACGAACCTCCTGTCAAGCCAGTGCTGTCTTAACGCGTGGGCACACTGGGCAGTTGCCCGGGGGCCCCACAAGCATAGGGGCCACACGCAGACCAGAATTTAACACTCATTTTCCGTCAAACATTTTTATTCCTGTGAGTGGTTGTGTAGGCAGGACCCGGTGCACTGCTTTGCCGGGGGCCTATAATGCTGTTAAGACGGCCCTGTGTCAAGCACAAGACTGTCAATGAAGACTATTGAGACAACTGCGTACTCCTGGGAGCGGCACCCTCCGCATGTCAAGGGTCTGTCTGCTTACCTCGGATCTACAAGGAGTGATGCCAAGATTTCACCCCTTCCACCATCAACGTCGAGCCTCCTATTTGCTTATCGATGCCGGAGGACAATCAGACAAATCCTAACATCCAGATTGGTTTGTCTTTTGCAGTTGTGTCTGTCGTTGCAAGAAACCAGAGCTTCAAAAGTCTTTGTTGATGCCTTGGAATGTATTACAGAGAGGAGTGACTGCTGGTGTCCTGTCTCAGTGCCTTCCTCATCTTGTTCCTACTGAAGTAGGTACCAGTCATTGTGCCCAGTACGGGACACGTAGGCAAAACCGGCATTATTTACCCGGCACAGCAATACCTTGTGCTTAGTGTCGCAATTCCAGATTGCATCAACACTTTCCTTCTAACAGAAGGCTAGTGAATGCTGTACCTAGATAAATGTATTCCTTTAAGGAACCTGAACCTGCCTGCACACTAAAAGAAAACACAAACACTCAAGAGGTCCAACACACGTTTAATGCAAAAATAGTCCGCAAGCTTCGAAAATATGCAAGGCATTTGCAGTTTTCCAAATTTGCACTCCCATCAGTTAAAGCATGTAATGCTGAAATCCATACACAACTAAATGGAATCAGGAACATGTGAAAGAAATGTAACTTGTAGATAGGCACTACTGAGCAGGGGCCAGGATATGTGGGAAGAATGTGAGAAGACCATCGCAAAAGGAGATTAGTGGGTCACTCGGGTAAGGCAGCCTGAACCGGAGAACGGAACTGCATCATCATTCAGTTGTAACTCAGAATCTGCTCTTGTGCAAGGATAAGCTTCAACCCAATCAGAAAACAAGCAAACTATTACAGGTACATAGAGTTTACCACACCTAGTCATCTGGATAAAATTCATCTGGATTTGGTAAAGGGGCACCAAAGAGAAGATTGAGCATCGAGGGTGGCATTGATCCCTTTCCCAGCATTATGGAACTGACAAGCGAGACAGGAGTGTGAATGATTTTGGGCCACAGAATACAAGAAGGCTGCATGCCAGTGGGTTGCAGTGGCATTTAACTGGCTATCCCTGTCAACATGGGCAGCTCCATGATACAACCGCGTAAGGTTGTGTAGTAGAAATTTCGGTGCGACCACGCACAATGAGCTGTCTCTCCACACTCCTTCTGGGTCCCTTGCGCACTTCTGCTTAGTCCAATACTGTTTCTCACTCTGAGGCCGGTCCCTGTAATAGAAACCGGTCTTTTAGGAAGAGTGCAAGAAACACATCAGTTTGTATGTTAGCAGCATTAGCAGTACATGACAGGGCAGCCTGTCTAGCGGCTGAATGAACGAGAGCATTTCCCCTGCACACTTTATCATGAGGATATTGGTGAGCAATGCACTTAACTACTGTAAATTGTGGGTATTCAACACATTTTGTAAATATTGACTGTTTTATAATGGTTCCAGCAGATATTAGAAATCTCCTTTGCATCCAGAGGAGCCAAAAGTCATGCACCACTCCAAAGGCATTTGAGTCCATGTCTATGTCTATAAACCTTGTCTTGGCCAGGATACGAGTAAGCACAATGAGTTCAGCAACCTGAACTGATTTTACATCAGGCTATCAACGGCTTTCAACAATTCGATACACAGTAGATATAGCAAAACCTGTTACTAGGACACCTTGATGATGTATGAGACATGAACCATCAACAAAATTAATTCACAGTTTTGTATGGGGTTGTTAGTTAAATAAGTCCGGGACTGGTGAAATGGGCAGTTACAATCAGACAATCCCGATTTTCTCCCTCCTAAAGGGTGGGCGTCAGATATGTTGGGTTTAAAGTGGGACTGCAGACAAGAGTACTATGAGATGCAGACTGTAACACTATCTCTTACCTAGCCAATCTGGCATTGCAAACCCAACAGCAAAACCATTTCATTCATCGCAATACAGAGTAAAGGATCTAGCATAATCAAGGAACCCCACAGTATTTGCAGTAGTCGGTGCTTGTTTTATTTGTACCAGTGCATTTTCAGCCTCTTTAGACCACTGCACGGGTTCAGGGGTGTCTTTTTTTGATATAGTTTTGCATGGGCCTTGCCATAGTAGTGTAGCCCAGGATCTATTGTCTACTGTACCCAGCCATGCCCAAGAAAGTTCGTACTTGGGAGACAGTCACTAGACGGGACAACCTGCGGATGCCTTCAATGCGCATGTCTGACAGATTACACTTACCGGCTGAGATTTCGTGATCAAGATAATGCACTTGAGGAAAGCAAAACTGCAGTTTCTCCTTTTTGGCCAATCTAGTGAAGGAGTAGAGTGAATTTATCTTGCGTGATCTAAAGTAACAGATGCCAAAAGCAGTTCGTCAACTTATTGAGCAAAAATAGATCAAAGTGTCCAGATCTTTCTTTAAGGCTTGGGAAGAGATTGACCGAGACTCTGTAAATCCTAGTGGGAGCCTTTATCAAGAAAGTTGGGACTCTCTGAATGAGAACTCAAAGAGGAATGGACTCTCTTTATGTATGGGGATGGAGAAGAAGGCAGAACAAAGGTTTACCACATTAGGTCATTTGGTGCTTGTGAGGATGCAAGAAAGGATTGTGGCAGGATTGGGGACCATATGGAAGCTAGGGATGATTGTTATTAATGGTGCACAGATCCTGTACAAATCTGTACACGTTGATCTTTTCTGCTTTCCTGATAAGTAAAATCAAGGTATTGCATCTACTGACAATTGCTACTAAACCCCTATTTATTGATGTCTGTGATTAAAGGTTCAGTCCCTGCCTCTGCCTCAGGTGTGACGGGATACTGAGGGATTTGAGGTAGCTTCTTTTTTTCTGGGTTGATCTTGATCTTCACGCAGTCCATTAAGGCTATAAAGCCCACATCATTGGTCCATGTGGACCACTATGTGGAAGGCAGTTGGAGAGGCAAATAAGTTAAATCGGTAGATAACTCCTTGTTATTCACAACAGATTAACAATTGTATTTTCACAGAGTAAAGCTAGAACCTTGTTCTTGCGGTGCTGGGCTATATTGAGGTAACTTGTTTCCCGTCCAGGGAAGACCTGGCTTGGCAGTTCGGGCTGGACTGTTCCCATGAGGAACAGGGTCAGGACTCATTTGCATATGGCTGGGACTGAACTGGAATGACGGATTGAGCTAAAGAACGATGATGGATTCAACCCAGATCTGTGACTGTGGGTGAGTGTCTGAAAAGTTTCAGCGTTCTGTCCATCATCGCCTTGTGTTTAGTATTTTAGGGTAGACACTATCGAGGGTACAGAACACCATGCAATTAAGCAGGCATAAAATATCCCCCCCAACAGATGAGCAGGTGAGGTAGGACTGAGTAAGAAAGCATGTTTATCTGTAATGGATCTGAGAGAGATAGAGACGGAGCAGAAATGTGATGGGGGACATGTTGGTTAGAAATACCGACTGCTATGGACAAGTCCCAAAGCAGTAATGAGGGAAACTCGGAGGCTGTCTGAGTAGAGCGAGTAGCACTGGTGTCGAAAAGGCAAGTGGTGTCTTTATCATTGATCAAGCAACATAGGGATGTTTCAAATCAACTGAAAATTGGTGTTCATTGCACCGTGGGAGCCTCTTGGACTGTCCTTAAACTCAGGATAGGCATTGTGCTGTACACACTAATGGTCTTTTGTACAGTTTAAAAAGTGGCGAGGAAGGGGATCCCCATGGCACTCCGCAAATGAGTGTATACGTAGATGAGTTGAGATCCTCTAATTTGCTCTCATGTACCAGAAAGGAAATATGGTACCATGTCAACCTCTGCCCCTTCTCATTTTTTTTCCCATGCATCCATCCTTTTATTAATTACACCCAAAAACATTGACACAGTTGTATTGCTGTATTTTTAGGTAATATCCTGTCTCTTTCCTGGACCCGGCTCCCTCATCTCCATGAGTTGTTTGGAACTGCTTCCTCCAAAGACTCAGCCCGAACTTGCAAACTATCAAAACAGCCAAAGGAAACCACACTATCACCAGATAAATATACGTCTGGCACTGTCGCCCACTGTCTTTCCTGTATGGGATGCAGCTCTGCAGGCTGGTCATTTACAAGTCAACTAAAAAAGATGGTGATGGAAAAAGAGGGCGGGGGAGAGAGTAGAGCAGGGAGAGGGACTAGTGTGTTGGCAGTAGGACCTGCATGCTGTGAAAGCCCAAAGGACCCGATGTACAAAAAACTTGTAAATCTCCACCCTTCTCAACACTCCTATGAATGGGTGATGATTTACAAATTTTGGGAATTCACAAACATTCTCAGTTGTATAACTACAAAGCTGCATCAGATGCAGGTTTCCATTCCATTAATTCCCCAGGCTTCTATTACTGTAATGCAGAATTGTACTTTGTGTACATCTCCGTCATGGAGAAATATTTATTGCACATTTTTAATTTTATTTTTTTCTACATTGGAAAATATTTTTCTCTATGTAGTCTGCTTCCCTTATACCTCCTAAAACTTGGGATATGATTTGTTCCACTTTGCCTCCTGGAAGGAGACTTACTCCAGTCCTTGTTGGAGTAAAAGTCCTACCATTTCCAGAGAGGGCAGAGTTCTCAATGCCATCAAACTTACAAATTTGTGGAGGGACACAAGCTGTCCTACTCTCCACACTTTGCTAATGAAATTGTAAGTAGTAATACCAGTTACAGCTGCCAGAATTCGTTCTGTGAATTCTTGACAAGTAAAAATGGAGCCATTTTCGGCTGCAAACAGATGTTTGTGAGTGCGGCCAAAGGGAAGAAGGAAGAGAGGCATGGGTGTGTATGGCGAGCTACGTGGAATAGAATAATCTCTAGTGTAAGCAGGACACAAAGTAAGACATTTATTGAGGATGGAATTTATTGTGCGGAAGATGATCCTAGCTGCTGAGCATCACTCGCGTGCAGGCATTTTCAGCTTACAGGAAACAGTCTCTTAGGGAAGAGAGTGAAAGGGGAGACACTTACCTGTTATGATGCTGCCCACCGTCGCAGGTTTTAACCTTTGGATTTGGGTTAGGGTGGTGATGGGGCTGCAAACCAACCTCCTCAGGCATTTTGTAGAGCAATTATGTGGGGCCGTGGTTGTGTCATACCAGAAGAAAAGAAGCATTGGAGGTATCATGGGGGCACACCTGAGACCCCATGGTACCCAAAACAGTCCTTTCAATTGAGAATCCCATGTCCATCCAGCCTCGTGACCTCTATGCTCCAGCTACCTCTCTCATCTCTACACTATGGGCTGAATGGCACCCACCCAGATTCTAAGGAGTGTCTTTATGTCCCAAAGGGCTAAAGGAACGATAGATAAAGGCCTGTGGAAAGAAAGCGAATGTTGGATGAATGTCCTCAAAGCTCTTCTCTATGACTTTACACTTCACCCGTCACATTCTCCCATTTTCAGGTCTGGCCCAGATATGGATTTAGCTGCCTCGCCAGCCTCATGTCTTCCAAAAATTCATAGTAAAAATGCATACATATATACATGTAAATAGTAGTTTTCGGTCAGCCCTCTTCATCCTTTGGTCCATTCAAGTGTCACACTATTTTGCTCCCTTCTACTACAGCACACAACGATGGTAAATCGTCAGCCAACTTCATCATTGGCTATCTTTCACTGTAAGTGGCAGCATTTGCCTGATCATATGCACACAGCCACCTTAAAAGGAGTGTGAGCGGTGGATGGTGTCATGGGCTTATGGGCGACTCCTTATCTTTTTACATGTTTGCCACTATTTTTTACATTTTGCGTATGTGTGCAAAATAAGGGCCAGTCCTACTAGCTTTGTCAATGCTTGTGAATTGTGTTATTCATATGTATGTAGGTACAGTGAGTGTGAGGGTATGAAGGTGGGTGCTTAGAGAGCACATAGAAGAGGGGATGGTGGATCAAAGAGCGCAACAGTGGAGGCAACAAGGAAGGGCATTTCAACCTGGGACAGAGTTACCAAAGGAAAGTGGAATGGGGTGGAAGTGGGGAGATACAGCAGGGTAAAGGGGTGCATTGAGCAGGATGGGGGCAAGAAATTGCTAGGATTATAAGGGTAAAAGTGTATTAGGTGGGACATCTCTTTAGGTGGTTATTATTTTGAGCCACAGTTTTTAGCTCTTGCCGCGAAGATCTATTTTGGACAATAACTGCAGTAGCTTTTGGGTCAGCCATTGCGTCCCATTTATTTTTATTGGCACTCTCAGCTGCTTGCTTGTTATTCAAGTGCTTTTCTTCCTTTTCTTTTGTCTTGTACCCCCCTTGTGCTTCTTTACCATCTTTTTGATTGAATGACCAATTCTTCCAATGCTCACATTCAGTGAACTGCTTTTTTGTTTTGCTTTGAGCACTCCATGGGAGTGCAGGTGTGTTCTCGCACTCTCCCTTGTGTTCTGCTTCCCCTCTCAATCTTTAGCCCCATCGACACTGGCCGTGTTGCTCTCCCACTCACCCCTGCTTGTCCCTTGCTTCCCCCACTCCTCCCAGTTCTGCATTTTTGTTTGATTTTTTCAATCCCCATCTCTCCAAGCTCCTCTGCTGCTTCTCTGCCTCCCTAACCCCACTGCTGCATTGACCTCTCCCCCACCTGTGCCTCTGTCACTCCGGCATCATGATGTATTTCGGCTTGTATATGGTGGCACTTTTTGTCATTATCGGCTGTGGATTTTCTTTTGTTTGTTTGTTTTGTTTTTCCAAGTCTGTGCCACATCAACAAACAAGCATTTTTTCCCTTTTGCCTATGTGGATCAGCATCGGCAAAAAACATTGGCAAAGTCAAAAGGTCAGGCAACACCACTAAAAGGCAAGTCCTATTGTATTTGCCAATGTTTGTTTGTACACGCAACTGCCTCCTGTTAATTTTTTTGTAATCGCCTTTATCTTCAAAACTGCTTTCCATGAAAGGCGCTACAGGATGTACGTATTAATAAAATAATTGGGTTATCAGTTTATTAAGTATTTCTGTAGCATAAATGTGAGATACTACTGTCGAAAATAGACCCAATTTGCAGTCTGGAATCTGAAGCAAGCAACACTGGGGGTAAAAAAATAGTTTGATTAATTTATACGTGTGAAAGCCCGCGTGCCACAAACAAGCAATTAGATTCCAGGTGCTCAGTCAGTGAAACACAAGAAAACGTCAAACATTAAAACACAGGTATGCTTCACTTCTCTTTTAAAGATCAGCTTGCAGTTGTATACAAACTGGCAGGAGAGGGGTGAAGAAATCATCAGTGCCTGTTCTAAAACCAGTAGCAGTGCACTGGAAAAACAAAAAGTTGACTCGATGTATGTTTTTAATCAACCAATAAATGACTCACCTGTGATAGGAAGGACACAAAAACACAAAGCTTCTTTTTAACGAAAATTGCTTTTGTTCTACCATAGAGGGCACCACCATTCTAGGCCTCTGGAAGCAAATTATTGCGAAACTCTAGTGACATCAGCACTCGGTTGATATAAAGAAATGCACACTAGTATTATAGGGCTTTCTCCCTATTTATTTGGGTTGCTCTAGGAAGGCGAAGCTAAAACAACTGACTAGGCCTGAAAACTAGATGTAATGTTTTGAACAGTGTCCTGAAATGCAAACACAAAAATGAAAGCAATGGCAAAACCAAACGGTCTCGCATTTATAATGAGACTGCCATGTGTTGGCAATGTTTTTCTGTATAGTATTGTTTAAAAAAAGTAAAAGAAACAAAAATAAAATACTGGAGAAAAAGCAAACATATCTTAAGGTATCACAAAACTGTACATTGAAATCAAAGTTTTCAATTCTTATAAATGTCATTGTATATTTTTCAAATAGATTTTACTCCGGAATATTTTAACAGAATTTAATAAGAAAATGTGTCAGAATGTAAGGGAAGTTTTTGCCAAGGCCTAGGATCACAGCCATTTGGCCTTTTGCATCAGCCCAGGGAGCAGATTTATGGTCTCCCAGGAGAAGTGTCATGCGAAGTACTACTTCTGCCTCAGCTGCCAGCTGAGTGAATGCAAATGGCCCTTACTCTAGCGCCACAAAACTCTTTGTGTGCCAAAGTTTCTGCTTTCATGCAAAATGGGGAATGCAGGAGATAAAACAAAAACTACACTTAAAGTCTGCTTTTCAGCCATACCCCACCAAAAATATCCCTGCTGCTCTGCTTTTACAGATAAGTTTGGAGGGGTTGGGAGCAACACAGTGCGGAGGTAGGGGCGGGGGGCAGGTATTTGAGACGGTAAAGCAGCACACGAGGTAGAGAGCTGGAAAACCTATGCAATCCCATGGAGTGCTGAATCAAAATTTTAAAAAAGTAGTTCCCTAAATGTAAGCAATGGAAGGCTACAAGTCAGCCAATCAAAAGGATCATAAAGAGGCTGTGCTCTAAGGGAGGGCCAAACAGAAGAAGAGGATGGCAAACCACCAAACAAGAAGCAATCAAATGAGGGTGACAAAGGCAACTAATGTTAAACAATGAGCAGACTGTAAGTCCACTGTATATTCACAATAGGTCTTTCGCAACTGGACTGCATGACTCGATCTAATGCAAAACTCTCAAAGTCAATGCAAAGATGAGAAAGACAATTCAAAGTTGAGAACATATGTCCAAAAAGCATCAATGAAACGGATGGAACATTGAAAGCTTCTAAATATCATACATCCAAAGATGAGGCTCCTTGAAGTTAAGCAACCAGTCTTAGATTAAGTAATTTTATTGAGAAAACCCATCTAAAGGGGTTCTCTACCACAGAAAGTAGAGAAAAAGGCATGTCCCTGAAAGAGGAGACTAAAATTCTAAACAGACAATTAAAAGATTGTAAATAAATAAAAAGAAAAATGGTCTTCTATAGACTTTCTTATGCCGAACTCAGTTCCTTTTTCTTTAAGAAATTGTTTGTGCCAAAAAGCAGTGATCAAGACAACTTATTTTCCCATCCAACAGTGAAATCGAAAACTTAATCTTCAGCAAGCCAAAGGCAGAGCATCTAAATTAATTGTTAAGCTGATCCTAGTTAAAGTATTTTTTATTAATTCATGTAATGTTGAAAATCAATTTATTCAGTGATGTATGTTCTTCATTCTGTATTTTCCTTTGTGTGTGTTTCAGCTCCTGACTCCTTCCTCATCTTCAGTAATGAAAAGCAAGGCTGCTTGGAGGTAAGAGACAGCAAAATCCAAATTCCAAAAACCTGCAACAGCAGCTCATCGGCCCAACAATGGCTCTGGGTCTCCCGTGGACGTCTCTTCAACATTGGTGCAATGCAGTGTCTCTGGATCCCAGTGGCTGTTAACGGAACCACCCTGACATCGGCTGTCACCTATGAGTGCGACCACGAAGCTTTCAATGTGATGCGGCGCTGCAGGTCTCTGGAGGAGCAGCTCTTGCAGATCCTGAACTCCATGGTAGGGAATTCCTCACCAGCTGCAGTGAAGGAAGGCCAGCTGTGGATCCATGGCACAAATTCCAGCATTTGTTCCAAAGTTTATTCAGGTAAAAGGACAACCTGTTTTGAAACCGCTCTCACGTTAGCTTCTCGCTTGCTCTCTGATGGTTATGATCATTCCTGAAGAGAGTACTGCTCATCCTAATCCAGGAAAGTAGATAGAAGTGGAGTCCACAATGTTAGGGAAGTTGTGTATCACTATGTGAACCCTATGTCCGGATTGTGTCAGTTCTGAATGCCAAATGTCCTTAGTGGTAAACGTGTTTCAGAGACTGTTGAGAAAAAATCTGGTGCAATGATGTGCCACATTTCTTGCAATGGTGGGAGCAAGTAATAAAAGCCTGTTTTGGCGATGCGTGTAATGAACAATCCTCTAATGTCTAAAAGATGTGGTAAATCCTTAGTAGGGTCCACCAGTGGACTTTCCTATACTGCAGGCACTGTATAGTGGATCAAATTCAACATGCGAATTGAGCACCAAATTTCACACTTCCTCCTGAAATTTGTGGATTTTTTCATTACCACCCAGCTGGATAGTTTCTGATGAATGACTGGAAGAGTAAAGTGTATAGGGAGACAAGCTTCTCTTTCCTGCTCTATATATTTAAATCCTTATTATTTTTAGTTTAGAAAAATAGATTTTCATATATTTTACATGGCTAATATTCCAAGTTGCACCTGGTACAAATATGATGATATGATACATTTTCTGCAGCTGGAGATGACACCTTTATTACCAGAAACACTGAAGGTGGGTGCAAGGAAGGGCTAGGCTAGGGCAGCTCTTACTAGGGAAAATGTTGTGTGCACAGCGGGATGCAGGACACCAAGGGATCCATGGGTGGGCTGGTATAGATTGTGTCGCTGACCATAATAATGTGCAAGGACAGAATCACATCACAACCTATTTTAACATGCTTACAGATATGTTGTTGCAGTAACTGTACGGATTTACTCCCTTTAGCTCCGACTCGCAGAAGTATAAGAAAAAAGTTGGACATTTGCTCCAATCGGACTTACTCCTACATTTGGAGTACATTTGCGAGTTTTTTTTTTTTAATTATCCAACTATTTCAGGAGTTATCAACAGTCATGGATTTCTTGAGTGCTCAAATGCATCGGCATTAGTTCATGTAAAATTGTACCCAGGTGAGCAATTCAGTGTGTGGAAATGGAACACAAATATGATTTCATGGAGAAAATGTGTTCCTTTTACTTAACCTCGTCATTTAAGGCCCCATGAAATATGGCGGTGGTGTTACCGTTCCTACCCTGGAAACGAACTTACTCCTGTCGGAGTAGATTTGCATGATTTGCCTAGTTGTGGAAACTATCTGCAAATTGTTGGTGACTACCAACAAACATACATGTTTCAGGTGGGCCCATCAAGGAGCACCCCCGATCCACCACAAACACTGGATCTACAAATGATGACGTTCACAGTGCTAGGGAAACTTCAGTATGAACACGATAGCAGTAATGTATCTAGCACTAAGGTAAATGTTTTTTTATCTTAACTGAGACCCTAAACTGTGTTATGTTATTTACATCTATGATGCATATTCTGTTTTCAGGAGAGGTGTGGCGCAGTGGCCAGAGCGGCTGACCCCGGAGCTTAGGGGTCACGGTTGGATCCGCTGCGCCAGCGGCAGCTCAGCACCATGTGGCTCTGGGCAATAGATCACTTAATCTCCCCGACGGCCTCCAGCGCCTTGAAACCTTAAGGGGTGATATGTTCGCGCTTTACCAATGGGAATTATTAATTATTACTTTGTAACCTTTATCGCTCATGTGTTCACCCTCATCCATGTACAGCGCCAAACCTCATCAGGGAGCCTGTGTTGCACTATAACAAATGTAAAACACGGATAAAACTTCATAGATTAGCACCTCTGAAAGGACAAAGAAACCAAGTAGGTGGTTTATTAACCACCATCGACACCACCGCCCATCAGTTTTTGGCCCTAATGCGCAGAAAGCTGCAAAGGCAATGATGCATTTGTGAAAATCTCTTTTTTATGGTCCTAGTTATCCCTGATTCAGTATCATCATAAAAAACATGTTGAATGAGACCGCTCTAGAATGTGCCTTTATTTTTTCAGAAAAGCAACTTTTTTTTACAACTCTTCTAATTTTTAATTGAAAAGCTTTAGTTTTAATACAAAAAATGTTCATGATGAGCAGTAATAACAATTGTATAATGGCTCTAAGTTGTCTCTTGGTGCTTGAATAATATATCTTATTATTATCCAACTCAGTGGTAATCATTTTATTGAATAAGAAACAGTAGGGTTCGTACCAGTGTCCATCAGGTCTATGAGCGAGATCTCGGCGCTTTGTAGCGTCCTTGCATGCCACACTACTACTGTAGGTTTAATCTGCTTCATCCTCCTTTGCTGTGAAGTGAGACTTGGGGAGGGGGCTCCTGTGAACACGTGGCTGGTGTCTGTCCGCCAGGTGTGCTTACGCCTTACACGTTTTGCAATGAAACGGACCAGATGCATTCAGTGCTGGAAGAATCCTTTCAGCTGGTCCGATTTTTGAGCGGGCTAACTGAAATGTAAAGATTAGACAGTTACATAGTTTAGGAAAGAACATAGTCATTACTATAAAAATGATAAATGTGTTTTCAAGATCTGACTATTATATTTAATTTTTTTTAAAGTAATGTCATTTTCAGGAAGTAGCCATCTTTTTGGGAGGGCGAGAGAGAGTTACATGTTTTCTTAAAATGTAGTATATTATTTGTGCGTTGTTTGTAGAGCAGATTGGCTCCTGATTTCTGAAGCCTTTCCTGTGGAGTTTGTCACACTGTCTAAAGAATTAAGATTGTATTCAGCACAGTAAGATCGAGGCCACTTTGAGTTGGTGTTTAGTACAGTGGGTGAAGTGTGCAATAGAGGTGGTTGGGTCTATTGTAATTGACTCTGCCCCAATTTTAACATGTGACTGACTCCGCCTCACCCATAGGCAGCGGCCTGGGAGAGATTTCCTAAATCGCCTCAAGTCGGCGATCTTGATGATTCACATAAGGTGTATATTATTCCCGTATCTGGGAAATTCTAAGGTTAGGGAATGTGAGGGCCCACGTCATGGCCACCAAATTTTACCATCTTTGTAAAAGCAATTTTGAGCCCTTTCCATAAACCAAAATGGGGAGAAGATTCTGCCAACCCACTGGAACGGTCACGCTGACTTGCGCTGTAGTGAGGTCAAATAGAATCCAGAGAAATCCAGCCATTTTAGTCCAATCCAAATGCTTCTCAGCTTCTTCCATGGTTCACCGCCACATCAACCTTACCATTATACCTACCGTAACCATTACTTCCGTTTGGCAGATTTGATATTCTAAGTGCATTTCAAGTAATGGGAGAGCTGGAGCTGATGTAATGACAAATTGAGGTAATGGTCAGATCGGAATTGTCAAATAAAACCTGCTCATGCACCAATTGGAGTCTCAAAGGGTTTATTGACAAAAGAAACATTAATAATTTGA
This sequence comes from Calotriton arnoldi, assembly GCA_963921515.1. Classification (NCBI taxonomy): domain Eukaryota; kingdom Metazoa; phylum Chordata; class Amphibia; order Caudata; family Salamandridae; genus Calotriton; species Calotriton arnoldi. The sequence continues at coordinate 2,348,990 of CAWUFW010001374.1, read as the reverse complement.
GTCACAGATTCAACTGTCTAGCAGTTCCCCCCCTCCCCCCCCCTCCAACCCCCCCCGCCACCCCAGCAACATTTTTTGGAGAAAGATTGTAGGCTGAATACAGGACTTAAATTTATACCATATTGTACACAAGTTTAGAGTATTAACCACATGTGTAATTCTTATACTGAACACAGGCAGTTGCCCAGCCTGAGATCATGGGAACATAAAAGGAAGGCCTTCAGACTGTAGCAGAAATGTAAACCGTTTCAGTTGAGCGAGCTCTTCTCAGTTTTTTGCTTCTTGGGCACCAAGATCTATCCTCGTATTCTGTTTAACTTGAAATATTTGTCCATCAAGGTCACTGTGTGCAAGCCAATCCACCTTCATAGCCTGACACTCTGATTCATTGCTGGGATCCAAGGATTATCCTAGCAAAATGCACATTTGTATGGTCCAAGGAAAAACTACTTTTTTTGTTGATCATCTGAATCCTTGGTGATCAGTCTCTTTCCAACATTGGTGAGACCTGTTCCACATCAGAGACACAATATAAGTGCATGTTTTTTTTACACCTTTTCTAGTTTGTTTCCTTCTGGGAATAGTCTGTGCCAAATTCGACTACAACAGAGAGTCTGAGCTGCCTGGCATATATATAATATCTGTGTTTGTAATTAGGGGACTTGTGGACAGCTGTGTCGGTGTAGGTGCTGTATGCTTTACCACACAGGTTAGGGCTATGTAGGAAATGCAGAATGGGACTTGTCCTTTGTGTCTCGATACATAACTCTGCAGTTGGATTTTGCTGTATCTTAAGTTGACAAGTTTGGATCTGCAGACCTCCAGGACCTAACCGGTTCCGTTCTGTACCCTTATGAGGCTAGAGGCACTATGGTGATATTCTGTTCAGTGAATGATGTGTTAATATTTCTCAGCAATTTTAAGGTTTGAGAAGCATTGACAGCTTAACTTTTTGTGGCTCCACTGACTCCTCATGTTTTTACTTTGAAAAAAGTAGGGATTGAATGTTTGGCTGTCAGTTCATAAGATGTAGATCTTTAAATTAATGGCATGTCACTGCAGGAGGCATCTTGAAAGAGTTCACTTTGAAAGTGATTTCAGCTTGCAGAGTCAAGCCTTATTCATTTATGGATATGACTATAAATCTTCTGAATCTTTGAAAAGCCGCCACTCAAGATGGAGTCTATGAATCTAAACTTAAGGCGCCTGCTGTTTTTCACTCAACCAATGAAGGAATTTACATGCAGATAAACAACCAGCAAGCATTGACAAAACCCCTGCTGGAAAGACTCTTGTGACCTAGTTTGAGATCACTCTCATACTTGAGAATCTGACCTGCTCAGTCCTGATAATCCAGTATCTGATAAGCAGGCTACCTTAGTGATGTCCAGCAAACAAAAAGCCCTGGGAATATCACACAAACCTAATCATATTTAACACTTCTATTTATTTTGAAAGTTTTATATAGCGCAAACATGACCCTTGTGGGTATCAGAGCGCTTTACAGTTGTTCAGAGAGCAGAGACAAATAACATCAGTAATATCACAGTCGAGAAATATACAGGATAATGCTGCAGCAAAGGCTAATTAATGTTAAAATGGTCAAATGCATGGTATGTTTTTTTTAAAATCATGAGTGCGGGCATTATTAAAGAGTAATTGCCAGAGGTCCTATGCAACTCATTTTTAACCTTTTTTCTTGTGAGGAAGAAGCTTCCCCTCCCTCTAAGGGGACCTCAGGGGGTCGATAGAGATGTGTTGTATGAAAACATTATTGGATAAACAATACACACGCATACACAACATTCTTCTTAAACTTGTTTGGGTGTTGGTTCCTTTCGGTGCAGAGGGGAGGTGCCAAAGATGATATGTGAGCAAATTGGCGAGAATATGCCAACTGCTCCTTGGTGGTTGCTTAGGTGAGGCCCTTCCTTTGTTTTCTTGTCTGGGTGTTCTACGGGTACACTTGGTCTTTTAATAGAAATGTCAAAAGCTCTGTCTCTAGTCATTAAACTGGTTTAAAAACTGATTGCCAATCATTTGGTTTATATATGGAGGTATATATATATATATATTACATACAATATTTAAGATAAATAGAATCAGTGCAATGGGTTGATTGTCTTAGAGTTGGTGGGATTGCACTGACTATTTTGAGCACGGGACCAAAGGCAGCCTTCACAGAATTAATGGCAACAGCCACCAGTTGACTTTGTGCATGTGGGTCAAATCCTGAGGAGAGATTGTAAGAAAAAGTACACACTGTGTACTTTGTCATAGGATGAGAACTGTCAGCTGTAGCAGACCCAATATGTTGTATTTTGGTGGTGAAAATGTTTGAATCCAGTTGCCTGCTCCTTTAAAGATGACTTGGTGGGTGGTGGATGTTCAGGTGATTGCACAGATGGGAGCAGGTTCTTTAGAGCCATTATTAGATTAATTCATTTAGATGACGTATTTAATTATTTTAACACTTTGGACTTACTCTAACTATACCTGAATCCTATGGCTTTTTCGTTTATGCCTTTGTTTGCACTTTATGAAGCTCTTTTTTCGTATATCTGAATTTGAGGATAAACCAGTCTTGATTTTTCTGTTTAATTGAGGAGGCTCGTCAAGACAGAACTGCGTAATAAATAGTGACTGATGTAAGTTATACATTTTGGACTTCATGAGAAGTGAAGAAGTTGTCCGTAGGAGTATCTCCTGAAATTACACCATTTTCATGTTTATTCCAGGCTTCTAATAGTCCTTCCCAGGCTCTACATAGCAAGTCTGAGTGAGTGATTGGGGTGCAGCTTCATTTGAAAGGTATAAACCACCTTTAATTTGCACACACATATTCTGAAACCCCCTTAGGTTCAACATTTGTTTTGACTGCTTCTCATCCACTAGCATTCTTCTAATTGTAATTAATTGATGGTGGATATTCAGTAAATATAAGAACCAGACTATCATATTTGCAGATGTAACAACCAGATAGCTTAATTTGAGGATCATCTTAAAAAGAATTGTCATTGCAAAAAGAAGTAAAACAAAGTAATACATGTAGTTAATTTTTTTACTTTTGTGTATCACCCAGTTTGCTACTCTGCCCTTTCAGATTGCTTGTTGCTACACCTTACTTCTCAGTATATTTATTTGTATTATCCTAACAGATAAAAAATGTTAAAGATTCAAATTTTGATTGAATTGGTTTTCAATTTTGAAAGCTCACTACTGCCATTATAGAATAAGAACTCTGACTGCCTGAATCAGCCAATTTAACTGGGAAGATCATCTATGTATCTCGTGATGACAAATATATTGGGTTAATTCTGTTATGAAACATGTTGTAGTTTTCTAGGATAGGTTCTAAATCAGATTACCTGTGATTAGAAGGGCAACTTTGTGAGTCATGTCCTGTGACTGGCTGGAATGCAAAGCATGATAGGATTGAACTTATGCCCTGTTGGAAGGTGATGGACAAATTAAGCTCTCAACAAATATATCAGATATTTGCAATATAGCTCCAACGTCCTTCTAGCTTTCGCCATTGGAGAGTACTTCACTAAGTTTTCAGAGAGTGTAATGCATCAGCTCAGGGAAGAATGTGTCCTTTCCCAGCAAGCGGAGTGTAATAGTCTAGCAGGGTTAAATCCTTCGCATCAATCGTGCCTGCAGCAAATTAATGAGTCTGCTGTTCCGCTTAACTTATGGCAAGGACTTCACTAACTACTTCCAGAACTCTACCCGTGTAATTAATGAGAGCTGGTAAATATATATCATATGAGCATACCGTGAAAGTAAATGTACCTTGTTTTTAGACTGGATTTCTCATGCTCTTTTCTGCACGCACTAAGGGTAGCTCTCGCCCCCTAACTCGGAGAGCTTCTGCACCGGGTCTATGACTGACTGTGTCTCCTGTTGTTCATTCCCCAGACACCTACACCATTCAAGGTAACTCCCACGGCAGACCCTGCGCCATCCCCTTTAAGTACGACAACCAGTGGTTCTATGGTTGCACCAGCATCGGGCGCGAAGACGGGCACCTCTGGTGTGCAACCACAGTGGATTACGGCAAAGAAGAGAAGTGGGGATTCTGTCCAGTGAGGAGTAAGTACCATCCTGAGGCCACGTTGGGTTGAGCATTCTCTGGGTATTTTCTCCAAAACTGGTTTTGAAGTCTACTTATGTATGTATACATTGATATTACCAGCTTCTAGTGTCTGCTTAAATAATACCTGCAACAAACCACAGGTAGAGAAGCAATAGATCTGGGCTCAACATTGGGAGCCACAATCGCGAATAAAGGTGGTACATTTGCACCTACAGAAGTACTCCCAGGAACGGCTGCAGATGTACTACTTTTTGGAATTCCATAAACCTAAGCAGTAGTACCCCTGAAAAACTGTGCAAGGACTGCTGCCAATGCCATGTGATATTTTTGGGACATTGGAAGGATTGTGCATGTAGTACAATTAGGCATTTGGGAAAGGCAGCTCTGGTTTTCAGGTGTGCATTTTTTCATTTGAGTTTTTTCCCCTTAGGGAAGACCTTTTCTCTGAGAAGAAACAAACCCTTTCTCCAGTGACCCCACAGAAGTTTGGGAGTGTCTAGTGACCACTTCTCAACCTGGTAGTGTATTTATCTTAACCCTTTAAACAAATCTCTGACTATTTCCAGGATCTGAGAAGACTTTATGAACACTCACACACTCATGAGTTTGTGGTAACTAACAAACCGTGCCTTGATCACCCCACACCGAGCCCCGGATTATTTAATACAGTATGCAATGGTGGTGTACAATTGTGCAGGCACATGCGAATTGTCCTTTTGTGGATTTGAGGCAGGTGTAAATAGAACAATTTCCCTATGCATCCATACTTTATGGCCGAACATGGCTCTGTGAATTAGGCTTTCGGTGTTATGACGTCAGTTGTGATGTAATCAGACGCAGAGAACCACTCCTTTAAGCATTCTGATCATTTTGTGTTGTTGGTATACAGTGCATTTAACAACATTGTCAATGGCAGAAGATCTAGATGTGTGCTTGAATTGAAAAATCTTTATGTGCTGAGCAGAACAATATGTTTTGTGTTGTGTTTATGTAAAGGTCTGTTATTGTGAGGCAGATATTTACAGTATTGTTAAAGAGGACCGGTGCTTAACACAAGGAAGCACGTGTCTTGTTGTTTGATGTGCCAAGAGACATTTTATATTTCTAATGATGACAACTGTTATTTTTTAGATAAACTTCCAAATTATATTGTAAGAGTAGAAATGGATGTGGAGGGCGATGCATGAAATGGGCAGATTTTGTGGGTCGGCCTTAGCTCACATTAATGTCTTTTGTGCTTCTGTGTATTACAAACGGTACAGGATATTATTTCTTGCAAACTTTCCAGGAAATATACTCGTAAACGTTTTTACAAGTCTAGTGACTTTCATGTGGGAATATATCTTGTCTGCTGCACAGGCTGGTGGAAACTGAAGGAGGGAAGCAATGTGCTTGGATTTATTTCAGATCTCTGATGTTCCACTTAGGAGACTTGTGAGGTGGCTCCATTGCCCCATTAGATGACTTGGGGTGATTATATGGATAAGCAACAGGTGAGAAGCGACCGTGGGCCTTATTTAGATTTTGGCGGATTGGATACTCCATCACTATGTGACAAAACATCCCACCCGCCATATTCTAAAACCCATAGCCTGTAATGCACTTGTAATACAGTGGGTGGGACATCCGCTACATTTGTGACGGAGAATGACATCCACCAAGCTCTAAGTAAGGCCTAGAGTGCTGGTAAACTGAGTTTACTCTGTTGTGGAGAGGGTCAGCAGTTAGGACGCGCACTAGAGGCTGTAATGTTCACTGCCTTTATCATTGACGTTGCAGATGGACCGGAAGGGAACTTGCATCTCTTTTAGGATGGTACTAAGGGCACAACTCTGACTAATGCAAATTGTGAGTGTAAGTTGAGCACCTGCTGATTACTACAGGAAGCGCCCCTATGTGCATCCAGTTCTGAGTTGTACCACTTCAAAAGTGGATTTGCATGCTATGTGATTACACCAGTCTGCACATCAGAGTTGTGTGCAGTGTTTTTCCACAGTTTGTGGCAGATTTGACCTGCAGAAAATTGCTTAATGAGCTCCCACTTGGCTACAATTTGCGACTAATTTGAAATCTTTTTCAGATGCAAAAGGGAGCCTGCGCCCAAAACAGGATACCCTGGCCCATTGTAATCAGGACCCTATCTTTACTGGATTTGTTACCTCAAATGTCTTGCAAGTGGTTATTGTGAAAATCTTGGTTACAGAGCTAGCAAACAAGGTTCAATACAGCCAAGTTCACAGTTGTTCATGTGTGGCAACCCTGGGGAGTTGGGAGAAGATACTGTAGGCCAGCGGACATCAGAGGGGCTTCTCGAGTGGGTTAAAGTCAGGTATTTTTTTTTTTTTATAGATTTTTTTTAATAGATTTTATTAAAGTTGAACATGAATTCAGTACATCATACAGTGTCCACCAATGCTAGTCCATACTGGACCTGCAATCCTTATCATACGGCAAGTGACCGCCATCAAAACAATTCCCAAACTTGCTCCTCTCCCCCCCCCCCTCCCTTCCCTTGTCTGAGTTGCGCCCCAGTTCGTTCGTTGCCTGTTCCAGGTTGGTAGTTCTGTTCCAGGAAAATCACCTCTGCTGTTTCAAATGGTAGTTAGTATGCTTTCCTTCTTCCTGTGGTACGGAGGTAAGGGATATGCATGAGTTTGAGTCGGTTCATTCATGCACTGTACCAATTTAGGGGGACTGTGGGGCAGGGGAACTCCCCCGGGGTCGGTACACATTACTGGGAATCTGGATTCTTTAAGCAGTCCACCAGTGGCGCCCAAGTTTGGGCTGTGTCCACCGAGCCAATGCCCTGCCTACAATCTCTCCGTAGTACTTACTCTTCATAGCTAGCCCATATCTCTAGCTCCTTTCGCCAAGTGGCCACTCGGGGGCGGGGGGTGACCTTTGTCTTGGATGTATGAGGGAACCAGCCCAGCAAGCAATGGCCTGGGGAACAAGGCATTTCTTTCTCTATGACCTCTGAAGGGACTTTCGTTTGTGCATGAATTCCTCTCCTACCTCCCCACATCTCAGGCATGCAGCATCATTCACGCTGAAGTACCAATTCTGTCGAGAGTGAGATAAGCTCTATTAAGAATATAAAAATTAAACAATTTAAATCTAGTGTTCCTGCAACTTCCGGTATTCTGTCCAGTATTTTTGTCCAGTCACCCTCGGGGTCCGGAATCTCCAGGTCTCCTTTCCATTTGTTGCACAAGGTTTCTGTTGTAGCAGTACATCCCCCTGTATTGCTCTATTAAGGGCTTTTACTGCTCTGTAGATGCCAGCAGATGTCACAATGTATTGGCAGGTCTTATGAGGCTGTGGTTCTGTCAGACCCGTAATCCATTGCTTTTTTTGGGGGGGGGGGGGGAGTTTTATATTGCGTGAACTTGACCCAAAGGTATCGGGTATCAGAGCGCTTTACATGAGCACCAGTTGCATTACACAAGGACACATTCATTTTTGTTAGGCACGGGGAGATTAAGTGATTTGCCCAGAATCACAAGATGTTGAGCGTCATTGCCGAGACTTGAACCCGGTTCCCCAGATTTAAGATCGACCGCCCTAGCCGTTAGGCTACATCCTCTCCCAATCCTTCTCCTGCTTGCGGAACGCTATCGTTACTGTACTGTGAAGCAGAAAGTGGCCCCGTGGAAGGTCGAATTCTGTCCTGAACTCCTCAAAAGGGAGGAACTCCCCGTCCCAATATAGATCGTTCACCTTCGTTGCCCCAGCAGTTGCCCACTCCATCAGTCCTTCCCAGTTTCCCCTATGGGACAACACTGTGAACATTGTGATGGATAAGTCAGGTGAGGAAGAGAGTCTGCGACGCATTTTCTAAAGGCAGCGAGTCCAACACCAGCGCATCACTTGGAATTCCCTGGTCTCGTCCTCGTGAGGGCGCCTCGTCTTTAAGAGCACCCACTTCAATCTATCCAGTGCCCGGCCCGGATTCTGCCTGCTTCCAACCATTGCATGAACCACTGCAGCTGCGCTGCAAAATAGTAAGCTTCAAATTCAGGTACAGCTAGCCATCCGTTTATAACTTGGCATTGTAATGTAGTGAGCGCCACTCATTTGTATCTTAGGCCCCATATAAACCCAGTGGTCAAGGAGTCTAATTCTCGGGACATCCCTCTGGGGATCCATAGAGGCAAAACCGTAAAGAGCCATGGTAGCGGCACCATTTTAAGCAAAGCAACCCTACCCACCACTGAGAGGGAGAGCATTTTCCAGAACTCTATGTTCACTCTCAGCGATTTAATGGCTAGTCCCACGTTCTCATCTAGGAGGTCGGCATGCTCATGAAAAATTCTAGTACGCAGGTAAGGTAGACAGCGTGGTTCTCACTGTAGCGGGTCTAACCCCGCTGGAGGGCCCCGGTTCACTTTTGTCCGGAATAGTCTACATTTTTGCCAATCGACCTTTAAACCCGACAGGGCCCCAATCTCTGCCAACATACCCCTGGCTCCTCTCAGGTCATCCGTCGTGTTCCTAAGAAAGAGTAATAAATCATCCGCATATAGGGCTATGCGGTAAGGACAATCGCCCACTTGTACTCCCTGATACCAATTCTTAGTCTGACTTGTCAGGCCAATGGCTTCATCGCCATTGCAAATAGCAATGGAGACAGGGGGCATCCCTGCCTCGTTCCTTGGCCTATGCTGTAGCTCCCAGAAATGGTCTGACCTGTACAAACTCTAGCTGTAGGGTGGTTGTATAGCAGTTTGTCCCATGTCAAAAATCCCTGTCCCAACTTCGTGCACTCTAGTACCCCGTATAAGTAACTCCATTCTAGGCTGTCAAATGCTTTTTCTATATCGACAGCAAATATTGCTGCTTGACTGTGGTCACACGTGGTGGTTTCTAGGAGTGTCAGCAGCCACCTTATATTAAGCGCCGTATCACGGCCTGATAAATCCCGCTTGGTCCGGGTGCACTAGTTTGGGCATATGTGGGAGGAGTCTGATTGCTAATATTTTGCTTAAGATTTTGTAGTCCGTATTAAGCATTGACAGTGGCCGCTATGCCTTGCAATCCGAGGCGGGTTTGTCCAGCATCAGCAACACTGTCACCCCTGCCTCTCTCGTAGATGTAGAAAAGCTTCCTAGACTCTGTAGCCACTTTATAGAGTTCTAAGAGTTTTGTGGCCAATTCCTCCCTGTATTTATCATAAAATTCAACAGGGAGCCCATCGGACCCTGGCGTCTTCCCCTTGCTAAGCCCTTTATTGCTGCTCGAATTTCCTGTAAGGAGATGTCATTCCCCAGTTCCTCAGTTTCTTCATGTGTCAGGGTGTGAAAGGACAATGGGGCCAAGTAAGTCTTAGGTGTCTCAGTGTTCTGTTCTATGGAGCTCATGTATAGCTCCATATAGTAGCAGAGAAAGTGTTAATCTCGTCCTGTCTGTACAGTTTAGCTGCACCATCAGTGTCAATTTCCACTGTCACTGGGCCCCTCTTTGATGGGTTAGCCAACCATGCCAGCAGGGTTCCCGTGCGGTCACGCTGCGCATGGGCCTTTACTATATAGTGCCTATAATCGAAGCATGGGAGTCGCTCCACATGACTTGCCACCTATTTCTTACACTCCAATAGTCTTGGTTGTAGGTCAGGGCGCCCAGGTCTTCACCTTTCCACCTCTCGCAGTTCTAGTTAGGCTGCCTGGACCTCTTGCAGTAGCGTGTCTCTAACACCCACAGCCTCTGCTATACACTTTCCTCCAATTACTACTTTAAAAGCGTTCCACTCTACTTTTTGGAAGGAGGCCGTGTCACTATTTTCTGCAAAATATTGTCTAATATTGTCCCCGATTATTTCTTGGTAGTGAGGATCCTACAGTGATTCTGGTTTTAGTCTCCACATGGGAATGCGCGGTTTCTAGTGTTCCCATTTCAGGTGGAGTAGTACTGGGTTGTGATCAGATATGGTTTGGATCAGATATTCCACTTCGTGGACTAGTGCATGAACATCTGGGGTGCATAATAATGTATCTAGTCGTATGTGCAGTTCGTGCAGGCTCAAAAGAAAAGAATAGTCTCTCGCCTGCCGGTTTATCCGCCGCCACGTATCTCAGTCCCCATCTAATCTGCCAATCTGTGAAGGCCCGAGCCGTCCAAGTGACGGGCGCATCTCGCAAAGGAGGATACGATTGATCTAGTTGGTGGTCTGCCACACAGTTAAAGTCTCCTCCCATCAGTGTCGAATGAAAATCAAAGGGGGCCAATGGCCTAAATAAATCAGCCAAGAGTGTCCCTTGGTCGTTATTCGCGGCTTATATATTAAGGAGTGCTATGTCCCGACCCTACAATTGACCTGTCATGGCTACATACCTTCCCTCCTGGTCTATCAATGCCCTGTGTGTTGGAAGGGTATCCCTGCTCGAACCCAAATAAATGTGCTGAATAAGTGGTGAAATAAGCTTGACCCCTCCATCGCCTCTGTAATTCTGCTTCCTCTTTAGCTGTTAAGTTGAGTCTCTTGTAAGAGTGCATTATGTACATCTCTCCTATTTGAGTAGGAAAAGACTTTATACCGTTTCGTCATCGTGTGCATCCCCCTAATGTTCCAGGAGAGCATTTTATAATTCATGGGGATAGCCATCCCTCCATAGTGTAACCACTCAGGTAGCCTCCCTCTCAGGATGCGCGCTCACCACTCTTCAGCAAACCCTCCCAACAGGATTCCATTGGGCGCAACTCATAGTCTCACATGAAAGCATCAATAAACGTTTATCCCAACTCCCGCACCCCAGGACAAGTGGGCAATGACTCCCTATTTAAACCTGCAAGTTTCTCGCAACCATTCTCTGGAGTACCCACGTGTAACTCTGTTTAAGGGGGTAGGGCTATTCCATGCCCCACAGCTGAATTCACCCACCCAACAATCTGTGTTGGGAATATGTTCCCCGGCTCAGGGAAGGACAGTCATGCACTCCTCTCCCCTCCGCCCCCCTCTCCCCCACTACAACATCCTTCTACTGCCCCACCCAGGCTTGAGTTACCATCCGCTGAGCACCTCCTATAATTTTGCCGGATGTCTCCAGATTGACTTTGGACTGGTTCACACTCGGAGCTGCAGATGCCATGGACCCATCATCTGAGTCTGAGGTTCTGGTTTCTGTATCTTCCACTGACAAGGGTCCTGTTCTGCTGCCGCTCAGGGAGGCCACCACCTCCATGGCCCTCCACCGCTTCTGTTTAACTTCTTCCAATGTGGCGACTGCTGTGTTGCGGCGTCTGAATATGTGTTTTGATCGAGAACCTTTGAGGGCGTACACCAGTGGCGGCTGGTGAATTTTGAAAGTGGTGAGGCGTAAATCACTGCCCACATTTCTAACACAAATGAGTGCAGCAAGCAATGCAGTGCAGAGAGTGCAGTGATGGTTTGGTCCGTATAAAGTGGCTTCCGCAACTCTGTGACATTTTTCAATGGGAAACTCATGGACATGCAGGGCATTGTATGGCACTTTGGAAACTGATTGACCAAATAGCTGTAGGTTGGACTAGCAATTCGAAATGACATCCTTAGACTATTCCAGTACAACATATTTTATTTCCAGAAATGCTTGTGGTGTCTTCCCACACCCACCAAAAAAAATGAAAACAATGGATGGAAACTGCACAGTTTTCCTAATACAAAAGATACGCTATTTTAGTTGCTCATTTTCTGACAGCAGTGATGCAAGCTTTACTCAACACACAGGTACAGCACGTGCAGCAATAAATCCAGTAACTTTCACATACAGAATGTGTAGGCAAAAGAAGTAACAGTTCAAGCTTCCCTTATACACAGAACAAAGTTCACACAAACCGCTGCAGTGCAAGCTTCCCTTACATGCTATAGCAACGTCCGCTCACTAATACAGAATGTTTCACATAGGCAAAAGCAGACTACTCTTAACTAGTCTTGCAAAGAGAAAGGTAGTGTTCAAGCAGCAGTGGAAAGGTTCCTTAATAATCACAGAAGAAATGCAGTACTGGAAGCATAGGTGTACGCTTTCATCATAACAAGCTGCAATTTAACCAGCTCCTCAAACATACACACAGCAGGGTTGACACAGAACTGGTGCAAACTTCTGTCTCACACAAATAACAGATGCTGCTGGAAAACCAGTACAGAAAGTTGCCTTAACCCACAACGAAAAAATGCAACATAGGCAGAGTAGAATAGCTGAAACAGTTTATAGAGCAAATAAAAAATGACAAGATGTGCAAAGTTTAAAAATACAGCAAACTATATTTCTGTAAAATGTAATCATAGCTGGAAAGTTGCGCCACTTGCCCTCATGCGCGACTTCTTCAGATAAGCCCTATTTTTTAGTTAACAGTCACTTGCCCGCTGGCTGTAAATCTTGAGTCGTTACCTACAACATTATAAAAAAAGTATAGGTCCCAGAACATAACTTGTTTAAGTACCTAAAAGGCAGGACGGTCGAAAGGGTCGCTGATGACAGAGCAATATCTCATTTTCAGACTTAAAATAATGACAGCAGCAATCTGTGAGACAGATGAGTCACTTTTATCTTTTGCTTGCTTTCCACTTCTCCGGGGAAGTAAAGACGACCCGATTTTCCTAAGGAAAACTCAAATTCACTAGTCCACCCCTTCTCCATCCTTCACGTTCTTAATAGTTGTGTGAGAAAACAATTAAGCTGATGTCATTAGATATTGCACCGTGCAGAAAATTGCACTTTAGAAGTTAATCTTTGCCTTCTGTGATTATTCATAAAAGATAAAGGAGCCCTCATGCACGTTTAAATTCTTAAAAGGGAGGCCTCAAAGTGGATACTCTAAGTACAAGAAGGAAAATTAACACTGACTGTGACGTGGAAAAAAGTTTCTGAAAGTGCCCTTTTTTAGGTCTCGCCTGAGCCAGCGCATGCGCTGCTCTGGCGAGACATTTAGTGTGTGGGCTTTTAAAAGTGCTACCACAGCTTTTTGGCTGGCATAGAGCGTGCGGTTACGCGCACAATGACGAGCAGAGGCGCCATCTGGCTTTCCTCTCTCGTCATGGTGCGCGCACATCGCACACCACTCGCCAGCCTGCTTTCACTTTTGCCGTCGCGCGCGCACCACTCGCGTCCACTTTTTCAAACGCCTCCTTCTCTCCCCTCTCTGCTTCCCCTCTCTTCGTACACTACCTCCTTTCAATTCAGTTCTGTGCCCCTACCACTATTTGCCCCCCTTCCACGCTTTTCACTTTCCTTTAACCTTCTCGCTCTTTTCTCCCCCCTTCTCTTTTCCCCTCCTCCTGTACCCTCCAATATCTTCCATACCGACAAATGCAGCAGCCGTCGATGTAAATATGTAACGTCGTTTATCATTACCGCTATTGTGGCATATGTAAATCTGTCACGCTTTTTCCTTGTCGCTTTAGAGAAGGAAAATGTGAACTGCGATTGTATCGCTCTTTTTTCCAGAAACTGCTGCCACGCAACATTATGTAACATTTCACCGAGATGAACAACGTGAGTGGTAGTGACGTTTCCCCTCCCTGTCTCGCTCGCTTGGTTCCTCTCTAGAATTTCGCTTTGTAATACTTCCTTACAGCAGCGCTATCACCAGAGCGTATACGGTAACAGAGACACAATTTGGAAAGAAAAAGATAAGCAGGGTTTCGGTGTTGGCATTCAAATTAAACAGTGCACTTCAGCCTAACGTATTAGGGGGTTTTCCAATCAACCATGGAATTTTTCCAGATGTTAGATGTGCGCAGCCGAAATAAATGCGGTTTTATTAAACCGTCAGAGTATTGCTGGGTGTGGTAGGCGCTCTTTATCCTGAGTTTATAGGCGTCAAGAACATTTTACAGTTAAATAGCATCCTTAATGAGGGGGATATTCGCTTAGGCCAGGCATAAATATGCAAAGTTCTCCAAAAATATAAGTTCTGAGAGAAACTGCATGCGCTTTTACAGCAAATAGAACATTTTAAATCTTGTAGGAGTTCGGTTCCATATCAAGGAAGCTAATTAGCGCGTGCATCACGAAGTAAAAATAAATTGATTCGCCCTATTAAAACAAGCATTTGCAATGCAGTAGGTCTCGCATTTACGTGAGTTTGAGCTATTGGATTGTAAATTACAATGCCTTTTATTTATGTTTTAAAAACCAAAACGTAAATAAAAGGCATTGTTATTTACAATGCCAATAGCTCAAACTCGCGTAAATGCGAGACCTATTGCATTGCAAATGCTTGTTTAACAAGCCCTTCATCCATCTCTAACCACAAATCACTTACCAGTGTTTCATCAAAGTTTTAACTCCGATCCGATGCCCTTTCAAGACCAATATTTGGAACACAGATTGCGCTGCAGACGACAGGTCAGGCCAGCTCCGTAATGATGGAGAAAGGGAACTGGGCTTCAGAAAGTTCCAGATTTTGTGGTAGTTGGCTGCAACAACTTTTGCAGGTTGGGAAGGCAAGGTAACCCAACCGTTTTCCATAGCGTCATAGGGTGGAGTCCATGATGCTTATGGACCCCACCCCCTCCCTATGACGACGTTGGAAGGGGTGGGGTGGGGAGGCAATATTAACTGGCATGCAGCCACGCCCCAGGCTGATGATCATGCCGCCCGGGGCTGCTGCAAAAAGAGACGCTACTGCGCGTCATCTAGGGGAGGAAACTGAAGGCCCCAGATAATGGCAGGCCAGGGCTGTAATGACTTCAGCCCTTGGCGCATGCTCACTAGTGTCTGCCTGGCTGCCTGGCTGCCTGACTCAAACGTTATGATGCCAGTACTGTGAGCACTCCGCAGCAGTCACTGGCAATATGATATCGGCGTCGGGTGTGTGCAAGGAAAGTTTTACTATTTATGTGCAATCCACACTAATAATGAAATAATCACACTACACAGCGTGTAATGTGATTATTATTTTAGCAGTGTGGATGCCGGATGGCACATAAAGCTAAAAAATTAGGGGGGGGGCGCAGCCCCTCAGCCCAAAGGGAGCAGCCGCCCCTGGCGTACACTGCGTAAACTTTGATTGGAACCAGGTTGTGGGTGGTGATCCTACCAATTCCACACCTCCTGCGGGGTCTGGAAGAACTGCGTGCCTTCTTCTGTGGCCACACTCAATTTGGCTGGGAAAATCATTGCATAATTTATTCCCTGTTGTCTGAGTTTTTTCTTTGCATCAAGGAAGGATGATCTTTGTCTTTGCACTTCTCTTGAGAAGTCCAGAAAAATCCTGACTGTACTGTTCTCCGCAGTAAGGTCTCCTTTGCGTCTGGCCTGGCATGGTTTAAGACATGGTCTCCATCTTTGAAGTACAACAAGCGTCCTACCACCGGGCGTGATGGGGCCCATGGGAGCGGTGGTCTCACTGGCACTCTGTGCGCTATCTCTAGGGCAAAGAATGAGGAGAGGCCTTCTTCCGCCACCTCTTCTCGAAGCCATTTTTCTAGATACTGCACCATGCTGGTCCCTTCAGTGTGCTCAGGCAAGCCTATCACACAAATATTATTTCAAAGTGATCAGTTTTCAGCATCCTCCACTCTAAGCTCCAGGATACGGACCTTGGCCTCCAGTACAGTAACCCTCTTGGTCACTCATCAAGACTGGCAGTAAGCCTGCTATGTCTCTTTCCGTTGTGGAAACCCGCTCAGCTAAGCGGCGATGATAATCCCGCAATATTCCCAGATCTGTCACCAGAGTGTCTAGTTTAGTCTCTAGTGCCTCGTGAGAGGCCTTTATGGCTTGCATGATATCTTGCATGGTGGGGCTCACTGGGGGTCCCGATTTCCCAGTTCTGTCGTCCTCCTCTCGCTTATTGTTCATGTGTACATCCATAGGTGCGGTGTCTGTTTCCTGGTCCCTCTTCCTGACAGATTACCCCATCTCAACTGGCAATGTTCCCTGATCGCTGGGCTGTAACCTTGTATCTGAAAGAGACACGTTAGTGACAGATTCCTTACCTTAGAATATCCCCAGGCGTCAGGCTGGATCCGGAAAGTTTTTTGCGTAGCAGTACCCTTGCGCGTCGGTAGGCGGCGTCGTGCGGCTCCGCGTCCGTCGTCGGCGTCGTGATCGCCGGGATGACGTCGCGGGCAGTACTTAGGCGCCGCCCCTGCGCGCTGACGTCAGTTCTTCTTTTTCCGCGCCAGTAAGCGCAGATCCGGGAAGAGCAGTGCCCTAGTCACTTTTTGACTATCTTTTTGTGAAATTTTTCACTGTTCTCTTCAACGAGTCTTCACGACTCCTAAGGTGTCGTAGGGATGCCCGGCTTTAAGCCCTGCGAGGTATGTGGTCGTATGATGTCCATCACGGACCCCCACCTCGAGTGTCTCTTCTGCCTCGGCCGAGGCCACGACACGAAGTCGTGCCCTGACTGCCGGAAACTTCATCCGAAGGCTTTGCGAGAGCGGTCTCGAAAGCTCCTTGAAGTCCGGCAGTCGGCTCCGCGCCGCAGCAAGCCCCGGTCCCGGGAGAGGTCGAGGGGCCGGACGCGGAGTCCCCGCCGTTCGTCGGAATCCAAGTCTTCGCGCTCCTCCGGTAAGTCGAAGCACAAGAAGTCTAAGCGGCGTCATCGCTCTAAGACTTCGCCTCGCCGGTCGCGCGACTCGGCTGAGGTCCCTGTCGGCACCGTCCCCGCCCCCGCGGCCCCGGACGTGCCTGTCGAGTTGCCCCCGCATTACCCGTCCTTCCCGGGTTCGGGGCGACTCCGGCCGAGTACAGAAATTCCTGTCGGCCATGGCCCGCCTCTTCGGGCCTCAAGGTCCCTCCGGTGCGCCTTCGGGCCCCGCGGGCCCAGATGGGGTTGCTCCGGCGTCGCCGTCGACTCCGGTCCCGGCGTCGCCTGTCCCACCAGCCTTCGTCCCGGCCTCGGCTCCGGCCCCGGCCTCGACCCCGGTTCCGGTGGTGCCGCAACCTCCATCGACGCCGGTTGACCTAACCACGCCTCCGCCGACGCCGATGTCCCCGGTGCCGTTTCCGACGCCGTCCGGGGCTCCGGGCGGCGTCGTTCCCCGGTTCTCCCCGGGTCCGGACATGGAGCCGGACCGGCGTCGCCCGACGCCGGTTCCGGCGCCGATGAGGCCTTGGGTCCCTTATGTCCCTCCTCCTCCATCTTTTCAACCTGAGGAGGACCAGGAGAGCTGGGAGGGGTCTGACGACCCTCTCACACAACTGTGCGAGTTTGACCCGGACTGGGTTGAGGAACTTGGGGATGCCAGTGGGCTGGATACCTCCCCCGACTCTGGCATGCTGTCTCCTCCCGTGGCAACGGAGGAGGGGGCTAATTTTGCAACGGTGTTGCGTAGAGCTGCTGGAGCCTTAAATCTCCAGTTGCCTACAGTGGCCGTCAGGACTAACCTCCTGACTGAAGTGCTTCAGCCGGCGGCCTCCTCTTCGGAGCCTGTGCTGCCGTTCAACGATGCACTCACTGACGTTCTTTTGGGTGCCTGGTCCAAACCCACCACAGGGGCTCCTGTGGATAGGAACGTGGCCCGACGCCATCGCCCGGCTCCGGGCGACCCCCTGTTTCTCTCCCAACACCCCACCCCTGAGAGCTTGGTTGTCCAAGCCTCTGCCTCCCAAACAGCCTTCCCTACCGCCCCTCCGGATAGGGAATCCAAGCGCCTGGATCACTTTGGGAAGAAGGCTTTCTCTTCCTCCAGTGCTGGCTTGCGGTCTGTTAATACCGCTTGCCTCTTGGGCCGATACACCCACTCCCTGTGGGATTCGGTGGCTGATGTTTTGCCGCAGTGTTCTGAGGAGGTCCAGACACTGCTTACCCGCGCTATTGCGGAAGGGCGTGATGCGGCTAAGTATACCATCCGCTGTGGCCTTGATACCGCCGACTCGCTGGGCAGATCGCTTGCAACGACGGTGGCGCTGCGTCGCCACGCCTGGCTGAGAACCACTGGTTTTTCAGGGGATGTCCAGAATACTCTCATGGACATGCCCTTTGATGGAGTCGGTCTCTTTGGTTCAAAGGCGGACCATGCGCTGGAGCGTTTCAAGGATTCACGGGCTACTGCTAAGTCCCTGGGCCTTGCTGTTGTGCGCCCTCCGCATACGTCTGCTTTTCGCCCCTTTCGTGGCCACGGAAGGGGCGCCCAGTCACGTCCACAGCCCGGCCAACGGCCCGCGCAGCAAGCGCCTTCGCGTGGCCGAGGACGTGGATACCGCCGTGGCGGTTCGGGCAACCAGCGTGCGGGTCAGGCCACCACCTCCAACCCGTCCGCGGCCTCCAAGCCCTCCTAGTCCCTCCTTTCAGGTGCACAGCACGCCAGTCGGGGGCAGGGTCCGCCATCACCTTCACCACTGGCGTCCCATCACCTCGGACAAGTGGGTCTTGGACATTGTCCGAAGGGGCTACTCCCTCCCCTTCGAGACCACCCCCCAGCCATGCCACCTCAATTCCACCGCATGTCAGGGGATCACTTGGTGCTTCTACAGAAGGAAGTCACGGCCCTCTTGGCCAAGAGGGCCATCGAGCATGTTCCGACCCCAGAAGTAGGGCGTGGTTGCTACTCCCACTACTTTCTGGTGCCCAAAAGGACAAGGAGGACATGCGTCCTATCTTGGACCTCCGGAACGTCAATCGCTTCCTCCGGAAGGAGAAGTTCAAGATGCTCACCCTAGCTCAGGTCTTGACTGCCCTCGACCCCGGAGACTGGTTGGTAGCGTTGGACTTGCAGGACGCCTATTTCCACATCCCCGTCCTGCCGGCCCACCGGCGTTACCTTCGGTTCACGGTAGGCCTCGAGCATTTTCAGTTCACCGTGCTCCCCTTTGGCCTTACCAGTGCCCCTCGGGTGTTCACGAAAGTGATGGCGGTGGTCGCAGCTCATCTGCGCCGGGCAGGGGTTTCAGTCTTCCCCTACCTCGACGACTGGCTGCTGAAGGCGGGCTCGTCCCAGGCAGTTGTCTCCCACCTCCAGACTACGGCCGAACTCCTGCACTCGCTGGGGTTCTCCATCAATGTGCCAAAGTCGCATCTGATTCCTTCTCCACAGCTCCTTTTCATCGGAGCAGTTCTGGACACGACGCAGTTTCGGGCCTATCCTCCCGAACGGCGAGTCCGGGATATTCAGGCTATAATTCCGATCTTTCAGCCCTTATCCTGGGTTTCGGTACGGATGACCCTGAGGCTGCTGGGCCTCATGGCCTCCTGCATCCTGCTGGTCACTCATGCCAGATGGCATATGCGGGCTCTGCAGTGGGACCTGAAGTTCCAGTGGGCGCAGCACCAGGGCGACCTGTCCGATCACGTCCAGATCTCGGAGGGGACTGCAAAACAGTTGCAGTGGTGGCTCTCGAACCGGCAATGGGTCATGGGCAGATCCCTCTCCCTTCCCCAGCCAGAGCACACAGTTGTGACGGACGCGTCCCTTCTGGGATGGGGCGGTCACATGGGAGAGGCGGAGATCAGAGGCCTCTGGTCTCCGGCGGAGTCCCGGCTCCATATCAACCTTCTGGAGCTCCGGGCGATCCGACTTGCACTCAAGGCATTCCTTCCCTCTGTCAAAGGGAAGGTAGTGCAGGTGTTCACACACAACACCACTGCCATGTGGTACTGCAACAAACAAGGCGGGGTGGGGTCGTGGACCCTTTGTCAGGAGGCTCTGCGCCTCTGGACATGGCTGGAACACCAGGGCATGTTCCTGGTGGTTCAACACCTGGCAGGTTCCCTGAACGCCAGGGCGGACGAACCTCAGCCGCAGGTGCATGATGGATCACGAATGGCGTCTTCACTCGGAAGTGGCGCAAGGACTCTTTCTACAGTGGGGAGAGCCTTGGTTAGATCTATTCGCCACCGAAGAGAACGCGCAATGTCATCAGTTCTGCGCGTTGGAATTTCCAAGGCGGCACTCGCTCGGCGACGCTTTTCGTCACGAGTGGAGTTGCGGTCTATTGTACGCCTTTCCGCCTATACCACTTCTACCCAGAGTGTTGAAGAAGATTCGGCACGACCGGGCCCAAGTCATTCTTGTGGCTCCGGACTGGGCTCGAAGAGTTTGGTATCCCGAGCTACTCAATATGAGCGTAGATCCCCCGATCCGTCTGCCTCTTCGGGAGGATCTTCTGTCGCAGCAGCAGGGGACGGTCCTCCACCCGAACCTGTCCAGTCTACACCTGCTTGCGTGGAGATTGAGCGGCGGCAGTTGATTCCTTTCGACTTGCCTCCCGAAGTTTGTGATGTGATTCTGGCAGCCAGGCGTCCCTCCACTAAGGTGGTATACGCCTGCAGGTGGAACAAATTTGTGGCATGGTGCACAGCAAAGGCTGTGGATCCCCTTTCTGCCCCTCTTTCTGAGGTCCTTCTGTTCCTTCTCTCTCTGGCCCAACAGGGTTCTGCCCTGGGTACCATCAAGGGTTATCTTTCTGCTATCTCGGCCTTCCTCAGGCTCCCTGATCAGCCCTCCCTTTTCAAGTCCCCTGTTGTTAACAGGTTCTTAAAAGGCATTACTCACCTCTTCCCTCCTGTTCCGTTTGTGATGCCTCAGTGGGACTTAAACTTGGTTCTTACCTTTTTAATGTGCGCTCCCTTTGAGCCTCTACATAACTGTCCTCTTCGTCTTCTGACTCTGAAGACAGCCTTTCTGGTGGCCATCACCTCCGCTCGGCGGGTGAGTGAGCTCCAGGCTCTATCTTGCAAACCTCCCTTTCTGTCTGTTCATCCAGACAAGGTTGTTCTTCGGACGCGTCCGTCCTTCTTGCCAAAGGTGGTTACTGCTTTCCACATTGGGCAGACCATCACTTTGCCCACCTTCTTTCCGCCTCCGCATCCTTCCAGAGAGGAAGAGAGGCTCCACCGTCTGGACCCAAAACGTGCGCTCTCCTTCTATATTGACCGCACAAACCACTTCCGGGTGGATGACCAGCTCTTTATTGGCTACGTGGGCGCCAAAAAGGTCGGGCGGTGCACAAGAGGACCATCTCCCGCTGGGTTACCTTGTGCATCAAGACCTGCTATTCTTTGGCTAAAAAGGAGCCTCCTGTTGGGCTGCGTGCCCATTCCACCAGGGCAACGGCTGCTACCACGGCCTTGGGCCGCGGTGTTCCGCTGCCGGTTATCTGTCAGGCAGCTACGTGGGCCTCGCGGCACACGTTTACAAAGCATTACTGCCTTGACAGTCAGGTCCGGAGGGACGGCTTCTTTGGCCGTTCTGTCCTCCAGGACTTCCTTGTCTGATCTTTGTTCGCAGACCCACCACCGGGGTTAGTATTGCTGGGGTATCTATTCTAAGGTAAGGAATCTGTCACTAACGTGTCTCTTTCAGATGCACAAGTTACTAACTTGTGTAACGATATATCTGTAAGAGACAGTAGTTAGTGACAGATTCCTACCGCCCCACCCATCCTCCCCGTTCTGCGAACTGATTTCTAGGGTTAAGGACATCCCTTTCAGGGCCCTAGTATTTTTCAGACACCTATGTCAGCTTCTTGCATGGCTCTGCGTTCCTGGCGCGGAAAGTCGTGTACAGAACTGACGTCAGCGCGCAGGGGCGGCGCCTAAGTACTGCCCGCGACGTCATCCCGGCGATCACGACGCCGACGACGGACGCGGAGCCGCACGACGCCGCCTACCGACGCGCAAGGGTACTGCTACGCAAAAAACTTTCCGGATCCAGCCTGACGCCTGGGGATATTCTAAGGTAAGGAATCTGTCACTAACTACTGTCTCTTACAGATATATCGTTACACAAGTTAGTAACTTGTGCGTCTTTGCTAATACCAGGACATTCAGTAGACAAGTTTCAATGTCAGACTGGTTGTCTTCTATGATAGTCGGTCTACTCAAGTTGCCGTCAATGAGATACACCTTCCTCCGTGAGGCAGGGGCACGCTCTCTTTCCATCCCCCTCCAGCCCAGTCTGCATGTCGACTAACAGGCGGCTGCCGCCGAGGTGTCTCTGTAAGAACCAGTAAGGTTGAGTAGTCTGCCGTTCTTTTTGCAACCCTGCCTGGAGTTTGTGCCAGTTCTTAGACGATCAATGAACTCTTGGCTCCGCTGGGGTTTCAGTCTACCTCTCTGTCCCTACCCAGCTCTGACGGCCCACTAATGCCCTCTTGCTAGATCCCCCTCCTCCGTGTGGACTATTGTGGATTAGAGTCTCATGGATCAGCTCTTACAACCAGCCTGGCCCCTGTTTTGGGCCGTCCAGTTCATGGGTAGTATATGTTAACCAGCTGTCCCCTCACTAATGGGCTTGATTCTCTTTCGCCAGTGCGCCCCACTGTTGTATGACAGTCTGTCACAGGGGCACCCGAGCCCTCTCCCAGGGAAGTGCTCCTTTGTGGGTGCTGATGCTTCTTATAATACGCATGGTCACCCAGCATCTTGGGAGACCAGCCTCATTACACTTATTGATTGTGTAGGAGGGATGGGGGAGGTCAGGCATCAGCGCCCCCACTCTACTACTGTTGCTGTGCCAGCGCTCCCCCCTCAGGTGCTGCCTCTCACGCTAGTGGTGATACCAAAGGACTCGGGTTTTCTCCCTCAGTCTGCGGACCAGGCCAGCGTCACTATAACCTGCTCTTCGGAGCGGCAGGATGGGGGAGGAGGGGAATCGGGTACAAATGTGGAGGCCGCACGTCAAGGGTGCTCCCTCCTGGTTGGGATGCCTCCTCCCTCAATGCTGAGACCTCTCCCACCGCTTACTGTTTTTGGCAGTGTGGCTGCGGTAGTCCATTGTCACTCCTCCATGATACCACAAAGTTCTCGATTCAGATTTCTTCGTGCTAGTTAAGGCGACCTCCAGTCCGCATACAGTGCAGCACCTGTCTCACTGCCAGCCACAATCCGTAGCCCCGCAGACCCCGCAGCGGGCCTGTGTACTCTTTGTCTCTCTGTTCTGGGACTCTGCTCGATGGCCCTGCGCTGGGCCTCTGTCGGCCAGCACTGCGGGGGGTAAAGACGTTGCGTCTCTGCTGACCGCGGCTCGATGAATATTTGGTCAGTCCCCCATGCTGCACCACAGTGCGGGCCTCGGGGCTATTACTGTTCCGCCACTTGCCTGCGTCTCCGCATGGCTCCCACTTCAGTTAGTCGCTGCCGCCATTTTGGGCCTTCCGCCACGCAGCTCTCTCTCTGAGCTGCGGCAGTCGCCGATCCATCCAAAACGCCAGACAGCTCGGCTCGTCAAGGTGCAGCAGGGAGGGCCTTACATTTAGCACAACCTGAGCCGGCTAGTAGTGTCAGGAGGTTTTTGGATGAGAATCTATTGGCGGGAGCACCGCTTCGTGCTTCCTACGCCATCGACGTCAAACCTCCTCCCCCTTAAAGTCAGGTCTTTTGGGTGTTTGCATGCCCTGCTACTCGCTGGTGCAATGTTGTACTGTCTTCTGGCTGACGCTACCTATATGTTTATGCCTCCATGATGCAGAATGCTGAAAAAAGCTGACATTCATCGCCATTTTGTAGGCCTCAGTGAGAGGGGAGGAGTAATAAAGTGAAAAATTAATAAGTAGAAATAAAGTTGAGGAGTTGAGCATTTTCCAGCGGAGCTGAGGTTCTGGGACAAATGGTCATTAGATGAGACCTGTGAACTCTGGGGGGTAGGAGAAGGAACTTAAAGCTTGTCTAGCCTGTCCCCCTACCATGCAGGCAGGTATTTAAGTGCTATGTGACCCCAACAATATTTCGTTGACCTTTTGATGACAGACATGAATAAGTATAATTACAGCAAATATCTGCTGCTAAAGGGTAGATGATCTGAGTTATTGATGGTTATGAACTGTTTTGATACCTGTGTGGTAAGGACATGATGTAGAATTGTGTTCTCTCTGTCAACCTCTGGTGCCTTGAATAGTGGCACTATCAACGCCCTTTCTCTCCACAGTGCTGTTTTCTCTCTCTCTCTCTCTTTCACCAATGCTCATCTTTGTCTTGTCAAACAGCAGTAAATCATTACAGATCTACTGATGTTCGCACAATGGAGGTGTCAGAGCTTAAATTGTTTAAAAAATAAGTGCCAGGGCTCTCGTGAGGAGGCCACTGCAGCCTGCGCCACGCATTGCCCCTGCCATGCTGCCAATGATAGTAACAACACAACTACTAACCATCACACTCCTGTAAGTGTGACAATTTGGACTATTCCAGGTCCCCGAACCTATAAGAATGGCTTAGGTGGCAGGTAATAGTCATTTTTTATGTGTATTGAGTTAATAAGTGTTGTTGTGGTAATCCCAGACCGCGCCCCCTTGTGGCAAATCGTCACAAATGCCAGTATTCACAATCAAGTGCTGGTGCCGAGCACCGGAAACCACCTGCTCAAATTAAGCGCTGGGTGCCGTCCAGAACCTCGGTTCAGGAAGGACTTCATATCTAGGCTAACTATAAACCTAACAGCTGGATCTGGAAGAGCCGAGTGCATGTGGTCTTGTAGCTTTTTGTTCACCTTTCCTAAACCATCCACTCCCTCCTCTCCAAATGGCCTTGAGTGGTTGTAGATCAAGGTTTAATAACGGAGGTGATGGGCCTAACGCCTGAGCAATCGCCTTAAAAACTGGGGAACCAGGTTCGAGTCCCAGCGTTGGATCCACATCCTGTGAATCTGGGCAAATCACTCAATTTCCTCGTGCATTAAAATAAAAAATCTGACTTGGTGTAAAATAATCATGTGCTCATGTAAAGCAATCTGATGCCTTAGGGAGACGTTCATGCTATATGAAACTAAAAAAATGAATTACTGTCTCATTTGTGTGACAGAGAAGACCTACTCGCGCTCCCATCCCATATTCCCAGCTCCTATCTGCAGTAGGTATGCAGGAAACACCCAAATGCTGAAAATCCCCAGATGAGACTCTTTTCCAGAAACCCCCAGCAGTGGTCTGATGTTTCCTGTTGGTGCAATCTATTAAACAATGAGAGCTAATCTTTGCTTCATACCTCGGTATTGTACAGCAATGCAGGTGTTGTGAGGCATTGTTGATTTTTTTTTTTTTAAACAGTGTCAGCACTGGGCCAGCGTTGACTGCATCATATCACTTTTAAAAAAAACTTTTGGCCATGCTGCTCAGCAGCCACGCCACTGTACATCATGGCTAAAAAAACATTGACAAAGCCAGTAGATCTCACGTAAGTAACCCTATTCTCTTTACCAATGCTTATTTGTAATATTTCTGTTATTGTGTAAAATTATGCTGGTACATATGGCAAAGATATGGGCTTACAACTGACAATTTACCAACAGAAATTGGCTGGAAAGTACGGAATAGTCCAATAGCTGGCAACTAGACCATGTGCTGCATCAATTCGAAGCCATCCACTATCAGCCAATCCTTGACCTGGCTGCTGAGATCACAAACTTAGAGATGACGTTGTCTCAAGTTTATGGATGCCTCTGTGAACAGCACTGCCAAGTCCATTGCCTAAAACAGTGGGTACGTTTGTGAGCTCAACCACCACAACAACAAGATTTTAATTTTTGTTACAGGTTAAATGCAAAAGCCCCTGTTCAAAGTTTTAACAGCCATGGGCCATACAGCTTCGCCCACTGTGTAACCCATGGACAGCTACATCCATTTCAAATACCATTCTGCAATGGAGGACATTTTGTAACCCTACTACTCGGAATTGGTCTGTTTCTAAATGCACACAGTTTCTGCAAGCTATCCAGGGAACAAAGTTACAAAGTATTTTTCCCCAAGGTCACAAAACGTGGTTATAATTATTGCTCTGCAAATTATGATTTCATAACCTCCTATTATTTCCTGGCTGTTTTTGCATTTTTTGTCCCCTTCTGGTCATTAGCATACATTATCAAGTGTGTTGTCTATAGATTTACCATGCGTTGCCTACTGTATTCAAACTTTAAGTACGCCAAATGTATGAAAATCAATTGCGTATGTTTGCAGTATTTAAATAAACGGCATTAAAAGGAGATTTTTTTCTTCCCTCGTTAGATATACAGTCATCATGATAATAAACGTGCATTCTTTATTTAGATACCAGCTGCTTCGGTTTCTGCCAGAAATCCTAGCCCTTAGAAGTCAATTATACTAGACTTGGACAACACTGGAAGCTCACTGCAGAATGCCTTATGCCAATCACAATTGCTTCCAGATTGCCCACATTCAGCTCCACATATGCATAAGGAAAAGTTTCAAATTCTTTCTTTTTTTGTTGCTGGCGGATGGGTGTGGGCAAGACGGACAACTGGAGGGAGCGTGTGAGGGAGGAGATGGACAAGACTAACAACAGGGAGGGGACGGGACGTTAAAAAAGTGCTATGGTGCGGCAAGCACTGGCCGTAACCGAATGCTTTTTTGATTTAGAAGGTGGGGCAGAAGGTAACACAGACAATGAGGGTGCGGGTGGGAGGGATGAAGCAACGCAGACAATGGGGCAGAGGGGAAGAAGCAACTAGAGCACAAGGGTGAGATGGGAAGAAGCAACAGGATCACCCGGAAGGGACGGGAAAAAGCAACTGGGAAATTGAATAAGCAGCACGGAGCAGAGGGTGGGAGCAGAAGAAGCAACATGGATAATGGTTGGACAGCGGACGGACACTAATCAAGCTAAATAAATCAGTAGTTGGTCCGTGCTCCATATGAATGAAGAGGAAGTGAAGCCGGGATGCGCTTGCCACTTGAGGGGCAGCGTGAAGAGTGACATTGCAGCCAACGAATGGTAAGCAGTGGGAGGGCTCCAAGCCATTTATAGCAAACAGTACCCGTTACAGTGACAGCACATGCGCTGTCGGCAGGCGAGACCTAAAAGGTAGTAAAGAGAGAAAGGAAGAAGTGGAAAAATATAGGAAAACACCGTCAAACTGAGAAATCATGTAAAAAAAAAAAAGGAGCCCGCACGTGTACTATAAAGAGACAAGAAGTGTTAGGGTATTGTAAGAAAAAGGCATGAGGTGGAATCAAAACTATGCAGCCTTGGTATTCCCCATCCCATCACATATGGCAGCACTGTCTGTGTGCTCCTGAGAAAGCCTTTGGCCCCAGACTTATTTTATGTATTTATACAAATTAAGCACTGAAAAATGGAATGGACAAGATGCCATCCTTTCCGCATTACCTTGGCTTCTGACACAGCTTGTGGTTAGAATCCAGACCCACATTGAAGTGGTGAGAGAGGCTCGTAAGTAACCAATGTTGTTCTTGGAGATGAAAAGGTGTCCTCTATTAGTAAGTTCTCAGCATACACCACCAATTGCTGTTATCGTTGACAGGTGATCTTCCAAAGATCTTTCTGAAGAAAAATTATCCTTATGAATAATGGAAAAAAATTGAAACAATTTCCCTTCGCTTCTCACCTGGTAATCCTCATGGCAGACAGAAGACATTACGGGGAACTCTCTTGAAGGTCAAGGACAATCATATCAAATCCTTGATCAATACTACTCAAAACTTCTCAAAATAACTTTTTGATTTAGTCAGTGCCGCCAATAACACCCATTTCCTTAATTTTGAAGAGCCTACAGCCAGGTTCTTTGAACAGAAAGTCAGCTCCCTAGAACTGTCTGTAACTCACCTCCCAGATTCTAAGAAGGGCCTGAATCTCATACGTAACGCTAAGACAAAATCCGCTAAGTTCACCCTCTTTCAAAATATGATCTATTAAAAATCAGAGCTATAGTTAAACCTTTGAATCATTTCTGGGACCCTGTTCTGGGGAAAATTACTAAATGCATTCCACAATATCTTCTTTCCTATCCGACCAATGTAGTCAAGTCATCTTTCTCTATTGCAAGGAGTGTTCCCCGATTTGCCTAAAAATGGTTCAAGAAGTTCTCCTACTAAAGAAACCACCTGTGGATGCAGAGCTCTCCACAACTTATGCTCTGTATTAGGTTTGCCCTTTCTGACCTAAATTCTTGGGTTTTATGTTGCAACACAACTTACTCAACCTGTTTAATGAGCCTCACTCTGGCTTTAACTATGTTTGTAGTATGGAAACTGTGTTGCTACAGGTTGTAGAGGATGGACTCTATATTCTTGAAACCAGCAACTCTTGAATCCTTGTGCTTTTACATCTTTCTGCAGCATTTGGTACAGTGAAGCATTCCATGCTTTTTAGAGTTTGTACAGAAAGCATGGACATCACATGCATGGTTCTCAACTGGTCCTTTCCTACTTAACCAGCTTGACTCTACAGATCAAAATTGACAATTCCTTCTCCAGTTCTATTTCTCTGACACAAGAGGCCACGCAAGGGTCCATTTTGGCTTGTAATTTGTTTATCCTTTAGATGGAACCCCTTAGTATTCTACCCAAAAGTTCTAGGATCCAATAGCAACACACAGATGATACTCCAGTCTCTCTAAAGGTCACCTTTAAGGAAGATGTTTGACTTCCACTCTGGAAAAGATACAAAACTGGATTATTTCATACCTCTTGAAACTCAATTCTATGAAAACTAAGGCTCTTCTCTTCTCGAACAATCCCTCAACATTACCAGTTTATCTTGGCCTGACTCCTGTGGTGTGCTGGATTTCAAACCTACTGTTGTTGACATTTCTAATTCTTTAGGCTTAATCCTTGACAAAAAACTCAGCCTGCAAATGCGGATCAATGCAATGGGAAAAACTGCATGCTAAGGCAAATTTAGGCTATTTATCAGTTTAGTCCTGCACATGACCTCAGAGTGCTTATCCAATCTCTTGTGCTGTCAACAATGGACTGTGGGAACTCTCTTCTCTTCTAACTGGTCTTCTCAAAATACCTTTTGCCTCGATGAAGGAGGTTTTATATGCAGCTGCTTGTTTTGTTTCGGGCACTATTTCTCCTGTACCTTTAGTGTTTCAGTGGCTTCTACTTCTTGTGGAACCTACAGCTCTGAAGAAGACCGCTTGCATCACTCGCAGGGCTCCACAATCCCTCTGTCCACCAGTGGCGTAACACAAATCGATGGTCCCCCTGCAGAACATAGTGAGGGCCCCCCGAGGATATCACGTCGCATATATTCATTGACTTTGGCCTGAATGGAGCCCCCCTGAAGGGATTGGGGGTCCTTGAAGGGGTTGGCCCCACCTGTGCCGCAGGGGCTGCGCAGACTTGGTTACGCCCTTACTGCCCAGTTTGCTCCTGTTTCCCTCTCCTATCACATTAGCGTCCCCCTTTATTTCCCCAGCCTGGACTCCTTCCAAACTCATGATGTAGTCGGGTGCTTTAACATTTATCAGTTTATCATACATTATTTTCTTTTTAGCTTATTTTTCACTCTAGTTGCATGTAGCATCCTGAAAGTTTTGAATGTGTGATTATAAAGCGATCTTAACGCCCACGGGGAATGTTTGTGTTGTATGAAGCTGCAAAAATAAACGTTCGCCCTATGTATGAAACTGTAAAAATAAATATTATTCCAGCCGAGGGGTATGCTTTCTCTTTCCTGACTATGGTCACTCTCTCTTTCTCCGTCGACCTCTATCCCTCCCTCGCTGGAACCACAGCCTCTGCAAAATGTTCTTTCAGATTCTCCACTGGCACACCAGCCAGTCATGCACTGAGTTCCCTCAAAAGTACACACCAGTCGTACACAAGGTGATATCATGAGCCAGTAAACCATTACATAACTCCCAGCAAAACAAATGGCCCACTGTATGCTCCTTCCAGCTGTTTCCAGGAGTGTGTGCCACATGTGGTGACAGTAATTTATATTACCTCATTCAATGCTTCTCAGAGCCTCGTCTGGTACAGCAGGAACCCCTACGTGTGAAATAACTACATGTAGGACAACCGAACTGCCGCCCCTCACGTGACTGAATAAACACTAGAAGCCTGAGGTCTTTAAGGAAAACCTGACCCTCGCGTATGCTCTTATCTGTAGTATTTTAATGATAAACGATCACACTACGAAGTTGTTGTAGTGACGTGTTTACCCTAGCAACTACCTTTCAGCATGAACATCCGGACAACATTAATACAATGAGAACAAGCCAGTGAGATATAGACACGTGGAAGTCATATTGTGACCGAAAAGATGAGTGGTGTGTTGCAGATGCAGCACTCTGCTGAATTTATCAAAAACTTACGTAGCAACATGCTGCAATTAGTAGAGTTTGTGGGGTGTCCTTGACTCAAGAGTACAACTTCACCACCTCCACTGGGTCTCCCAACACCCAGCGTTCAGTAGCATTGACACCTTCAGAGAATCACTGACGCCCAGTGTAGCCTCCCCACCGTCAGAAGTAACTAGTAGTGCGTGAACAGTAGTAATACCACCTTAAGAGTCACTCAGCACATTGTGCACAATGGCATCAACACAAGGAGGAACATAACATCAGTGCACAATAGTATTAACACCTTCACAGAGTAACACAAAACCCACTATTCTTTGCTATTAGTACCTTTATGGACCAGTACACCAGTAAACACACCTTCAGAGAAAGTAGGAGAACACCCAGTGTACAGCTGAGAATGCCCGCTGTAAAGCTGTACTGATACCTTCAGAGAGCAAAGTGTTCAGTAGTCTTACACCATCATGGAGTAATGCAACACCCAGTGTAGAGTAGTATTAACACTTTACGAGTAACATAACATTCAGGGTACAGTATTAGTAACACCTCTGTGAGTAACACAAAATAGTGTTCAGCACTATTAACACCTTCACCGTAGTATTAACACGTTCCGAGAGTTTATACAACACCCTGTGTTCAGTAGTATCTGAAAGAGACACGTTAGTGATAGATTCCTTACCTTAGAATATCCCCAGGCGTCAGACTGGATCCGGAAAGTTTTTCGTCAGCAGTACCCCTGCGCGTCGGTAGGTGGCGTCGTAGGCGCCGAGATGACGTCACGGAGACTACTTAGGCGCCACCCATGCGCGCTGTCAGTTCTTTCTTTTTCCGCGCCAGCAAGCGCAGATCCGGTTAAGAACACGTACCCCAGTCATTTTTTGACTAATTTCTTTTTGGGACTTTGTCCTACTTCTTTTGAGCCTTGACTCCTGGTGCCACGTACGGATGCTCAGTTTCAATCTTGCGGGGCCTGCCGCCGTCCGAGGTCGGTGGCTGCCCCCATAGCGTCTGTTTCTACTGTCTGGAGCGCGACCATGACTTCCGGTCATGTTCCGACTGTCTGGCCATGGCTCCAAAGGCTTTGCGGGAGCGGTTCCGAAAGCTGCTGGAGGCCCGACAGTCGTCTCCGCGCCGTTCGACGCCCAGGGGTCGGTCGAGGGACCGACCGCGGAGCCATCATCATCGCTCCTCGGGGTCCGCGTCTTCGCCCTCGGAATCGGGTAAGAGACTTCACAAGTACCGGTCGAAGAAGCGCGTATGCTCTCCGACCTCCCCCCCCCCCCGTCGGTCTCCGGACGAGGGGGCCAGGGGTCCTTCCCCCACGGCTCCGTTGGAGCCTATAAGTCCCGCGGTCTGCCCGCCCTACCGGGTCCGTTGGAGGCTCCGGCCCAGGTGCAAGAGTTTCTTGCCGCCATGGGCTGCCTTTTCAGGCCTAGGGCTCCCGCCGGCGCGCCTTTGGGCCCCGCGGTCCCTATTGAGGGTCCTTGCTTGCCACCGGCTCCGCCGCTGGCACCGCCGCCGGCGGCTCCGGCGCCGCAAGGTCCTCTGCCGGTGGCTCCGGCGCCGCAAGGTCCTCCGCCGGCGGCTTCGGCCCCAGCATCGCACGGTCCTTTGCCGGCGGCTCCAGCCCCGGCGCCGCAAGGTCCTCCACCGGCGGCTCCGGCCCTGGCGCCCCTTGCGGCTCCATTCCCGGCACCGCACTGAGTTCCGTCGTCCCACCTCCTACTTGGGACATGGAACCAGATCGGCGCCGTTCTTGGCGCCGTTCGAGCAGAAGACTCAGAGGATGCAGGTGGCCTTGGCCTCTCCTCTGCACCTGGGTTTGTGTCTCCTCCCACTGTCATGGAGGAAGGCGCCACATACACTGTGGTGCTCCGTAGAGCAGCTCAGGCTCTTGGCCTTACCCTCAAACCTAACCTCCTTACTGTAGTGCTTCAGCCGGCGGCAAGTTCTGTGGAACCTCTGCTTCCGTTCAATGAGGCCTTAACGGATGTTTTGATGGGTACCTGGACTAGGCCAGCCACAGGGGTCCCTGTGGATAAAAATGTGGCCACACGTCACCGCCCGGCACCGGGTGACCCTGCCTTTTGACGACTCCTCCGACACCGGAGAGCCTGGTCATTCCGGCTTCCACTTCCCAAACAGAGCTTGGCAAAAGGTTGTTTTCCTCTGCCAGCCTGGGGCTGCGGTCGGTCAACACCGCATGCCTCTTGGGCCGCTATTCTCACGCTGTGTGGGACACGGTGGCGCAAACTCTGCCCCAGTGCCCCGAAGAGGTTCGGGCTGTGCTTTCCCAAGCTGTTGCAGAGGGGAAAGATGCCGCGAGTTCGCAATTCGGTGTCGGTTGGACACCGCGGACTCTTTGGGAAGAGCCATCTCCACAACAGTGGCCTTGCGGCGACATGCCGGGCTGCGGTCCATGGGGTTTTCGGGGGATGTCCAGAGTTCCCTCATGGACATGCCTTTTGATGGTACTCGCCTTTTTGGCGATAAGGCAGACAGTGCGCTGGAGCGTTTTAAGGACTCTCGGGCTACAGCCAAGTCCTTGGGTCTCTCCACCACCCGCCCGGCCACGTCTACTTTTCGTTCCTTTCGTGGCCGCGGCAGGGGCGCCTCTACACGTACGTTCAGCCAAAGGCCGGCGCAGAACCAGCCTCAGCGCGGCCGCGGTGGCCGCCGTGGTGGCACAGGGGGCCAGCATGCGGGTCAGCCCACCTCCGCTCCCGCAGCATCCGCCTCAAAGCCTTCCTATTCCGCGCTTTGCGGTGCACCCCACGCCGGTGGGCGCCAGGATTCAACATCACCTCCCCCACTGGCGCTCTGTCACTTCGGACAGCTGGGTGCTACAAATCGTCCGAAGGGGCTATTCCCTCCCCTTCGAGTCTGCCCCCCGTCCATGCCACCTCAGTTCCACCGCATGTTGGGGGATCACTTAGCGCTTCTCCGACAGGAAGTCACAGCCCTCTTGGCCAAGGGGGCCATCGGGCGCGTTCCGGGGCCAGACGTAGGACATGGTTGTTATTCCCACTACTTTCTGGTCCCCAAAAAGGACAAGGGGGGCTTGCGCCCCATCTTACACCTCCGGAACGTCAATCGCTTCCTCCGGACAGAGAAGTTCAAGATGTTGACTCTGGCTCAGGTCTTGGCTGCCCTCGACCCTGGAGACTGGATTGTAGCGTTGGACTTGCAGGACGCATATTTTCACATTCCCGTCCTGCCGGCCCACCGGCGTTACCTGCGGTTCACGGTAGGCCAGGAGCATTTTCAGCTTACCGTGCTCCCCTTCGGCCTTACAAGCGCCCTCAGGTGTTCACGAAGGTCATGGCGGTGGTTGCAGCTCATCTGCGCAGGTCAGGGGTGTCAGTCTTCCCCTACCTCGACGACTGGTTGTTGACGGCGGGCTCGCCCCAGGCAGTCGTCACCCACCTTCCGACTACGGCGACCTCCGGCAGTTGCTGGGGTTCTCCATCAGCGTGCCAAAGTCGCACCTGAGTCCTTCTCAGAAGCTCCCCTTCATCGGAGCGGTTCTGGATTCCACGCAGTTTCGGGTTTATCCTCCCAAGCAGCGAGTCCGGGATATTCCTGCTATGATTCCGATCTTTCAGCCTCTATCCCGGGTTTGTCAGGATGACCCTCCGGCTCCTGGGCCTGATGGCCTCCTGCATTCTGCTACTGCAACATGCCAGGTGGCATATGCGGGCTCTGCAGTGGGACCTGAAGTTCCAGTGGGCACAGCATCAGGGCAACCTGTCCGATCTAGTCCAGATCTCGGAGGGCGCTGCACAACAATTGCAGTGGTGGCTCACGAATCGCGATTGGGTCAATGGCAGATCCCTCTCCCTTCCCCAACCGGAGCACACAGTGGTGACGGATGCGTCCCTCCTGGGATGGGGCGGCCACTTGGGAGAGGCGGAGATCAGAGGCCTCTGGTCTCCGGCGGAGTCCCGGCTCCATATCAATCTTTTGGAGCTTCGGGCGATCCGACTTGCACTAAAGGCATTCCTTCCCTCTGTCCGGGGAGGTGTTGTGCAGGTGTTCACAGACAACACCACCGCCATGTGGTATTGCAACAAACAGGGCGGGGTGGGGTCGTGGACCCTATGTCAGGAGGCTCTGCGCCTCTGGACATGGCTGGAACATCAAGGTATTACCTTGGTGGTTCAACACCTGGCAGGTTCTCTGAACGCCAGGGCAGACTAACTCAGCCGCTGGTGCTTGATGGATCACGAATGGCGTCTGAAGTTGGACGTGGCACAAGGTCTCTTTCTGCAGTGGGGAGAGCCTTGGTTAGATCTATTCGCCACCGAAGAGAACGCGCAATGTCATCAGTTCTGCGCGTTGGAATTTCCAAGGCGGCACTCGCTCGGCGACGCTTTTCGTCACGAATGGGGTTGCGGTCTGTTGTACGCCTTCCCGCCTATACCACTTCTGCCCAGAGTGCTGAAGAAGATTCGGCGCGACCGGGCCCAAGTCATCCTTGTGGCTCCGGATTGGGCACGAAGATACTGGTATCCCGAGCTACTCAACATGGCGATCGATCCCCCGATCCGACTGCCTCTTCGGGAGGACCTTCTGTCGCAGCAGCAGGGGACGGTCCTCCACCCGAACCTGTCCAGCCTCCACCTCCATGCGTGGAGATTGAGCGGCGACAGTTAACAGCTTTCGATCTTCCTCCCGTAGTCTGTGATGTCATTTTGGCAGCCAGGCGTCCCTCCACTAAGATGGTGTACGCCTGCAGGTGGAACAAGTTTGTGGCATGGTGCACAGCGAAGTCTGTGGATCCCCTTTCTGCCCCTCTTTCTGAAGTCCTTCATAACTGTCCTTTACGTCTTCTTACTCTAAAGACGGCTTTCCTGGTAGCTATCACCTCTGCCAGAAGAGTGAGTGAGCTCCAGGCTCTTTCTTCTAAACCTCCTTTCCTTTCTGTTCATCCGGACAAGGTGGTTTTAAGGACCCGTCCTTCTTTCTTGCCAAAGGTTGTCACGCCCTTCCACATCGGGCAGACCATCACTTTGCCCACTTTCTTTCCGCCTCCGCATCCTTCAAAAGAGGAAGAGAGGCTCCATCATCTGGACCCAAAACGTGCACTCTCGTTCTATCTAAAGCGCACACAACAGTTCCGGGTGGATGACCAGCTCTTTGTTGGTTACGTGGGCGCCAAAAAAGGTTGGGCGGTGCACTAACGCACCATCTCTCGGTGGGTCGTTTTGTGCATCAAAGCATGTTACTCCTTGGCTAAGAAGGAGCCTCCTGTGGGGCTGCATGCCCATTTTACCAGGGCGACAGCAGCCACTACTGCCTTGGGACGCGGCGTTCCCTTGCAGGATATTTGTCAGGCAGCCACATGGGCCTCGCTGCACACATTTACCAAGCATTACTGCCTTGACAGTCAAGTCCGGAGAGACGGCTTCTTTGGCCGTTCTGTTCTCCGTGACTTTCTGGTGTAATCTATTGGCAGACCCACCACCGGGGTTGGTATTGCTGGGGTATCTATTCTAAGGTAAGGAATCTATCACTAACGTGTCTCTTTCAGTTGCACAAGTTACTACTTGTGTAACGATATATCTGTAAGAGACATTAGTTAGTGATAGATTCCTACCGCCCACCCATCCTCCCCGTTCTGCGAACTGATTCTAGGGTTAAGGTCATCCCTTTCAGGGCCCTAGTTTCATGGCACCAGTAGTCAGTTTCTTGCATGGCTCTGCGTTCCTGGCGCGGAAAGTCGTGTACAGAACTGACGTCCGTGCGCATGGGTGGCGCCTAAGTAGTCTCCGTGACGTCATCTCGGCGCCTACGACGCCAGCGACGAACGCGGAGCCGCACGACGCCACCTACCGACGCGCAGGGGTACTGCTGACGAAAAACTTTCCGGATCCAGTCTGACGCCTGGGGATATTCTAAGGTAAGGAATCTATCACTAACTAATGTCTCTTATAGATATATCGTTACACAAGTAGTAACTTGTGCATTAACACCTTCACAGAATAACACAGCACCCAGTGTACAGTAGTATTGACACCGTCACAGAGTTTATACAACACCCAGTGTACAGTCATAATAGCTTCAATGACTACAACACCCAGTGTACAGTAGTATTAACACATTCAGAGTAACAACATTCAGGGTCGAGTATTAACACCTCCGTGAGTTACCCAACATTGAGTGTTCAGCGCTATTAACACCTTCACAGAGTTTATGCAAGACCCAGTGTGCAGTAGTATTAACACCTTCCGAGAGTTTATGCAACACCCAGTGTACAGTAGTATTAACACATTCAGAGTAACATAACATTCAGGGTACAGTATTAACACCTCTGTGAGTAACACAAAATAGTGTTCATTACTATTAACATCTTCACCATAGTATTAACACCTTCCGAGAGTTTATACAACACCCTGTGCTCAGTAGTATTGACGCCTTTCGGAGAATTTATACAACATCTACTGTACAGTAGTGTTAACACCTTCACGGAGTAATCCAACACCCAGTGTACAGTAGTACTAACACCTTCACATGGTAAATCAACCCCAGTGTAGAGTAGCATGTACACCTTCACAGAGTTTATACAACACCCAGTGTACGGTAGTATTAACACTTTTTCAAGGAAACAACATTGAGTATTACTTTAGTAACACCGTCAAATAGTAAATGGCATCCAGTGCTCCGTACTATTAACATCTTCATACAAACACCTGACTCACGGTGTACAGTAGTAATACTACCTTTAGTGTCACCCAATACTCACGGTACAGTAGTAACACTTTCATAGAATCATTCAGCATGGAGTGTGCACTTTCACAGAGTACCACACATTCCGAGAGTAACACACAGCCTAGTGTAAGTAGTAACAGCTCCTTCAGAGGCTCATCCAATACCAAGAGCTGCTGTACTGCCTTAAGGGCACAATATGTATAACTGGATTTCCTTTTCCACCCTGCAGCTGACGATTGTGAGACCTTCTGGGACAAGGACCCGGTCACGAACAGCTGCTACCAGTTCAACTATCAGGCCGCCCTATCCTGGAGCGAGGCTTGGAAGAGCTGCGAGCAGCAGGGCGCCAACCTGCTGAGCATCAATGAGGTGCACGAACAGACGTACATCAACGGTAAGGGAGAGAAACCTCGGCGATGGACTTCTGAATGTCAGAATTTGTGCTTGATTACAGGGTCACTTTTCAGAGTGAATTATATCGGCCTCTTGATCGGATTAAGAATTAAATTTAGGTAGGGTAGTGTACGTTCTGTATCCAGCTTTCCACCCCCAACAAAAGCCTTCTTTTTTTTTTTTTTTTTTTTACATTCATGCCCATGGACCCGATTGAGACGAGAGACCGTGATTTTGGAAGCCAAAAAATGCTCTGCCTCAGTAGAAGCCAATAGGAAAAATGCAATCCCCCGATTTCTTTTGATTTTTTTTTCCCCCCAAAATCTCCCACTTCGAAAATGTTGACATGCATGTTTTTAGGGCTCCATAGAACACATTGACCTCACACATAAAAACCTCCGTGCATCTTAACACGTTAAACTATCTTGCTAGCAGCGCCCAAAACACAAGAATACTGCTACATCGTGTAAGGGAGATACCTCCGTAGCCAGAGTCAGGCTGGGACAAAAAATAGATCTAGACATAAAACTGAAAGTGGCCCCAATTAGTGAATAAGATGGCTAAAATAAGTGGTACACATTTCCAAATCAGGCCAGTTTTGAACTTGCAAAGACACGCTGTATGGGTATTTTGCAAGGTATGGGAGATTGCATGGTTTTGTGTTTGCTACAGGTAATGCAATGCTTGTGGTGATATGAGGGAAATCTACAGTAGAAAACCCGCCCGACTGGCCATAAAACAGGCCCACAAACTGCAAAAAAAAAAATGGCCCACACAGTGATCGGCTTCTCAAACGAGTAGCTCGTGAGATACTGGTAGCTCTCCAGCTACCAGCAAGTAGCTCTGCAGTGAAAGCATACTAAATTAGAAGCTTTTGTTTGGTTGAATTGAATTATGGATCCCAAAATTGAAAGGTGTGTCTTCGCGATGAAAATGTGTGTGTTTTCAGAACTCATAAGCTGACTAGAGAAAATGGATTTCTAAAATATGTAAAGCTTATATTTGAGTGAAAAATCATATAATATTACCCTGGTGCCTGGCACATTGCAGCTTTGGCTGCTGGGTAATACCCATGTAGAGGCATTCCAAATTGAAAAGAACCTTTTTACACTAGTGCTGGCAACCCTGCACGATGTACTGAGGTGATCACTGTCGGTAATCATGCATGGGGTGGCCACTAAAATAATCTTGTCTGAGTTGGTCACTATTACAACACTAATGACATTAGTGGCTCCGGATCATTTTCATTGAACTTAAGTAGCTCTAGTTGCAGAAAAGGTTTGTGGTCTAAGTTCATTGATGCGTAAAAAAAATAGTATGACGCATTAAGTATATTTGTTCGGCTCCTTATAACATGCTTCTTACTAAATCTAAGCAAGAAAAGTTCGCTTTGTGAGTGATGGATTGCATGCCAAGAGCTGCGGCGCAGGCCTAGTTCCTGCGGGTGGGCGTGCGGGGAGGGAATGAATGCACGCGCTGCAAGAACCTCTCTTCTGTTCTGCGCGGTTCGCGGCGCGCGGCACAGGAGGCCGTAAGGAAGGAAGAGGCTACAGCGCGCGGTCACCGCGGCAGGAGCCTCGGTGCCGAGACTCGGCCCCGGGCCTGCGTGGGCTGCTGACGGGGCTCGTGCGGAGGAGGGGTGGCGGGGGGCTCAGTTGTCTGAAGCAGAAAGGTCAGGAACTCGGCTGTGGTCTGAACTCCCAGGAATGCCGCGCTGGCTCCCTCCCGGCGTTTGCAGGGAAGAAATGAGAAACAGCTGTGCTGGTCTGCCTGCTCGGAGGAGGCCGGGCATCGCTGCTCGCTGCGCTCGAAGCCGCTGGTCTTTGTATGCCCAGATGTGAACTGGCCTATCGCGAGACTGCAGCGTATTTCAAAGACTGGTAGTGTAAGGGAGAAGTCCGTGCCAGGCTGCGCCTGCCATAACGATTACCAGCATTTCAGGAGTATGAGGCCGTTGTGAATTCCTCCCGCCCCATTCCAGGAAGAGACATGTCTATATGTGTGTTCAAACTACGTGGAAATGGCTTACACGGAGGGCGGTTTTAAATGGCTTTCATTTTGCTGGTCAAATGACGTTAGGCTGGCGTCTTTAGGATTAGGGGGCAAATTAGAATAGCCAGGTAGGTGGAAATATTGCTGTAATTTATTTATTTATTTATGCGTTTTTATATAGCGCGGACTTTACCCGAGGGTGTCAGAGCGCTTCACAATAGGAACAGTAACATTACATAAGGAGAAGGATACAAGTGAGCATAATACAAAAGCAAGCGTTACATTGCATGAGGAAAAAGTGACAATTGTGCAAATAACAAACCAACCAAATACAAAAAGAGGAATACGTTCCAAGAGGAAAAAGTGACAGGTGTGCATGATACATGGGGTACAAAATACAAATAGAGATATAATACTGCAGTAAGTGGCAGTCACTCATAACACACTGGGAAGGCACTTCAATAGGCTTGGAGTACAGAATTTCCTATAGTGGAAGAACTTCCTTGAGGTAGTAGAGGGGGCGTGAATTCAACAGGGGGTACATGGGGTACAAAATACATGATACATGGGGAACAAAATACAACTAGAGGAATAATACTGCAGTAAGTGGCAGTCACTCATAACACACTGGGAAGGCACTTCTATAGGCTTGGAATACAGAATTTCCTATGGTGGAAGAACTTCCTTGAGGTAGTAAAGAGGGCGTGACTTCAGCAGGGGACTTGTAATGAAGGGAACACGCACATAAAAACCAACACGCAAGGTAAGGAATGAACAGAAAAAAGTACAAATTTACACTGACGAGCGAACTTCCTAGAGGGGCCTGAGAACGAAAGTATTAGTTCTGGAAGTGTCTTTGGAAGAGAAGAGACTTGAGGTCAGCTTTGAAGATCCGGGTAGTGGAGGTGGCACGGAGCAGTGGGGGAAGCGAGTTCCAGATTCTCACCGCATTGCCCGAGAAGGATTGAGCCATCGGTCTTTCCCTTTTGAAGACGGGGGGGCTCAAGCAGAAGCTTTTCCGCATTGCGAGAAGGGCGAGAGCCACCGGACAACTTCAATTTATTCGCCAGGTAACGAGGGGAGGACGTGTGTAAGGCTTTGTGTGTGATGCAGGCAGTTTTGTAAATAGATCTTGCCTCGATCGGAAGCCATCGAAGAGAGGACAGGATAGGAGTGACGTGGTCGCTTCGTTTAGACCCTGAAATGAAGCGAGCTGCTGAATGGAGGATGGATTTGAGAGGGGAGAGGTGGGATTTGGGTAGGCCCGTCAGAAGAGAATTGCAATAATCCAGTCTTGAGAGAACCAGATATTGTACCAAGGTTTTTAAGTCTTTCTCCGGGAAGAACCGACGGATCCCCCAAAGAAGGCGCAGCTGGTACCGTGCGTTCTTAGCAATAGAGTTGATGTGGGAGATTAGGTTGAGTCTTTTGTCAAGAATGACACCTAGGGATTTAGCGCTGTCGACAATGATGGGTTTGTTGTTGAGTAGGTTCAGCTGATCCATCCAAGATTGAACAGGAGGAGGTGAGAGAGAGGTAGAGAGGAGGAGGAATTCAGTTTTGGCGGGATTCAGAATGAGTTGATGAGCTGACATCCAGTTGAGAATAGAGTTGAGGGTAGAATTGAGTAGGGAGAGATCGTGTGCGGAGGACACCTTAAGGTAGATTTGCGTGTCGTCCGCATACAGATGGTAAAGGATCCCAGATTTGCTTAGGAGGTTCCCTAAAGGTTCCAGGTAGAGATTAAACAAGGTGGGTGCCAGGATAGAACCTTGAGGGACGCCTTGACCTACGGCCACAGGAGATGAAAGACTGTTCCCTATCTTGATCATTTGGGATCTGTCCGAGAGGAAAGAGGCAAACCATTTGAGCACTGTGCCATCCAGTCCCATTCTCTGTTGAAGAGTGTTGAGGAGGGTGCTATGATTAACCGTGTCAAAGGCTGCAGAGAGGTCTAGAAGAATCAGAAGACCTGATTCCCCAGAGTCGAGTATATGCAGCGCATCGTCAATCACTTGCAGCAGGGCTGTTTCAGTGCTGCAATTTTGGATGAAGCCCGACTGGAAGACGTCGAGGAGGTTATTGTCCATAATATGTGAGGAAAGTTGTTTCGCAACACATTTTTCGGTGATTTTCGAAAGAAAAGGGAGGTTGGTGATAGGGCGGAAGTTGTTGAGGTCGTTCGCATCGGCGGCGGGTTTTTTTTAGAAGAGGGGTGACCTGACCTGATTTGAGGGCAACCGGGAGGGAGCCTTGACTGAGGAAGAGATTGACTAGCCTGGTCCAGTAAGAGAGAGTATAGGTGTAGAAATCGATGGCGATGTCGCTAGGGATGCGGTCAGAAGAATGGTTGGAGGGTTTAGTTTCGAGGATGCATTTGAGGAGGTCATCTTCCGAGATGACGTCAAAGTTCTGCCAGGTAACTAAGGATTTCCGCTCCTCAATGGGGGGGGGGGTGGGCGACCTGATCCACCAATGCTTTGACCTTTTCATCGAAGAATATAGCGAAATCTGCTGCTTTCTTTGAGGAATCCTCAGGCTTAATGGTTGGGGGAGAACAGTTTGGGTTTTTGATGAGGTCAAAAAGTTTTTTGGGTCTGTTTTTGGCTGAGTCAAGGAGGGATCTGAAATGTGATGCTTTTTCAAGGAAGATGTGGTTGTGATATTTGGACCTTGCTGAGCGTAAAAGAGAGAGATTGGAGGTGGAAGGAGATTTTCTCCAATGCTTCTCCAGGAATCTAAGGTTTTTCCTTTCATCGTAGAGCGCTTTATTGAACCAAGGTGCTGAGGGGGTGGGTCTTTTCCTTTTGCTTTGGAGAGGAGCGACAATGTCGATTTCGACTGCTAGTACTGAGAGGCACTGAGAGGTGAGAACGTTGACATCCAGGCTAGGGTCTGGTCTAGGAAGTGCCCGCATAGCGGAATCACAAAAAGTGTCAAGATCAATGTTCTTAGTGTTACGGAACCAGGTAGTAGCTCTTTTAGGTTGGCCGAGAGTTATAACGTGCGATAGGTGAAAACGGAAGGGAATGAGTAGGTGGTCAGACCAGTCTACATGGATGGGTGGAGCAGTAGTCAGCAGGTCTGCTTTGGAAATGACAAGGTCCAGAATTGAGCCCTTGGAATGTGTGGTTTCTGAGCACTGTTGGAGGAGATCATTGGCTGAGAGAAAGGAGGCAAGCTTGTTGGCAGCCGAGTCTTCCAAAGAGCCCCAGTGGAGATTAAAGTCACCCAGGAAGATCTGTCTGTCACTTTGAGAGCATTGGTCACTGATGAAGTCAGTCAGTTCCTCCACAAAGGAAGAGCAGTAACCAGGCGGGTGGTAGATGGCATGGAATCTAAAGGGTGAGCCGTGATGTATTTGAAGTTCTAGGGAAAGGCATTCGAATGTACGGAAGAGGGTGGTCGGGAACGCTTTAATTTGAAGGGAGTTTCTGAAGATGATAGCGACACCTCCCCCAATTTTGTCTGCCCTGTCATTTCTGAGGATAGAATAGTCCGTGGGTACCAGAAGATCAAACAAAGTATGAGAGGAGTCATTAAACCAGGTCTCAGTGAGGAAGAACATGTCAAGATTTTGGTGTGTGATAGTATCAGCGATTTCCACTTTGTGTTTGATTGCAGATCTGCAGTTGTGGAGCAAACAGTGCAGCTCTGAAGCAGATGTTTTGGTGATGGGGGTGTTAGGGTTGTTCAGGGAGATAGGGATAAGATTCTTGAATGAGGGAGCCCGGTAAGAGGGAGGTTGGTGAGGTCTGACAGAGGAGATGATCTGAATAGGAAACTGCGTAGAATTCTTAGGAGAGGAAGGCGGAGGGGGAGTGACGTTGGTGGTCTTGAAGCTGGCCAGTAAGTTGGTGATGTCTGCAGAGGGCAGACTGTGGTTGGTTTTATTGGGGCGCGGGAGCAAGGAACTCCTCGGGAGGTTGTTAGGGACAGGAGACAACTTGGCGCTTAAACGTGAGATGGACGCTACAAGCTGGGAAATGGAATAGATGAGAGAATCAAGTTTATTTTCCAGAGAGAGGAGAGCTGAGCACGGAGTGTTTGGTGGCTTGTTGGATAAAGGAGGGAGTGCAGAGGGTGAGGGAGGACAGGGAGGGGTGGGGGAACGAGTTGAGGGCGGTGGTGCAGACGGTAAGGGAGGACAGGGCGGGCTGGAGGAGCAGGATACGGGAGGGAGTGCAGAGAGTGAGGGAGGACGGGGCGGGGTGGTGGAACGGGATAAGGGAGAGGGTGAGGGAGGGTGGGGAGGGGTGGGGGAATGGGTGGGGAGTTGGGGAGCACGGGTAGAAGGTGAGGAAAGATGGTGGACAGAGGGAGTGGATGGTGAAACAGTGGTGGGAAGAGAAATATTTTTACTGGAGTTGAACAGAGGGGATGAGAAGAGGGCATACGTCAGAGGAGGAATTTGAGGAGTAGGAGGAGGGACAAATGAAGGCCGGAGGTAAGGGGAGAAGAGGGGAGACGAGACTGACCCGGGCGGGGTGGGCGGGGGGTCAGATGAGGTCCGAATGTGCGTGGAGACGAAAGAAAAGGGGGCTGTGAAGGGGGGAGGGCGGGGGGTCCGAGGAAGGCCAGAGGAATGGGGAGAAAGGAGAGGATGGTGCAAGATAGGTACTGTAGGCTATGCACGGTGAATGTCGGGGGATAGGTAACAGTTGGAGTGGGGGGGAATTGACTAGAGGGAAACTGAGGGAGGAGTAAGGGACTGCAAGGTCAGAGGGAGGGACGAGGAAGGAATTGTCAGGGAGGGAGACAAGGTTGGGAAGCAAGGGAAGAGGAAGGTGGGGTTGAGGATAGATGGGAGGTGGAAGAGAAGAATTTAGGGTACGGGGACGGGGAAGAGCGGAAAGGGATGAGGCGAAAGGGGGAGGGAAGGGGGAAGGAAAGGAAAGTTGATCGGTAGACCAGGTTGTAAGAGAGGTGAGTTAAGAGGGGGGGCGGTGGGAAGATTTAGTGGGATTGGGGGGTCGGCGAAAAAGTTGGAGAATCGAGCAGGTGCAGGGTGGGGAGGGGGGTGGAGGCCGGAGGCCGGAAAGACAAGATAGGGGAGGGGCATTTTGGGAAGGGGGAAGAGAGGGAGATGAGGGAGCAGAGGCTGGGGGAACAAAGGGTAGGCCTGTGCCTCCCGGGATAGCGGCCTGCTGGAGTATCGGGGGGTCAGGGGGGGAGAAAGGGAGAAAGGAGAGGAGTTCAAAGAAGAGTCGAGGGAAATCATAGTTGTGTGGGTTGGACGAAGGGAGTGGAAGAGATGGTCAAAGAGGGAGAGACAGGAGTCTGTCGCTTGAATCATGACGGTGCCATTATTGTAGAGTGTTATGGTGAGAGAGCCCTTAAAGCTCGTGGAGGGGGACATTTTTAGCCGCTGTCCATGCGGGATAGATGAGGAGGAGGAGACGTTGAAGAAATTGAAGAAGCTGGTGGACCAGGAAGGGATGTCATGGGTGAAAAAAATTGTCATTTTTTAGCTTCCCTAAGTGCCCATTATGGAATTAATCAACAAAGAGGGAATCAGGGAAGTGTTCAATGGTGTTGTGCTTGAACCGTTTTGCTGCTGCTTTGGACAGATTAGGGGGATAGATGACTTTGAAGCAGTTAACTCCCGACTTAATTCGAATGGAAGCCATGATAGGGAGAAGAGGGGCCACTAGGGTAGCGATAGAGCA
This sequence comes from Calotriton arnoldi, assembly GCA_963921515.1. Taxonomy (NCBI): domain Eukaryota; kingdom Metazoa; phylum Chordata; class Amphibia; order Caudata; family Salamandridae; genus Calotriton; species Calotriton arnoldi. The sequence continues at coordinate 2,304,205 of CAWUFW010001374.1, read as the reverse complement.
CAAAAGAATAAAAGAAGAGGAGGGCACATAAGCCGGAAGACGAGTGAGGATAATCCAATGAGATAGAGGTCAGGAGGCGACTAGGCATGCATGTAATGTTTGGTTTGAAACTTAAATTCCGTATTCCGCTTCCTGCAGATGCTCTGTTATTTTAAACATGTCACATCCTCTCATGGGCCTTAATTTAATTTGCACTATTTAGTTCGCAGTGAGTCCTTCTGAGGCTCCGGGTCTCTTGTAGTCAAAGAAGTGCAGTTCTTTAGTTTCCAGCTGGCATCTAAGTGCATCAGCTCTGGCTGGATTACGTGTTCCGGGCATAAAAGAGAGTGAGTGACTTGCTGGTCTGAAGTCTAGGGACCACAGTCCCTATACATGTAAATTGGCACAATTGTTGATGGAAGGTAGCGATGGCTCTTCACTGTACATTTACTCTCACTTACCTTAAAATGTAAAAAAAAATGTAAATCCGTAATTGTAAAGCGCGAACTACTCACCCTTACAGGTCTCAAGGCCTGGGGGCCGTCGTTGAAATTAAGTGAGCTATTGCCGAGAGAGTCACATGGTGCTGAGCTGAGCTGCCGCCGGAGCCGGGGATCGAACCGTGAGCTCTGTGCTGCGAAGTGCCCTGGCCGCTGCACCACACCTCTCCACCTTGATTGCAGTCCCACCACCCCCGTTCCAGCGAGTATTTGAACTTGTTTTTATTATGGACCTAGGCACGTTTATCATGATGTAGAGCAAAAGCAGAAATTTTTTATACTACTAAGTATAAAGATTCTATTTTGCATTCAGTGATAAACTATACAGTTATTATTTTCACACACAAGTTGGGGAGGCAAAATATTGTCGCTTTCTGATAATTTTCTATATACACTCAATACAGTCATCTTCTCTACTTGTTGAACTGATCAATCCCTATGACCTGCCAACATGTTTTTTTAAATAAGAATTTGACTTTTTCCAAAACGATGTAGCTCAAAGTAAACTGTATTCACAGTGAAATGATGGCCCACATAGTCAGTCCAATTTCATATCACTGCATCCGGCATGTAAAGAGAACTGGAGGATGCAGGAATGTATTTAGGACAAAAAGTGCTCGAAGATACCAGAGATTGTGGATGTAGCGAAGGATGCCTGATAAACCCCCATGTTACTATGGCGCCTTTGTATGGGAGGGGCATGGACCGGTTCGGTAATATAGACAGGCATCCCCCATTAAGTACCAAAAAACTCTGTTGTCCTCGAGTACCCAAGGACTTTTTGTCCTAAAGATGTTTCTATGTGCTGTGTACACCAAAATACCGTATCCACCAGGCTCCTCTACATATAAGAACAGTATACTTTACCATTGGATTCGGAAATAACGTCTATAGCACAAAAGAAAGAGTGTGTAACCTGCAACCGCCTTTGTTGCCCTATGCTATGATCATTCCATGAAATCCTCTTTGCTAGGGAAACATTAGCTGTACTTCTGTACCGTTTCAGAATTGGATCCCTGCGGGTCATAGCAAACATAAAAAAGACAATTGGGGAACGTAGGTACTTGGTATTTAATCCAGGAGTACTGATTCAAGTTCGTCAAGGTGACCCCACTCACCTTCCTGCCCACTGTGAAGCCCAGTGTTTGGCTTTCCTTAGTGGACCAGCAGGCTGTAGACTTTCATAACCTTCTTCAGGAGGGTCATGAAACTCTCACACTTATTGAGAATGTTCGACTCTACCTATAAAAGGCTTTTTTTTCCAGGATGAGTATTACATAGGTGGTGTTGAGAAGATGCTGCTCACAGTAGAGGTACATCTACACCATCCACACAAGGGTACAGAGAACAGCCTGGCGTTTGGCTAATAATAATGCCCTGTGTGCGGTGTACTCGTTCAGACACTCCAGTTTCCCATAATCCTCCACCGAGACACAGCTCTCTCGTCTGCTAGGAGCCTTGTCCTCAGGAGCGGTACAACCCCATGAATGGCCACCTCTCCGCAGCACCGACTCCTTATTGCAAGTCTACACGGAGGCTCGATATGGGCCAATGGTGGCAAAGTGTTTTGGGGAGGTGATGCTGGGAATGAATACTAAAAGAACAAAAGCAACACCATTCGTGCCTGCAGTAAAGCAATGCAATCTCTTCACATAGGCATGCTGCAACACAACCGCCTTGTGAATCATGACTCCTTTCCAAACTAGGTCATGGTACTGCAAGGCACACTGCACAAGAACAGATCAGTCATTGGGGCTTCCAAGTCTGCGGTGCCTTTTTTCTTCACATGTGATGGATGAATCTGGATAACACATTGAGATCTGTGCACACAAATGTCTGCTATCTGGTTTCTTACTGTTTCTGTGACCAGTCACAGGTCCGACGCACACTTGTGCCCTCTCAGTGTCCAGTAAGCCCAGGGAGTGAAGCCCAATTTTCAGTACAGGGAGTCAAAACATAGCCCTGTTTTGAAAACAGTTTTTCAGATGTTCAGTCACCTCCGAGGGCCTCATTACTGGTGCGCTTCCTTTAATGGAGAATACGGCCACACTCCGGCAAACCCTCAGTCCGGTCCTGTGACCATGAGAATCCTTCATGGCCATGGAGAGAGTCTCTCCGCATGTGGTCACTACTGAACAAGTGTACATCAGACAAAGATAACTGGAATTGAACCAAAACCGAGCACGTGGGAACAAGCAGTAACAGTGATGGGCCTGAGCGCTGAAGAGGAGCAGAGGCACGTTGGGCAATGAGGATCCAGTGATCACACCTGGCAGTATCCCAGCCCATGAATCCAACATGCCTCCAGGGCTGCAGTGTAAATCCACAGTGAAACGTAGACACTAGCCTAGGAGCATGGAGCCCTCTGGATCATAGGCCAACCAGGGACCAAGGTCCCATATGTGACCTTGCTACCAGTTAGAGCCCAGAATAGGTCCCTTCATACTATGGCACTTTTATCATAATAGGCAGAGGGTGAGGCCCAACATCTGACTGTGCAGACTTCAAAAGGGATGCATGGAGCCTAGAAGGGATGCATGGAGCCTAGAAGGGATGCATGGAACCTAGAAGGGATGCATGGAACCTAGAAGGGATGCATGGAACCTAGAAGGGATGCATGGAGCCTAGAAGGGATGCATGGAGCCTAGAAGGGATGCATGGAGCCTAGAAGGGATGCATGGAGCCTAGAAGGGATGCATGGAGCCTAGAAGGGATGCATGGAGCCTAGAAGGGATGCATGGAGCCTAGAAGGGATGCATGGAACCTAGAAGGGATGCATGGAACCTATGCTGGGCCCTCGTAGAAGCCAGCGCACTATCTGATTGGATTCACTTGCTTTAGAACCCCAGAGGGGCTTGCAAAACAAGGCGTGAAATTAGGACATAAATGTAAGGTCAGATGTGGTGTTGACAGCCACACCCTAAACCAAACAGAACCAGGCTGACGATGGTGATCAGTGCACCGTTTTGGTCTGTCTTGACATCAAGTGCATGATGTTTCACTGATGGGTCTCTTCATAGTAGAACTCTGGGTCCTAATCTCAGATTCTACCACTGTTATGTTATATTGTAGAGACTTGTATAGCGCGCATCTACCCATAGGTGTCTAGGCGCTTGCAAAAACATGAGCTACTGAGCCGGGGTATTACTAATTGCCAAACAGCCAAGTCTCGAGTTCCTTTCTGAAAGCAAGAAGGGTAGGTATGGTCCTATGATGCAATGGAAGAGTTCCACAGCCTGGCTGTGCGGTTAATGAAACTCCTTCCTCCCCAGTTCACTTTCCTGAATCTTGTGGTGGTAATTCATCTCGCATTAGTTGATCACAGATATCTAATTGGAGTATGCCAGTTTAAAACCTTCCAAAGAATTTTCGGTCCTTCTCTGTGCAAGGCTTTATGGGCCATACAAAGCGCCTTAAATTTAATTTGCTGTCGCACCGGTCGCCAATGAAGCTCCCGAATGCCTGCGGATATCGGCTGGTATTTGGGGATATCCAAAGTCAGTCTGGCTGCTGTGTTTTGCACCGCCTGGAGCTTCCCAAGTAGTTTTACCTGGAGATTCATATACAAGTGGTTACAATAGTCCAACTTCGACATGATTAGTGAGGAGACAACAGTCTTCCTAGTATTTCTGGGCATAAAAGGAAAGATTTTCCTCAAGGTTCTAATGGTATAAAAAGAGGAGGACACTACTTTAGACACCTGGGCCTCATATCTGAGCTTGTCATCCATGATAAATCCTAGATTTTTGGCTTTAGTCACAGAAAGGGGAGGTGAGCCCAGGCTGTCGGGCCACCAGGCAGGAGACCATGCTGGAGAGCGATTGCCACACAGAATAACCTCTGTTTTACTCGAATTCAGTTTTAAGCAGTGTCTGCTCATCCAGCTGCTCAGGGCAGTCATGCAGTCGTGTAATCTTACGAGAGTAGTTGATGTCATTGTCTACAGCTGATACAACTGATACCACTCTGTTTTAGAGAGAGAAACGGGCACTTTGTATGTGTGGAAACCATATGAATGTCAAATAACAGTTAGAAGAAGTATGCTATGAATGTATGCACAAATCTGGCTAAGCACAGGAAGCATCCCCATGAGCTGTCAAGATTTATATATTTATTTGAGAGATTTATATAGCGCTAGCTAGACCCGAAGGTATTGGAGCGCTTTTCAATAGTAAATGTTCACATCAAAGATAAGTCCACAGAGCATGGGAGTCAGAGCGCTTTACAGCAGTAAATGTTCACCACATAGGTAACAAGTATAATAGACATTTATTATGGTGCCGGCTGGACCCGAGTGCACCAGAGCGCCCCACATGCCATGCGAGGACGTCCACAAGAGGCACACGAGGGGACCCTCAAGAGCCACAGCCGACTTCTGTCTCCATAGCACCACCAAAAGCAACAAGACAAACCGAGAACCCAAAGACCTCTCCACCCACCGCCGACATGCAGCATATGGATGTTTTGGTGTAATGCAAATGGGTGCGTGCCCCTCGCAGAATGTGCTGAGGGCCCCCTGAGACCCCCATATGTTAGAAATATTTATAATCCTGAAGATGAATGGGAGATCCCTGAAGGGTGGGAGCCCCCTGGACTGTAGGGACCGGCGTTGCGCCTCTGGATGTGAAATAAAAGGTGCTTGGGCGCTAGAACAGCAACTTAAACAAGGCTGTTGTGGACGTCGTTGCACGTCATGTGGGGTGCCCTGATGTCCTCGGGTCCAGCCAGTGCCATATAAAACTCAAATAATAATAAAAAATGTTTGTAGGGGAGTGCCAACACAGTCCATGACAGAATGCGCCTGCTGCACACCACGAAGATGTCCTTCTGCTGCACAACCCAACAGCCGATGTCCCCAGCACAGAAGTTCTTGGGGTAGTGGTTACTAGGTGCTCCATAGAAGGGAGGTCTGTTAAAACCATCAATCGCACCATCATTCCCCAAGAGGATTATAGAATTTTCCAGTATAGACAGGGGAAGGACGGAAGGCTCTGGAGGAAGCGACAATGGCACCTAAGAGCAATCAGACTGCAGACTTCCATATGAGTGAGATCTTTATAGGGCAAGAGTCATTGCTAAGTTAACACCGCTGCAAGCTTGGCTCTTCCTCTGGCAGCACCTCATGGTGTATTTATTCTCTGCTCCTGTACCTCCACTTGGTCTTGTGTCCCTCCATTTTTCTTGTTTTCTTCTTTTCCATTTCCCTGTCATTTTACACCATGCCCATGTGGCTTTTTATCTGTTGTCCTTTCCATCTGTTTTGTTCATTTAACACTTGGTAGCTGATGTTGTTTAAGTTCTCTGCTTTCTGGCATCCCCTGGATCAGGTCTGGTATCCTGGTCCATACCTGGCCTCATCACCGGCGTTTCTTTTATTTTGTTGTTTCTGTGTTGCAGCAGTGCAATAATGTCTTCTAATCTTGATAGGCATTCTATTTCCTGCTGCTGGCCTGTATCCCAACTCTCTGATGCTTCCAATTCCCATTCAGACCATACTCCGCCTCGAACCCCAGTCAGCCAGCACACCAGTTTGAAATCCAACGCCTGCCTGGGTTTACCAGAACCAGTCTACAATACCATCCACTCCTGCGTTTCTCTTCCCTGTCCCAGTTTCCTCAGCTTTCTCTGCTGGGATGGATGAGTGCTCAACGCCTCTAGACAGACTCTGGCAAGGCTGGGCTTCTCAGGGAGTGCGCGTCTCCCTCGAAGCTTAACAGTTTGGCAGGCCATTTAGCAGATGTGGATCCCACTGGGAATCGACTCCTGGACACGTCTCAAGCCATACAGAAATAAAATTGAGGCAGATCTTGTAACCGCTAGTCAGGAGATTTTGTCACTGTCTCAAACCTCGAGAAGCCTCACTCTAGCCATAGACTCCAACTCTCTTCCTAGGAATGGTTTGGTGGTAAAACAGACAATGAACCCTTCCATCCCCCAGGGTTCAGAATGCTCTCCTCTCTACTAAGATTCACTAGGATATCCTTTGTAGTTTTAATATTGTCTTGCTTATTCACATTCTCTATAAAAACCCTAGTACTTTGCTACTGACACGGCTTAAGTTAATTTTATTCTATCAGACCTCTCTAAAGAAGCTTGGTTTGTGTGACTCCTTCAATGATTCAAAATAGTCCTTTGCTTTCAAAGTATGATTTGTTTATGGCACATAACTGCCTTTTGAAAGTGGCCAGCTTTGCAGCTTGCCTTTAGTCTTCCTTACCTTAAAGCAAGTCAATCAAAACGTTGTACCCCGTGCTAGCCAGTTTCATAGATTATGGTTGAGGCCTTGTGGACCGTTCAGGTGGTCGGTGCTGCCTTTTATCAAGGCCATAGGGTGGAATTGAAGCATGGCCTTTCATTGGGGGTGAACCATCCCACTATGCCTATGACAATAATGAACCTGACACTGCAAAGTGATGCTCAACTGTTTGTTGTGCAGGAAAAAAGAGAAAATAAGTTTGGTTCATCGCTTCTGGTAAGCTTCCAGTCTGGTAGAGGATAAAGAAAACTCCAAAACTGAAGAACCAATGCAACTAGGAGGGGTTAGAAAAACACTGTTCATGGAGGGAAAGGAACACGGAAAGGAAAACAGTTTGTGCTTACATTGTGGCAGCTCATGCTGTTTCGTAAGGCAGTGTCCTTACCGCCTGGTAAAAGAGCCTGCTTGTCTCAAGAAGACAGACCCAGAGCACGGGTTTCTGATAGTAACTAGTCTCGCATATCAAAATCTAATTTTTCCTACAAGTCCTTTTGACTGTGCAGGGGGGTGGGGGGGGAGGGGGCAACGGTATGTCCACTTATGCTCCATGGCCAGGCGGATCCTGGTGCTTCTGGCTGTTTCATAGACCTACCTTCCACATCCATAAGGGAATTCCCAGTTTAGCGAGGGAATAACTGAAAGGCATATTAAGGAATTCATAATACATCCCTCACATCAGCACCAGTACAGGAAGAAACAAAACCACTATTGAGGAGTACTTCTGTGGTCATGTAGAAAACAATTTGATCTTGTTGACTTGCCTTTGTTTCTTATAGCACAGGGTAACTCCTGGATGTGGCACCATAACCCTGTGATTCACGGGCAAGCTCCAAGCTTTTCTTTTTAGTCCACACGATATTGTTTAAAGAACTGCTGCCTGAGACCAGTTGAATTGCCAGTTCAGGAACTGAATTGTTTCACTCACCAGAAGTCCTCAGTAAAGAAGCAGGAAGATGACAGCCTTGGAAGCTGAGCACCTTCCAGCTGCTTATGCTCAATTTGGCGAAGTTGTAACAATAAAGGAGCAGATCCACAGCCTCCACACCAGGACTCAATTGTGCAATTTAGTTGTTTCCAGAAGCACTCATTCAACACAGTAAAAGGTATCCTTTGACAGTGAAAAAGATAAGTCCTCATTCAATATTTGAAAGAGAATCTGGAAAGGGTTTCATTAGATATTCAACATCACCAGCTGAGGATCCATGTTTTCATCCCCAAGGCAAATGGAGAATACTGGCTGTATGTTGAGTGAAGCAAAAACCTTGCGAGCAATGCACTGTCACGGTTTGACCGCTCAAGATTTGCTTTCCCTCAGGTCTTACTTTGGGTATAGCAGGGTAGGCTCTGCAGAAGTTGGCCTTTTTAATACAAAAAAGGTATTGGCCTTTTTTAACTTTTGTCTTGCACTCTTCCTTGGACAGGGGACTAGCAGACCTCTTTCTCCATAGTCTTGACATTTGCTCAGCAGGGTTGCCTCCATCTTTAGGTTTGCCTGCTTGACCACAGGGTTAAAGTCAATTTGTTTTTGTTGTCTATGCTGTTCTGCAAGACAGCGGTCTAGCATGAGAGTGAGATTACCTCCATACATGTTTCTGATTAAAACAGGCCTTGGCGAAACCAATAGGTCTCAGCCATCCAAGAGCTATAGGCGTTGTCAATGTTAATGTCCATAGGCGTTGTCAATACTAATGGCACATCAGCGCAGCCATGCACACTCGATGCCAGGTGAGGCCTGCCCTCCTTGCGTTTAATGTGCCCTTTCCCCTCTGGGGGCTGGAGCTCTGAAAGCAGTGCAGCAGACACACATCAACATAGAGAAGCGACATCTCCACAATAGTTCTCCGCTTACAAATGGCATCATGTAAAAACAATATAATAACAATGTAATAACAATGTTATTTACATTAGTTGGAAAATGTGAGCAATTGTTTTTTGTTATTGTGGTCTTCCTGCATGCATGGAACATTGTATATGTCCCTACTGAGTATGTTTGTTTCCACTATTATTTCTTGCTCCATCACGTGAAGGAGATTAATAAAAGGTATACAAAGGAAACGTATGTATAACGTAGTCACTGTTGTTTCCATGCCATGGTCAGCCTTTAATTTGATGGATGTGACAATTGTAAATCAAGTGCGCAGGCATGATAAAATAATACATCAAGGGGAGATGTAAATAATGCACTTGTGTGTATTTCACAGAGGCTTTATGTGAGTGCATGTCTGAAACTTGAAACTGATGTAAAGCCTTTTTTAAGCAAGTATTTTGAAAGTAAATCGGAATTAAAAGTAATGTTGCACTGCCAAATCATTGCAGTTATTTGTACCTTGATTTGCTTGTGAAACATTTTTAATTGTGATTGCACCCAAAACGTACACTAAAATCGCGCTTCTATCACTGCAATTGAAAGAGTTTATTTAGGTATGTATTTATAAAGAAAATCATGCAATTAAAAGCCTTCATTTAAGCGTATGTTTTGCAATTAAATCAGATGCACTCAGAATTAAAAGTAATGTTGCACTGGCAAATCAAAATAAAAAATAAACGCAGTATGTTGAAAGTGTTTAACTTTGATTTGCTGGTGCAACATTGCATTTAATTATGAATGCATGTGAATTACTTTTACAACATTCACTTGAACAAAGGCTTTGCATGGCTTGATTTTGTTTGTAAACAGACACCTAAATAAAGTCTTTACATTGAAGTGATAGAGGTGTGATTTCATCACATGTTTTGAAAGTCAATCATGGGCACTCAGAATTACAAGTATATCATACAAATGCTGGACCTGAGTGTTGATGTACACCAATCATGTGTAAAATAGCTAACAATGACTGGCATTTGACCTCAGTCTTTGCATGCACAGCAAATGTGACTAGATAAGAACAAGATTTTAAGGCCTGTTTACTGTGGGGCTTGGAGCAGCGAGTGAAAACACGACTGCTCATGTTAAGTGCTCTTCAACAAAGAAAAAAGTAGTTCCTGAAACAAATCCTAAAATGGAAGCAGTGGAATGATAGTGTAATTGGTCCATGCTCTCGGGGAGGGCTAAACACAGGAAGAGGCATGACAAATGCATGCCAGGGACAAATGGGGAGAAAGAATATGAGAGCGACGATGGAGACAGCAAATGGGAAGCCTATGGGTGGACTGAAACCCACAAAGTATACACATGTCTCTCCGATACACTGAATGCGCTGAATGGCCGAGACCTAAACATGTGGTTCGCTTTTTTTAAACAAACTTTATTCATTTTTAAACAAATGGCAATTATTAAGGTTTTCAGTGTACATTTCCTCAGTATTCAAAGTATTACAAACCCCAGTACAGTACACCAGGAGATTCAGATGGTGGTACATAAGACACTTCATTCTGTAAGTCGTCTTGCTGTGCAACAGTCGAAGCCTGGGCTCGTGGCATTTGTTGACACTAATTTACTTCCTTCAAATCACCTTACCATCAATATAATGGTGAATAGTTCCTTCAACTATAACCTCTAACAAATAATCATCATAGGTTCCCAGTGTATCATTTTTTATGTTTGGGTGTTACACATGGGCAGATTTCACTTCTGGGGTCTACTTTCACCAGCTTCCTCTTGTGTTTGCCTTCTTCTACTCAATCTCCCTCAGAATGCATGGTGTTAACCTCGGCCTATGGACATTTTGATTGGTTGGCATATCTGTTACACTGAGGGCAATGTCTAGCCTTGGATTAGTTTAAATTATTCTCTTGTCACCTTAGTGAATGTGGCATCCCCTACTCTAGCAGTGTCCTTTTACCCTCTTCCCCCTTTTGCATCTCTATGCATCAGCATAATCGCAAGGTTGGCCAATTTCTATACATCTCACTTCCATGAATAAAGTCTTGGCCCTTCAGATGAGTTCCATCTCAGTGTTAACCAGCTTTTAGCCTGTACCCGGGCCATATTTATGAATTTACTAGTCACATTTTCCCCTTGGGCCTAGGATACAAACCTAGCATACATGTTTCTGGTATTGTCAGAATGTTTCATTTTGAACGCTTTATATTGCTCCCCGCTTCTGATCTGGTGGCTCCTTTGCGATTGCAAATAGGAGAGGAGAAATGGGATATCCCTGTTTGGTCCCTCTCTCCATTTATAAGCCCCCAGTAGCACCTGTCTGGTACAGACCCTCGCTGTAGACTCTGTACAGCAGTTTGGACCATTCGCTGAAGCCCCTTCCTAGTTTCATCTGTCCCATTACCGCATTTAAATATTTCCATCTCAGTATCAAATGCTTTTGTGACATCAATGTTCTTTAGTCAGTCAGGCAAACGATTAATGTGATGGCCAATACGCTATATATATATATATATAGTCGAGTCTCCATGTTGGTTATTGACGGTGCTGGTTCGCGCCAAAACAGCGAGACAGTCCCCCCTGACTGGGGACACTACCGCCTAAATACGGCGTTTGCGCTGGGAATAGAGTGGCATATCACAGCCCTCGTCTTTTCACGCAATTGACAAGACCTTCACATGAACCTATTTATTTTGCAAAACCTTCGCCAATCACATGAAGTAGGATGCACATATAATGCAGTGACAGAGTACATAATTATTATTGGAAGGACAAATGCTGAAAATACCCTTCCGTTATCCTCTTTTTCTATCGATTATTTGATTGGTTGGAGACTGACGCAAAACAGATGGACCCCCATTACTGCTGCGCAAATAACGGGATTTTTTTCGCATATGGGACAATCCTTAAATTATTTGGAACAACTATTATTGACATATAAGCCTTGAAGAAGTTACAATCGTAACGAAACACGTGTCGGATGTTTCCATCGTTGACAACAGGGAGGTTATATGAATAGGACCTCCGTGGGACTACTAGCGAAAGCAATACTCTTGTAGCAAGATATGTCTTTGTTTTTGGATTGTACTTTAAATATTAGGTCTCCACAATTGGAATGTAACATTGTCAAGTGTTATTAAATTGAATTTTGCAAGAATCGATCTGTTGGATTACTTGCCTGTGAGCGGTCATACTGTTGAATTGTAAACTGATTACACTATTTATAATAGTGACACAAAAACTTGAAGAGTGCCGAGGTAAATTTGTTTTGTTAGGACTCTAAGCATCTTGGTAAATTTGTGTAAATGGCATCCACTCCAGAAGTTTGCCAGGGTGAAAGTATTTAGTGTTGAGTCAACATAATACTTCTCAAAGAAGCCATTGAATATCCCTTGTTAACTCGGAACACAGAGCATCCTCTTTGTTGATTAGGTGTTAGACAAGACCTTTTGTTTTACCCCAACAAAAAAAAATCTTTAAAAATGCATACATACATGCCCGGGCTTTCAGTCCGGTCTCTTTATTTATTAGATTGTTGTACAGTCACATTTTGATTCCGCTCATCACTGCATACAGATGAGGTAATGGGTCAGCCCACTGCAGCGCTTAGTTTACTTCTGTGCGAGGGACAGCATTCTGCCTTTGCTCAATGTCATCATCCTCACTGAAAATAGTCATATTCAGTCCCAAGAATTAGCTGGTCAATGTGTCTTTAATTTACATTTTCAAAACCATTTACTAAGGTCCAATAGCTCCACAGGCACTGCTGCCAGACTCACTGCTGCTTGCAGTGCACCGCATCCTGCATGGGTTCTGCAGGCCGCACTCCTCTTTAGTTAGGCTTCTTTAAAACCATTGAAAAATGGCTCCATACATACCAACTTCGAGTGAATTTTTTTTTTTTTTTTAATCCTTGATAAAAAAAAACATTGTTAGACTTTAACAAGAACATTCGAAGGAAATCAGCATTGGCAGCCAACACGAGATTTATTAGCTTTCCCAATTCCTGCTTTAGTCTTATTTTTTAACCCCCTTCATTGTTCTGCATTGAAAGAATAGACTAAAGCTCGGGCAGGAAGGTATCACAGTGTTCTGTTTAGACATTTGCAAAGTACCTGATACTCTGATTTTGAGAATGTTGGACACTCTTTCTGGGCTATGTCAGACAATCCATCGTTTGATATTTGACATCTACCATGTTTATGCAAACATGAAAAAAAGGTATGGAGATGATTCCACAGAGTGGCTTTGTGAAGCTGGCCACTGGAGGTTCTCCTGTTTTGAGACATCAGAGCTGGGCTGTGATGTTGAGGGGACAACCAAAGTGCACTATCCATTGTTTGAATGACTAGTGCCCTCTCAGCCAAGGTTATGAGAGACTGACAATGGTGTTACTCTAACCTGTAGTCCGGGTTACACCTCTTTATACTTGTACTGCTATAGAGGGATTGCCTATTCGGTCCCTCATGTAAAGTTTGTTTAGTCTCCTGTAACTGGAGTCCTTTTCCTCCATGACGTCTGAACCCGCTTGAAGTTTGCCTACACAAATGTGTTGTTGCAGGGTAACTTAAAAATGAACAAAAGACCGACTCCTCCTGACAATGTAAAACAGCTCTTTACTGTTGCGACAGTGAGAGCCAACGTCTTCACACAAGTAAGCAGCCGGTCTTAATTTGCTGCTTCACAGACAGCTATTTTTATACAGAGTTAAACAATGGGGGTTGCAAAAGTTTAAAAAAATAAGTTACTAAACGTTTACACATTGGTGCACGTCAATTATTGAAAACATGAGGTCACCTGTGACCCTAGACTTTAGTTGAATTCACTACACATCCTTTATTGCAGTTCTAACAATGCTTAACAAATGAAGTATTCTTTTACTCATGAACGCATGTGTGTTTGGGCTGAATGCATATTTATTAGTTTGTGTGCTTTATCATTGTGCTCCTAAGACCTCTTATCAGATTCCATGTGTTCTTGGCTATTTCAGTCTCCTGCTTCTATTGTCTAATCGTCTTCCAATCTGTTGAAAACACAAAATACGTGCCTATGTGCTAAGGCCATAAATTCCTTTAAGCTAACTAAACACGAGTTTTCTTTTAACTAAGACCTTACAGGTCATGCACCCTGTTCTCAAGTAAACTCTTCACCTCTTTTTCATCAGCATAAGTTTTTGGCCTGCACTGCTCTTTTATCACGTATAGCTGTGTGACGCCCTCTACTGTTGTCTGCTGTTGCGCCATGTTTTCATATTTCATATTTTCCATAACAGTGTGGTGTATGTCACTTTGACTTGTGTGTCTGGGCATGTTGGACTCAATGTATGTGCTACACAATATAGTGCTCTTGCTTGTGCTGGGCTGCCAGTGTCCCATTGGCGCTTGCAAGAGTCATCTCTATCTCCCTTCCTCAAACCAGCTGTCTATGATCATTGGGGAAGTAGCCCAATATAGTCCCTTTGACTTCAGTTCCCTGGCCATAGTGGCACCAGTTGGACTGAATTGTGGCCCCTAGGTACTAGTGGTAAACAGGGCTGGACTGGCCGTAGCGGGCACTGGGCATTTCCCCGGTGGGCCGCCAGGGTGGGGGCCGGTTTTGTTACAGGGTCGTTTTTGCAGCATAGCTGCAATATCGGCCCCTGTAACAAAATCAGCCAAAACCGGCCCTGGCAAACGAATCGGCTGCACCCCCAAGCCCCCGGGGGGCTGGCCGAGCACTCTGCCAGGGCCGGTTTTGGTTCCCAGTCGGCCCTGGTGGTAAATGACATTAATTGGTCCAGTTAATGTCCAGAAAGCTGAGCCTGTCGGCCTGGGTCCCCACATAAAGGTTTCACAGCTGGCAATTTCCTTTTCCTCTGGCTTTTCATAATTAGAGGTATGCCTCAACTCTGAGATGGGACATGGGGAAGATGTGAGAAAGTGCCCTCTTTCTGCATGGTTGCCCCCACTTTTTGCTGAATTGCTGATTTGCTTTGACTGAGTGTGCCCTGGGCTCCTGCTAATCAGGTACCCAGGGCCTATGTTCTTTCGCTAAAACTGCATTGAAGCCTAAAATCCAATTGGCATCTCTGGCCACAAGTCAGCCCCTGGTAAATGGTACCACAGGTACCCAGGGCACTGTGACCAGAGAAGGCCTCTAAGGGCTGCAGCACTTATTGTGCCACCCTTAGAGGTCCTGTACCCTTACACACAGGACCTGCCGGCCTTTGCAGGCTGCATGTTTTGGTGCAGACCAAAGTGAAGAGTCAACATGGCACACATCTCTGTGTGCCATGCCTACAACCCACTGCCCTGGCATAGGTCAGTCACCCCTCTAGCTGGGTGCACTATACCAGTGGTGAGGGTACAGGTGCATGAGCCCTGTATCCCTACAGTGTCTAAGTCCATTCTTAGACATTGCAAGTGCAGTGCTGCCATTAAGAGTATATGGTGCTGGAAGTTTGTCATTACGAACTCCACAGCACCATAATGGCTACACTGAAAACTGAGAACCAGTGTGGGATTTAATGAAAAATGCACACAGAGGGCATCTGAGAGATGCCCCCTGAAAACTAACCCACCTCTAGTGTCCAGGCTGAGTGGCTGCTTTCAGCTGCCACCATCAGACATGTTTCTGGACCCCTGGGTCGAGAGCCTGCTGCTCTCTGGGGCCTGAAACAAAACACATCCTGGGACGAGGTGCCAAGCCTCCTTCCCCAGGATGGGCAGGGTTCACGAAGGGGAAGCTTCAAAGGCTTGCCGCCTTTGTGAGCTTCCCCAGGCCACTTGCTGCTCTCAGCAACTGGTCCCGACCCCCACTTTGGGCGGGAGAACCGGCGAGAAAAACAAGTGAGGATGAGAGGTGTGCCCACCTCTGCCAACTCCACCCCTCAGGTGGGGGAGGCGAGGTGAAGCACAACTCTCAGTCCACGCCATCTTGAAGATGGGGGGACTCAGCAAACCAGGGACAGGCTCATGCCCCACTCCCACTGGAGGGTGGCATAATAGGGGGTGTACCCACCCCAGGGAAGGGACCCATTGGTCCATGTCTTTTACCTACCTGTAACGCCCCTAAATCTAGTATTTAGGGGCACCCCTGAACCTTGCTTCCTCATACAAGAACCTGCAACAAGAAAAGAAGGACCGAACAGCCGTGCCGAAGCTAACAAGAGGAAGACGCCTACTGACTTGGCCCCAGCCCTACCGGCCTGTCTCCACCTTGAACCTGCTCCTGCGAAATCCCGGTGTGCCCTGCAGCCAGCAACCTCGAAAACCCCGGAGGACTTGCCTGCCTTCAAGCACAAAGACTTTGTCTCCCGTGAACACCGGATTTGTTAATCTGCAACCTCTGGCTCCGGCCGGACACCGCGGATCCGCCCCACTCTGCACCCGCCGTCCACGGCACGAGCTCGAGAGGGCAAACACCACGAGGAGGTCACCCCTGCGATCCTGACCCGAGATCCGGCGACCCCATACCTGCCTCAAGCCTCCAGCCGACGCGTGCAGCCTAAATCCAGAAGGCCCCCCTAACCGCGACCAGGAGCTGGTAAGAAGATCCGACCCCAAAAGGCACCCCTGCACCCGACACCCCACGGCCTTGTGTGCCCAAACCAACGGTGCCTAGCCAACCCCTAACTTCCCAACTTACCTCTCGAAGTGGTGGTCGCACCCAGAAGACCTTCGTCCCCGAGCCTGCAGTGCCTTTGCGAACCGGAGGTTTCCCATTGAAACCAGCAGGGCGCCCGACGTCGAAACAGCACCCTGCACCCGGCCGCCCTAGTGCCGCTGAGGGTGTGCTAATTTGTTTCCCCATTTGCCCTGAGCTAAAGTCCAGGAGCTTTGCTCCCAGAACCCAGTGGCCTGCTTGCCAGCAGCCACCAACCAGAGGCCCCCTATCCCCCATTGGATAACATTGGGCCTCAGCACTCTGCACCTGGCCGCCCTAGTGCCGCTGAGGGTGTAACAAGAGTGCATCCTTGACCCTGGGGGAACCCTTGTTCTAACCCCAGAAGCTCAACTCCAAAGACCGATTACTTACCTGGTAACTGTTAACTTCATTTCTCTCCATAGGAATCCATTGACTGTTTTTCTCTGAAAAATGTTCTAAGTGTGGAGTTGATTTGTATGGAAACCTGAAAAATAACAATTGTGCAAAACTGATTTTACTTACCTTTTCTCTAGGAAATGTCCCAGTGTGATATCTAGGCATATCACACTGAGTAGAAAAAGTAATCTAAAAAGTATTCTCAAAAGTAACTTACCTGTAATTTTCATTGCAAAGTCGATACAAAGTATATGTACAGCATTACAGAGTATTGCATTACCAGTAATTCAAACTGTAACCATTTCAAAGTACATTTACAATTTCATTTCAAACTGTATATTTACTGCAAAGTGTTTATCAACTTACCTGTGCCAGGCTTGCTTGGTTCTAGAAAATAAAATAACTAAAAGAATATTTTTATACAAAACCAATAGGTCTGAAGTTCAGTCTTTGAGTGTGTGAAATCATTTGCTGATTGAGTGGGTACAACAAATGCTTAACACTGTCCTCTGATACTGCCTTACTGCTCGACCACACTACCACAAATAGAGAGTGAGGTGCTATCTAACTTTTCTTCTGCCTACCTTTGGGGATCCACTGGACTCTGTGCACACTATACCTCACTTTGGTACAGTATATACAGAGCCAGCTTCCTACATTGGTGGATCAGCGGTGGGATATACAACTTTGCATTTGTTGGACTACTTGGTTACCATCTGATCACACGACAGAACTCTTAAATTGTCTTTAGAATTCTGATTTTTTCAAATTGGCATTTTTGCAAAACTACTAAAAGTCTTGTTAGGGCCTTGGTTAAGTCCCTTTAGAATTTTAGAAAAATAAAAAAGTCACTTTAGCAAGGGTTAGAGGGGTTAAAAGTTTTTTTTAACAATGTCTCAAAACAAGAACCCAGCTGTTACTGAAAATAACCACAATGACATAGAGAACTTGGTTGAGGAGCTCGACCTCACCCCTTACCTTCACTTGTCTTTCAAGGAAGTAAGGTCCCTATGTAAATTTAAAAACATAGCCATGGGTCCCCATCCCACCAAACAAAAGCTCCACGAGCTGTTGGCTGGGTATGCTAAGGACCACCCATCTGAAAATGGAGATGACCAGTCAGATGGAGAAGGAGTGGAAGAGGATGACCAGTTAGATCAACCCCCTCCACTGCTTAGGGAGAAAAGGGCCCCAGTGGCCCTGACTCCAAGAATCAACCTCTCAGTACCTAGATTCCACACAGGTGGGTCAGGCACTACTGAGGACATTGAGGACAGCCTCTATGAGGAGGACAGCCTTTTAGTGAGACTGACCAAAAGACTGGATCTAGAGACCAGGTTGCTGGCTCTAGAAAGAGAGAGAGCAGAGATGGGCCTAGCACCCATCAATGGTGGCAGCAATTTACTTAATAAGGATAAAGAGCAATCTTATGATCCTAAAATCCCCAAAGGGATTGTTCCTAAATATGAAGAGAGTCTTGATATCACAAAATGGTTCACAGCCTTTGAGAGGGCTTGTGAAATGAGAAAAGTGAAGAAGTCACACTGGGGGGCACTCCTTTGGGAACTGTTCCTTGGTAACTGCAGAGACAGACTCCTGACCCTTTCTGGGGCAGATGCTGGGTCTTATGACCTCATGAAGAGAACTCTGAGGGATTTGGACTCACAACTGAGGAATAGAATTAGATTCAGGGGGGCTCACAAGACCCAAAACCAATCCTGGATTGACTTTGTAGACTACTCAGTTAAAACACTAGATGGTTGGTTAACTGGACACAATGTGCATGATTTCAATGGACTTTACAATTTGTTTATGAAAGAACATATTTTAAGTAATTGCACTAATGAAAAGTTACATCAGCATTTGGTAGACCTAGGTCTAATTTCTCCCCAAGAATTGGGAAAGAAGGCAGACCACTGGGTCAAGACAAGGGTGACAAAAACAACCACTGGGGGTGACCAAAAGAAAGGGGTTACAAAACCTCCCCAGGGGAAAGGTGGTGAGAATCCCCAAGATAAAAAGCCTGATTCTTCTAATGGGCCCCAAAAACCTGCACAGGGGGGTGGGTCCCAAAACCCTTCCCAGTCCATTAATAGGTACAGGGGAAAGAACTTTGATCCTTTAAAGGCCTGGTGTAACAACTGTAAGAAGTTGGGACACATAACTGGAGATGCTGCTTGCCCAACCAAGAAGGCCCCTACTCCTACTACAGCTACTCCTGGGGTAGCAAGTCTCCAGATGGGATCAACAGTGTGCCAAGAGCAAATCGGGTTGCACACTGAAGCAGTTCTAGTTTCAGAAGGGGAAGTTGAGTTTGCCACTGTAGCTGTGTGGCCACCCAACTTAGTACTTACCATACCCTTGGATTATTGGAACTAGGATAGAAGCTCTGAGGGATACAGGTGCCAGTGTCACCATGGTGAGCGACACACTGATTTCCCCTGAGCAATACTTGACTGGGAAAACTTACCCAGTCACCAATGCTGACAGTGTTACCACTAACCATGCAATGGCTATGGTGACATTAGACTGGGGTTGGGGGGGTACTGGCCTGAAACAGGTAGTGGTCTCTCCAAAGCTACCAGCTGCATGTCTGCTTGGCAATCACCTGGAAACCTCAGCATGGGCTGAGGTTGAACTGAAAACCCAAGCAGCATTGCTGGAT
Source organism: Calotriton arnoldi (assembly GCA_963921515.1). Taxonomy (NCBI): domain Eukaryota; kingdom Metazoa; phylum Chordata; class Amphibia; order Caudata; family Salamandridae; genus Calotriton; species Calotriton arnoldi. The sequence goes on along the minus strand of CAWUFW010001374.1, from coordinate 2,284,961 downwards.
ATCCCTGAATTGGTGTGTGTAAAAACAAGAGCACAGAGCAAGAGACTGGGTGAAAAAGAAGCGTTGGAGCCTGAAAGTATGGCCCAACCTTCCAAGAGGAAAGGTAAGAAGACTGGGGAACCAGCTTCTGTACAGCAAAAGGATCAGGACCCTTCTCCTCAGGGAGAGGACTTGGACACCCCAGAGGGAACTGAGCCCATGGAGCTTGACCCTTACCAGGTTGAACTCTAAGGCCCAGGGGGACCCTCTAGGGAAGAGCTGTGCCTTGGACGGCAGGACTGTCCAACTCTTGAAAGCCTGAGGCAGCAAGCTGCTACCCAGGAAAAAGGAGATGTCAGTGGTACCCACAGAGTTTATTGGGAAGAGGGACTACTGTACACTAAGGCCAGAGACCCCAAACCTAGAGCCACTAGGAGAGTGGTAGTGCCTCCGAAGTACAGAGAGTTTCTCCTAACTTTAGCTCATGACATTCCCCTAGCTGGACATCTGGGCCAAACCAAGACTTGGGAAAGGCTAGTTAGCCACTTTTACTGGCCCCAGATGCACCAAAAAGTAAAGGAGTTAGTCAGCTCCTGTGTCACCTGTCAGGCTAGTGGCAAAACAGGTGGCCCCTCAAAGGCCCCCCTGATACCACTACCTGTGGTGGTGGTTCCCTTTGAAAGGGTAGGTGTGGACATAGTGGGACCACTTGAACCTCCCACAGCATCAGGGAACAAATTCATTCTAGTGGATCATGCCACTAGGTACCCTGAGGCAATCCCCCTTAGGACTACTACAGCTCCTGCAGTAGCCAAGGCCCTCATTGGTGTCTTCACCAGAGTAGGGTTTCCTAAGGAGGTGGTTTCAGAGAGAGGTTCCAACTTCATGTCTGCTTACCTAAAACACATGTGGAAAGAGTGTGGAGTGCAGTACAAGTTTACTACACCCTATCACCCACAAACCAATGGCCTTGTTGAGAGATTCAACAAGACATTGAAAGAGCATGATTATGGGGCTCCTGAAAAACTCAAAAGGAGATGGGATGCCCTCTTACCCTGCCTGCTTTTCGCTTACAGAGAAGTGCCACAGAAGGGAGTAGGGTTTTCCCCCTTTGAACTTCTATTTGGCCATCCTGTGAGGGGACCACTCTGTCTTGTAAAAGAGGGTTGGGAGATGCCTCTCCAAGCACCCAAATAAGATATTGTGGACTATGTGCTTGGCCTAAGGTCCAGAATGGCTGAGTACATGGAAAAGGCATCCAAAAATCTCGAGGCCAGCCAGGAGCTTCAGAAGCACTGGTATGACCAAAAAGCTGCACTGGTTGAATTTCAACCTGGGCAAAAGGTGTGGGTTTTGGAGCCAGTGGCACCAAGGGCACTCCGGGACAGATGGAGTGGCCCTTACCCTATCCTAGAAAAAAAGAGTGAGGTCACCTACTTGGTTGACCTGGGCACAAGCAGGACACCCAAAAGGGTTATCCATGTGAACCGCCTAAAGCTCTTTTATGACAGGGCTGACATCACCATGCTGATGGTGACTGATGAGGATCAGGAGACAGAGAGTAAACCTCTCCCTGACCTCCTCTCATACAGCCCAAAAGATGGGTCAGTGGATGGAGTTGTCTTTTCAGACACCCTCTCTGCCCAACAGCAGACTGATTGCAAGCAAGTCTTGCAACAGTATGCAAAGCTCTTTTCCTTGACCCCTGGTCAGACAAACTGGTGTACTCATGATGTGGACACTGGTGACAGTTCACCTGTCAAAAACAAAATCTGTCGACAGTCTGATCAAGTCAAGGAAAGCATCAGAGCTGAAGTCACCAAGATGCTGGAGTTAGGGGTTATTGAACCCTCTGAGAGCCCCTGGGCCAGCCCAGTGGTTCTAGTCCCCAAACCTCATCCACAGGCTGGAAAGAGAGAAATGAGGTTCTGTGTGGACTATAGAGGGCTCAACTCTGTCACCAAGACAGATGCTCACCCTATCCCAAGAGCAGATGAGTTGATAGACAAATTGGGTGCAGCCAAAAGTACCTTTGACTTAACTGCAGGGTACTGGCAGATTGGCATGGCCACAGGAGCAAAAGAAAAGACCGCATTCTCCACACCTGATGGGCATTAGCAGTTTACTGTTATGCCCTTTGGTTTAAAGAATGCCCCTGCCACCTTCCAGAGGTTGGTGAATCAAGTACTTGCTGGATTGGAGTCCTTTAGTGCAGCTTATCTAGATGATATTACAGTCTTTAGCTCCACCAGGCAGGATCGCCTGATCCACCTTGGGAAGGTTTTAAATGCCCTGTGAACTGCAGGCCTAACTATTAAGGCATCCAAATGCCAGATAGGGCAGGGAACTGTGGTGTACTTGGGCCACCTTGTTGGTGGAGGGCCAGGTACAACCCTTACAGCCCAAGATCCAGGCCATCCTGGGCTGGGCAGCTCCAACAACCCAAACCCAAGTCGGGGCATTCCTTGGCTTGACTGGGTACTACAGGAGGTTTGTGAAGGGATATGGGTCCATTGTGGCTCCCCTCACAGAACTCACCTCCAAGAAGATGCCCAAGAAGGTAAACTGGACAGTTAGTTGTCAAAAGGCTTTTGACACCCTGAAAGAGGCTATGTGCTCAGCACCAATTCTCAAAGCTCTAGACTATGCCAAGCAGTTCATTGTGCAGACTGATGCCTCTGAGCTAGGGATAGGAGCGGTCCTATCCCAGACCAATGATGAAGGCCAAGACCAACCTGTTGCTTTTATAAGCAGAAGGCTTCTCCCCAGGGAGCAGCATTGGAGTGCCATTGAGAGGGAGGCCTTTGCTGTGGTTTGGTTCCTGAAGAAGCTGAGACCATACTTGTTTGGTACTCACTTCCTAGTTCAAACTGATCACAGACCTCTCGGATGGCTAATGCAAATGAAAGATGAAAATCCTAAGCTGTTGAGGTGGTCCATCTCCCTACAGGGAATGGACTTTGTAGTGGAACACAGACCTGGGACTGCCCATGCCATTGCAGATGGACTTTCCAGGTTCTTCCACTTAGAAAATGAAGACTCTTCAGGGAAAGGTTAGTCTCATCCTCTTTCGTTTGGGGTGGGGGGGTTGTGTGAGAAAGTGCCCTCTTTCTGCATGGTTGCCCCCACATTTTGCTGAATTGCTGATGTGCTTTGACTGAGTGTGCCCTGGGCTCCTGCTAATCAGGTACCCACGGCCTATGTTCTTTCCCTAGAACTGCATTGAAGCCTAAAACCCAATTGGCATCTCTGGCCACAGGTCAGCCCCTGTTAAATGGTACCACAGGTACCCAGGGCACTGTGACCAGAGAAGGCCTCTAAGGGCTGCAGCACTTATCGTGCCACCCTTAGAGGCCCTGTACCCTTACACACACACACTGCCTTTGCAGGCTGCGTGTTTTGGTGCAGAACAAAGTGAAGAGTCGACATGGCACACATCTCTGTGTGCCATGCTTACAACCCACTGCCCTGGCATAGGTCAGTCACCCCTCTAGCTGGGTGCACTATACCAGTGGTGAGGGTACAGGTGCATGAGCCCTGTACCCCTAGAGTGTCTAAGTCCATTCTTAGACATTGTAAGTGCAGTGCTGCCATTAAGAGTATATGCTGCTGGGAGTTTGTCATTACGAACTCCACATCACCATAATGGCTACACTGAAAACTGGGAAGTTTGGTATCAAACTTCTCAGCACATTAAACCCACACTGATGCCAGTGTGGGATTTAATGAAAAATGCACACAGAGGGCATCTTAGAGATGCCCCCTGAAAACTAACCCACCTCTAATGTCCAGGCTGACTGGCTGCTTTCAGCTGCCACCACCAGACATGTTTCTGGACGCCTGGGTCGAGAGCCTGCTCCTCTCTGGGGCCTGAAACAATGCACATCTTGGGACGAGGTGCCAAGCCTCCTCCCCCAGGATGGGCAGGGTTCACGAAGGGTAAGCTTCAAAGGCTTGCCGCCTTTATGAGCTTTCCCAGGCCACTTGCTGCTCTCAGCAACTGGTCCCCACTGGTTCTCACCCCCACTTTGGGAGGGAGAACCGGCGGGAAAAACAAGTGAGGAAGAGAGATGTGCCCACCTCTGCCAACTCCACCCCTCAGGTGGGGGAGGCGAGGTGAAGCACAACTCTCAGTCCACGCCATCTTGAAGATGGGAGGACTCAGCAAACCAGGGACAGGCTCATGCCCCCCTCCCACTGGAGGGTGGCATAATAGGGGGTGTACCCACCCCAGGGAAGGGACCCATTGGTCCCTGCCTTTACCTACCTGTAACGCCCTAAATCTAGTATTTAGGGGCACCCTGAACCTTGCTTCCTCAGACAAGAACCTGCAACAAGAAAAGAAGGACCGAACAGCCGTGCCGAAGCTAACAAGAGGAAGACGCCCACTGACTTGGCCCCAGCCCTACCGGCCTGCCTCCACCTCGAACCTGGTCCTGCGAAATCCTGGTTTGTCCTGCAGCCAGCAACCTCGAAAACCCTGGAGGACCTGCCTGCCTTCAAGCACAAAGACTTTGTCTCCTGTGAACATCGGATTTGTTCATCTGCAACCTCTGGCTCCGGCCAGACACCGCGGATCCGCCCCACTCTGCACCTGCCATCCACGGCCCGAGCTCGAGTGGGCAAACACCGCGAGTTGGTCACCCCGGCGATCCTGACCCGAGATTTGGCGACCCCTGACCTTCCTCAAGCCTCCAGCCGACGCCTGCAGCCTAAATCCAGAAGGCCCACCTAACCGCGACCAGGAGCTTGTAAGAAGATCCGACACCAAAAGGCACCCCTGCACCTGACGCCCCACGGCCTTATGTGCCCAAACCAACGGTGCCTAGCCAACCCCTAACTTCCCAACTTACCTCTCGAAGTGGTGGTCGCACCCAGAAGACCTTCGTCCCCGAGCCTGCAGTGCCTTTGCGACCCGGAGGTTTCCCATTGAAACCAACAGGGCGCCCTACGTCGAAACCGCACCCGGCACCCGGCCGCCCTCGTGCCGCTGAGGGTGCACCTTTGGTGCTAATTTGTTTCCCCATTTGCCCTGAGCTAAAGTCCAGGAGCTTTGCTCCCACAACCCAGTGGCCTGCTTGCCAGCAGCCACCAACCGGAGGCCCCCTATCCCCCATTGGATAACATTGGGCCTCAGCACTCTGCACCCGGCTGCCCTAGTGCCGCTGAGGGTGTAACGAGAGTGCATCCTTGACCCTGGGGGAACCCTTGTTCTTACCCCAGAAGCTCAACTCCAAAGACCGATTACTTACCTGGTAACCGTTAACTTAATTTCTGTCCATAGGAATCCATTGACTGTTTTTCTCTAAAAAATGTTGTGTGTGTGGAGTTGATTTGTATGGAAACTTGAAAAATAACAATTGTGCAAAACTGATTTTACTTACCTTTTCTCTAGGAAATGTCCCAGTGTGATATCTAGGCATATCACACTGAGTAGAAAAAGTAATCTCAAAAGTAATCTCAAAAGTAACGTAAAAGTAACTTACCTGTAGTTTTCATTGCAAAGTCGATACAAAGTATATGTACAGCATTTCACAGTTTTGCATTACCAGTAATTCAAACTGTAACCATTTCAAAGTACATTTACAATTGCATTTCAAACTGTATATTTACTGCAAAGTATTTATCAACTTACCTGTGCCAGGCTTGCTTGGTTCTAGAAAATAAAATAACTAAAAGAATATTTTTATACAAAACCAATTGGTCTGAAGTTCAGTCTTTGAGTGTGTGAAATCATTTGCTGATTGAGTGGGTACAACAAATGCTTAACACTGTCCTCTGATACTGCCTTACTGCTCGACCACACTACCACAAATAGAGAGTGAGGTGCTATCTAACTTTACTTCTGGCGACCTTTGGGGATCCACTGGACTCTGTGCACACTATACCTCACTTTGGTATAGTATATACAGAGCCAGCTTCCTACAGAAGATTTCTGGGATTTTTGTGGGGGGAAAATGTATTTTCCCCCCACTGAGCTGGAAAAAAATGAATAGGTGTCAGGTGACCAGTTAGATGGCAACATGAAGGCGTTCACAAGATCATGTTCAGCACCGGTAGCGGTTATATCCAACTCCCTTTCACAAGCCATAATGTCTTAAGGACAAAAAATAAGTGTAATCTAGAGTGGATTTGTGGGGAAGGCCTGACTAAACGTCATGAATCCCACTAATGTTTTTAGGACTCTTGGCCTGATGTATCATTCTGCAGCTTTCAGATAGTTTGCACCAAATTTGAATCAAATCTTTGCAACTTGGCCAGCATTTTGTGATGAGTCCGAAGAAGTGATCAGTCACTTGCAAGTGTATATTCGTAAAGGGTTGCAAAACTTCTCCTAAATATTAATGAAGCAGGTCACATTTTGTGACTCTTTACAAATGACTGTAAACTCATGGATGGAGGTGTGCAAGGAAAAACAGACCTGCCTGTCTCCGTTCACACATCAGGATTTGTTTTTAAATCAGTCATGTCCCTTAAAGGGATGGGCTCTGCTTTTAATTAAAAAATCTTGACATGCTGGGAAGACTTTTGGAGGGAGGAGGGAGCATGCAGTCTATGCGCTCGTCTGATGCCGTCGTACCCAATTTCTAAAAGGGAAGCTGTGCAATAGTTTCCTTTTCTTTTTTTTATTCCTTTTCTTTTTCTTCTTTCCCTCCTGTTCACATTGCCCCATGTCTTCTCTTCTTTCTTTCTCTAGTCCGATTCTTCTGCATATTGTTTTCACTTCTTGTCCTACCTGCTGCTTACTTCACTCTGTCTTTTGTTTCCTTCCCCAGGAGTGCTGACCGGGTACAGTTCCACCCTCTGGATTGGGCTGAATGATTTTGACATCAATGGTGGCTGGCAGTGGTCTGACAGTTCTCCCCTGAAGTACCTCAACTGGGAAAGTGGTAAGCTAAAGACTGATTCACATGCATGCAAAGTATTTAGGGCCACATGCATCATTGAAAATACCGGTCGCAAAGGGGCAGATTTGCAGAATCTGCCCCTTTGCGACCGGTATTTTTGCGTTTGGGATGCATCATCCCAAATGCAAAAATCGCAATTTAAGTAATCGCTAAATTTGCGATTTCTTAAATTGCGATTGTATTTAGGGAATCGCAAATTGCGATTCCCTAAATGCAGTGCATTAACAAAAAAAATATTGCGATTACACAATTAAGAAACGCAAATTGCCATCAATTCCAAGTTGATGGTAATTTGCGAGAACTTTGAAAAATGTTGCACACATACATGCCCTTGGGGCATGTGTGTGTGTAACATGTGATAACAGTGCAATTTCAGGAGTGCATCAGGGTGTCCTTTTGGCACCCTTGAAATTGCATGCGCAATTTGCAAGTACCTATTTGGTACTCGCAAATTGCGCATGCAATTCCCATTGATTCCTATGGCCCTCTAGGCCCATAGAAATGAATGGGAAGCAATTCCTCAATTGCGATTCGCAATTTGCGAGTCGCAATTAAGAAATGTGTAGGAATCGCAATTTTTTTTGCGATTCCTACATGCATAAGCATTTGCGATTCCTAAATTGCGATTTCTTAAAAATCGCAATTTAGGAATCGCAAATGCAAACTTTGATGCATGTGGCCCTTTGATCCTTAGAAGTTTGCTGTATAGGGGGGCTCAATTCCATCCAAGCCCCCCCCCCCACCTCATCAAAGGAAATTGAAAAAAACTCCCATACTGCTGAACCAATATAAAGTTCACTTTTCAAGTTTCTCTTGCAAACGCTCCAAAGCTTCGGACATTAAGCATTTAAATACCTTTCGATTCCAGCCACTCACGATTGTGTGTCTAAAACAAAGCTGCAGAAAATTAATTAGTGAGAGGAAAAGAATAAAAACTCTACTGAAGTCCCATCCAAAAACCTTCACGTAAAATGTTGTTTCCATACCGCAATAAAAGGGCTAACCACATACGCAATGAAAGGTGTCCGCCTTCATCCTTGGCCCCGAGATTGGTATGAGGTCAATGCTAAAGTGCTGAGGCGTCTACAGACCAGTCCATTGTGAACTTTCTTGGTGTTCCGACAGCAGCGGCAAGAGAAAAATAATTTGAATATGTTACAGCTGTTTAGCCTACAAAGCTGAAGACCTTGAAATGGGTTTGCATCTAATTTATATGTATAGTTTATGCATTTTGAACACTCATTTTGTTGCTAGATATTGATGTTTTCACAAAATATTAAGAAATGCATTCTAAAGTTATGGCCAATCCCAAGCAATAGATTTTCCCAGATAGGGGTCTCTTCCTACAGTTCTCCTTTCCCAACCAATGCCTTTCCCTCTGACAACATTCTAAATTGCTGCTTCTACAGACAGTAAACTATTATAGTTACTCCCCCTTGGTTTACTTCAGATTTATTTGCTAAAAACACCAGATGTTTTTGTATCTTTAGTTGGTATTTCTAAGTGCAGTTCCTAAACTTTTCGATTTCCTCAACATACAAACAAAATTCTTTTGTCAAAACATGACAGTGCAGATTGGCTTGCTCAAGTTTGTTTATAATTATTATTATTATTATTATTATTATTATTTAACTTTATGCGTTTAACCAAACAAATGTTTATATTTTAGTTTGTTGAGAAGTCACATTTAGCACTCTAATGTTCACCATCAAATAATAAAAGCTGAGATCCTTAAATGCAGCCATATAAAACTGCCTTCAGCCTTGTAGCATCAGCCAAAAATTCGGAAAACACACTGGGGATAGGGTGTGTCATTTGGCACACAGCTTGTACGTTGAGCCCTGTTGCTGGGCTTAATGAATTAACCAGATTTGTGTAGTGATTTAAATATGCATAATTCTACCAATCCAAATTTATATACAAGAATCCGTTATTTCATGAGATTTTTCCATTCATTCATTTGGGTATAGCTTTATTTGTACATTGATTTTTTTAGGTCCTATTGTATTTTGGGAACGACATTCATCAGGGAGCATTTGTTATAGACCAAATATCTTTCCTTGAAATTTTATGCGTGAACGGTTCGAACCAACTGTACTCTGCAGTTGCTTCATACAACAGGAATGATGTCGCTGCAGGCTACCATCCGTTCTGACCACTCACGTCTATCTCATCCTTATTAAAGAGCTGTTCAGAAGGAAATCTGTGGTTTTCCAACAACCAGACACAGAAAAGAGATGATTTGACTGTTATCGTTGAGCTGCGGGAATCAAAGTTTCATTGGGGTCTACATATTGCTCATGAAATAAAGTCGCAAAGTGATTTTTGTGTGGGCTGTTAGGCCACTGCTACTATAAGTGAAGCACCACGTTAGAAAACCGAAGATGAAAACGAGTAAGGAAATGTTCTTATTGTACCTGTTTTGTACGCTGATAAATATGTTTACGATTTAAGAAATACAAATAATTCTTTTGATATAGACCAAAAAAGCAAATGAAGACTGTTTGTCAGAACAACTCCGCTATCAAGAGGGAAACGGCGAGGTTTTCAAATTTCCTCTACACCTTAATAAAGAGGGTTCGCTTCGTAAGAAAAAAGGGAGCTTATTTCAAAACTTTGCTGCTTGAACTGAGAAGGTCTCCCCCCTAAAGTACACTGACCTAATATAGGGATTACCATCAAAATGCAAGCCTCCATCGATGTTGAAGATGACCTGTATATCATCTGCATAGATAAAGAAACCTAAGCCAAGCTACTAATCATGCCAGTGAAACTATATACAAGTTAAATAGAAGTAGAGAAAATAGAGATTCCTATGGAACCACCATACATCAGATTTTTAGTATTAGAAACAGCCTAATCCAGGGTGACCTGAAACCACCTGTTTGTCAGAAAACTATAAAACCATTCCAACACCATGCCAACAATGTCAAATGGCTTTGTAGGATTTGTTGAATGTCAGTGAAAGACCCAAAACAATCAATGCAGCAGGCATATCGCAGTCTGTGCACAAACTCAAGTCGTCCAAAACAGCTGTTGGCATTGTTTCAGTTCTGCACCCAGAATTGAACCAAAAGGCCCTTGTAAATTTAGAATTGAACTCAGTGGTTCCTTCAGTATTGAGTCAAACAAGAGAATCCTCTATTCCAAATACAAATCATATAAGTTTGTGATGGGAGAAGGTGACGATAGGTGGAGTTCATAGTTGGCGCTTGGAAAGACAATGACAGAACTTATCTTCTAGCCAACTGCTCGCTGATCATGTTCAAATCAGTCATGCCTCACCCCTCCAAGGTGGGTCCTGCAAGAGCCAGCATTTCCCACGGCTCCCTGCCCTAGCGCCTAGGACTCTCAGAATGTAGGCTCGTTTTTTGTTTGTTGTATTCATATTTTTATCATTGGAAATAAGAGTGTACAACAAGAAGTACTTGGTGAACAGAAATACATTATCACAGCAAAATGAATCCAGAACCACGGTCCACTCTTCGACTGTCATGGTATTGCTATTGGGCATTTATACAGCACACAGTCAGTCATTGTTCTGGTAATGCACCCCTATTCTTGGTCCAGTGGTGACTTTACAATTGATTCTGAGGTTGATATTGCAGACCGGAGTCTGAATAGATTTTTTAAAACAAGCCATTACTAGGGTGAAGGTTGATTTTAAACGTGCATTCTGCATAACCTCAGCAGTGCCTTATGGATTAGATACAAACGTCTTGCAGATTTCAGTATGCCAAGGCAGAAGAGGAAAACCACATTTAATCCATATCCAGTGATTATTTTGCTAAAATAACCATCTCTTGCTCTCCATACCCAGCACTGGTGGTAGTCTTTAGCCTAACTTTTCCTGTCTGTGGCTACTCTTTGAATGTCCAGTACACTAATTTACCACATACCCATCATTTCTGGTGTGAAAACTATTTCTGGTTCTAACTTTTGGATTAATGTACTTGTCTCCTCTCCCCACTCCTGCTCCCATCTCCTTTTTCAGATCAACCTAGCAATTCCAATGAGGAGAACTGTGCAGTAATCCGGACCGAGTCATCTGGCGCCTGGCAGAATCGGGACTGCGCCACAGCGCTGCCATATGTGTGCAAGAAGAAGCCCAAAACTGCCACTGACCCATTTTCCACCGGTGAGCACCTTTGAATGCTGTTGGAGTGGAGGAGGAGCGACCAAGAGTGAGATAGGAAGTGTGATTGATTCAGCTTACCAAAGAGTTGTGGTTGCACTCTGACTAATCAGAATGCAACGTTTTGCAAGTGTGCACCTGGGAAATAGTGGCCATGCTCTGTCATGTGCCCATTGCTCTTTTTCTTTTGTAGTTCTTGCTTTTCCAACTCTTTTTCTTTTCAAAATGTACTCTTCATGCAATCAATATCTGGACTCAGTGTAAGCTCATTTGACAATATGAATGTTTTGGAACAACCTTACCTGTTCTGGTAGGGAACAACTCTGCATATGTTATGTCACCTGGCCCTGGAAGCTCACTGATTGAGGATTTTACATTTGCAGGCACACAGTGTATCCAAATTGGAATGATCGGGTACTCAGTGGTTGAAATTCAAATCCTGTTATCCAGTGCAAAAAGCAATGCATGGGCGCACACCAACCCAGATACTTCACCTAAATTATGTGGCCCTACCAGCTATCCTAACATTTGAGGTCCACCTGCCATAACAGATATCCATATTCATAGTTAATTACTATGGAATTCCTTATCATTGCTCCTGCAACTCCAAGGCAACTGGGGGTGGGGAATAGGAGATGAAAAACAAGGTTGCACTACTTCAAACTGTAAATAGACAAATGGAAGGGTTTAGCATGCTAATCTATACATACCAAAATTCAAGACATCCAAATAAACTCAATTTGAAGGTCGCGGTACCTGTTATGATGCAAAGGTGGTCACATCCTAGAAGAAAGAAATTATTCAAAACCCAAATCCAAGATCCAAATAACCGTACTTCTGTGAACCCAGCAGTCAAAGGTAGCAATGTTAAATATGCCTTCTACTAAGTTAATGTAGAGATCTCTCTCTAGCCTGTTCGGTTTAGGAGGTTTGTTTCTAAGGAAATTTCCTCACATTTTACTGTTTAGTCAGTAAAAAGTTTATTAGAAATGTAATAGTCTGTGAATCATATAAATTACTGTCAAGGGGATTCCCCCATAAATCAGCAATGGAGCCAAGCTCCTTGAGAAAAGACATGACCCAAATAATACTCTATGCACACAGTTCTAGTATTGATCATGTGACTAAATTCTCACCAAGTGTGCAAGCAGGGGCATAGCTGTATACATGAGAATTAGTAGATGTTCTTTGAATCAAATGATTTTGGCTTAGCATGCTGGGTTGAAAATTTCATATCTTGGGTGTCAGGAAGCAACACATCTAAGCCTTACCTAGCCAGTAGGCACATATATCCTGTTATAGTTACACTAATACATTTATGCCACCAAGAACAGCAGTAGAGAGTGCAGAAGGAGAAAAAAAGACTGGAAGCTTGAAGCATGTTCTGCATTATACAAACAGGAAGAAATTGAGGATCCCTGGACAGCATGGATAGAGTTTCTTTGCTGTTACAAAAGTAAGCCATGATTTCACGGCAGCTGTGGGCATGTGCGCAGATTACTGATGAGGATGTTAGTAGAAGAGTACTTCTGTTGTCATTAAGCAGCTGTCTGGCTCAAAAGGATCCAATGGAGTGAAGGCTGTTGTGAAGACAGGGTAGCCTGAGGCTGACCCCCTGTGTAGAGTGATCCCTAGAGGTGTTTATGAACGCAGCATCTTCCATATTTTCAGCAAAGAAGCATGTGGGACCTTTCATTGCAGCTTCATGAGTAACCCCTTCATTACATTGAAACCCCTCCCTCTTTCGTGGTGCCCTTGATGGGTCAACCTCCTAGTAACCATTCTTGAGAACAGATAGCCAAGTTATTGACCCTGACACCATGAATCTTTGCATGGCATTTCTGACTTTTGGACTGAGATTGTGTTAATAAACTTTGTAGCAAGCCAGAAGAGTACTTAAGTCTTCCGATACTGCCTAAGCCCGCCTAGAATAACATTGGTAATTTGACCAATGCTAAAGAAAATTATGTGCCTGGTGCAGAAATGTTGTACAATATTTTGTGGTCATATCTCTGCTCCAGAAGGTTCTAGCACAATCTTGCATTCAGTATGTGTCACATTTGGTAACTCCTAGTTTTGGTGAATTATAAATTAAAGTACCTTGTTGTTACCCAATTAATCACTGGCTGCTCATCCAGTTTATTGAGAGTTATTTACTGAGTCACCCGGAACGTGCATTTCTAACCTGTGCTGCCTTCTAGAGTAAGGATCGTCTGCACACCTTTCTACTCCTGGAGATTTAAGTGCCTAAAGGGGTGACATTGTGAAACTATTGGATTATATTGGTATTGAGGATCCTGAGATACAGTAAAACTCAACATCCCCAGGAAAAGCGCATACTTCCCAGCAACCAGGACGATAATGTAGCTAGTTCTTTATATAGTGGACCAAAAAGAGATGCACTGTGTAAAGAGTCCAGGCAAAACCTAGTTGGTTTACAGAGGCACAAATGATAACCCAAATGCTCTTTTATGGTAGTGTGGGCAAGCAGTTAGGCTTATCAGAGGGTAGTGCTAAGCATTTGTTGACACACACACAGAGGCCATGAATGAGAGACACAATCAAGAATAAATCTGAGACCAATTTAGAAAAAGAAGTCATATTTTAAATACATTTTGATACCAAGAACTTTATCAAGTAAGTACTTTTTAAAATATTGATTTTAGTACACTTAAATGCGCCTTTGCACACTGTGCTTTCCTATGGAAGAAAAGGCATGTATAGCATACAGTTATTTGCGTTCGTTTTCTGGGGTTCTCCTTCAGGACATAGTGTTGTAGGGGGCAAGGTCCAAAGCGCCACCTGCCCTGGGGCGCCTGGTTACAGAGGTGCTGGAAAGCTTGGGAGCTGTGCGCGCTTTGCTGGGGGAAAGCAGGGGGGCCACTTAGAAGCAGGCTGTGGGGGGGACCTAAGGACAAGTCCGGGAGCTCCAAACGGGTGGCTCGGGTCACAAGGGTCCTCGGGACAAGGGAGCACAGTTGGTTTATTGGTACCCAGGTTGGGGCCCTCGGGTGCAGAGTAGAAGGGTCGGCTGGGCTCTGTGCACTGGGAACCTTGCTGTTGTTGGTCTCACCAGTTGAGGGTGCAGAATCGGGACACCTGGCCCATCTGGAAGTGGGTCTCTTTGCTGCTGACATCCCTCGACGGCTGCTTTGTCTTGGAATCGTGGAGTCCCTACTGGACTCTCGCGGTCTCTGCTTGCGGCAAGGTGTCCGGTACCCCGGGTATTGGTCCTTTGCAGCTGTGCTTTGTCCTGGTGTCCTCTCACTTGATCTGACCTTCAGGAGCACAGGGCCCTCTTCCTGGGGAGCTGCTTCATCGGGCTGGTCGGGGGGCTGCAATTCCGTAGACCGGACTTTGCATTTCGGTGCCTGATCGCTGCAGGGGAGTAGCTCCTTTACTCCAAGGGAGGTTGCTTGGCAAATTGCAAAGGCTGGCATTCTCCTGGAGTTCTTGGAAGCTGGTCAGCTGCAGGACTAGTCGCTGGGTTGGGATTGTCAAGACTTAGTACGGCAGGCAGGGTTTGGCGCCAAAAGTCCACATCAGTCTTCAGTTCTCGCTTTTTCTTGTGGCTCTTGGTGTCCTTCTCTTCTTGATCTGGTGAATCTAAGTTACTGATGTCAGGGGAGCCACCTAAATACTCAATTTAGGGGTGTTACAGGTAGTGGTCAATGGGCTACTTACCGTTAGGGTGCCTATACCCTCTAAATGACCATTTGTTGTGGGAAGTGGGCATAATCCTGACCCAGAGACCCTAATTCTGCCAAAACTAAGATGATGAAATTTTAAAAGTGATTTCCTCATCAGGTAGCCCACCTTAGGGGTGGTACCAACCTGAGATGGGACCACGCATCCTGACTAGCTAATTTCCCCACCTGTCCTGATGCCAAATGAGCCCAGGCAGGGGGTTGTATTTCCCCTGTCTGGGGAAGCCTTGGGTCGCATATCGAAGGCAGCAGAGGCCTTTGAAGCCTCCTGCCTTGATATGCTGATCACTTAGCATCCTGCTTGGAGGAGGTGACAACACCTCTGGCCGGAACAGGCATTGTTTCTGCTCTCAGAGAGTGCGGACTCTCACCTCTAGGGGTCAGAAACCGGTCTGTGGTGGCAGGCTGGTCTACACCAGTCAGCCAGAGCACTAGTATTCGGTAGGTTTTCAGAAGGCATCTCTAAGTTGCCCTCTGGGTGCTTGTATTAATAAATCCATCAGTGGCATCAGTGTGGGCTTATTAATGCGAGATGTTTGATACCAAACATCTTTGGTTTCAGTAAAGCCATTATGTAGCTGTTGATCTCGTGAAAACAGGTGTCCAGCACATGTACTCAAAATGGCTTCCCTGTTCACTTGTAATGTCTAAGAATTGACTTAGACATTACAGGGGCATATCTGCTCATACAGATATGTTCACACATGTAGTATAGTGTCTTAGGGCTGTAAGGCTTGGTATAAGGGTGATTTACCTATACTGCATGCAGTATCTGCAGGCATGGCACACAGGAGGGTTGCCATGTCATGTCTTCAGTTTTCTCTGCACCATGGCACACAGTCTGCAATGGCAGTCTGCATGTTGGTGCTGAGGGTTCCCTTAGGGTGACACAATACATGCTGCAGGACTTGGGGACTCTTTTTAGCCTCCTTGCCCTAGGTACCAGGGGTATCATTTACTAGGGACTTACAGGGGGTGCTCAAGGTATTGCCAATTGGGGAAACAGTTGTACAGTTTATGGAAAGAGATATGGCACTGGGTACCTGGATAGCAGGAGCCCAGTGCACTTTCTGTCAAAATTGCATCAGATACCAGGCAAAAAGTGGGGTGACCATGTCAAAAAGGGGCACTTTCCTACACACAAGAAAAGTCTTCACGCCATCACTCTGTGATGCACATGTGAGTAAAGTTAAGCCTGTAGGAGATTGTTGATTTCCCCTCTTGGGACTTTCTAACCTTTTTGCTAGAGGTGTTTGAAATTTTCCATTGAGGAGATGAGCATCAAAAAGGCAAATTGTCCACCTCAAGCTGTCAGATCAATCAATCAATCAATCAATCAATCAATCAATCATGTCACTTATAAAGCGCACTACATACCCGCGAGGGTCTCAAGGCGCTGGGGGAAGAGGGGGGTGGTGCTGCTACTGATCGAAGAGCCAGGTCTTGAGGAGTCTTCTGAAGGCCAGTAGGTCTTGGGTCTGTCGGAGGTTGGTGGGGAGGGTGTTCTAGGTCTTGGCGGCGAGGTGGGAGAAGGATCTGCCGCCGGCGGTCGTTTTCCGGATGCGGGGGACTGTGGCGAGGGCGAGGCTGGTCGAGCGGAGCTGGCGGGTGGGGGTGTAGAAGCTGAGTCGTCTGTTGAGGTAGGCTGGTCCGGAGTTGTGGAGTGCTTTGTGTGCGTGGGTGAGGAGCTTGAAGGTTATCCCCTTGTTGACAGGGAGCCAGTGCAGGTCTCTCAGGTGGGGTGTGATGTGGCTGCATCGGGGGATGTCGAGGATAAGACGTGCAGAGGCGTTCTGGATGCATTGCAGCCGTCTCAGGAGCTTAGCCGTCGTTCCTGCGTAGAGGGCGTTTCCGTAGTCCAGCCTGCTGGTGACGAGGGCCTGGGTGACTGTTTTTCTTGTTTCGGTGGGGATCCACTTGAAGATCCTGCGGAGCATTCGGAGGATGTTGAAGCAGGATGAGGAAACGGCGTTGACCTGCTTAGTCATGGAGAGGGTGGGGTCGAGGATGACCCCTAGGTTGCGTACGTGGTCGGTGGGTGGCGGGGCTGTTCCCAGTGATGTTGGCCACCAGGAGTCGTCCCAGGCTGAAGGGTTGGAACCAAGGATGAGGACCTCCGTCTTGTCCGAGTTCAGCTTCAGGCGGCTGGTCCTCATCCATTCGGCGACGGCCTTCATTCCTTCGTGGAGGTGGGCTTTGGCGGTGTGAGGGTCTTTGGTGAGGGAGAGGATCAGCTGGGTGTCGTCGGCGTAGGAGATGATGTTGAGGTTGTGCTGTCGGGCGACGTGGGCGAGGGGTGCCATGTAGATGTTGAACAGCGTTGGGCTGAGGGAGGAGCCTTGGGGTACGCCGCAGATGATCTTGGTGGCCTTGGATCGGAAGGGGGCGAGGCGGACGCTTTGTGTTCTGCCGGAAAGGAAGGATGTGGTCCAGTCCAGGGCCTTCTCTTGGATCCCGGCGTCGTGAAGGCGTGTTCGTAGTGTTTGGTGGCAGACCGTGTCGAAGGCGGCTGATAGGTCCGGGAGGATGAGGGCTGCTGTTTCTCCGTTGTCTAGCAGGGTCCTGATGTCATCGGTGGCGGCGATGAGGGCGGTTTCGGTGCTGTGGTTGCTGCGGAAGCCGGACTCGGAAGGGTCCAGGATGTTGTTCTCCTCGAGGTAGCGGGTCAGTTGTTTGTTGACGATTTTCTCGGTGACCTTCGCGGGGAACGGGAGCAGAGAGATGGGTCGGAAGTTCTTGAGGTCCTTGGGGTCTGCCTTGGGTTTCTTGAGTAAGGCGGTGATCTCGGCGTGCTTCCAGCTTTCCGGGAAGGTTGCTGCCTCGATCATTATTTACTCTTTCACCTTTTTTTCGCTGATTATAAAAAATATATAAATACAGGAACACAATTCTATGTAAAACAAAATACCTCTCTTCTTGTTTGTAGACTCCTGGTCTGATGTGAAGGTCACCTGTGAGCCCGGCTGGCAGGGGTTCCAGTCCAACTGCTATCGCTTGAATATCGAGAACAAGAGCTGGCAGGAAGCCCGCAAGATTTGCCAGCGCAGCAATGCTGACCTGGCGAGTATCCACACCCTACCTGAGGTGGAGTTTGTGAGCCGGCAGATCAAGGAAGGTGAGTAGCCATTGTTTTCCTCCAATAATTTCCATGTGTTCATCGTAACTTTCGAGAAGGTGTGAAAAGTGCTACTTCTTTCACCTGGAAGCCTGGCGTTGCACTATGTCTGCCGGGTCTCATCTTTTCCCTCCTTGTGATCTAGTCAAGTACTGAGATTTACACAATTTGGTGTCAGTGCTCGAGACAATGCATCACTTCATCTTGTATGGTATTGAGAAATGTAGCACTAGCAAAATGCCGTGCTCCCCGTGACCACTCAGTGATTCAACTGCAGTCAACCTCAGCTTTCCTCAATCCTGTGTGTATCCATCTGACTAACTAGATCCATTCACTCATTTTTTTAAGCCGTACTGACATAGTCTCTGATTTAATCTCATACACATATATCTTTCTGGTTTTCTGTTCCCTGAAAGATCTTACACAGCATTGTATTCCTGGTCTGTGGTTCATGGGACGCCTCAGAGCTGCTTTGTTTCCTTGTCTCTTGCTACACAGGCCTTCAGGGTAGGTTGATTTTCATCTTAGCTGGTCCATGAGGGATGCCAGCCAGGTGTTGTCTTTATCTGCAGCAGTGCTGGTGTTGAAGAAAATGTCAGTGTAGAAAACTGGATTTTTGGTACAATACACCCCTCCCCCACTTTTTGCCTGGTATTAAATGAAACGTTGACTCAAGCGTACTGGGTTCCTGCTAACCAAGTCCCCAGTACCAGTGTTCTTTCCCTAAAAATGTACAGTTGTTCCCCAATTGGCAAAACCTTTAGCACCCTCTGTAAGTCCCTAGCAAATGGTACCTTGGTACCTAGGGCCTGGGGTACTAAAGACGGTCCTTAAGGACTGCAGCACGAATTGTGCCACCCTGAGGGACCCCTACCAAGCACATGCAAGACTGCCATTGCAGGCTGTGTATCTTGGTGCAGACAAAAGTGAAAACACATGTCACACATCCCTGAGTGCCATGTCCCTTACACTGCATGTAATATTTGTAAGTCACCCCTACAGCAGACCTGACCGTCCTTAGGCAGGGTGCTTAATATTACGTGAGGGCATACCTGCATGAGCAGATATACTCCTGTGCTGGTCAGTCCTATTACTGCCAGTATAAGTGACCAGGGAAGTCATTTTAAAACGTGTGCTGGACACTGGTGAAAACGAGTTCCCCAGCTACCAGATGGCTTACCTGAAAATAGGGATGTTTGGTATCAAACATCTCATATTGGTAAACCCACACTGATGCCAGTGTGGGATTTATCAATACATGCACCCAGAGAGCACCTCTAGCTAGTCAGATAGGCATGCCACCTCCAGGCAAGTACCATCCCTAGGGTGGGCTACTGTGAGGTGAACACAATTTTTCAGAAGTAGCCATCTTTGTGATGGCATACTTAGGAATTCTGGGACAGGGTTATGCCCACTTCCCACAGGAAGTGGTCAAATATGGGGCGTAGTGACCCCAAGGGTAGTAGCCCATTGGCTACTACCTTACACACCCCTAAAAGCCCCTATATTCAGTATTTAGGGTAGTCCCTGGCACCAGAGAAGCAGATCCTGATGACATACGAAGGAGAAGGACATGAAGAGCCGTGAAAGCAGAAGACTGAGGAGAGCCCCTGACTGGGCCCCAGCCCAGCTGACCTGTCTTCCATTCTCCGTCTACTCTGCTCCAAAGACAACTCATCCTGTAGCTGTGTTCCTCCGAAATCCTGGGAGGACTGCCTGCCTTCAAGAAAGACTCCAAACCTCCCGTGAAAAGCTAACCTGTTCTCAAGTAATCCAAAGAAGAAGATTCTGAGGCCTCCAGAACCGCCAAAACCCCTACACCTGAAGCAACAACTGCATCCGTCGCCTCCGGCCGAAGCTGAGGTGGGCCAACTGTGCCAACCAGGTTCCCCAGCCCTCCAGAACCTGAGTCCATTGTGGTTTCACTCCTCCTGGACTCCCCAACGTCGCCTGCAGCCTCTGCACGCAGCCCCCCTCGACGGCGACTGCTCTGGTAAAGAAAAACCCGGTGCCTGAGGACACCTCTGCACCCATCGCCCCTGGGCCTTGAAGAAGAGGACCAAAGGTGTTTCCCTCCCGGTCCCTGAGCATCACAAGGCTTAAGCCCACTTGCTGATTCAGACCGACTGGCTTACTAGCCAGAGTCTTCAGTCACTTTTCGCAGTGACCAATCTCCATTGAAACCTATTGGGCACCCAACGCTGTTTTGCACCCTGCACCCGGCCACCCTTGTGCCGCAGGTGGTGTACTGCTGGTACTGCCTTCGATCTTGCCCACCACTCATCTTAACTCCTGGAGATTGGCCTTGTAAGTTAAAGTACTGTACCTGTTTGCAGAACTTGTTTTTCCTTCCTTAGGATAACATTGCAGAACTAAGAAATTGCACTAAATGTCCACATTTTAAAGTGAATAGTATTGTTATTTGAAAACATATTTACCTGAACGATTTTTCTCTGATGCCTAAACATATATAAAGATACTTGCTATTTTTAGAAATTGGTGTGGATCTCCTCCTTGAGTCGTGTTATTATTTATTAATCATTGTGTGTATTTGCAAATGTCTTGCACTCCTCTGTGTTTAAGCCTAAGGCTACCCCCTAATAGAGCACTTTGGGTTTGCATCGCAAACCCTGTCCACTAGTAAGTGTACCCCTGGACTCTTTACACAGTATATCAGATTATTTAAATATCACATAAAAAGCCAGCTTCCTACAGTCCGAGTGGGACGGGTATGCCCAGACGTGGGTCCTGTGCTCTCCATGCCACTGGAATCAAGCTATCCTGGCTGAAGAGGGGTGAAACCCCGAAACCGGTCCTAGGATGCTTGTTTCCAGTCCAGGGAGGACCTGGCTTGGCAGTTCGGGCTGGACTGTTCCCATGAGGCACAGGGTCAAGACTGATTTGCATATGGCTGGGTTCAAACTGGAATGGCATGGTGAGCAAAAAACGATGGATTTAGGCCCAGATCTCTGTACTGGGGTGAATGTATGACATTGTTCTGCATTCTGTCCATCAACTGTTGTTTTTGCAATTGTCACCCCGAGTGGGACGGGTATGCCCAGACGTGGGTCCCGTGCTCTCCATGCCACTGGAATCAAGCTATCCTGGCTGAAGAGGGGTGAAACCCCGAAACCGGTCCTAGGATGCTTGTTTCCAGTCCAGGGAGGACCTGGCTTGGCAGTTCGGGCTGGACTGTTCCCATGAGGCACAGGGTCAAGACTGATTTGCATATGGCTGGGTTCAAACTGGAATGGCATGGTGAGCAAAAAAACGATGGATTTAGGCCCAGATCTCTGTACTGGGGTGAATGTATGACATTGTTCTGCATTCTGTACATCATTTGTTCTTTTTCCATTTGTCACCCCGAGTGGGACGGGTATGCCCAGACGTGGGTCCCGTGCTCTCCATGCCACTGGAATCAAGCTATCCTGGCTGAAGAGGGGTGAAACCCCGAAACCGGTCCTAGGATGCTTGTTTCCAGTCCAGGGAGGACCTGGCTTGGCAGTTCGGGCTGGACTGTTCCCATGAGGCACAGGGTCAAGACTGATTTGCATATGGCTGGGTTCAAACTGGAATGGCATGGTGAGCAAAAAAACGATGGATTTAGGCCCAGATCTCTGTACTGGGGTGAATGTATGACATTGTTCTGCATTCTGTCCATCAACTGTTGTTTTTGCAGCTTCCTACAGTCAGCGCCCTGATTTGGAGTTAGTCTGCAGAATGCATTTATTAAACACAACAGTGATCACAGACAGGACCTCCAAAGGGGAGTGCGTTACTTACATTTATACCCAAATAGAGAAGTTTGCTAAGTAAGGTCATATGGGTTTAGGTTTTTTTCTTCTAGCGGGCAGTGGCCAAGCATTACGTCATTTGAAACAAAGAAACTCAGAATGACTGACCTTCAAATGTATCAGCAGAAGGACAAGTCTTCTACAAACACAGCATTTTTCAAAATTCATGCTTCAGATGCCAAAATATGTCACCTTCTGGCTATGAAGCAAGCGCTTCTGGTTAACAAATTTAGAGGGCTGCAGCAGGCTACACACTAAAATGTTAGCATAGTAATCATTTTACAGCGGATTCTTTACCTGATGTTTAGTTCATGGTAGGTCCTGCTGCTGGTTTGATTTCCAGGATATTTATCCTTGGCATGCCCAAGTGTTGTTTTATTTTCATAATCACATGTGTATGAGAGGTCTCAGTGCTGGTCTTATTTCCTGGTCTCCAGTCCATCTCAACACTGATTTTTTTTTTTTCCCCACTGTTCATCCATACTAGACCTCAGAGGTGTTTTGAATTACTGATCTCTTGTCTATGGCGATTGTAGTGCTGGTTTGTTTTTTTAGTCTCTAAGTGCCATCTGTTCTTGTTTTGCCACAGATCTGGTGTGCTTTGCTGGACTTTGATCCATGGGTTACCTCTTTTTTGGTTTTATTTCTTCGTCTCTGGTCCATGGGAGACCTTATTGCTCATTTGATTTCCTGGTTTCTGGTCCGTAGTGGATTCTGAAGTGGTTTGTTTTTTTGACTCTGCTCCATGCGAGTCCTTGATGCTGCTCCCATTTCCTGGCTGCTGCTCCATGGAGACTACAATTCTGGCTTGCTTTCACTGATACATGGACACATCTGCTCCATGGAGACTACAGCGTTGGTTTGTTGTCCTGACCTCTGATCCATTGGAGACCTTATGGCTTGTCTGAAGGTATTGATTTCAGTATCATTGGAATGTCAACTCTAATTGTATTGGTTTGATTATTAGTCTCTGGTACATGAAAGGCCTCACTGCTTGCATGGTTTTGGGGTTTCTGGTCCATTGGAGATCTCAGTATTAGTCCGATTACTCAGTTTCTAGTCCATGGAGAACATAGTTCTGTTTTTTTTTTTCCAGGTGTCTGGTCCATAGAGACTTCACTTCTGGCTACTGTGGACCATAGACAAGGTCTCTGGTCCATGGATGCCTCGGTGCATTTGCCATCCAGGTCTGAAGTTTGTGGGCGACTTCAGGGCTGACCTGACATTTGTCTTTGGTTCATAAGGACATTGCTGTTAGTTTGTTTTCCTGGTCTCTGGTATAGGGAGGCCTCACTACTGCTTTGATTTTCTGGTCTCTTGTCCATGGTCTGTCTCAATGCTGATCATACAACACTGATTGCTATTGAAACCAGAGTACTCACTGCTGACTAATAATTGATCTCTCTTCTTGTCACAGATGTAAAGGAACTCTGGATTGGCCTGAATGACCTTAAGCTGCAAATGAGTTTTGAGTGGTCGGACGGCACTCCGGTGAGGTTCACCTATTGGCACCCCTTTGAACCCAACAATTTCCGTGACAGCCTGGAGGACTGCGTCACCATCTGGGGCCCGGTGAGAAGCAAAACTGGACATGCTAGACTATAGAAAACTCCTTAATATTTATGAGTAGATATTTCCCCCCTCCTTATTCTGTCTCCACTCTCCACCTAACACATTCCCAAGAGCACCTCAACCTCCCTAACACTTTCTTAGTATTCGATGTATTTGTGTTCCAAACCCCCCCAACCCTCCCATAGAATCCATTGGTGTTCAAAACCTCCCAGAGATTCCCTCTTACCCCCGCCCAGCCCTTTGTCAAACACTTTTACAATTTAGAGTGGTCACAAAATAGTACTATTAAGGGCCCAGTTCTAGAAATCCGAGGCAAAATAACCCGTTGTAATCATGTGAAGAAAGTAGCACCTTAACCAGTTTGATCTCTTTGGAAAGTGTACCTTCCAGGCAATTGAAATATGTTATTCAGTGGCTGCTGTCAGAAGATGGAATCAAGTTCTAAGTTATCTGCATCGTGCATAAAATGTACTGCCAGAGAAGCATGGTTAGATGCAAAATGTTGTCTCAATACATTCCAAGATGGAATCTCCTGTCAGTCACATCTCATAGCAGATCATGCAATAAACCTGCAATTGGCAAATACATGGAACTATTTAGAGTAGCCTTTTTCTCATCCACAGATCTGACACTAACAAAAGATGAATAACAGTAGATAACTGGATTCCTGCTACTCCGCAATCCTGGATTTTTGATTTGATCTGTACAGTGCACTGACATATCCTTGCGGTGATCCGCAGTGCTATATAAAACCAAATAAATAAATAAAGCATTAACTATTTATCATTGCTGAAGGGGTTTATTAGTATTGTGGCGCTGGGACACCAAATGATAAATAACAGCATCCACACTGCATGCTGCCTAGTACCTTCTTTCTGCCTCAGAATCTAAAGAAAAAGCCTCACATGCCACCTTTGGCGTATTGTGTTACGTTCTGTGGGCCACCTCTTGTATATTGTTAACAATTGTATAGAACGCATCTGGTTATTTATGTCTGGTATTTGAGGCCTCATGTGTAGCATTGTGTCCTGGATTGGAGATGGCTGAAAGACTGACATACTTGTATAGCAAGACCATGGAAGTGAAGTGAGGCGGCATGGGTTCCAAACCCATGATGCTGTGATCGCTTTGTGTACACAAACTCTACCTTTTTACATGGTTCTTTGGACTAGATGAGCATCCCATGAGTGAATTACAGCCTTTGCTTTCTCTACAGGGTCGACTGCTCACACTGATTGACTGCAACACTTTCTTCCTTCGGTGCATACAACTTTGTATCTCCTTAAGTAAGATAGGGGTGCAATAATTTTGCAAGTTCTTTATCAGCACTGCAGTCTCCAGAACCATTTTTAATTTAGTTTTATTAGTGGTGTTGAAGTATTACCATCACAGCAATGCAATAAGAATATCAAGACATCTCATACCACTCTGGTGCTAGAAGGAAAAGGACAACTGCACAGTTACTACAAAATATTTTGCGTTATTATAATGTATTCTAAATTAAGCAGTATTAAAGGAGTACCACAGACTGGCAACTCCATATGATATATGTCCCATTAAATATCTTGGGATCAGAACCCATTGAAACCGAGTGCATCAAACTACTGTAAACGGCTACAGCGAAAGAACGCTCTGATGGAACTTCATTGTACAGCTGCATTGTCATCCCCTTGCCATTTTTACGCCTTAGGCCCTTGACGTAACAGAAATGCCGTTAGCTTAGCAGGGTGTAAAATGATTGCCTGTACCCTTGCACTAGTTACTTTCTCAAATACTGCATCGTAAACCTCCTCATGACTGTCACAAAGTTCAAATTAGGAAATCCTTGGATCCTGTGTTGCCGAAAGGACAGCCCCCGTCTCAAGGCTGCTGCTGTCAAGAATATTTTGTGAACTCCATCTTCCTAGAATATTGTAAAAGTCATACCTCTGTCATTGTTGCCAACTACTGAACCAAGAGTTAGCAGTCTTGTCATATTTTTCAGTTTTGTTGGGATAGAAGGGCACACCCTTGGGGCAGCAATCATTTCCTTTTGATATATGGGTTGTGGCATGTGAATGCATTGTGGTGTAGTGCTCTTTAAAGCGGTGAGTCTTCCACTATTTCATAAATTGGAACTGCTTTGGGGCAGTCTTGGTGGATATGTGGATGTTCCAGATCCTGGGTGCATAGATGGAAAAGGGCTGCTGTCTTGTTTTTTCCTGTGGTCTGATGGTATCCTGGCTCCAGGTGTCCCGAGAGCCAACAGAGATGATAAACTTGTCTGCAAGATATGTGGGGTGCTGGTTGTGATGGTTTTGTAAATGATGCAGCTCGTTTGGAAGATGGTGCTGGCTGGCAATGGGGGCCAATGGAGTTCTATCAGAATGGGGGTGATGTGATCATATTTCTTCAGGCCAATATGAGATGTGCTGCGGCATGTATAATGTCCTTAAGGAGGGCCAGTGTGAAGCTTTGGAGGCCATTGAACAGGGCACTACCACCATCCAAATGCAAGAATAGCAGTTCTGAAGTTGTTTCTGGAAGAAACGGTTTGACTTTCTTTAGAATAGCTGGCCCCCGGGCATTTTTGTTTATTTTACAATGTTTTCCTGGGGGGGGGGGGGGGAGAGACTGTGGCCCAGGGCGAATCCAAGTGAAGTTGGGGTTCGAAGCCAGCCATCGAACCAGCAGTTGGCATTCTTGTCATATTTTTCAGCTTTGTCGGGATAGAACAGCCCATATGTGGATCAGCAGTCATTTCCTGGTCGTTTAATAAATACCTATGTATATGGTGCTTCTAAACCTCGTTTGTACTGTATCTTGTTTGTGGTGCTTTAAGATGTGAATTCACATTAGTAGACCTCATCCTAGAATTGAGACCAAAAATTCTTAAGGCACTCAACCTGTTCCTCTGCTGTTTTCTTACTTTTCAAATCGTTCACTGAACAGAGGCAACCTTCTATTGGTCTCAGTCATTCTCACCTCAACTTCACCTAATTTGTACTCAAAAGACACCATCCTTTTATTTCTAGCAGCTGGTGGGAAACTTTGTGCCACACTATCATTATGTTTCAACATGTTATAAGTACGTGTTGTGCAGTCCCAATACTGCTCAGTCAAGTTGGCTGAGCTGCTCTGGATGTGAACCTCTTTTTAGGTCTCGCGCCTAGCGTTGCAGTGCGTAGCACTGCTCGCGCAGCGCGAGACCTCTTGTATGGGCTTCAGAAAGCTAACCACACGCTTGTGCGTGTGGTTTTGCTTTCGTAGGCTGGCATTGGCTGTAGCGTGCTTTTTAAAAAAAAAAAAAAGGCACGCAATTGGGCAAAGGCGGGCGCATGTCCTGCCTTTGCTCCGCCCATTCCCGTCCGTGTTTAGGACGCGCATCAGCGCGCGGCACAGACGACAGGCTCCCCCGCCCCCCGCTCCTCTGTGGTGCGCGCGCACCACAGGTTTCGATTCCGTGCTTGTTTCTTCAGCAGGGAGGCAACCGCAATTGCACTGCTCTGCAGTGATGTGCAGTACTTCAGCAGTTTTAAGCTTCCAGGAAGGTTTTTTCTTTACCGTTTGCTGTGTCTGTGTGTGCCCTTTTTGTAGCTTTCAAATTCGTGGTTTCTGATGACAGGATAATGCTACGGGTGTTGCTGTAAAATTGAGGGCGGTGGTCGAGCTCGCGATTTTATTTAGTGCTGTTAGGGATGTACGTCATCATCGTCATAGTTTAGGGTCCCAGTGGGCCTTACTACCTACCAGCAAGCAGTTAATGTATAGCAAGCAGGTGGCGTGGCGATGAAGGCTGTACGCTCGTGGCCGCGGGCAGATAGTCCAGTCACACAGCTGTTCCATGCATTCTGGCGCCATCACTTAGGTATAATAAAATGATGAATCTTACGCCAATATTTCTTTCCTTGCATAGGAAACGAGCTGTCTTTCGCTTTACAAAAACATGCTAATTCGGTGAATATTAAAAATGTGAAGTTTCTCACACAGTTTATTTCTTGCAGCTGTGCAGTAATCCCATTATAAAGGCGTACAGTTTCACTTCATTGGCCAATCATAACTATATACACTATTTGTTCCATCCGTCCTGTGGGTCTTAAAGGCCGGCTCAAATCTGCAGACGAGTAATCGTCCGTTCTATGCATAGTTCTATAGGTACATCAACATATATGTAAAATTGCCCTTCCTTAGTGGACATAAGCATGCTTCATTACACAACATCCATAGCCTATCTATTTTTAAAAAACTATAGCAAACATTACCCATTTTAAAACATATAATGAAAACCATATAACCCCCTGGACAAAATGAACTGAACATCATCTGCTGGCAGTAACCCACTACATACCTCACTGTTGGGACTGTAATCACGACACTACAAAACATCGGAGTCTTCCAAGTTCTCTGCGTGACTTCATTTGGGGTCTTGATTCTAAATCTGTTACTAAAAATCTTAAAGATGGATAAGTTACAGATTTCAGTCACCCGACACCAAGGGTACATCTTCCAGTTACTGTTCGGATCTTCAGCCCTCAATTTATTAGAACGGAAGTAAAAAGTGGTTTAATTACAGAGACTACTCGCTTAGCCCCCTTGATTACATCTGCAGTGAATATTGACTCATTCTTTCTGATCACAGAGGTTCACCTAACGAGTCTAGCACACATCATTGCAGTTACACATCTTATTTAGTGTAGCCTGTTATTTATAATGAAATAAAGACATCTTGATCAAACAATTAATTAACTCCCTGGTATAAAAGACAGCATAATATTAAAATTAAGTACTTGGACTTTCAGACACATAACTAGTGTTTAGTAATCACAACTGTAAAGCTTGTTAGCGAGTGACGAATAGGAAGGGTACTTGTGCTTCACAACATCATTTATACACCTTAGATTGAGGTGGTCAAATGTCAACTTTTAGGAGTTCATATTCTTGCTTCTATGAGGAAATTTTCACTCGTAAATGCATTTCCTCATACCAGAAATGTCAACGGTTTGTCTTAATATCAAAAAAAAAAAAAAAAAAGTTAGAGTAAATTTCATGGGGTAGGTATGGCCGTTTAGAGGCTGGGGCTTCAGGGTAAGCACCCACAAACTTGGAGTTTGGAGATTTTCACAAATTCTCTGCACGTTCTTTGCCACCTTGAAATACTGTCAAGGGCAGTAGTAAATCCTTATACAGGGTAGGAAAGCTGAGTTCGACCAGCAATAAAGCCTCATAACTCATGCAATGACTCAATTTGATCTTCTTACAATTTTAGCCCAAACAGGAACCGATCTATAGTAGTGTATGTCAACTTAAAAGTATAACTCATGGCAAAACAATGCTAACATTTGGAAGTTTCAGAGGAATAAGACTTACAGTTAGTTTGAAAATGGGTTCCTCTGTAGACGTGTTATTATTTTAAACAAAATACCAGAAACTAAAATCAGTAAATCAAGTCGGAGACACTTTTCCCCTCTGCACAATGTATGCCCCACTCGCAGTTATCTGTGCCAGCCTTCCAGTAGTGTCTGACCTTTCTCTCCATTCCACAGCTGTGTTGATGTAAACAAGCACCAGATGTTTTCTAAACATTCGTTTTTACCATCTCAAGCGCGGGTGAGCCCCTATTGACTTTTTGAAATATTTTAAACCATCACCCGCAAAAAGGACCATGTCTTCACAGGGGTCTAGCAAAGAAATGCTTCAAGCCACATTAGCAAAATCAGATATTTTGGAAATTCCAGCTGCATACAAAGAGTCATGAAATGTTCTTATGAGGAGGGGGGAGAGATTTTACAGTGGAATTGTTTTTTAAAGATTTTGCTAAAGCGCCACTTTTGTCCAGAAGTTATGAAATTGTTGCTTTTTCCCCTAGTTAGTATCTAATGCCATTTTGAATGGATTTAAGTTTGTTCAAAAACATTACTACTTAACAATGCTTATGACACCTTCAGATCAAGTGAAGCTGATTTATTAATAATTCACGCAGTTCGTATGGTTCTTGTACTCTGAAATGTTAAGAAAATGTTCAATGGATCTGATGTTCAGCACACTCCCAGTGTTCATACTACCCCTGCTTAAGAACATCCTACCACCACAGCGTGCATCACCAAGAGCCTGAAAAAATATGACCACATCACTCCCACCCAGGTGGAAATCCACTGGATTTGCTTACTAGCCCACACTATCACAAAAGCCAGCTACTTCCTTTACAAAGGCATTATAACCTGCACCCTCCCCAACCATCTGGGTGACAAGTTTACCATCTCAAGTGGCTGTTGCCAAACTTGCAGCCAGGAAACTATCAGACTGGATGAGGAAGTGCTAAAAAACACACTAGGTAACTGGCCATTTCCATCTATCCACCCAGGATCTGAAAGGACATCCCCTTATCCATCACGACTGTCCCACCCCTGCCCACCTTGTTAAAGGACACTACATCACAGCACAAAAATAGTCCACTTCTATCTCAGAACTTAGCTATCCCTGCAATTGCTCTTTGGAAGTATCTTTGCCTTTGACCCTGTAGTGGTGTTTCCTGTCAGATAGTATATATCAATCTTGTGTTCGTAGGAGCAATAAAGTTTTCACCAGTACCCCAGAAGTGTGTGGTTATTTATATTAACTTGTCTGTTGGAGTTAGCAAAACTAGTTTTCCTTTTACAAACCCATGCCCTCCATCTTTGTCAACCTCTCCTCTGGTCGGAAAGTCTTATAATGGATTGTCATTGGTCAGTCGTCATCATTAAGTAAGGTTCCATAAGGCATTGAACACCAGGATGCTGTCTTCCATATTCATCAAACAAAATAATGATTCTTTTTTAGTAATTTAGTTCCTAACAGCACTAGACCCCCACACCCAACCAAATACTTGAATCAGGGATCCTAACCAGACAAAGGCAGTGATACCGGTTAACCTGTGACGCAAGATAATTTCCATTCCTATAAGATTAACTTGATCCAGTGATCTTTTTCGCTACTACAGATTCCAAAATGTTTTTTCCTGAAAGTACTTAACACTGTTTCCTCCATAATTTAATGTAGGGAAATAAGTGTTGGTTCTGACTCAAGAACTCGGATTTATAGGATCTCTTTAAAACCCCAATGTTGTCATAGGAATTGCAGAATTTTACAAGAACATAGGTATATATCACTCAACAATATATTATGGCGTCAGCCATTCTGCCACTTATAGAGAGTGAGTGTTGGTGATGCCGGTCTATATGTTCATAGTGCAGCAGATGCACTGGTAGAATTTGGGATTTACCTTTCTGTTTCCTTGTCTAGCAGATTGAACTAGATGCCTCAGTACCTGTCTTGACCTTTCATTTCATCTATGAGCCATTTGCTCAGGCATATTATCTAAACTCCAGAGAGGAATGCTGACCTCCTTGTAAAGACCTACTCAGAATACCCAGTGATTCAAGGGTGGGTGCATCATGGAGAAGGTAAATCCCAGGATTATATGCCTCAGGTCTAGGTGGGCTGCCTTTCTTGGAAAATGAATATGTTTAAAAAACATTGTTCCTGCTCTAGTGCTAGTCTGAGACACACGTGTTAAGTTTTTGGGTGCACTGCCACGCAGATCACTAATCCATTCACTATAAAGTAGGTTGCACCAAGCACCTATATTGCAAGTAACCAGATCACCCCCATTTTAAAATGAATAAAACCTTCTTTCTTTCTGGTGGCTTTTTGGTTTTCTGATAATATTAAAATGTACCAATTAGCACAATATCAAACATTATGATTAACCGAGATACTTGATAATAATGGGCTCCATTTTGTTTCTAGCTGGCTATTGCAAACACTGACTTAAGCCATTTTTAGGTCTCGACTAGGCAGAGCTTGCACTGTCTCTTCAAGACATGCTGTATTCAGGACATGTGCATAAAGCTCTGCCTACTTCCTGCCCATCTTTTTAATTGGCTCCTGTACCTGTCCTTTGTAAATGGTGGCTTTTCATTTGTCATTAGGCTTTGTAGTCCCTCCTTAGTACCGCCCTGTCTCTTTTTGTAACCTCCCATGAGGACACCCCCTATTACATGTGTTGTTATGCCCTAGGTTTTAATTACAGCCTCAAGGCACTATTTTCTTAAAGACCTTTAGAGAGGACACTCACTTGGTCCTAAACATGGCTGGCAGTGGTTACTTTACTCGCTAGCACATCTCACATTTATATTAGACATTCTATAAATTTCCCTTCACCAGCTCCACATAGAGTACAACCTAATCGGATTTAATATAATAATTATTTTGTCACATTTCAAAGCTATTAATTGTATACATGGACATAGCTATTTGAATTTGCTAGTGGTACTGTCTTGCATGCAATGCATGATAGGAGTACCATGTGACCAAACGTTTGATGCTCACTAGGGACCTCTAGGCGCAGCTTGCGGTACTGCACCTACACATCTATATTAGACCTTTTATAAATTTCCCTTCATCAGCTCCACATAGAGTATAACCTAACCCGGAATTAATAAAATAATTATTTTGTCACATTTCAAAGCTACTAATTGTATATATTGAATGTACTGTGGTACTGTCTTGCATGCAATGCATTATGGGTAGGGTGGATTTACCATATCTTCAAAGTTTATGATGCCCACTAGGGACCTCCAGGCTCAGCTTGGGGTACTGCGCCTACACATCTCACATTTATATGAGACCTTCTATAAATTTCCCTTCATCTGCTCCACATAGAGTACAACCTAATCGGAATTAATATGATGATTGTTTTGTCACATTTCAAAGCTATTAATTGTATATCTGGACATAGCTATTTGAATGTACTTGTGGTACTGTCTTGCATGCAATGCATTATGAGAGTACCATATGTGACCAAACGTTTGATGCTCAGTACTGCACCTACACATCTCACATTTATATTAGACCTTCTATAAATTTCTCTTCATCAGCTCTACATAGAGTACAACCTAATCGGAATTAATATAATAATTGTTTTGTCACAACTCAAAGCTACTAATTGTATATATGGACATAGCTATTTGAATGTACTCGTGGTACCATCTTGCATGCAATGCATTATGGGAGTACCATATGTGACCAAAAGTTTGATGCTCACTAGGGACCTCTAGCCGCAGCTTGCCGTACTGCACCGACACATCTCACATTTATATTAGATCTTCTATATATATTTCCCTTCATCAGCTCCACATAGAGTACTACCTAATCGTACTTGTGGTACTGTTTTGCATGCAATGCATTATGGGAGTACCATATGTGACCAATAGTTTGATGCTCACTAGGGACCTCTAGGCGCAGCTTGTGCACTGCACCTACACATCTATATTAGACCTTCTATAAATTTCCCTTCATCAGCTCCTCATAGAGTATAACCTAATCCGGAATTAATAAAATAATTATTTTGTCACATTTCAAAGCTACTAATTGTATATATTGAATGTACTGTGGTACTGTCTTGCATGCAATGCATTATGGGTAGGGTGGGTTTACCATATCTTTAAAGTTTATGATGCCCACTAGGGACCTCTAGGCGCAGCTTGCAGTACTGCACCTACACATCTCACATTTATATTAGACCTTCTATAAATTTCTCTTCATCAGCTCTACATAGAGTACAACCTAATCGGAATTAATATAATAATTATTTTGTCACATTTCAAAGCTACTAATTGTATATATGGACATAGCTATTTGAATGTACTCATGGTACCATCTTGCATGCAATGCATTATGGGAGTACCATATGTGACCAAATGTTTGATGCTCACTAGGGATCTCTAGCCGCAGCTTGCGGTACTGCACCTACACATCTCACATTTATATTAGACCTTCTATAAATTTCTCTTCATCAGCTCTACATAGAGTACAACCTAATCAGAAATAATATAATAATTGTTTTGTCACATTTCAAAGCTATTGATTGTATATATGGACATAGCTATTTGAATGTACTTGTGGTACTATCTTGCATGCAATGCATTAGGGGAGTACCATATGTGACCAAAAGTTTGATGCTCACTAGGGACCTCTAGGCGCAGCTGGCGGGACCTCACCTCCACATCTATATTAGACCTTCTATAAATTTCCCTTCATCAGCTCCACATAGAGTATAACCTAATCCGGAATTAATATAATAATTCTTTTGTCACATTTCAAAGCTACTAATTGTATGTATTGAGTGTCTTGCATGCAATGCATTATGGGAGTACCATAAGTGACCAAAAGTTTATGATGCTCACTAGGAACCTCTAGGAGCAGCTTGCGGTACTGCACCTACCACATCTCACATTTATATTAGAACTTCTATAAATTTCTCTTCATCAGCTCCACATAGAGTACAACCTAACCTAATCCGGCATTAATATAATTCTTTTGTCACATTTCAAAGCTACTAATTGTATATATGGACACAGCTATTTGAATGTACTCGTGGTATTGTCTTGCATGCAGTGCATTATGGGTAGGGTGGATTTACCATATCTTCAAAGTTTATGATGCTCACTAGGGACCTCTAGGAGCAGATTACGGTGCTGCACCTAGACAAGCAGTGCTGGTGCCTTGCTCACTAGGGACCTATAGGAACAGCTTCTGGTACTGCACCTTTTATTTATGTTTTAACACCCAAAACATAAATAAAAGGCATTGTCATTTACAATGCCAATAGCTCAAACTCGTGTGAATGCGAGACCTATTGCATTGCAAATGCTTGTTTCTGGTTGGTATTTCTCCAAAACAGCACCCCCAGATCTATCACCCTGAAACAGTTTGGAATATTTCTATTTAAAAATTATTAATAAGCATATATACATACACATACTAATACCGGAAGCGGCGGAGCGCCATTGCGCTCCAAATCAAGGGGGGAGTTTGCCAATCAGTCAGCGTTCTCCGTTACTTCTTCGCTCTTACTGTGCTTATGTAAACAGGCGCAGACTCCAGTGGACTTGCTCAATTCATTTATTTAGTAAACAGAGATTGGTCCTCCATGACACGTGTGTGTGTGTGTGTGTGTGTATATGTTAGGGTGACCAACCGTCCGTAAATTTCACGGACCGTCCGTAATTTGGACCTCACGTCCGTTGTCCGTGAGGATCCTTTTTACGGACGCCTTTTGTCTGTAATTTTGGGCATTGCAGGGAACAGCACTGTTCCCTGCATGAAGCCTCAACTCCCTGATGGGGCCGCCTTGCACTCCTCCTGGGAGCACAAGAGCAGCCTCATCCCGCCCTTTGTCATTCTGTATGCGGCTGATGATTGCCACATACAAAATGACAATGGGCCAGTCTGGGCTGCAACGCATGTGGTGAGCCTCCCTCAGCCTCTGTCTAGGGCAGGGCATTCTGCCAGACAGAAGAAATGTTCAAAAACGCCCATGCTGCTACATGAGAATCCAGTTCAAGAAAAGAAGCTGGTGAAAGAAGTTAAAAAGAAAAGGCTAGAGTTCTTTCACAGTCTCGCCATTTTAGAACTGATGCATTTTCAATATTATATTCAAGGAAGCAATGATTGCTGCTTTTTTATTTTATGCAACTAGCAACCATTGACAAAGCCAATAGTTCTGGCTTGTTGCAGGTGTAACGTTACTTGTTGTGTTATATATCTGGATACAATGACAGAAGAGGCAAAATACCAGTCAGGCGGTACACTATACTAAGCACAGATTTTTAGCTTAGGTGTTTTAAGCCACGCCCTTAATTACATCGAACACCCCCTTTGGAGAGACCCCCCAGTTTTTTCATCCCACTTAAAGCCCTGGAAACACCATGTCAGTCACCTCATGGCCTGGCACTGTGCATCATGCATGACTCATGACTCCGATTGCCTATGTGCAAGGGCATAGTGAACCCTACCCCCACCCCACCCCTTGCTTTAGGACCTACAGCAAGGGTGAAATTCTTGATGGGCCTCTTCTGTCTGCAACCCTGCAGACAAAGGCTCAGCTCATAATTAATATGAAAAGGTGGCTGAGTGAGTAAGTGAAGGGATGGGTGGATGGCTGGATAGATTAGTGAAAGGGTGAATGGATGAATGAAAGGGTGAATGGATGGATATTGAGAGAAAGGATGGATGGATGAGTGAGTGGAAGGATGGATGCGAGAAAGGGTAAAAAGATGGATGTATGGGTGGAAAGGTAGATGGATGGATAAAAGGGTGGATGGATGAGTCGAAGGAAGGATGGCTAAGTGAAAGGGTCGATGGAGAGAGAAAGGGAGGATGGATGGATGACTGAAAGGGTGAATGGGCGGAAGGATGAGTGACTGGGTGGATGGATGAGTAAGTAAAAGGATGGCTGGATAGGTGAAAGGCTAAAAGGCTGGATGGATGAGTGAATGGATGGATGGGTGGAAGAGTAGATGGATGAGTGTACCGATGGATAGGGTGAAAGGATGGATGGATGGATGGATAATGGATGGATGAGTGAAAGGGTGGATGGAGGGATGGATGAGTGAAATGATGGATGGAAAGATACATGATGGATAGGTTTGCAAATGGTTGAATATGTTTGTATATGGATGGGCTTAATTATATTCTATTGCGCGATCTCCTCTGATGTGTCTGTAAAACTTACCTTTTGTCCCGAAGTTTTGACCTCCTGTCCTGAATTTTTGCCCTGAATTTTGACCCTTTGTCCTGAATTTTACACACACACACGTGTTTTCTCTCTCTCTCTCTTTCTCTCTCTCTCTTTCTCTCTCTCTCTTTCTCTCTATATATATATATATATATATATATATATATATATATATATATATATATATATATATATATATATATATATATATATATATATATATATATATATATATATATATGCAAAGTAAATCCCTGCAATCCGCGCAGGAAAAAACGAGCCACTCCAGTTCCAAAGGTATTCCAGGTTTATTTTACGGCAACAAAAGACGACGCGTTTCGATCTCTAGCGAGATCTTGGTCACATGACCTCTTATTCAGTTCCACATCTATTTAAAGACATACTAACATGCACGACACAGCGTGCAGTGCGACATAAAGAAAATACTGCAGTGATTTCCAAAGTTGTTGACATTTAAGAAGTTGAAAACAAAAGGCATTATTAATTAGCATAAATGCATTTGAAAGTATAAATTGAGGTGTATATCTAAATTTGTACCTTAAATAACAAATCATCAGTTGATGATGTGTAATTCATACCACATCATAGACATCTTATTGTACTGTTGTAGAACATTTGAATAATAGGTCTAGTGCCCCTTGAAGTATCTCAAACATTATTTATTGGGTATAGTACCCTTGGGTAAATAAGTGGCTCACACAGACCTAATTATGATGACAGCTAAGTTTACATTGAAAGAATTTTTATATACATATGTTTATGTGTCTAAAAATTGGTGCATAGCGTGGCTGTTAACAGAGGGAGGTAGATGAACTGTGCATATATTGTAGTCAAAATTAGTCTTGCGCCTAGGTACATTTACACTAATTGCTAGAACTAAAATGTCATGAAGGATTCTTTGATTACCCAATTATGTAGTGCAGTGCAGATGACAATATAGACTATAACATGCCCAGTGGTTCTGTGGAGATAGCAGTTACTGTGAACATGCTGGCTCTCTTGTGCTCTTAACAATATTTTTTAGTGGCTATCCTCCTCTCATGTGGTGAAGCCGATCTGTTGGAAATAGATAAAACAGAAACCGTTAATGTCGGTTGCATGATTAGACTCATGGTCATAACATCATAATTGCAAAACCTAGCTTTGGCATCACAATTTCAACAACAGACAAACCATCAAGAGTTAATTTATATCCACAATTTCTTCTTCAATGCATCGTGTATTTTGGAAAACAAACAGGAAATCAACAGTGCAGGTTAAAACCACCAACAAGTGCAATTAAAATTAGAAAATCTACAATCTAACTTAATAGGAACTATTCAATTGGTTAACAGGAAGCGTCCCAATATTTATAAATGTACATATAATTCTTCGTCATTGTTCATACCTGTGGGGAACATACTGCCAGCTAGGAGAATTAATCTGGATTCTAGTCTGCGTAATGCTTGGATTCGATTCCCTCCTCTAGGATGTTTGGAAATTGTTGCTAGACCAAAGAACTTGCCTTTGGTCCAATCGCCTTCATGTGCCTCATTAAAGTGTCTGGACGTGCTGTAACTGAAGTCGCGATTAGTTATCGCTCTCCAATGTTCCAAGATTCTCTTCT
The DNA here is from genome assembly GCA_963921515.1 of Calotriton arnoldi. Lineage (NCBI taxonomy): Eukaryota > Metazoa > Chordata > Amphibia > Caudata > Salamandridae > Calotriton > Calotriton arnoldi. Next base: position 2,247,589 of record CAWUFW010001374.1, on the reverse strand, counting down.
TGACCGGGAATGTTGTTGAACCAACATACCATTTCCCACATGGACAGGTGATAGCATAAATTACGAAATCAGTCCCACAAGTTATGGGTTTTGTTATTTTCCATTTACATTTCGATCTCTGTAATTTCACTTCACTTACATTCTCACTGTACCTACAGGCTTTGCATTTGCTACATTTGTAAAAGCCTCCCCTTTGCTCTAGCCACGTTTTCTTGTTACTCTGTAAGTGGCTATTGACTAAGATATCCTTAAGGGATAGGTTTTTTCTGAAAGTAACTGTTGGTGAGTTACCTAACTTTTTAGAAAGTAGTGGATCTTGTGTCAAGATATGCCATCTTCTCTTCAAGATGTTTCTCAGTTCACCTGCCTGTGTGCTGTATGTGGTTATGAACCGCACTGGGGTTCCTGTGTCATCTGCTTTCTCTCGAATCTTGGGAGGTTGAAATAAGGCTTCATCATGACTGACAGAGTCAGCCTTGGTGATACCCCTGCGTAACATCTTGGTCGTGTAACCTCTATTCTTAAATCTCTTGACCATGTCTAGTTTATTTTTTTCATACAAAGTTTCTGTGCTACAGTTGCGCCTAGCTCTAAGAAACTCACTATATGGAATACTCCATCTGAAGTTAGGGGGGTGACAACTAGCTGAATGGAGAATAGAATTGCCTGCAGTCTTTTTTCTAAATAGGTCTGTTGTCAATTTGCCATCACTTATAGTTAACCTGATATCCAAAAAGTCAATACTCTGTTGGCTGTGTGACATGGTAAATTTTAGATTCATGGTGTTACTGTTCAAACATTTAACAAAGTCAAGGAGATCGCATTCGTTACCCTCCCACACAAAAAAGACATCATCTATAAATCTTAACCATAGTCCAATGTTGTTAGACCAGGGTTCCATTTCATCACTCCAGAGTATCTGCTTCTCCCACCACCCCACCACTAGATTAGCATAGCTAGGGGCAAAGCAAGTACCCATCGATGTGCCCTGTAGTTGCTTGTACCACTTCCCATCAAACATAAACACATTCTCTGTCAGACATATTTCGATCATCTGCAGGATCATGCGTGTGTGTTCTAAAAATTCGATATTTCTTGCTTTATATATATATACTTGTTGTGTCATTCACATTTATCGTCCGCCCACTAAAGCATAAAGCCTGGGGCAGTAGGAAAGCCCGCTTCAGCCATTAGATAACTTTACTGTGAGTGATGGCATTCTGTACTTTCACAAGGAGCACATCCATCCATACATTGTAAGGGACTACTATGGAAAAGGTCAGCGTGGCTCACCTTCGAGAATGGTCGAAGAGTGATGGAAAAAGCATTCTTTCGATACTGTCCACAATACTTGAGACAGGGTGTTGTCGCATCACTCCCCAATCATCCTGGCACTAAATAGACCTCCCACCACTTCAGAGGCAGCCATGGCACTTTTGTTCAGAAGCCTTATCAGACACATTATAGCACCGGAAATTCATAAAGCTATCGTTTAATTCTTCCTTCACATCTCAGTTGCACCTTGGGAATGATGATGGTATGTAATTGTGACCCTTGGGGTTTTTCAGCGGTGGCGTTTCACAGATGTGAAGTAAGTGGCAGTGGGAGGTCACTTCTATATATGTACTTTGGCACTGTTGATGTCTTTCATGTTATGGGGCTTCAGGGAAAGCCACCCGGCCTAGTGTATCTTATAATGTGCGTGTGTGTTTGTGTGTACTTCAAATGGTCTATCTAATATCTGTAAATTCAAGTCATAACTTAAGCATGTCCTACTCAACCTAGGGTCCCATCCTCGTCGCCAAGTGTAATGAAGTAATACACAGTAGCGGAGAGATGATAAGGTAGAGTTGAATTTATTGAGTACAAGGAAGTAAGTAAACCCCATCCAGCATCAAGCCCTGCAGTCGCCAACTGACAAACTGCTTACAATCTCTTTCACAAGATGCAGGTTCCACGTTCTAGGCAGCGTAGCCTAGTGACAGCGATGACATTCTACAGATACCAAGAAGTAGGAACACTACACTTATGATTGGTATTAAATGCACTCGTACTTCCCAGCAATGTGTGTCACACGCACTGGGAAAGGAAGGGAGGCTGCACCCTAGAGAGCTCTCTCAATTGGAGTTCTCGAATGATGTCTCATATACAAGGGATATCCGGTTAAGACTATGTGCTGAGTTTATAAACCAGGGTTGCAAATTCATTCTTTATTGATCTGTTTATTTAAGTACATGTTTTTTGCGCTGGAGTCTGGGCTCATTACACCAACACATGGCCAGCCACAAAATGGAAGTGACACCAATAAGATGGGGCAGAGGTAAAAGCTTTCATTACATCTTCCCTTATATTCCTCCCTTTGGCCTCACTGTCAAGTCTTCCTAACCTGGATTTTGGGCCATTCAGCACCCTATTGACAGTGTACCCAGAGTCTCAAGGCTGAGCTTCACTCCCAGTCATCCTTTGACCCACCCACTATCACTCTAACTCACTCTTACTCCCTCTAACGCTGTCCATTCACCATCTAACGCTAGAGCCATCCATCATCTTCACCTGATGGAAAAGCAAGTCTGTGCCCCTTGTCACTCGCGTTTCCACTGATGGGCCTGCTCTATCATCCTAATGTAATGTATTCTTTCTTTGGTGTTTTTTGCTCCTACCCAGGAAGGGAGATGGAACGACAGCCCTTGCAATGCAAAACTCCCCTCCATGTGCAAAAAGCAGGGACAGACCCAACAGGAGACCGAGGAGGGAGAACACGGTTGCCAAAAGGTTAGTCAATGACATTGTACATGAGCCACAGCCCCATAGGGGCAGAATGTTAAGTTTTTCATTGCACGAGTGGAACTTCCTGCACATAACAACAGCAGTGCGCATTGTTACTGCCATGTGGGGACATTGGTTAGCTTTACCTCCCTGTAGGGGCACTGAGAATCTTTCTCTCTGTGCAGGGGCTGTAGTTGTCTTTACCACAATACAAGGGCACAGGGTATCTTTACCGCTCTGTAGTTGCGTAGATCATCTCTTCTCTACTCTACAGAGGCACAGATCATATCTAGCTACCCAAAGGGGCACTGGGCACCTTTGCCTCCCAGTAGTCACTCTACAATACTCTTCAAGAGGTGTGACATCCTGAATAGCTCATATTTGCTAGAATATATGAAAAGCCACCTTAGTCTGCCTCAACAAAAGCCCTATCTTAGGATCAGCAGTCACACCTCAGACTGGATGAAGGTCTGGACTGATCTGCCACCACACTCATATATCCTATGTCATCTACGGATGTGCTGCTTTGGCCTTTTTGTAGATATTTCCCTCACGCCGGGTCTATCCTTGAAGTCCAGGGTGCAGTGCTAGCCATGTGCAGGTTTATCCAGCAATGGGCAGAGCTTTGATACTCCCCCAGACTTCAGCTCTGTCCTTGAGCACCTCACAAGGTCTGAGTGCATGAGCACATTTAGGTAGGCCACACCACTAAACAGACCACTTCATTTAAAAAATGTGTGCACTGTAGATCCATTTCATTAGACATGATGCATATGATAATGTTTATGGTGGTGCGAGTGCCGCAGGAGAAAACTGAATCAAACAAAATAATAGTAATTACTACTGTGAGAACAGCTTGGTGTGGATCGTGAGGCAAGATGGCTGCTGACTGACATCAGTGAGAGTGGCTCCTGACCCTCTCTCCCGCAGACCCAGTGAAGTCAATAATGTGGTGATCTACATCTAAAGACTGCTATGCGAATTCAGGCTTACCTGGCGGAGTATGTGGCGAGGTTGAAGCGGGTGATTTGCCGTGGCTCCCCGTGTAGGATTGGCGGTCAGCTCGCATTCGTGGTGGTAGTGCCCTGGGTGATATTGCAGGAGCGCGGCACCCGTTTGGGAAGACGGAAAAACAGTGTTGTGATGGGGCCGAAAAGCCAGCGGGCTGCTAAGGATGCCGCGCTAAAAGAACTGCAGAAGGAGACCCCGAGCCTCCCTGGTCCGGGAAAGTATGTCGGACTCTCTCGGCGGGCGCTGAATCCGGGGAGGAAAGATGGTGATCCCGTCAATAAAGGAATGAGTGGTGCCGCTGAGGGACGCGGTAAATCAAGGATTGTTGGGCCGGCGTTGACGGGGATGGAGAGCTCCCTGCGCCAAGCGACCTTGGTGGAAACATTTGCGGCGGTAGCAGCCATGGAGAAAGCTGCAGAGGAGAAAGCTATGGGCGGGGGGAGAGAGTCCGGTGTGTGCGGGGATGGAGACGCTGGATTGGCCCTGCCCGCAACAGTAATACCGAGGCAATCCGGCCAGGGCCAGACTGAGTATCAGGCATTGGCGGAGGTGGAGGTGGTCGAACGGACACTCGACGTGCAAGAAGAAACAGGAGAGCAGGAGATCAGTGATTGCCCTGAGGTGAGCTTGATGAATGAAATCGCAAAAGGAGAAGGTGACAGGCAAGTGACTGCCCAACTTAGCGAATTGTTGGGAGAAACGGATATATCTCATCCGCCGGCGATAATGAAAGTACAGACTATGTCTATAACGGATTCAGAGATGTGTGCGGCGAAAGCGAGTACCGCTGGTTTGGTGACAAATCCTGCGCAATTGAAAATTTTATTAGGCTCCCCTGAAGGGGATAAGTTCTTTTTATTAAACGACGATACTGATTTGTCACTTAGCAGTGGAGAGAATTCCGAGGATGGTACAGATTCAGGTGACTCACTTGCATTTCAAGGGGATTGCCGCCCCAAAACCCACCGGCCCAAACGTAGATCTAAAAGAGGTACCCCCTCGAATGACACAGAGACAGCACGCAAATTAGTCTGGGATTATTCAGCTACAAGTCAGACCTACCAAGATGAGGCTGGGGGGGTGCACTGGGGGGCTCTATCGGTTCGGTTGGGGAAATACCTACACCTATACCTTCATTAGAGCTTGTATATGCCACCTTGAAGCAGATGCAAGGGGAAGCTAGAGTAGAGAGCCGTCGGGCCCAGGTGGCTACAAAAAAATTGCAAGGGTGTCTACGGAGAATGAACAAGTTACACTCAGAGATGGTGGAAAGAGTTGTTCATGTTGAGCAAAGGACAGAAGCTCTTGAGGAGGATGTTGGGAGGTTGCAAAACCTTAAGGTCGCGCAGGAGAAGATATCTGAAGACATGATGTGGAAGATGGAGGACTTTGAAAATCGGCAGCGCCGCAATAATGTGAGGTTGCTGGGTATTGCCGAAAAGGGGGAAGGGGAGAATATTATGTCTTTTGTAGTTTCTCTCTTAAAGGGTGCGTTCCCGGACTTAGCACAGTGCCACTGGGAGGCTGAAATTCAGAGAGCGCATCGCTTCCCCTTTACCCAGAAGAAGAACAAGGGTGACTGGCAAAAAGGGCGACCAAGAGCCATTCTGATCTACGTGGGCAATTTTCTTCTCAGACAGGCGCTCATAGACAAGGCAAAGCCGGATTCCAAGAGGACTTATGACGGACATACTTTTTTTACTAGGCCGGACTTTTGCCATGTTACTGTTGAGAGGCGGTGGCGACTCCGACAATTAATAGCACCCTTCCAAGAGGCCGGTTGTGAAGCTTATTTACTGTTCCCCTCGCGGCTTAAGGTTATAAAGAATGGGAGGGCTAGAATGTTTTTTTCTGAAATTAATGCACAAGAATATTTGGGGGAGTTAAAGGAGGCTAAAGGGAAGGTTTGAGGGGAATAAGCTAACGCAGATGGAGGTTTTTTAAAATGCTTTTTGATTCTGCACTGATGGATATACCCTTCCCGCGGCTTCAGTGCTGTTCTCTTTATTTAGCTTTATTGTAAGTCTTTGGCTGCTAGTGGTTACTACAATACACCAAGTAGAATTATCATGAAAGAAGGGTCGCGGGTGGGGGGGAGTCAGGGACCACTCGAGGTGTTAGATGTGGCTTCCACGCATAGGTCCGTCGGACCTATTTGCCTGTGTGGGATGGTGGGGGGGGTTGGGGGTGGTGGGGGGGGCCCAAGGGGATGGGGAAGTGGGAGGCGGGAGGGGGTGGTCGGGAAGGTGGGGGTAAGAGTAATGCACAGCTTGGTATGAAACAAAAAATGGGGGCAGACCCAACAAACAATATTACGCAAAGGAAAGCTCAAGGGAGGCTTAAAAGAAATCAAAAGCTGAACTGGGACAACAAAAAGAATATAGTAAACACAAATAACACTTGATGAATTTGCGTGTAGCATCTTTGAATATATGTGGTTTAAATGACCTAACTAAGGGGCAGATGTATCAAGGATTGCATTTGCGATTCCTTAATAGCGAATTTTAGCGAATTGCTATTAAGGAATCGCAAAATACTATGTATGTAGGAATCGCAATAATAATTGCGATTCCTTAATATTCCTTAATTGCGAATTGCAAATTGCGATTCGCAATTAAGGAATACCTTCCCATTCATTCCTATGGGCGTAGAGGCCCATAGGAATGAATGGGAAGACATTCTCAATTTGCGAATCGCAATTAGAGAATCGCAAATTGAGAATGCAATTTCAAGGGTGCCAGGGTGTCCTTTTGACACCCTGTTGCACCCCTGAAATATGTATGTGTGCACATGTGGCGCACATACATGCCCTAAGGGCATGTATGTGCGCCACATGGCACTTTGAAAAATGCTAAAAGTGCATTTTTCAAAGAAATCGCATATTACCACCAACTTGAAGTTGGTGGTAATTTGCGATTCCTTAAGGCCAAATTGCACTTTTTTGGTGCTTCTTACATTGGATTTAAGGAATCGCAATTTGCGATTCCTTAAATGCAATTGCAAAATAGGGAATCGCAAATTTTGCGATTCCTTATTTTGCGAGGCAGTTTTGCCTTAATACATACCACTAAGCAAAATTGCGTTCGCAAACGCCGAAATTCTGCGAATTTCGGCGTTTGCGAACGCAATTTTGCTTGATACATCTGCCCCTAAGAGACAGAGAGCTGCTATAACCTTGAAGGCACTCCACATTGATGTGCTTTGCCTTCAGGAAACTCATATAGAAGGCAGCCGTGGTAAGGTTTTGGAACAGCTAGGTTTTGAGTTAGTAGTTAATACCAACCAGGGCACCAAAACAAGAGGGGTGGCTATTATGTCCCGGGGGCAAGGTGTTGTGTTCCGAAGGAAAGTAGCGGATAAATGGGGTCGGTGGGCTTTGGCTGAAGGTTGGATAAATGGGGATGCCTTCACAATATGTTCTCTCTATGGTTCAACGGGAGATGATTCCGAACTATTTGAATTTTTGGATGTGGAGCTAGCCTCCTGGCCCGCCCCGGTGATTATGTGTGGTGACTACAATATTAATGGCATGAGTGGTCTCTGGGGGGAAAATGGGGGAGGTTATAGGGGTAGAAAGAAGAGGGTATATAAGGCGCTTACTAATTTGGTGCAGAATAACGCACTCAAGGATGTATGGGTATCCCAGCATCCTAAAGACCCGGGTAGTACATATTTTTCGGCGCCTCATCGGGTATTGGTGAGACTGGATTATTTTTTTGTCACATATTCTTTAATACCTAGGTGTAAAATTGAGAAATACCCCCCCGACTACTCTCGGACCATAATCCACTAGTGCTTACTGTTAATCTGGGGGGGAAACCTAAGCAAGTGCGGCCTTGGACATTTGAGAGAGGTTTATTAAAGGATCCTGAATATATTAGGCATATAACCAAATGGATTAAGACATTCTGGGAGATTAATAGGGCAAGTGCTAGCACCGGGGTAGTATGGGACACCTTTAAGGCTGGAGTTAGGGGTGAAACAATGAGTTATAGCTTATTCAGTCGTAAGAAGGAAAACCAGAGGGAGAAAGCGTTGAATAACAGATTGAAGGAGCTAGAGGAGGATTTGGCAGCGGGGGTTAGTAGGAATGATTCTCTGGACGGGATATTATTCAACTTAGCTTTGACGAAAGCTGAATTGGGAGATTTAGCTACGGCTAAAGCGGCAGAAAGGTTTCTAACTAGAAGGGAGCACTGTTATGAGTATAATGAAAGAATTGGGCATACCCTGGCAGTGCGACTGAGGCAAAAGAGTCTCGCGGCCGAGATTAGAGGGGTTTTAGATGCCAATGGGAGAGTAGTAGAAGACCCGCAGGAGATTCGTGAGGTTTTTCGCCTCTACTATGAAAAACGTTACTCTGAGGATAAGAATAAAAAATTGGCTTTCAATCAGGCTCTCAGCCAGAATTATCTGAGTACAGTAGGTCTGCAAGGCGCAGATGTCAATGATAGAGAAGTACTGGCGAGATCACTAACCCTAGATGAGACTTTGGAGGCATTGCGAAGTCTTCCCTCCGGGAAAGCAGCAGGACCCGATCAGATTCCAGTCGAGTTTTATAAAATCTTTGCTGAAGTAATAGGGCCGGATCTACTGGAAACAATGTGTCAGGCTCAGCAGGGGAGCTCAATTCCTGATTCATGGGGAGGGGCAGATATTATAGTATTTTTTAAAAAAAGGGAAACCCCCGGAAGAACCCGGTTCTTACCGGCCGATAACACTTATGAACAGCGATGTTAAAGTGTATTCCAAGGCATTGGCAACCCGGCTAAATAAAATAATCGGGAACTTAGTTCATTCAAATCAGCATGGCTTCATACCTGGCCGGGGGACAACGGAACACATTCGTAAGGTTATTACACTGTTTGACGCAGCCGAGATCTCAGGAGACCCTATGGCATTGATTTTACTAGATGCCGAATAAGCATTTGATAGGGTCTCCTGGGACTACCTCTGGGAGGCATTGAATAAGTATGGTTTGGGCTCTGACTTTATTAAGGCAGTGCAGGCTTTGTATAAAGCTCCAATGGCTCGATTGAGAGTTAATGGGGGATATACGCTACCTATTAGAATTAATCGTGGTACACGGCAAGGGTGTCCATGCTCGCCCCTTTTGTTTGCTTTATATATTGACCCCCTGATTAGGAAATTAGAGACTAACAACAGTATTAGACCAATTAGATTTCATGAGCTTGATGCTAAGATAATGGCATACGCAGATGATGTTGCCGTGGTAACTCCAGATCCAGCAGCCGCTTTAATTAGTATAGAGCGGGAAGCAGAAGCTTTTGGCTTAGTAGCTGGATACACGCTAAATAGGGCTAAGACCCAAATAGTTTTAAATAAGGGGTTCAATTTGATGATTCACGGGTGGCTGATTCAGCAATATATTTAGGCATCAATATAATGCCTGATTTGGGGAAACTAGTCGGGGAAAACATCGACCCAATTATTACCAAGGCTAAGAAAGACTTTGATCGAATAAATAATCTGCATATGTCGATTATGGGACGCTGCAACATAGTTAAGATGGTGTTCTTGCCTAAAATATTGTATTTGTTCAGAGCTATACCGCTAGAATTTGGGAAACACGGGTTTAGGGTCCTGGAGCATATGGTGAATAGGTTTATTTGGGCGCATGGCAAAACCAGAAGGGCTCTGAGATTTATGTCCTTGCCGCGAGATAGAGGGGGCTGGGCGGTCCCTGATTTTAGATTGTATTATTGGGCGGTGGCTTTGCAATATATGATTAATCTGGTGGGTGGAAGTAAGGTTGATTGCTGGACTAAAACAGAGTCCTCCGATCCATATCAATACCTGTTAGGAAAAGAAGCCAAGAATTGCTTTATGAAATTTAGCGAACCTAGCTATTTTAAAAAGACAAGATTTAAGACGTTAAATGCCGCATTTAAAATCTGGACGGCATTCAAGAAGAGCCTGGGTCTTGGGAGAATCCATTTTTATACTCAGTTATATAAGAACCCTTCCTTCCCGGGATTTTTGCAGATACGACTATGAAGGTATGGGATGAGTGTGGAATACGGATGATTGGTGATTTGCTGGGGCAAGATGGAATAAAATCATTTAACGAAGTACAAAGTGTGCATGGTTTAAGTAAGAGGAGTTTTTAAGTATTTGCAATTAGCTAGCTTTCTAAAAGGAAAAAAAGGGGATCATATCATTTTGGAAGAATCAGAATTATGGATAATATTCGATCAGGGGAGAATTGTACTATTAGGTGGATATATGCGGAACTGACCCAGCTTAAACCAGATGATCTAGATAAGCATGGGGGAAAGTGGGCTGAGAAGCTTGATACTGATAGGGATGATTTTCTTGATTCCCTTGAGCTAGGTAATACCATTCTGTGTTCAGCGGGACTTCAGGCGCAGCACTATAAGACTCTTTTCTCTCTATATATCACACCCGCTAAAATTGCGCAATGGGGGGGGACAAGAGGGGATTAGATGTTCCCGGTGTGGTAGTTTAGCAGCGGATGCAATACATATGTTTGTGACCTGTCCGCAATTGGAAACTCTGATTAAAGATATAGAAAAATGTATTAATCAAACTCTCAGACTAAGCGGCTCTCTGTCCCCTGCTTTAATGTTATTAGGGGTGAGAAATTCTGGTTTGCAAGATTCAGTGAGGTATTTTTGGTTCATCGCTATGGCTGTTTTACGTATATGTATTTCTTCAGCATGGTTGGATCGGGTTGCCCCTACTTTTCAGCAATGGTTAGCCAAACTACTGTTTATCTATAACCTTGAGAAAGGAATATACGAGAGGAGAGGTAAAAGAGGAAGGAAGCTTGGTAGGACAATATGGGCCCCTATCTACAGCTGGAAAGAAGAAATGCGTAATTAATGTTGTCCTATTTTATAGAATGAATTTTTGTATATTATGTTATGGCTATGATATGGAATTTTTTGTTAAGTATTTGTATTAATTAAGTGGGTCGACCCCCTAAGCAGCATACCGTGTAATGAATTTTGATCCTGTGCATTTAAAAATCCAATAAAAATATATAAAAAAAAAAAAAGAGAGAACAGGTTGGTGTAACCAGTTCCATGAACAGCAATGGCAAGCCTTCTTCATCTTTCTGCCAGATGTTGCTGAAAGGGCTGTATTCCTTCCAGCTGTTGCACTGCTTTTGTTTCATGGCTTCATTCTGCTGAATTTGGCAGCGAGCTGGGAAAGAGAAGCAGCTCCGAGGGGCTTGCCTTTATCAAGCACTGACAGTCTAATCTTACAATGGCTGCTTGCCAGACAACAGCCTCCCCACTCCTGCAATGAGAGGGTCTTTCAGGAGGTGGGTCCATGGTGAAAGGTGACAGGATGGGTAAAAGCTTTGTAAATAATACCAAATTGTGATTTTTTTTTTTGTGTGTCACTGAAAATATTTGTTCATATTTAGAATGTGCCAATAAGTTACATGGTACTCATTGGTGCCTGTATCACTTCTTTCTGTACATTCTATGCAAGGCTGCAGCAGACATCTTTACCAGTTTCTCCATGCCCACTGTCATGGTAGCTGTACACTCAGTCTAGCAAAGGCAGAGATCAGAGAGGGGACAGTCAGGCAACTTAGAATGCACTTCACTTTGCCTCACTTGCAGAGCAGAGTGAAGGACAATAGTGATATAGAACTGGTAGAGTTGGACTGACTGTAGTTGATAATTTCATTTATTCATAAAGTGCACAAACACCAGAAATGCTTCTTTGCACAAGGACCACTTCAAGGTTGATGAGAAGGTCTGGGAATAGACTAGAATCAACAGAAAAGTAAAGTGTTAAAGGCCTTCCTGAAAATAATATAGTTTTCAATACAGGATGAACAAGCCAGGAGCTCATTCCAGGTCCATGGAATTAGCATGCGAGCCCACCAAATTCTTCAATCTTAATATGTAGGAGTTGAAAAAAGAAACATTTTTAAGGTGGAAGGATCTTAAGGGTCTATGAGAAGTGAGATGCTCAGAGCCACATAGATCAAGAGCCATAGAATTATTTAAGCACCATTCAGAGCCCCTTTAACTCTGCTCGACCCCCAGCCAGTGCAGGTCTCGGGGAGCAGTGGAAACGTGATCAGTCTTCATAGACTTGTGACAGTCCTCACTGCAAAATTATGCAATTCTGCCAGGGCATAAGCCTGCAGAATAAGGTCCAGGCTGTTAGAGTAACCAAGCCTGAAGAGCATCAAGAGGCCAAAACATTATCAAAGTAAGCCATCTCAGTGCTAGTTTGGAGTTTGGCCTAAAATGCATCTCCATGTGGGGAGTAGGGAAAAAGTGGCACTTCACAAGGGTTATGAAGTTTTTGTATCCCAGAGCACATTTTAAAAATAATGCTGACATTGTTGTTCCTGAAGGAAATAAAGGAGTTTCTAAACAGCACTGCTGACTGTCCGTGCTATTTATTATGGGGATCGCTTATTCCAGGGGTGAATGTGACCCTGTAGGGCTGTGCAGTATTGGTGCTACTGTAGCAGGGGTCAGTGCACTGGGGATCAAGATATCTTTGTAGGTCTATTCAAATGATAAAATCACCATACTAATCAAAAGATGGCTATCGCAGCGGTACAATACACGCTCTTGATTGCACACACTTTTTTAAACATAAACCTCTCAGATTTAGATAGAAGTAAACTGTAACCCACTCTGTCGGGTTTCATTCAAGTTTTTAACACCTCTTAAATTTCATATTCGGTCACCACTAAGCCTCTCTTTGCCCATAAATGTTTGGCTGTCAGAAGGTCAATAACTTTGCCAAATTTAGGAAATAAAATTATTTATGAAGTCTTTTTAGACCAACCCCACTGACTAAATGCATGCTTTCCATAATATAATTTCAGAAATTTCCAATCATTCTGCAAACAGAGAGCATTTGTTTAATTTCCCACGTGCAAACTGTCATCACTATGTATACCATCAGCTTCATTCGATGCTTCCTCTCTAGAATCCAAATGAAGGCCACCATAATTCTTTGTTAAATCAGAGGTTTTAGATCAACATTCTGATATCAGTATTGGCTATCATATAGCCGTGTTCAGTAATATCGCTTCTCCAACTTATCAAGACATAATTCCACCAACCAACTTAGATGTAACTCATCAACAATTCTACATTTTCAAAGGCACACGGATTCGGTTTTTTAACAGTAGCTTCAGACAAAAATGTGCTCTTAAACCCTCTAAAAAGCCCTCAACATTCTTGAAGCCCATTTGGTGCTATTGCTACTAATGTGGCAAACAGTTGCTTCAGCAGTGTACATCTTTCTATCACATTTATTCTTAATGTATATTTAAATCTTAAATTGACCATCAAACTATCTACCCGTCAACTCCTAATCTCAGTATATCAGCCCTACTCCAGCTCCTAGAAATCAATGTCTTCTGCCTATTCTCGATAGCCAGAGTTCCCAGCACTACCACAACTTACAGTTCTCCTGATCAATGGATTCAAATTCTAATATAAATCTCCCCTGCCTTCCCCTCCTGAACCACTGTGCTGATGTGACTCCATTTTGACTGCTCGGACTCCACACTTTAATGACATATTCTGCCCCCCCCAACCCCCACATAGCTCATCCAATGCATTTCCATTCAAACCTGCCAAACACAAACATTCCTGTCAATGCCAGAAATCCCACACAGCGCTTTATTCGAAGCTATTCAATCTGACATGATGCCTTGTGGCTCTTTCATAATGGTGCAACCTGGACGCAACTCGTCCAGAACACCTCGTTGCACGACACCCACACTAACCTGGGCATCTACAGTGCATATATAATGGCAACCACTGAGGTCATTTGTCTATTATATATAGATAGGAATTCTCATAATGCAAAGGCAGACTCACCTGAAATCTGATGGTCATTTTCACAGGGCCAGCCCTTGAAAGGCTAAGTAGAAGAGTGCGGCCAGCCACAAACCAGGCTTCAGGCCAGTGTGGTGGAACATAGCATTTGTAAAGCACACATTTTTAATGCTGAATAACAGATCTATATTGTTACCCAAATTAGTGATACTCATTTTATCGACCCTCCGGCGTTCAAGCTTGTAATGATGAGGTCAAACAGAGAATCGGTGGATGCAATATTCCATTGAGTCATTCTACTCGTCTGACTACTTCTGCCCCATCCCGCAGTTAACACATTTGCCTAGCTTTACCGTGCTTTTCTCATTGTTTCCAAGGTTAAAATTCCAGCGACCTTCCCCTTGAAGGAAAACTACCAAATTGTCAACCTTCGTTTTTTCAGTGCGTTTAGTGTGTGCATTTTGTTACAAACAACTGATCTTGTAATGTACAGAAAGCCAGAGTTTTGGGTGCCCAATGGCACAACAATGCTATTGATTTGGTGTCTTGTGATTCACTCTAACACCACAATCACCCTCCTTTGTTCCCATGCAAGGGATGGAAATGGCACAGCCCTGCCTGCTTTTGGCTGGGAGAAGATACCTTAACTTACAACGAGGCTCGACGGACGTGTGCGGACTACGGGGCCACCTTAGTCACTATCATCAACAGGTACGGTCCTATGTGTAGGTATTGGGGCAGTTTGACTGGGATATCATTGCCATCTGGGGTTATTAATAAAGCCCCAGTGCCTCTACTGCCACAGAGTGCATTGCTGTATAGTTGCCATGAGGATGTTACTTCTCCGCTACTGGTCAGAGGAATCAAGGTCAGGCAGAAAGGTGCACTTCTATTGAACTATTGTGAATTGTGTTCCAGATTATTCTGTTAGTATTTTACTATTTGTGCCTTCATATACACCTTAAATTACTTTTGTGTCCAAATCCTTGGGTATCAATATGCGGGGAGTGATTCTGGAAAATGTGCTGCATCTATGTGCTGTAAGCCCAACTAGATATCCACTGTACCCCTACCTGTCTTGGTCTCAGTCAAGAGAACGCCCTTTTCATCCCTCACCAATCCAAGTTCATCTAGATGGTCTGGAACAATGGCATAATTCTTATTTTTGTTGTAGCTACTGTATAGTTGAGTGCTTTATTTTTCCTGATTTTCTGCCTGATTCACAAAGGTAAACATACATTTTTGGTAAGTTTACTACTTTTAGGTATTCGCAAACTATGTGCAAATTTTTACGACTCCTCGCTCCCTATACTTGTGTGCGGAGTTCTCTGCCCGACTGCAAAGTCTCCAGGTGCGGCGAACTGTATAGGAAGTGCAGAGCCCTAAAACTCTGCACATGGTTTGTGAATACCTAAAGGTAGTAAACTTACACAAAAGTGTAAGTTTACCTTTGTGAATCAGACCTTTTATCTGACTGGCAGTGTTTTTTTAACTTTTCTGTATGTCTGACTCTACGTGCCTCACTACAGTTTTTGCATAGGTAGAATATCCTTGGTTGCCTTCCACAGTACTCCTTTGTTGCTTCTGGCAGCATACCTGGCATGACAGAGTGCAATGAATGCAACAATGTCGTCCATCTGGGTTTCTTTCTCTACAATGTCTAAGAAGATGTATGATTTTTTTAAATAGCTGTCCAAATATTGCATACTGTAAAGTTGGTGAGGAATATGTCCTCACCATTGCACTAGTCATCTCGCTATGGAAGACACAGACATCTTCTAAAGCCGACTCTGAGAGCTTCATGATGGGAGATCTCGACTTGTCCAGACCTTTCACTCATGGACTCATCTTTGTTCCCACTCAGGTTTGAGCAAGCCTTTGTCAGCAGCCTGCTCTTCACCTCTGATGGAGAGTACTTCTGGACAGCACTGCATGACCTGAACCGAACTGGCATCTTTCGGTGGCTTAGCGGTGATGACGTTATGTACACTCACTGGAACCGAAACCAGCCAGGTAGTGTTGGCAAAGAGAGAGATGGCTTCATTAGCTGGATGTTGGCATGGGTGGAATTCTATCTGTGAAGATAGGAACTGAATTATGTATTAACTCTTAATATTTAAATTCATGCGGTCTTATTTGATTTGCATTATATGTATTTTTGGTTAACCCTTCTATGAGAGTGTTGTAAGTACAGTACATAAGTGGAGATAGAAGTTGACACTTTGATCACGGCGATAATGATAAAATATGAGATGTTGTTGACTAAGGTCCTGATTACGAGTTTGGCGGATGGGTTACTCCATCACAAATGCGACGGATATCCCATCCGCCCTATTTCGAGTTCCATTGGATATAATGGAACTCGTAATAGGGCGGAAGGGATATCCGTCCGCCAAACTCTTAATCAGGCCCTAAGAGACCAGATATATCACTATGTTGCCTGAAGATAAATAATATATTCCCTTTATATAATAGCTCCCTTTCAGTAGTGAGTGTCTATTAGGGAGTTATGTGTAGGGATATCTTATCAGAAGGTTTTTATTTTTAAACCTTATTTCAGTGTAAACTCCAGTAATGTATTGGTTTGGTCCATGCTGGTGTGGAATATTGTCCTCTCTTTCTAGACGGGTCTAACCTTTACCTCAATAATCTTGACATTTCTACAAAATAATAAGGGTAACGTTGATGGAGTCAGACATCCTTTCACATTAAAGTTAATGACATCAGACAACCATCAAACTTTCCCATAACAGGTTATCATTTTTGTATTTAAAACATGATGAATCGGCATGCCAATAAACTCTTATTGATGACAAAAACAGCTAATAAACCTAAGAAATGCTTAAGGTATGTTAACTTTTAAAATACCAATACATTACCAAATTTGTATTTGGTAGAGTGATTTGTAAAAAATACCACAGATGGTTGCTCGCAGCATCAAGGAGACGGGGATTGCTGTCCTTTAATTATACCCCTAATTAACTGTACATTCTTGGACTGTGATGACACATACAGGTTCTGTTAGCAAAACCTTCCTCTAAACTTGGGCATACTTGTGGGCTGCCAGTTTTCCATCGTTATTCTCATCTAGATTTACATGCTGCACATTATTATGCCATCTAATAGTTGGAAACTCTAAGTAATATTAGAAAATCTTTCTTATGGACATCCGCCATAGGCAGAGCTGATGACTTCCTGTGACATCAAGCATATGCCCACAATACCCCAGTATGTAGTCGGCATCTTCAGATTCTTTTTTTCTGCCATTGCCCTCCACAGTACTCTAAGAATATCGTCGAAACGACATCAAAATGTGAGAATGAAAGATGAACAAAGAACCATAAAATAGCAGAGCTCCATAGTTAACAAATGGAGTAACGGTCTCCAAGAATCAACAATATCATTGCCAAAGAGCCAGAATTGGGCACGAGCGAACAGTGACCATGAGGAAAAAATGACTGTAGGAAAGTTCCCCTTTTTGACATGGTCACCCCTACTTTTTGCCTGGCATTTGATGCAATTTTGACTGAGTTGCACTGGGTTCCTGCTAACCAGGTCCCCAGTGCTCTTTCCCTAAAACAAGGTGACTGCTCAATTGTTCCCCAATCTTTAAGTCCCTGGTAAATGGTACCTCAGGTACCTAAGGCATAGGTACTAAAGAGGGTCCCTAAGGGCTACAGCATGTTTTGGGCCACTCTAAGGGACCCACCACCAAACTCATTCAGACTGCCATTGCAGGCTGTGTGAAATGGTGCAGACAAACGTGAAAAAACAACATGCACACATTCTGTTTGCCGCGCCCACAGACCCTGCATGCAATATATGTAAGCCACCCCTTCAGCAGGCCTTAAAGCCCCCAGGGTGCATTATATTACATGTAAGGACATATCTGCATGAGCAGATATGCCCCTGTGCTGTCTAGTTCAATTGCTAGATAGTACAAATACGTACGTAAGCCATCTTAAGTACATGTACTTGGCACTAGTCATTACGAGTTCCCCAGCTACATGATGGCTTCACTGAAACCCATGGTATTTTTTATCAAATACCTTGTCTTAATAAATCCCTACTGACGCCAGTAGTGGATTTATTGAAGCAAGCACCCAGTGGGCACCTTAGAGGTGCCCCCTGAAAACCTACCAGCCTCTTAGTGTGCTGGCTGACTGGCATCGCCCAGCCTGCCATGACAGACATGTTTCTGACCCCCTGCAAGTGAGAGCCTGTGCTGTCTGAGGCCAGAAACAATGCCTGCTCCGGTGAAAGGTTTTCACACCTCCTCCAGCAGGATGGCTAGTGAATCTGCATACCAAGGCCAGGGACTTCAAAGGTCCTGCCGCCTTTGACATGTGACACCAGCTTCCCCCAGACCTGGGAGATGTCATCCCATGCCCTGAGGCCCATTTGGCACAAGGGCAGGCAGCAAAGTAGCTAAGCTAGGGGGCGTGGTTCACTACCAGGCCAGTCACACCCCTAAGGTGAGCTGCCTGATGTGCCCCCATTAAGGAGAATTCCATCATCTTAGTGATGGCAGAATTGGGAACTCTGGGACAGGGTTATGACCACTTCCCGTAGGAAGTGGTCATGTAGGGGGCATAGTGACCCCGAGGGTAAGTAGCCCATTGGCTACTACCCTTCACTCCCCTTAATGTCAGTATTTCGGTGCCCCTCTGACACCAGGAACTTAGATTCGTCTGACTGAAGAAAGAACTGGACAAAGAAGAGCCGAAGAAGTGAGAACTGTGGACTGCTCATGGACTTAGGTGCCAAACCCTGCCTTCCCCTGTCCGCACAATTGCGACAGCCCGACTCGTCCTGTAGCTGTGCATCCTCCAAAAGCCTTGGAGGGCCTCTAGCACTTCGCCAAGCCATTAGCATCTCCCATGAAGTGAAGGAGTCACTTTCCTGCAGGCATTGACTGCAACGTCCAGTTCACCGTCTGCTGTTCACTGAGTCCACCGACACAGCAGCCACCCAGGAGGAGGTCACCGTACTCCTAGAGGTCAGATCCGTCTCCCCGCCAAGTGAGAAGAGATCAGGACCAACCGGAGCTGCCCTGCACCAATACCCATGGTACTGGACCCCTTGCAGCATCCAAAGCTTGTTTAAGTCTAATCCAGACACCAAAATCGTGAAGACTGAGCAGCCAACAAGGGACATTGGCACTGCAGAGGCCAGCACCAAAAGGGGCCCAGCTTTCCTGTTTTGTCCCCCTCTGCAGGTCTAACCGAGATCCGTGGGTGCCATTGACGCATGGGCATCAGCTTGCGTAAACTCTCTGCACCCAAGCTCACTGGCCCAGGTCCACGACAACAGACGGTACTCCCTTGCTCCCAGGACCCCCACGAACCGAACCCCCTATTGGGAGCTCCTGGAATTGTCCCCAAGTCCCCCTCTGCAGCCTGTTTCTAGGTGACCCCCCCTTCTTTGCCTACAGTGTAGCGCACAAGGATACCAACCAATCCAGCACCGCTGCACCCAGACACTCCAGGGCACGTAAACTTGAACTGCTGGTGATACTTTGGACCTTGCCTCCCTAGCACCGTAAGTCCTTAAGGGCACCCCTGAGAATCATTTGCAAATACTCGTATGCAGTATATGCCTTTTTCTTCATAAGAAAGCATTACCACATAAAAACGCATTTGAATGAATATTGTTACTTACCTGCAAAAACTGTTAAACTTAAAAGTACTTACCCGATAAAGTTCTTGATGTTAAAATAAATATAAAAATACTTGTTATTTTTCCAAATTGGTCTCGAGTTTCTTGAGTGTGTGTCACATTTATTGAGTGTTTGTGTGTTCAACAAATGCATTAACATTACCCTCTGATAAGCCTAAACTGTTGCCCACACTGTCACAAAAGAGAGCATCTGGGATTATTAATTTAAGCTCTGTAAGTCAATAAGGGCCATTTGGACTTTCTACACAGTGTGCCTCTTTTTGGTACACTACATAAAAAGCCAGCTTCCTACAATGAGATCAAACATACATTAAGACAAAGATCAGGTCTCAAAGAAAACAGGTTTTTCTGGAGGGATTTCAACCACAGGAGTGTGGAGATTTTATATTCTGCTACCAGCTGGTATCTATGGTCTCTCTGTAACATCGAGGAAAGGGGTGATGGAAAATACACCCTTTGTGTTTTGCCCTAAGTGCCACTGTAAGCTGGCTACGAAGTACTCGAAGACCGTAAGCCTGAAGTCTGTGAAGCTTTCCAGCCTAAGACTCTTAAGGACAAGAAAGACCTAAAAGTGCTCACATTACGCTATGGCATAGGCCAAAGTCGTTTCTCTCAAGGAACTGAGCTGATCATCGAGGAAAAATTCTGACCTGGTGAAGGACACCACATTGGCTCATGGGGAATAGTGAGTTAGAAGTTCAAGATTTGATTCTGGTAGATAGTCAGTAAACCTTATTAGTGCCTGGAGTATTCTCAATGTGAAGAGGCCTAGGCTTTAATGCTCAGAAAGAAAGCCTCTCGAAGACAAATGGGTCATCGGACTGGGGCATCGAGGGCTTACGCTTGACATTTGTGATCTTGATGCTGCCTAGGGTCAACACCCACAAGGAAAAAGTTTTAGAGTTATACTGAGTTTCCAGACCTGACCACTAGATGGCAGAATAATGCAAAGCATGTGACGCTGGAGGAGAGTAGCACAGGGCCCAGTTGCCAAAAGCAGAATATCTACCATATAGAAAGTAGTGGCTGCATCCACATAGTTGGTATCCTGGGCACCTACCCCTGAAGTGCAATCCATGGCACCTTGCCTGAGTGGCAACAAGCTATCCAGCGGTCATTCTAGAAATCAAGATGTGAGCACTTGGACAGTGGGGAGGCAGAGGGCGCGAGGTGCAGCAGATAGTTGCAGTAGTTCTATTTGCAGGCGTGGGAACTTTTGGGGGAACGGGAAGTTTGTCTGAAGGACAAAAGCGCAACAAAGGATTTAGGGAGGGAGGCAGTCGAGATCAAAAGATATCCAGGGCAAACACATAGTGCAGTCTAAAACTTCAAAGATATATGAAGATGAGAAGAAAAAAAAAGCTTTTAACATCAAGATAGGAAATAAACTATAAAAGAAAAACATTTTTCAAGGAGGCATTGGCATATTTCACTATAACTAAACCATGACTGACTGACTGACTGAGGTATTTATAGAGCGCACTACTGCCGAGGCGTCTTGGCGCTGAGATAATAACATTCCAACCTGAGTGACTGACCTAGGTCCTGGAAAATAGCCAAGTTGCGTATAAAGTGACCATTGCGTATAAAGTGACCAGGAGAGGACAGTGATGAATTAAAGCAAATGTAAAAGATGAGACCTCCTGCTATGTAGAAAGGGCATGAAGCACAAGAGCATTATAGGCATTTGGGACTTTCAGTCTCCGCAGTTCCCAAGGGGCGAAGAAGAAAATATTCCATTTGATATCCGACGATAGGAGGATGCGATCAGGAGAAATACTGAGGCAGATTCACCTGTGGAGGAGGTAGAGTTTTATTCCTCAAAACCATCCTCTCCAGATGGCATCACTATGTACGATAGTGTGTTAAAGAGAGCAGCAGAGGCATCGGAGTACAAATGGAGTTTTAACAGGGGGGAATATGTTTTTCAGTTAGAGACATTAATTAAGCCCCGTGCCTAGAAGGATTCTATACTTGCCGACATGCACATCATTTAGGGGTTGCCAGGGGTCGCAGCTACGACCCCTGGCTTGCCACTTGCGACCCCTGGCACTGCCTTTGCGACCCCTGGCCTCAGAGGTGGCAAAATCATTGCCAGGAAAACGAGGGAGGCTCGTCCTTAATTTCGGTTGGGCTCCACTTTCCTTGTATTCTGTTGATTTCTTTTTACACTAATAGTGAAAAATATTTTATTATTCATGATTAATCTAGTAAAGAATGGATTACAATTAGCTGGAATATGACCCTCCCTGGCAGCTGAAGGTAAGTAAACATTGCTTTTAAATGTATGTTGTGTGGGTGCTTGGGGAGGAGGGGGGGGGAAGAGTGTGTTTATGTGAGAGCGATTGTGTGTACACGTGTGTGTGTGTGTGAGTGAAAGTAAAGTTTAAATGGCGTGTGATGTCACTTCCACTACCCTGGGTATTTTGGTGAATTGATGTTCATGCTTGCCTATCCTTTTAGCAGTCTTCACACAGAGTGGGGAAGTATTTTAAAACAGCTTCTCAGAAGCAGCAACTCCCAGGATCGAGAAAAATACAAGCCATCAGAACAAGATCCGAAATATATTAGGCTCATGCCAAATCAGGCTTCCTAATGGTTAGTGCAGCTGGAAAAGCGTAAACTCCAACTACACAAGGGCCTCTTCCAGATACCAATAGTAAGTGTATTGAGGCATTAGGCTGTAAAGTGAAAACTGTACCATCTGTAAACTGGCGAATAGTGAGCGCAAATGATTTATTTGACAGATACGGTTGCCAATAATAGGATGAAATTATAACACATTGCAATGTTTGCCTGAACAGTACCAAAAAGAGTTAAGTATCTAGCTGATTAGGAACTAATACAAAACTTGCTTAACTCTGCATTAGATGCTGCAGACTAAGCCTAAATATAGCTAACAACTGGCACAGCATTGCATAGACTGTCTGAGTTGTATATCTTTAAATGAAACATGAAATGAAACAAATTTATAAAGCGCACAAATACCCAAAAGACGTTAAGGCACTAAAAGACAGAAATTCACCTAAGCTAGGGACCAGAGAGTAACCATATATAACCTAGGGGAAGGAGAAACAGTCTGCGGAAAAAACTGGTTTTGAGGGTCTTTCTAAAGGCCAGATGATACTCAAGACTAGTTAAGTGGTGTGGAAGGGTGTTCCACAGCTTAGCCATGCCGGCCGAGAAGAATCTTACTTCCCACCTTACCTTCAGAAATTTCAGACCCACAGCCAAATTATGCTTGGCAGAACGGAGTGGCCTTCTTGGCAAATACCAATGAAATTTGGCTCTGATAGTTCGAGGTCCAGAACTGTACAGGGCTTTATGAGCAATACTTAAGGCTTTAAAACGGATTCGCTTGCTAACTGGAAGCCAGTGCAGCTTAGCAAGATCCGCTTAAACTGACTGATACTTGGGAATTTCTAGGGTAAGCCTTGCCGCTGCAGTCTGAACAGTTTGAAGTTTCTTTAGCTAATACTTGTTGATATTTAGATACAGGGTATTACAGTAATCGATCGTCGAAGAGATCCGTGCCAAAACTGCTGTTTTGCATGCTGATTGTGGGATGTAAGGAAAACCTTTCCGTAATATTCTAACCATATTAAAACAGGATGATACTGCCCGGCTCACCTGTAGATCAAAAGAGAGTAGGTGGTCAACCATGACTCCAAGTTCTTTTGGCGATTTCACCGGAGAAGTCAAACTTCCCAGCTCATCTGGCCACCAGTTGCTGATCCAGACCGAGGGCTGACCTCCAAAGATAATTACCACAGTTTTATCAGCATTTAACTTAAGGCAATTATCTCTCATCCAGATGGAGATTGCCTTCATACAGTTATTAATATTGATGGCTATTGAGTGCCCGCCCTCTTTAATAGATACAATAACCTGCTTGTCCTCAGTGTAAGAAAACACGTAAAGACCAAAGGATCATATCAGCTTTGCTAGAGGGGAAACCTAAATTGAACAATGTGGGACTTAGTGAGGACCCCTGCGGAACCCCACAAGGAAGGGAAAAGGGTTTAGATTTCAACTGACCACAGACACCTGTCTGTGTTAGGTCCATAAAGAATGACCTTAAAAGATTCAAGGCAGTGTCTTTAAAGCGCAGTGGAGCTAAACGAGACATGAGTAAGACCCGAGACAGCGTGTCGAAGGCTGCGGATAGATCTAACAAGATCAATGCCCCAGCATGACCTACATCAACCAACAATCTCATGTTATCTACCACCGAAACCAAGGTGGTTTCTGGACTATGGCCACTACGAAACCCAAATTGAGAAGGGTCCAATAACTCATGGTCCTCTATCATCTGCTGCACATTCAAATGTTTCTTTAGGATTTTTGCAGGAATTGGAAGCAGGGATATAGGCCGAATGTTTTTCATGTCCTTAGGATCTCAGTTTGGTTTCTTTAAGAGTGGTCTCACTGCTGCTTCTTTCCATGGCTTAGGAAAGCATCCAGTTAAAATGGACTGGTTTATGATAGAGGTCAGAGGGCTGGCAATTGTTTGTGTGGCCAGACGGATCTTTTTGGGCGGGCAGGATTCAAGTGGAGATCCTGGCTTAGTACTTAAAAGATATTTTTTAGTTTCTTCCTCCATCATAAATCGTAAAGATGAAAATATAGGTTCATTTACCACATTCTCTTCCCTCACAGTGGTATCAACACTTCCTGTGCGCTTTATCCTCTTAAGTTATATATCTCCTCCTGATCGCTCTTTTTCACAAATTCAGCATGAATAGTCAGAATGTTCGACTGTAAAAAAGTGCCACATTATCACAAACATCCTGAGTGACATCTGAATTATTTAAGTTCTTAGGGGGGTGACAAAGTGTTTATTGTTTGGCGTATTAATGGTTTTTTCAGTGCAAAATTTTGATTTTTTTCCTCAACAATGGCATGCTTGCAGTCTCTAATCAGAGCTCTATATTTAGTTTTTTCCAAAAGTTCTTATTCTCTTCACCCAACTCATTGTTGTCTATGACAAATTTGTCTCAGAGATTTAAGTCGGTCTGAAAACCGGGGAGCAGTGGGCATTTCCCTATTGCAATGTCTGATCTTTATTGGAGCAACCACATCTAAGGCCAAGTTAAGCCAGCCTGAAAATTCTTTCGCAGCTAAATTGATATCAACATGGTCATTTAAATTCCTTCTATTAAGGGCATTCGAGAACCCTGTTTTTGTCATATCTTTCAAATCGGTGCTTAAATATTTATTGGCCAGTTTTCTACAGGCCCTGCGAGGGGGCTGCCCAGTCAAAAGAAAAGCCAACTGCGTGGTGATCTGACCAACTTAAAGGAAGCGCCTCCTCAAACCTCAGCAGTGGATTGTTAGAGAAAATTCCATCCAACGAGTGTCCTGCACAATGTGTTGGCACATCCAGTAATTGTGTGAGCCTAAAGCTAGGTATGGTATCAGTAAGAGAACTCAGTCATTGCATGTTAACTCCTCTAAATAAAAATTAAAGTCTCTTAAAATAGTAAAGTTTAGAATTTAAAAATAAAATTCAGGCATATATAATTGATACTTAAGAGAACATTTGTTTGGTCCAGCAGTAGATCTCGACCTAAAACAAACAAAAAAGCTAACGATACAGCAAAGGCAATGTGGGCTATGCAGATGAAGGCTTCTTTTCATAGAGAGGTTTCCGTTCGCTTAATAGTTCCGGATAGGCTGCCTTACAGTACCTCTGACACATTCCTCAAGCTTTATCCTTTCAAAATTGGGGACTATGGCAGCAAAACGTGTTAGGCAAACAGACTTTTAGACGAAAAGAGAAAGTCATCAGAGGCCACTCTTACAGAGGATTGAACTTTTCCAGTAAATGACTGTTCGTGGCATGTGTAGTTGTAGATAAACATGCTCTGCATACTCCTGCCATCTATTGTTGGGCTCGGACGTGCACAACTTGTTTTTCTTCAAAGAAGTCTTTTGAGTCATGAGGTATAGTGACTTTCTCTATGACTTGTAATGCGCCTGGGTATTGCATCCATAGTTAGATTGTTTTCTTCCGCCGACGGGGTAGTACGTGCTTTGCTAGGGCTCTGAGTCAATGCCGCATGGCGCTCTTTGTCGGGGCCTCTCGAGTTCTCCGTTCCCGGTAGCCTTCGAACAATCGTTCGGTGCAACGAGTTCCTTTCGGTTCATATTCTGGCATTGTCTCCTCATCGGATCCATGTCTTTGGGTTCATCGATGCCCCGCTCGGAGCTTCGCACCTCTCGGGCCTCTTCTGTTGAGTCTCGTGCTTGAGAGTACGAGTACCATCATGGAAAAGACCCTTTCACTACTGTCCACAGAGCCAATCCGAGTACTCCTGGGCAAATCAACATGCAGTTTGTAATCTCTGCCTGTCCTCGGATCTTAACGAAGCTCCCTGCTCCGCTTGATACCCTTCCACTCCAAAAAGACCACTTGGAACCGTTATGATAGTCGCACGATGCACCATGGAGCAACACTGCAATGTCAAAACCCCCGACATCTTCGTAGAGGACATCGAAGAGGACGGAGAGGTTGAGGTCAAAGAAGTTGCGTCTTTCATTCTGGAACCTGATTCCCCCTCGGACTCTGAGATCCAAGACCCGCAGACCAATCCAGCATCAGAAGACGTCTGTTGTAAGTACCAGTTCATACCAAACTACTCACGGCCCCTCCGGAGGCTGGGCATCGAGCCCACATTTGGAAATGCAGCCATCCGGTCAGTGGCTTAAGGCTTCGGAGCCGACTTCAACCCCGGTGCCAAGCAAGCTGCTCAAGAACTGGACCGCCTCGATGCTGCCAGCTCCCTCAATGCCCTCTGAGGTCTCAGCACAGGCACCAATGGACACTTCGGAACCAAAACACTGGTCGACATCAAAGACGAATTCAAAGCTGAAACAGTTCTCGGCACCCTGTCGGCCGCTCACTGCAGACTCTGAAGATGAAGAGTTGTCGATTCTTCAATGCCTTAAGGAGGAGTTGGACTCTTTGCAGTGGAGACTGTTTATTCATCCCCAGACGGGGAAGATTAATGCAAAGTCCCCACCATTGGTGCAGCAGACTCTCCTTTCAAAAGAGGGAGTTGACGTTTGAGGAGCAATTAGCTTTGGAGCCCCTCCACCTTCAAAGATTAAGAAGCTCCAAGATAGGGGTACTCCTTCACTGCCCCCATGGCCTGCTGTTTCACCTCTTTTTCCTCACCCTCTTCACCTCCTCCTCCATCTCCACATGCTCTTTCACCACCACAGGGGCCTCACCTCCTTCACAGAAATGTCTGCACATTCCTTCTATGGGGAGGGGAGTCCTCAACCTTTAGATCCTTACGATGCTTCTGATGATCCGGAACCCCGGTATGACCCATGGAATGGTTATGGGGTTGCCCCTCCAGGTGACAGTGACCCAAACTTTACCCCGCCAAACCTTCCCCATCTGACAATACTACTTCTTACCATGAGGGACTCCATTGAGCAGCCACCTTTCACAAGTTCGACCTGCACACCATTCCTAAAAATGAGTAATTCCTGGTGGAAACGCTCTCCCACGCCCAGCGTGACACACACTTTTTGTGCATGCTTAAAGGAATGGTTAAGCCTACACAAGTGGTCTTTAAAGACCCGGTCAAGGCAGGAGGGTCACCCTGAGGGTTGATAAAAAATACAAACCCTCCCCCTGAGACCCATATTACATTAGAGGCTAGCTCCCACCACGCTCCTTAGTGGTGCATGTTGCCCATAACTGGGCAAATTTTCAAGGTACTGGAGATGCTCCACCCCTGACAGCAAGAAAATCGATGTTGCATGGGAAAAAGTTGCCTCACAATCTACAACTCACTAGTGTATCTCCAACTCCGTAGGGTGGTTTTCGAGATATGACTGTGCCCAATGGGACCAAATGGGAGACCATCACCATGGACTCCTCTCTCACGGGCTTGTGTGGGGGGGGGGGCACATCCAGAGATTACGACTGGCCAAGGTTAGTGAACACCCTTTCAACAGACCTTCCACATAAACTATTATTACTGTTATTGGCAATTCAGTTGGCTCTGGAGGCCTTCTTCTGCCAAATGCAGCACAAAACAGTCCTGATCAAAACAGACCATATGACTGCCATGTATTACCTGCAGAAACAGGGGGGTACACACACACTTCAACTCTTGGCTTTAGCGCAAAACATTTGGCATTGGGCGATGTACTACCAGATGTACTCTGTGGTCAATCTGCGGGCGGGTACTTTCTGTGAGCGGACAATAATTTTGCAGACTTGCTCAGCAGTATATAGGAACAAGTGCATGAGTGTGTAAGTGGTAACTCCACCCGAAGTTCTGCTCCCCTATTTCCAACTTTGGGGGTTTCCCAACATTGATCTGTTCGAAACCGCCGAAAACACCAAATGCCCAAGCTTCGCCTCCAGGTTTCCACACCCACAGTTCATGGGCAATGCACTATTGTTGAACTGCTCAGGGATATTTGCCTACACTTTTCTCCATCTCTCACTTCCAAATTTGCTCTCTTAAGGGGTAGTGTGGTCAAGCAGTCTTAGGCCTATCAGAGAGGAGTGTTAGACATTTGTGTCACAGTCAATAAATGATGCAAAATACTCCTAAGGACATCCACACCAATTTATAAAAATAACACTTATCTTTATATAACTTTAGACACCTTGATCATCAAAATCAGGTAAGTACGTTTCGAGTTATTAATTTTTACAGGTTTGAAAAATCAATACTTAGTTCAGTTTCTGAAGCGGTAATGTTATCCTATGAAGGAAAGGCATATACTGCATACAGGTACTTTACAGCGACTTACAGGACCAATCTTCTGGACTTAAGGTGAGTATGGGGCAGGGTCCAAGGCAGCACCAACAGGTCACCACCTCGGGCAGCACTGGGGGCTGCCGGGTGCAGAGGAGTAATTCAGCGTCGGGTGCCCCGTTGAAGTCAATGTGAATCGGTCCTGTTAATAAGAGGCTGTAGGTTGGGACTGGGGGTCCAGTCCAGCTGAACCAACAAGGGGGCACAGGTCTTGTGATGCTTGGGGACGTAGGGACACCTTTGGTCCTCTTCTCCATGGGCTGGGGCGGGCAGGTGCAGAGGTGTCTTGAGGCGGTGGATTTGTGTCACCGAAGACGCTCATGGTAGAGGGTGCCTGCACAAAGAGGCTGCAGGGGGCGTCGGTGAGTCCACTGTGTGCAAACCCAAGGTGGGCTTAGTCTCTGGAAGGTTGGGGGACCACGCTGGCACTGTTGGCCCACTTCAACTCAGGCTAGGGGGCACGGGTGCAGTGGTGCTTTCTGGTGTTGGGTTTGCGGTGGTCCGGACTCCTCACAGTTCTTTTGGAGTGCCTGCAAGATGCAGTGAAGCAGCTCCACTACTCCATGGGAGTTCCTGGGTCTTTGTTGAAGGCAGGCAGTCCTCTCAAGCATTTGGAGGCAAAGCAGCTGTAGGATGAGACGACTTTAGCTCAATTTGCCGGGAACAGCAGACAGGCCGGCAGGTTTGGCGCCAAGTCAGATGCTTCTCCACAGTCCTTGCTTCTCGCGGCTCTTCGGTGTCCACCTTCTTCTCAGGTCGGCAGGAATCTGATTTCCTGGTGCCATGGGCTCCCCTAAATACTAGATTTAGGCGTGTTAGTGGAGTGTAGGCTAGTAGCCAATGGGCTACTCACACCTGGGGTCACTACGCCCCCTTTATGACCACTTCCTGCGGGAAGTGGGCATAACCCTGTACCAGAGTTCCTAATTCTGCCATCACCAAGATGGCAGACTTTTACATTTTGTGTCAGCATCGGGCAGCCCGCCTTAAGGATGGAACTAGCCTGAGGGTGAACACGCCTCTCTGACTACTAATTTTCCCACCTGTCCAGGCGCCAAATGGGCCCTGGTCAATGGGGGTGGCATCCCCTCACCTCTTACGGGAGCCAGATTTGTATACCAAAGGCTCTTTAAAGCTCCCTGCCTTGGAATGCTAATTTACTGGTCATCCTGTTGGAGGGGGGTGAAACACCCTCTCCAGAGCAGGCTCTCCCCTTGGGGGTTAGAAACCTGCCTGTGGTTGCAGGCTGGTCTACATCAGTCTGCCAGCACACTAGAAGCTGGTAGGTTTTCAGGGCACACCTTTAAGGTGCCCTCTGGGTATTAATAAATCCACCACTTGAATCAGTGTGGGTTTATTAATACAAGGTGTTTGATACCAAACACCATAGATTTCAGTGAAGCATTCATGTAGCTGCGGAACTCGTTTTTACCAATGTCCAGCACATGTACTTGAAATGGCTTCCATGGTCACTTGTACTGGTAGTAATTGAACTAGCCAGCACAGGGGCATATCTGCACATGCAGATATGTCCACCCATGTAATATAGTGCACCCTGCATTAGGGCTGTAAGGCCTGCTATAGGGGTGGCTTACCTCTGTAGGCATGGCACACAGGGATGTGTGCCATATCGTGTTATCAATTTTATCTGCACAAAGACACGCAGTCTGCAATGTCAGTCTATTTGACTTAGGTGAGGGGGGCAATACATGCTGCAGCCCTTAGGGACCCTCTTTAGCCTCCTTTCCCTAGGTACCAGGGGTATCACTTACTAGGGACTTACAGGGGGTGCTAAAGGTATTGCTAGTTGGGGAAACAGTTGTACAGTTTAAAGAAAGAGATCTGGCACTGGGGACCTGGATAGCAGGAACCCAGTGCATTTTCTGTCACAATTGCATCAAATACTAGGCTAAGAGTGGGGGTGGCCATGTCAAAGAATTCATACTATCTCTGGAGGAAAATTATTACATTGACCTGACAGATGCATGCTTTCATATACCAATGCACCCTGCACATTGAAAATGTCTCAGTTTTGTGAGGAAGAGTTTTTGTTACCAGTTCAAGATGTTTCCATTTGGGATAGAGTGATGGGATTATACAAAGCTATTGGAGCTCGAATCAGTTCACCTTCGGGCGAGGCCATTCATGTATATCTGTACCTAAATGTTTGGCTTGTCACCACAAGCTCTTATCAGCAATGTTAGTACAGACCTCAGAAAGAAATGGACCTATTATGTCATTTGGCATTCACATTACATTTTTTTTTAAACTCGCCAGTACCGCAAACGGAAAATAATTTTCTGAGGGCATTTCTGAACACGTAATTGATATTAACATATCCCGTACAGAAGATGAAATTACTAACAATTATGGAATCATGCATTCATTCGCTCCCTAATGTAAGACTTAACCTCTGAGATCATTTCAAGAATGGTTGAACAGTCCCTGGTCTCAATTGAAGGAGAATTACAAAGATTATTGTGGAATGATGCAAACATGTAAAAAGGCACTCAATTCAAGACACCAATACCACATGTAATCATAACAACAAACACAATGCAATTGGATTGGGAAGTACAACTCCACAATCTGAAAGTAAGAAGTTACTGATTAGAACATGATCCACTGAAGCACGTAAATTATCTGGAGTTCAAGATGGTGTTCTTGGTACTGAAGGCTTTGGAAATTCAGATTCAAGAGAAAGTAATACAAATACTCACAGCCAACACAACAGCAATGTTCTATCAGGACAAACATGGGGCACAGTTTTGTACCCGCTGTTTAAACCAGTTTAAGAATTTTGACACGGAGCCAATTCTACAAAGATACCCTTAACCAGAAATGAACATTTAAGTGGATTCTCTGAGCAGGCAGTGCTGCACTTCCCACGACTGTGAATTTAGACACAAAATTGTGGAATGGATATATAGCACACGGGAAAAACCAAACATAGATTTTATTTTTTACCCGCATTTAAAGGGAAATACACTTTTGATAAGTTGGTATGGAAATGTACATACTCCCCTCCTCAGACCACGTAGTGATTAACAAGTTCAAAACTTCCAAATAAAGTGGTAATATTAATAGTGCGGAAATGGGCATGGCAAATATGGTACTCACAGCTGAATGTACTGGGACAACACTATGTAATAAAAATTCCATACAAAAGGCTACATTAACTTTGTAAAAAAGATAGAACCATCATCCAGATCCTCAGAGTCCACAACTAGCAGCCTGACTCCTGAGGTCATATAGTTCCAATGTATAAACTTTCCAGAAAAGGGTTGGAAGCCATTAAAGAAGCTAAAAGCCCACCCATTCAAAAGTATTAATGCATCAAAATGGTGCAGATACTTAAATTGGTGTACAAAAGACAAAAAGTAATTGAGTACATTTGACAGCTATTGATTGCAGCATACATGGGGGAAAGTTGCATCAGGCCTGATTTTCTTGATGCCACTGATTAAAAAAAAAAAAAAAAAAAGGTTTTTGGAAGGGGCAAATGGATCTTATCCCCACAGAAAGACCTAGATCTGCAATGGAACTTAAATTTAGTTATAGCTGGATTAATTAAAAACAATGTTGAACCTATGCGTAAAATACTGTTTACATTTGTAACTCTATAAAGAGTTTTATAGTAACAATTACATACATAAGAAGAGTAAATGAATTGCAAGTTTACTGCAAGAACAGCATTATGTACGCATTTACAAGAATAAGTTGGCCATGCAAACCCGCCCAAAATTCATTCAGTCAGTGTTGTGACACTTACATATGAATCAATCAATTTAATTTTGCATTCTTTGGGTGTTAGGGTGGTCAGTTATGGACCCTCTTCGGGAGACTATTGGTATTACAAAAACAAATCGTTTTTTTGTAACACATGTCCCCCAAGTTTTAGTGTTATTTATTTTATTTTTTTTGAAAGGGACAACTGCTACATGGATTCTTCAGAATATACAAATGTCTTTTATGCTGGTAGACAAAACACTGCACAGGAAGGAAGCAGCTTTAGCTTTTATCTGCTAATATTTGTCTAGATGACAAAACCTGAGAAGCATGCTTATCTACAAACACTTTCACAAAGAATCAATGTGTAGCCCTACAAAACTAAAAGGAAGCCATGATGGGTTAAATGGTGGTAACACATTTAATTTGTGCAACTACTACCTCAAACCATTCACCAGAAGAAGTGAATACGACTGCAAAATACATGTGTAGCATATGACTCTAGGTTCACACTGGAAAATAAACCAGTTACTCACCTGTAACACCGGTTTTGTAACTCACAAACCTTCTAGGTTCATATATGGCACCCCCACCTCCCCAGGGAAAGAAGGGAGGGAGTTAATAAAAAATAATCTAAAATTGAGGTCTCCTTTTGGGACATTATGGGCTTATAGTCAGTGTCATAGTGAGTTATACTGACTCTACCACGGTCGATATTCAAGTTAAAAAACGTTTACACTTTAGGGGCACTTCTGAACCCAGCCACTGAATGCTGGAATAATAGCTTGTGAATCCAGAAGAGAAGAACTATTGGTACAGGAAAGTAACTGGTCTCCTTCAAAACATGAAAGTTAGGCTCCATTGTGCTCCAATCTAAGAACTCCACAACTCCACCTTTGGGCTAATGCTAGTCTAACGAGGTCACCGCCCTCCACTTTCAAGAGAAACTACTTCCAATTATTTGTCCCATCTATGGCACGTCCCTGGGTGGAAGAATCCAGGTTGGTTAGACAACGACCTAGATCAGAAGGCCTTTTATCCTGAATCTGGTCATTGGAATGTGCAGGAGCTTGTCGGGTCCTCTTGTCTTTGTTTGGGTGACAGAAACTCACGGTAACCTCTCCCTGCTCTCTCCCCCTGGTAACCCTTATCCATCCAGCAGTGCCCTTTGAAGACTGTTGCTGAAACCTTTGACGGTTAGATCTCAAGTTCAAGAGGGCGAATAATAATGGAATCAGGAGGTGCCTGGGCAGCTTGAGCTGCCAGACAAATCCCCCGTTTCATGAAGCAGAAATGTAAACTTCTATAGAAGGTATATTTGTTACTTTGGTATTATGACTCGACATTTCCCATTGGATTAGAAAGTGTGCTCTGTGGTACACTGCTACAAAGGTGGAGTCTCTACCTGCTCCCTAAAACGAGATGCACAAATATGCTGTTGATAAATTCATCTTATTTATATTTCCAGCATTGACAGTGGGAAAGCTGCTTTAGCCCTTGTGGTAAACAGCCTTTCGAGAGCCTATCACAGCAATCGCATGCGCCTGTCTCACTGTTGGACATTATAAGGCTAGGATTGCAGCCTTGAAGACACATTTTACCGGTGATTTATCTAATGTAATCCTTAATGCCAAAGTGCTTTAATCTGCTATGTGACTGCTACAGCATGGCCTGCAGCCGCTCAGGGTTCTTGGTTGCCCTTATGCCATGTTTTAAAGTCTCCCATATGAGTGCTGCAGAGCTACATTGCAGCACACATGACGTACAACGTTTATGCTACTTGTACACTTTCTGAAGGACCTTCCTGATGCCTTAGCTAATGCCAAATATGCCAATTAGTGTTCGCTAATGATACACCATGTTTAGGTGTAGAGCCCGTGCAATGGGAGGCTGCTTGGCAGTCTCCCATTGGCCAGACTAAAGTATGCCAGCTAACTGAGTTTATAAAAATAAAGTCAGGGAGACCGCGTGAAAATTGCAGAAACATACAGTGACAATCGCACCACAATGATTAATTCTATCCTCTGAGTGTACTGTATTGCTTCATGCCATTGTGAACAAGAGCTTCTTAACACATGAGGTATTGGTGTATTAGTAGAGGGTCCAGTCAGTAGGAAATGGTATCAGAATGAAATGGGGCTATTAGGGGAAAGTGAAGACTGGGGCCTTTCACTCATGCTGGTTTGGAATGTGTTTCTGTGCATCTTAGCAAATATTTGTGCTGCTAAACTATCATCTTTTCAGATTTCACAGTTAATTGTCTCATCGGGGCTTTTGCACTTCTCAATAGGCTTTGAGCGAGGGGGATGTGTGGCACTGGCTACAGGACGTTCCATGGGTCTCTGGGAGGTGAAAGACTGTGCCACATCCAGGGCCAAGTATATCTGCAGGCAAAACACTGGTCTCCCTGATTTGCCATCTGCTTACCCAACACCTAGCCTGACTGGCTCTTGTCCACAAGACTGGAATTCGGACCCCAGCCTGCGTCATTGTTATAAGGTAAGAGGAATGGTTTTCCCCACAAAATACCGAACAGCCGGTGAATCAGTCATCTGAAAGGTTGGACTCAGTTTGATTTGCAGCTCCATAGTCTGGGCGCACATGGTTGTCAAGATACATGCTTTCTGTTTTTAAGCTAAGGTTTTTGGATTTGCCCCATGACTTTTGTTATGCTCTGGTGTCTGTGACAACCCCACATTTGAGAGTGTGTAAGATACAAGGCTACCAAAGAGGTACAGCAACACTCAGATGGTTAAAGTGGGGAAGCAGGAAATGGACATTCTGGGGGTTAAGTTTATTCTCTGACAGTTATGGTGGGGCCTAAGACTGGTCATACATTTGAGTTTTATGATTGGTGGGTGAGGTGTTGTACAAAGTAGGAAAGGTGGAGGAAGGTCTTATTGAACTGGTGCATTGTTTTTCATGTTCATGACATCAGCAGTCACAGACTTAGTCACTTTGTAATGATTTCATGAGTTTTCCGAATAAAATTGCATTTACTTTTGTTTCACAAGACTTTGCAGGTCTTTTTCTCATCATAATCTCTTCTTTTCTACCTGCGTTGGCAGGCCTTCCGCTCAGATGACTGGCAGGAGAAGAAGACATGGATTCAGGCACAACTCTTTTGCCAAGAGCTAGGTGCCAAGCTGCTCAGTTTAACCAGCTCTGACGAGGAGCACTTTGTGGCTCGCATGCTGGACAGGATCTATGGGTGAGAACCTTTATTCAGGGATTCAAAGGCAGGCAGCTGTTCCGAGGGTCTGCATGTTGGAAGGATCTTTATACAGGGGTTTGTGAGACTGTGACAGCTGTTTTGAGCAAATGAAAAAATAGACTTATTTTTAGGGGCTCCAGGCAGTTGAATGGAAGCTTAGGAATCTGGAAGTAAAGTGTCCGAAGTTAAACAGCAGTGTGAAAAATGGCTTAAAACCTAGTGTTGTGTTCTTCCTAGTGAAGACTCCCTCCCTAAGCCACTGTTTACTAACTCAGTTCCTCTCCCTAGACCACACTTCACCTTTAGACTATATATTTCTGCTGGCCACACTCCATCCATTCTCTCTTGCTGGATCACATACTTTTTGGTACATGTGCTGCTGTAGATCACATGCTCTGCCTACTCATCCCTAGTGTTGGCTGTGGACATTCCCAAGTTGTTTTTCTGTGAAGAATTCTTTGGTCTCTATATATCTCGTGACTCCTTTTGTTTCCGAAATGTTTTTATTGAGGTATTTTTCCGTTTCAATACAACATATCATGACACAGATATTGTAACGTAAACATCACAATTGTTACTTGTCCGCATGGACGTGTCAGTTTTGGGATAAGCTCTCTGCTGAGTACAGGATAGAGTTGGATCAGGGGTCAGAAATACAGGCAGACCACCGCAAGCAGAGGAGCATATGCTAACTGAGCGGTCTGTTCTGAGTGTTTGGAGGAGAATGCTGCTCCAGTGTGTCATCTTCGAGTATGTGTACCTCTTGAACAGTGAATGTAGAGTAGGGGTGAGGTTACATAACAGCGCATGCATAGGGGATCATGGTGTCAGGGAGGAGTCAGAGAGCGAACAGGATGGCAACAAAGGTCTTTGTAATGAGGGCTTTAGCCCATGGCGGAACTGGATAAAAATTGGCGTCGGGGGCAGTGTGCAGGGTGGATCCGGGGAAGCTACTCTGCAGTAAAAGGGGGCTGCATGTCAATGTAGTGCTCTAGACGTGGTGGGAGGGGGTCACGATTAGGCATCCCAGGGGGGGTAGAGAGGGCGTCCGCCTCCCACATCTCCTCACGGAACTGCGTGGGCATAGTGTCTCAAGCTGCTGCTATGGGACATTTAAAGAGGTGGAGGGCCTCCTCGTGATGCAGACTTGTGCTTTCGGCTTCTCCCCATCGGAGAAGAGCCATCTGCCATTTTATCGGGAGCGGTGGCTGGGAAGCCCTCCAGCGTAGGGTGAGAACACGCTTAGTAAGTAATAGGGCCAGATGTACAAAGTGGGCCCGAGCTATATGTTTCTTTTCTCACTTTTAGATCCCCAGAGCTGTCTCCTCCCATGTACTCAGGTGCAGCAATTCCGTAATAGATGCCAGGGTGTAATGGACTACTTGCCAATATTTAGCTAGGGTGGGGACACTCCCACAGCATGTGCCGGAGGTCTGTGGTGTCAGAGTAGCATCTGAGGCATGTGAGGTTGGCTATGGGGAATATATGGTTCAGTTTTGTCAGGGTCTGATAGGCCCGGTGTAAGACTGTGTATTGGATACACTTAAACTGTGGATTTCGAGAAATTACTTTAAGTCACTCAAGTGCCTGTGCACATTCCGAATCATGTAACGGTCGCCCAATATCTTCCTCCCATTTTTGCTGTAGGGGCGTCAGGGAGACCCCAGTATGTTCTTTAATTGCTTTATGTAACCATGTGATCAGATGACGCATGGTGCCCATAGTGTATGGTATATGGACGACTGCATGTGTGGGGGCTCTTCGTCCACCATGTGCCACATCAGGCAGCACATTGCCAATCGCTGGCCGTTTATGAGGAATTGTCTTGGGGGATCCGATGGTCTTGACACAATTGGTCAAATATCATCAGGTGTTGGTCTTGGAACAGGTCTCCCAGTGTTGCTATTGATCTATTGTGCCAGTTAGTCAGGTCCTCCGTCGCGAAGGCGCCTGGAAATTGAGGCAGATCTCGTGACTCCTCCTTTAGCCTAGAATGCATCCGGACAAAGATTCCGCCTTAGAATGTTTTTTTCCGCCTTTGGATGTTCAAACTCGAGCTCCGGGACCGTCGACCATTTCTCCATTCCTTTCTGTTTCAGGTGTTGCTCTCCAGAAGTAAGCTATGATCCAAGATGCTAGACATTATGAATTTGGTCACAGAACATACATTGAAGCTCATTTTTTACTTCACTACACTCCATTTGCATTACTGACCTACTAGGAAAAAAACAGCGGTTGACTCTTTGTCCTGGTGCATTGTGTGTTAAGGGAGGATTCATGAGCTTTATCGAGACTGAATTTTTCTTCGAAGTTGAACAACTTTCAAACGTTTGTGCCCAACACCAGATGGCAGGAGTATGCAGAGCATCTGAATCTACAGCACACTACATCACTACAAGCTACAAACAGATGGTTACAGGGTATATAATATTTTCCTATTGCTTCATTATTTAGAATAACTGGCTATCTACCATTGTGTATGTGTGCTTTATAAATTACTTCTAACACACAATATATTATACTACAAAAGCCACAACGAGCAGTGTTAATACAATGACATTCCTGTATTTCCATACTAAACAAAATTGATTGTCATTGAATAAGATTTGGAATATGATCTACCCTTTTTTTAGAAACCTGCCTGCTATTTATAGCACTGCAGTCCCTTTGGTTAGGTCTAGCTTGACATTGCAGCTATCCCCAGACCTGTCCTGATCAAAAACAAAAAAGCTTTAAGACCTCTACTGAAAGATGGGCTTTAGCTCTGCCTTTGTGCTGATTCTCTTAACTACAGAATTTGATTGGGCAGAAGTTGTGTTCTTCTGTCAAGCTCTTGAGTCTGTCTCCTTTTGGCACCCAAGGGGTGTTCCCTCGACTAACTTTGCTGTCATTGTCAAACATAATGACAAGACATGACAAGCTGGGCTGGCCGTATTTAAGATTGCTGACTGAACTCTATTAACATTGCAAGGAAATGGGCATACGAATAACCCCTTGTGAGTTTGGTTGTTAACCAAAGTAAAGGTAATGTGCTTACAAGGGAATCATTTACACAAAATTGCAATGAGTAAACTGAATTGTTTTTCCCCAAGAGGTGACAATTTGAATTAATCATAAAGGAATGAATCAGAGGGGTTCATATCATCATAAGAATAAATCATGCGAAAGAACAAGCGTATATCATGACAAATATTAGTAAAGAAGATTTTTCTTATATTTTGAATAATGTGAAACATAGGGCACATTAACAAATAAACTCTTAATACACCAATCATGTGGATGTCTGAATAAAATAGAATTTTTAAAACCATAGATCTATGTATGCAAAATCTACTCATCCTTGTGTAATCAGTCCATTGTATATATCAAATGACAAAAGGTCAACGATCCAACAAAAGAAGTGGATGTGGCGTCGACGTTTCGGTCTCCAGTGTCAGCTGTATGCGAGACCATCCTCAGGACCATAAAAATGACAGGAGATTTTCAAGGTTCACAATTAGTGAACTGCAAGCACTCACACTTGAAGAGGTCTTCATTCAGGTCCACAAGGACAGGGTTGTTCTAAGAATCAATCTTAAGTTCCTCACTAATCTGGTATCGCCCTTCCACCTAACCCAAAATATAGATCTGATAGTCTTCTTCCCACAACTGGATTCAGTTCCATCACGAGTGCTGCATATATTAGATTCAAAAAGAGCTCTTATGTATTACAGCAACATTACCAAGCTTTTCCTTAAATCTGATCAAATCTTTGTTGGCTTTGCAGAACCTCACCGAGGGCATTTCATTTCCAAGTCAAGGCAGGCATAGCTAGGCAGATAGTCAAATGTATCCAAACCTGGTACCACAAAGCAAACAGTCCTATCTGTTCCTCCCATGGCGCACTCCCCTCATAACAAGCAAGTGACCATGGCCTTTCTGGAACTATTTCACCAGTGAATATTTGTAAGGTCCCCACTTGGTCGACAACACAAATCTTTACCAAGCACTCCTGTGTGGATGGTTGTAGGGAAACGGGCTTTTGCAGGTTTACTCAACTTTTTTTCGACATTTTGACTACGAGGCTCTGGCGTAATGGCTCTGAAATGCTCTGAGCGATGCTAAACAGGACATGGAGCATGTGCTCTGACCCTTAAAATGGTGCTTGTTTAATTGGCTTGTCCCAAATTGGCATAGCCTAACTTACTAGTAAGTCCCTCGTATATGGTACCAGGGGTACCTAGGGCCGGTAAGTTAGAGTGATCCCCAGGGACAGCAGCACTTGTTGTGCCTCCCTGAGTGGGACAAGGTAAGCCATGGCTCCCAGTCTGCCACTGCAGACTGAAAGGGCAGTTTTAAACTGCTAACTCAACTTTGTCATTTATGGTATTGGCAAAGTCCAAACCTCCCTTTTTAGGTCGAGCCTAGCGCAGTGTGCATGCGCTGCTCTAGGAGATGACCTCTTGGAATCACTCAGGACTTTTCTGAAACTCATGCGTGTGGCTTTTTTTTGTTGCATTAATTGTATTGGCCTTTGCGTGCGTCTTTCCAAAAAGAAAGCATGCAATTGGCCAAAGGCGCGTACATCTCCCACCTTTTTAAGCAAATGTTTCCTCCCACGGCATCCACCTTGCGGGAGCGAGCAGCGGCGTGTAGTGCGCCATCTGTTTTTAATTAGCGCGGTGTCTTTCAGTTTCCTTTTTAAGCAAATGTTTCCTCCCACGGCATCCACCTTGCGGGAGCAAGCAGCGGTTCGCAGGGTGCCATCTGTTTTTAATTAGCGCGGTGTCTTTCAGTTTCGCTGCCGCGCGTTCACGTTTTTTTTTTCTATTTCTTACCGCTAACAGAGCAGAGGCATACAGTATATGTAACAGAGCGGTAAAGTTATTTTTTGGGAACTTTGACGTACTCTGTTTTGAGTGACTTAAAATTGTGGTGTTGTGAGCTTAAAAATCCTTGCATTAAAACATGTCGCACTGCATTGGCTGACAGTGCATTTTTTTGTATATATGTTTGAACGCGTTGTTATATGTACTATTGAACCCTTGTGTATGGAACTGTTGTCTTGCGCAGCGGGTGCCCCCAAGTGTCTTTTTGGCTACGTTATAAAGACAGTGGTAATCCCGTGACGATAATGCAACGTGCCTCTGTTTCTTTGTTTCTGTGTATATGTCCGTGTTTTACTGTCTCTGTTCATTTATTTGTATAGCCTTTCTCATTGCCCTTGTTTTGCTTTATCTCTGTCTATCCCTGTGTATGCTTGCGTATCTATCTATACCTGTCCCTCTCTCACTGTCCGTGTCTTGCTCTCTCTGTTTGTATACACAACTATTTATGTTGCTCATTTGTGTTTGCTTGTTCGTACGTTTTTCCCTTTCCATTTCTTTCTGTGTGCACTTTTCAGGGCATGCTAAATGTACAATGTTGAGAGCATAAACAACCCTCCGGATACGCATGAAAATTGCTCTTTTTTTTTTATATAGTTATTTTATTGCAATAGTTTGGAATGGAACCCTGTTTTCTGCAAGTGAGGTTTATTTATAGGTGCAAGATGAAATAAATGTTGCTAAGTGTTCTTGTGTACGCCTATGCTAAGGTAAAGTTGGCGCCAAGCAGAGGCATGGCCCGCAGCCTCTGTTTGGGAATCACTCTTAATAATAAAATATTCTATTTACATACCACTTTTTACAAGCTGTTAGTTTTTTGTACTATAACATTACGTGCTGTTATTATTACCTAACGTAATGGTAATGCGCTAATGCTTTTTGACCAGTGGGAAGGAAGAAAGTCAGAGTCAGCCCTGCTTTTATTTGTACCTGTGGCTGCTGCGTGCACAGAGATTTCTTCAGTACACGTGTTTCCTGTTCGTGGACTTAAAAAAGACCGAAATTCTGACCTAGGCTTCTTTTAAAAAGTTGTTGTTTGTGGTGGTATTTAAACAGTCCTGTATGTGGCGCGGGGTATCCGTGTCACGAAGGAGTTGCACAGCCGTATGCACATATGTAAACAGTATTCACACGTACTCCATATTTTTACCAAGTTCATCCAAATTTTATTCCAAGTTTTATTCCAAAGTTTACTCGATTTTTCACCATCACGTCAAAGACATAAAGTTTCTGTGTTTTGTGCATCTTAATACTCTGAGAATGCCCATCCAGGCTTATTCGCAGGCAATAACTTAAAACTTCATAGTTCCAGAACATTCCATTCTACCCAATGCATTTCGGTCCACACGACCTTCTTCGGGGGTATCTATAATGTTAAGAGCAAGTTTCAGTGAACACAGCATTTACACGATAATTTTACAACAAACATTTAACCCAAACACCCCTTCGTGGCCATCAAAAGTGTGATTAAATTATATTTATTGGCTCTTAAACACGCTGTTCGTTACCCCGTCCTGCAATTTTTACACTCCCCACTAAAACTGCCCCAGTTCACATAACACATCACTTGATGTGCCCTCCTTATGAACATCGCGCTCAAGATCCTTTCAAAAAATGAACAAAAGTAAAAAATGAACAAAAGTAAGAACTACGGTAACCCAAATAGAAATACACCTCTGTTCCCCAGCAAGTATCTTCTTGCAACTCCACCCAACGTTACTACTTTCCTAAGCTGACAGTAAATCCCTGTGCATACCTGCTACAAAACGTTCTGAATTTCAATCGTCAAATCATCCTCGTCTCCCTCCAATAGCGTTCTAATCGTGCCGCTCCCAACGTAGCTGTTTATAACCTTAACCACCCGCCTGTATTCAAAACCTTATCACGTTGATGCCTGTACCTCCCCGTGTTTCTTAAAGTGCACCTTACCATTCAATCTCTCGAGTCACACAGAATCGCCCATGCTGACAGTCACCTCACCCCCGTATTCATCATGAAATTATAACATAAACAATGTAAATCACCACTTAAATCATCAAAAAATTACCAATTAAACTTATGTATAACGTGATACAAATGCATAACATAAATGTCCACTTGCAGCCAAAGTCCATTGTAACGTTATCCATGATTGGTGCAACTTCACGTTCTGTGGGAAAGTCTCTGACGTGAGTATATGATTGTAACAATTTTATTCTATGTCCAGTATTCGGCGGGGTGCTCTAACAGGGTTTGGAACGAGGTTTAATACTACTTCAATGTGATTAGACCTGAAGCACACCCTTTTCTTTTGTATCATCAAACTAAATGTCTCTTTTTTTATTTATTATCCCGTTTTAGCGTGCAGAACTCCGATATGCTCCGTCCCAAAAAAGCACCTGACATAATGAATCCTGTATGTGGCGCGGGGTATCCGTATCACGAAGGAGTTGCACAGCCGTATGCACATATGTAAACAGTATTCACACGTACTCCATATTTTTACCAAGTTCCTCCAAATTTTATTCCAAGTTTTATTCCAAAGTTTACTCGATTTTTCACCATCATGTCAAAGACATAAAGTTTCTGTGTTTTGTGCATCTTAATACTCTGAGAATGCCCATCCAGGCTTATTCGCAGGCAATAACTTAAAACTTCATAGTTCCAGAACATTCCATTCTACCCAATGCATTTCGGTCCACACGACCTTCTTCGGGGGTATCTATAATGTTAAGAGCATGTTTCAGTGAACACAGCATTTACACGATAATTTTACAACAAACATTTAGCCCAAACACCCCTTTTTTTGGGACGGAGCATATCGGAGTTCTGCACGCTAAAACGGGATAATAAATAAAAAAAGAGATATTTAGTTTGATGATACTAAAGAAAAGGGTGTGCTTCAGGTCTAATCACATTGAAGTGGTATTTAAACAGTAGCAGAAACAGGCCAAAGGTTAGCTTTTCGCTCTGCAGCAAAGTGTGCAAAAAGGTAACAAAATGCGTTTTGCGACTTTTTGAATACTCTACCGTATTTAATCCGTGGCAGGCACCGCAACCCTTATATATACGCACACAAAACGCACACTGACTTCAGGAAACATAAATTGGGTTCGTGAAGAATCTAAGCCTGTGAGGTGGAACAAAAATAACCCTGATGTGAGCGGGTTACCAAGACTTGAGTTTAGTTGTTGCTTAAAGTGCATAAATTTGCTTTATTAGTGAAGAAATATGTTTTTAGTATGCAATTTAATTTGAAAAAACATTCCGCTCATATACGAATGTATTCACATATTTCTAATATATGTATACAGAAGAACTTACTTCTTAACCATGTTATACCAGCTGCTGTTGCCATGTGTTTATACCATCCCAATCCTTCTGTTAAATTCTCTGCCAGTTTAATTTGTTACCCTATTATTAGTATTGTTCATATGTACCCTGCAGTTTAGTTGTACAAAAAAACAATTTAAATAAGTACTTCTCAATGCAGTACTATAATATGCCTAATACATATGTTAAAGCTTCCACCCACGATAATGTAAACAATATCTAAAATCTTATAAGGTCCCAAAGGCGAGACCTATTGGCTATGCCAATGCTTGTTAATGTATGCAAGCCACCCCTATGTTAGACCTGATGAGCCCTAAGGCAGGGTGTTAGAAAGTGGAGCATGTACTTTTACATGTTCCAACAGTAAAAACCCTAAATTGTCATTTTTACTGTGGAAGGGCTAGTAGCCCCATTGCCAAGTACGGAGTTACAGACTGACACCTCTGCCCTGAATACTTCCGAATGGGACTACTAAAATTGGTACTGTAAGGTATCTAAACAATCATTGCATTAACTCTGATTTAATGGTTAAATCGAATTTAATGTCACAGATGGGCAAAATGCGACTTTGGAAGTTGCTTCGTTAGTTGCCCAAGGTTTCCAATGCCCTTTTACTGTTGTACTCCTGGTCTGTCCTGCAGACAGCTTTCGGCATTCCTGGGGAGACATGCTAACGACTCCTGGGAAAGATAACAATAGAGTCCTGCCACTGGAGGAGGTGTTAACTCCTCCAGGCAGGAAGACACACAGGTGTTAGCCCAATAGGCTAGCTTCAAAGATGAAGCCTCCTTTGAAGGGCAAATGGGAACACTTGAGAGAGGGGCTGCTCTATTGTTTAGGTAGACACGTTGGCACTAGGGACAGGGAAAGAGAAGCCGGTCGCCAAACCATTTTTCCAGGGCCGTGTTAGCCACATTGTTAGCCACACCTCTGGTCGGGCTAAGGAGCTACACACGCCGGTAGAGGAGTCCTGCCATATTGGAATGGACAGAATGAAGTGGTCATCAGGTGGGAGCGAATCTGGTAGCCGATTGGCTAGCAACCGCATCCTGCCATGAGGGCATTTTCTGAGCATAACTAGGGCATCTCGAACTCAGATCTCGACTGGACTGGAAGAGAACCGAAGGA
Organism: Calotriton arnoldi; assembly: GCA_963921515.1. NCBI lineage: Eukaryota > Metazoa > Chordata > Amphibia > Caudata > Salamandridae > Calotriton > Calotriton arnoldi. The sequence continues at coordinate 2,203,281 of CAWUFW010001374.1, read as the reverse complement.
CTTCCCTACTGCACAGTGGAACCAGCAAAGAGAGGCTGCACAGGCCTGGACTGACCATGCTGAATCTGGTGGCTAGCAAAGGAGAGGGGTTGTGTCTGCCGTGTCCTTCTCAAGGAGAAATCCTCTCCAGACCTCAGCCAAAGCCAAGAGACTCCAAGGGTCAATGAGCTGACCTCCTGTTCACAGCACAGGGACAGAACATCTGAGAAGCCTGCTAGGGCAAGTTGGTTGCCCAAAGTCTTCAACCCGCTGCCATGCAGCACCAGGGACCAGGACCCAACGCACAAAGTTTCAACTGAGTTTGCTGAGCCTGGGAGTGTCATTGGAGTGCAGCTGGGACCCCCAGAGTAAGAGGTATTGACCCAGGAAGGATTGGCATGTGACCACGATACTGGGCAACCAGTAGTCCAGTGGCGGCTGCACTTCTGCCAGCACTGAGGGCTTCGACCCTATGACCAGGGCCACCTCACCCCTTAGTGGACCGAGGAGTAGTAGCAACAAAACCCCCATCGACCTCTGTAGAAAACTAGGATTTTGTTGCAGTATTCCCCCCCATTTTTTGCCTGGTATTGATGCAACTTTGACTGAAGTGTACTGAGTTCCTGCTAGCCAGGTCCCCCGTGGCAGATTATTTTTCCGAAAACAAGACACTGGTCAATTGATCCTCAGTCATCTAGGCCTTTAGCACCTCTATAAGTCCCCAGTAAGTTGTACCCATGGTACCTATGGCAAAGCTACCAAAGAAGGTCCCTAAGAACTGCAGCATATCTTGTGCCACTCTAAGGGACTCGGCACCAAACTCATAGAGGCTGCGTGACAAGGTGCTCCAAAAAGTAAAAACATGACATGGCACACACCTGTGTGCCGTGTTTCTTTAACACTGCATGTACTATTTGTAAGTCACCCCAAAGCAAGCTCTACAGCCCTAAGGCGCAGGGTGCATTATACTACATGTGAGGACATATCTGCCTGAGCAGATATGCCCCGGTAATGTCTAGTTCCATTACTAGATATTATAAGTGAACAGGGAAGCCAGATTAAGTTGTGTACTGGCCATTGGTCAACATGAGTTTCCCAGCTATATAATGGCTTCCCTGAAACTTATGGTGTTTGGTATCAAACACCTCATGTCAATAAACCCACACTGATGGATTTATTAATGCATGCACCCATAGGATACCTTAGAGGTACTCTCTGAACCCTACTAGCCCTCTAGTGTTCCGGTTGACTGGTCCAGTCCAGCATGCCACCACAGATGAGTTTCGGATCCCCTATGAGGCGAGAGCCACGCCCTCGGAGGTCAGAAGCGATGCCTGCTCTGGAGAGAGGTGTTTTCACCTCCTCCTCCAGGAAGGCTCCTTAATCAGCATATCAAGGCAGGAGGCTGCAAAGGCCTCTGCCGCCTTGGATATGCATCCCAAGGCTTACCCAGACACGGGAAATGACACCCTCCACCTTAGGTCCATCTGGCACCAGGAGAGGCGGCAAAATTAGCTATGCATAAGGCGTGTTGCATTGCCAGGCTGGAAACACCTCTAGGGTGAACAGCCTGAAGTGACCTCGAAGTTAGGAATTCCACCATCTTGTGTGGGATGAAATTAGGAATTCTGGGACAGGGTGGTGCCCACTCCGCAAAGGAAGTGGTCATCTTAACGCCCTAAATTGAGAATTTAGGTTACCCCCTGATACCAGGACCTGAGATTCGACGAACACAAAGAACGAGTGGACAAAGAAGAAGGGCTGACACGAGAACCGAAGAGCAGCTATTGACCAGGCACCAACCCTGCCAGCCTGCCTGCTTCACCCGACCCTCGTGGAGAACCTGACTCATCCTGCAACTGTGCAGACTCCAAGAAACCCATAGGACTCCCAGTGCTTTGTACATCGCCAGAGAACTCCCTTGGAGTAGAGGAGCTACTTCCCTGCACCTGCAGGCACCAAAGACCCGAGGACTGGTTCACCATCCTGCCGCTTACCAAGTGTAGGAAAGTGCCCCTTTTTAGGTTGAGCCTAGAGTAGCGCGCAAGCGCTGCTTCTGGCGAAGCATTATGTAGGGGATTCCAAAAGCTGACCAGACGCTCGTGCGTCATGGCCTTTTATGGGCGGTTACCCGCGCGGCCGACATCTGTTTCCCATTATCGTGCCCAGACGCGTGCGCGATAATTGGAAACACATGCCGGCCGTGCGGGGAAAAGGCCATGACGCACGAGCGTCTGGTTATGGTATAGGCGGAATCCCTGCCCGTAGAACGAGTTCTGGGCATTCTTTTGGGCTGGACGTATACCACTGCTCTGATTGGTCAAGACCCGACGCACGTCGTCTCTTCGTTTCGGAAGATCATTGGTTAGGTCGCAGCAATTGGAGCTGTGTGCAAAGCGGAAGGGGGGGTCAGGGGGAAAGGGAGAGGGCGAGAAGGGAGGAGGCCCGTGGGAGCCAGGAAACAGGGGGAGCGTAAGGGAGGAGGCGGCAGGAGGAGGTCGACGGAGTAGGTGAGCCGTACAGCTGGGACCGGGGAACCGGTGGTCTGTACAGGGCTGCAGGCACTGCGCCGTCGCAGTCAAGGAGAGCAGGGAGGCGGGAGTGAGATGGCGCGCGCTTGGGCCTGCCACTGCGTCAGGCCTTGCGCGCGCCCAATCCACTTTGAGCGGTGCAGGGAATATGGCGCGCGAGGCGGCGTTGCTCATCGGGACAGAGACGATCCACCACGTGAAGCCAAACTAGCGGGGGTGTTGGTGGTGGTGACACTGCAGCAGCCTATGTCAGTCCTCCTTTATGAGCAGCTGTATGAGGTCAGAGGCCGGCCTGGCCCCTCACTGCCGCCACCCCCGCTAGCTGTTGCTCGTGCTCGGCTGGGGACGCAGGGCACCGGACCGCCCCCTGCAGTGAGTATTAAAGGCACGGGAGGGGCGGGAAGCCCGGGTGTCGGGGATATTCATTAGGCATGGGTTCAGGGAACACGTCCGAAAAATGAGGGTGACCGATCTGTACTCTTATTTACCACGTGACTGTATAGTGGGCCTTACTTTGCCGCTACCTATTTGATTCCCTCACTATAATTCCATTGCTCAATTTATTCATGCCAGTAGCGCATTCACCTGGAGCCTGCCAGTACTTATTTCTAAAAGTCACCGGAACTATTCTACGCGATTTATTTACTTTTCCCACATCTATATTTTGCTCGCTTATTACACATGAATTTGGATTTAAGAAGGGCGCACTTTAACTTCTAGTGTGTGCCATTGAGCTGAATGTTCCCTAATAGTTTCGTGTTGCTCTCAGGTTCCATTTGTAACATAATTCTTGACTAGCCATCATCGCTTTATTTTCGTTAGACTCCAGCATTTTTAAGTGTGCAGGTTTTGTCCCTTAGGACTCGTTGTCTGGGGTTCTACTGGCCCCATGTGGCTAGTAGCACGTGGCCCATGGGCATTCCCAAATAAGGGCACGGCTAGTTTGACAGCTGCAAAAAGACTGCTGACCGAGTTTAGCTATCTTGTTGATTTTAGGAGCGAGTGTTTGCTGGGGAGGTCTGATGGGCCCTCTTACACAAATACAATCTTGATCGGCGTTTTATGTTTTTCTGAGACAAGAAAATATAAACAATTCTAAGTTGGACAAACAGGTGCTTAAAGCAGGCAAAACAATTGCTGTTGGATTCACCCTATGATGAATGGGGTAGGCAGGGTGCTACAGTTACCAGAGGGGTCAGCTGTGTTCAAGGTCTTCAAAAGTGACAATGCAGGGGGGAGGGTACAGGATAAATATTTATTAGCAACCTGAAGCAGCACGAAAAGGGCGTATAGCATGCGGCGGGAAGAGGGCGAGAGTAGTGTGGAATTTAACAGGAGTGAATGCTCTGGAAAATGAGAACTATTTAGTTATGCAGCACAATATCCTTGGTGCAACAACCTCAACCGTTGCATGGCTAAACATTTATAAGGTCCCAAAGGCGAGACCTATTGGCTATGCCAATGCTTGTTGAGTTGGTCACCCCCACTTTTTGCCTGGTATTTGATGTGATTTTTACTGGAAGTGCACTGGTTCCCTGCTAACCAGGTCCCCAGTGCCAGATCTCTTTCCCAAACCTGTACAATGGTTTCCCCCAATTGGCAATACATTTAGCACTCTCTGTAAGTCCCTAGTAAATGGTACCCCTGGTACCAAGGGCAGGAAGTACTAAAGAAGATCCCTAAGGGCTGCAGCACGAGTTTTTGCCGCCCTAAGGTGATCCCTCACCAAACAAATGCAAGACTGCCATTGCAGGCTGGATGTTTTGGTGCAGACAAAAGTGAAAGCCCAACATGACACACATCTCTATGTGCCATGTGCCCTACCACTGCATGTAGCATTTGTAAGTCTCCCCTACAGGAGGCCTTACAGCCCTTAGGCAGGGTGCTTTATATTACATGTGAGGGCATACCTGCATGAGCAGATATGCCCCTGGTCAGTTGTGCTGGTCAGTTCCATTACTGCCAGTGCAAGTTAACAGGTAAGCCATTTTAGAACATGTGCTGGACACTGGTGAACACGAGTTCCCCAGCTACATGATGGCTTCACTAAAGATAGAGATGTTTGGTATCAAACATCTCGTATTAATAAACACACACTGATTCCAGTGTTGGATTTATTAACACATGCACCCAGAGATCACCTTAGAGGTGCCCCTGAAAACCTACCAGCCCCTGGAGTGTTGGCTGACTGGTTTCTGCCAGCCTGCCAACAGAGACCAGTGTCTGACTGCCAATGGTGAGAGCCTTTACTCTCAGGAGGTCGGAAACAAATCTGCTCGGGAAAGGGGGTTTACTGATGAGCATTCCAAGGCAGTGGAGCTTCAAAGAAGCTACTGTCTTCAAAATGCAAGCCTGGCTTTCTGTAAGAAACTGGCTCTATATATACTGCACCAAAGTGAGGTACAGTGTGTATAGAGTCCAAGAGTCCCCAAAGGTAGGCAGAGGTTAAAGTTAGATAGAACCTTACTCTCTAATAGTGGTAGCTTGGTCGAGCAGTAAGGCAGTATCAGAGGACAGTGTTAAGCATTTGATGTACACACTCAGTCAGCAAATGAATTCACACACTCAAGAACTGAACTCTAGGCCAATTGTTTTGTATAAAAATATATACTGTTGTTTTATTTTAGAACCAAGCAGGCTTGGCACAGGTAAGCATGAAATACTTTACAGTGATAAGATGCTATATGTTGAACAGTTTTAAAAAGCAATAGAAATTGTACTTGATTTGATTTACAGGGAGCAGTACTATGCAACACTTAGCAAATGCAGTACATTGGAATGAATAGGCTTTTTAAGAAAAATGCAGTTAATTACTTTTCGGATTACTTTTTCTAACACAGTGCTGGATCCTAGATTCAGCACTGGGACATTTCCTGAAAACAGTTGTGAAAATGCGTTTTAGTTAGAATATTCTTGTATTTCAAAAGTTGACACTTAGAAACTTTTTCACATAGAACCACCAATGTTATCCTATGGAAGGAAATTCAATTCACAGGTAAGTTATTTACGTTACTTTTCCTACTCAGTGCTGGATACCTAGATTCAGCACTGGGACCTTTCCTGCAAATAGTTGAGAAAATTCGTTTAGGTTATTTGTGCGATTTTTAAGGAATATTCTTCGTTTTCAAAAGTCGACACTTAAAAACTTTTTGGGAGAAAAAGTGTCAATGTTATCCTATGAGGAAAAACAGGTTATCGGTTTCGAGGTAAGTATTCGGTCTTTGGAGTTATGGTTCTGGGGTTAGACTCGGGGGGGAGGGGGGGAGGGGGGGGGTTCCCAGGGTCAGTGATGCACTGTTGTTGCACCCTCAGCGGCAATAGGGCGGCCGGGTGCAGAGTGTTGAGGCCCAATGTTATCCTATGGAGGATAGGGGGTCTCCGGTTGGTAGCTGCTGGCAAGCAGGCCACTGGGTTGTGGGAGCAAAGCTCCTGGTTGTAGACTCAGGGCAAATGGGGAAACAAGTAGGTATCAAAAGGGCACCCTCAGCGGCACTCGGGCGGCTGGGTGCAGGGTGCTGTTTTGGCATCGGAAGCCCTGTTGTAGTCTATGGGGAACCTCCGGTTTGGAAAAACACTGCAGGCTCTTGGACGAGGACCTCCTGGATGCGACCACCACTTTGAGAGGTAAGTTGGATAGGTAAGGGTTGGTTAGGCCCCGTTGGTTGGGGCACACAGGGCCGTGGGGCGCCGGGTGCAGGGGTGCCTTTTAGGGTCGGATTTTCTTACCCGCTCTGGTCGCGGTAGGGGGGCCCTCTGCATTTAGGCTGCAGGCGTCGTCTGGAGGCTTGAGGCAGGTCAGGAGTCGCCGGATCTCGGGTCAGGATCGCCGGGGGACCTCCTCTTGGTGTTTTCCCACTCGAGCTCGGGCCGGGGTCGGCGGGTGCAGAGTGGGCTGGATTCGCGGTTTCCGGCTGCTGCCAGAGGTTGCTGTGTTTGAACAAATCCGGTGTTCACGGGAGAAGCAGGCTTCAGAAGTGAAGGCCGGCAGGTCCTCCGGGGTTCTTGAGGTTGCTGGCTGCAGGACACACCGGGTTTTCGCAGGAGGCAGGTTCGAGGGCAGACAGGCCAGTAGGGCTGGGGCCAAGTCAGTTGTTGTCTTCCTCTTGTTAGCAGGCTGCCCGGCAGTTCGGTCCTTCTTCTTCTTTTCTTCTTGTCGTTTCTGGATCTGCCTTCCTGGTTCAGGGCTGCCCCCTAAATACTGTATTTAGGGGCGTTTTAAGGGTCTTGAGGTCAGTAGCCAATGGGCTACTGACCTTAGGGTGACTACACCCTTGGTGTGCCACCCCACGTGGGGGAGTGAGCACAATCCCTAGTCCTGATTGGGGAGTGCCTGCCATCTGCAAGATGGCGAGCACTGGAGAGTGGGCTTCACCTCGCCTCCCCCACCTGAGGGGTGGAGTTGGCAGAGGTGGGCACACCTCCTGGGCTGGCTAGTTTTTCCTGCCTGTCTTCCCGCCAAAAGGGAGGGGAGACAGGAAGGGGGCCTGCTCCTGATAGCAGGAGAGGCTGCGGGGTCGCATTACAAAGACTGCCAGGCCTTTGAAGCTCCCCTGCCACAGATGGCTCTTCCTGGCCTGGGGGAGGTGTGTACACCTCCGCCCAGGAAAGGCTTTGTTTCTGGGCTCAGGGAGCGTAGGCTCCCACCCTAGGGGTCCAGAAACCTGTCTCGTGGTGGCAGGCTGGTGTGTACCAGTCAGGGAACCCACCAGAGGCTGGTCGTTTTTCAGGGGGCATCTCAAAGATGCCCTCTGTGTGCATTTTTCATTAAATCCCACACTGGCATCAGTGTGGGTTTAATGTGCTGAGAAGTTTGATACCAAACTTCTCCGTTTTCAGTGCAGCCGTTATGGTGCTGTGGAGTTCGTAATGACAAACTCCCAGCACCATATACTCTTAATGGCAGCACTGCACTTACAATGTCTAAGAATGGACTTAGACACTGTAGGGGTACAGGGCTCATGCACCTGTACCCTCACCACTGGTATAGTGCACCCAGCTAGAGGGGTGACTGACCTATGCCAGGGCAGTGGGTTGTAGGCATGGCACACAGAGGTGTGTGCCATGTCGACTCTTCACTTTGTTCTGCACCAAAACACGCAGCCTGCAAAGGCAGTGTGTGTGTGTAAAGGTACAGGGCCTCTAAGGGTGGCACAATAAGTGCTGCAGCCCTTAGAGGTCTTCCCTGGTCACAGTGCCCTGGGTACCTGTGGTACCATTTACCAGGGGCTGACCTGTGGCCACAGATGCCAATTGGGTACAGTTTTGGGGAAAGAACACAGGCCCTGAGAACCTGATTGGCAGGGACCCAGGGCACATCAAGTCAAAGTGCATCAGTGGTCTGGCAAAAAGTGGGGGGGTTACTGCAACAGAAACCCACTTCCTTACACTTTCCTCACAGGAGAGGAAGCTGGCCTCCTTTGTCCATAGCCCTTTGGCACATGGACAGGCAGGAAAATTAGCTAGTCAGGTAGGTGTGCAACCCCCCCAGGCTAGTACCAATCCTAAGGTGGCCTAATCTGAGGTGGACACAACTTTTCAGATTCAGCCATCTTTGTGTTGGCAACCTTAGGAACTGTGGGACAGGGTTATGCCCACTTCCCACAGGAAGTGGTCATATAGGGGGCGAAGTGACCCCAAGGGTCAGTAGCCCATTGGATACTACCCTACACTGCCCTAACACCCCTAAATTCAGTATTTTGGAGAGCCCCTGGCACCAGAAAAGCAGATCCTGCTGACCTGAAAAAAAGACTGACGTGAAGAGTCGCACAACAAGAACAGAAGACCTAGAAACTAAATTGGCACCAACCCTGTCGGCCTACCTGCTGACTTCGACAATTGTGCAAAAAGACGACTTGTCCTGCAGCTGCTGAGTCTCCAAAGCCTGGGAGACCTGCCAGCACTTCACTCAGGAGCCAAGACTTCCCATGGGACAGTGGAACTGTCCCCTGCGTCCGGCAAACTCTCAAAGAGGAACCGCGAAGACTCCAGAGCCACCAACACTTGACGCCTCCAAGTACCACTGCACCCGAGCTCCCCAGTGTGTTTTCAAGTTAGTCAGCTTTGTTAGGTGGTCCCCAAGCTCTCAAGAGACAGAGTCCACTGTGAATTTGTCCCTCGTGAACTCTCTGACTCCGCCTGCAGCCTCTTTGTTCAGGCCACCTAAACCACAAGTGTTGCCGGATGAAGAAACCCGAACAACGCAAAACTCTGCACCCAGATGCAAGGGCAGCTGCTGCCAAAATAAAGTGATGGGGCAAATCATAATATTAAAAAAAGCACTTAGCTACTGCTCCCGCTGCCGGCCCGGTGCTCCTCTCTTCCTGGAAGTCCATGGGCCAGCACAGGCTCCCAGACTCCCCACCCAATCCAGATGCTGCTCTCATTCTATTACCCAGCATGAGAGCAGCACCAGGATTGGTCTGAGCAGCCTGGTTAGGTGCTCACTAAGAGACTGAGAGCCTGTGCCTTTTCTCAACCCGACTGTACAATACAGCTGTGTTGGAGAAATTGAAGTGTGCATGTTGGTTTGGCCGTCCTAAGACAGCTGGCCAAACTGACATGCGCAATAACAGTGCTGCTGTCTGGCCCTGCCACCCCCTAGTCTCGACAGCATCGGCTGTCAGTGAAAAATAAAATGATAATTCCATTTTTATTATTGTTTTATTTTTCATCTGCAGTGGGGCGACGCTCCTCCCCCATTACGGAGGAGCCACCGCTACCCAGATGCCCCTTACCGAGGAGGAGAGGACCAAAGGTGTCTCCACGTTCCCCAATATCGCAAGTCCCGAAGCCACTCGTTGGTTTTATAAATTGGTGTGGATCTCCTTATTCATGCGTGTGCCTCACTTATTCACTATTATGTGTATTAGTGAATCTCTAACACTTCCCTCTGTTAAGACTGCTCAACCACACTACCCCCTAAAGAGCACGTTGAAATTGCTAGAGCAAGCACCTGTTCACTTGCAAGGCAATACCTGGACTCTTTGCATGATCTACCTCTTTTTGGTATATCATATAGGGAGCGAGCTTCCTACACTGGGACTACTGATGCTGCAGCTGCCCAGGCAGAGGTCGCCTTTTTTCTACAGGTTAGACCTGTCCTCCCTCCAAGTGTGAGGATGCCAGGACCGGTCGAAGCTGCACAGCACCAATACCCGGGGTACCGGACCCCTTGGAGCAACCAAGGTTTGATGTGTCCAGTCCGGACTCCAACGCAGAGGAAGACCGTCCTCCAGGGACACTGAGACCCACACAGAGAATGGCCCAGCTGTCCTGCTTGTCCCTTTTTCTGTAAACCCAAGCGAAAGAGTGAGTCGCTGACCGCCGCCGCCTCACAGCAGCTCCCCACCTGTGTCCGAGGGGAATTGATGGTGCCCACGGGGTCCTGAGACTCACAAGAGCTGAGCCCACCCTTGAGTTTAGCCAGACTGGACTTCCTGTCGTCGCCTGCAGCCTCTTTCTGCAGGCCCTTACAACCGCAAGTGTCTCCAGGACGTGACCCGATGCCAACAGACACAACTGCCCCCGAGCCCCACAGCCCGATGAGAAGTGGATCAACGATGTCCCTACGTGCCCTAGCCTATTTTCGACCAGACTGTTCCCAATTGAAGTGAAAGGGAGGCACCCGATCCCGAAACACACGTCTGCACCCGGCTGCCCCAGAGCCGCCCGAGGTGAGTTGTTCATGTGACCTTGGATCTTGCCCCATACTCCCCTTAAGCCCAGGACTAGGGTCCCATAAGTCGCTGTTAAGTGCCCAAATGTAGTACATGTTTTTCTCCATAGGATAACATTACCGCTCCCAAAAATTGCACTGTCAACTCTTAAACCTGTAAAAATTTACATCTCGAAAAGTACTTACCTGATTCCGATGATTGTTATTTTTATAAATTAGTGTCTGATTTCTTTATTGAATGTGTCTCACTTACTGCCTTTGTGTGTGCAATAAATGCTTAGCATTGCCCTCTGATAAGCCTGACTGCTCGTCCACACTACCACAAAAGATAGCATTTAGGTTATCATTTGTACCTTTGTAAGCCATTTGGGGTTTGCCTGGACTCTCTGCAAAGTGTACCTCATTTTGGTGCACTATTTAGAGAGCCAGCTTCCTACAACCGCATCCACAACATCCTTCGTCTCTTGCATCAGGACCAATTTCATAGGGAAGCCCTGCAATGGATAAAAGTGCCGTTGAGTTGTCTGAAGACTCCTTCACCTTCCGAGGCAAATGTTTCTGAGGACCTGACTGGTTCCCCTTGACTGTCTCCTTACAGGAGTTGGTCACCTAAAGTGACTCTTAAGTGACCACATTACAACTAGCCCAAAGTGTTTGGTGCAAATGTTTTTAAGTGTGAAATTCGTTGAATTTGCCGGTGCTTGTTCGTGGTTGAGTGAAATAACTTGTTTTGCAGCGTGAATCCTTTTCTGGATTCACATGCTGTGCATTATTCCACCATCTAGTGGTTGGGTCCGGAATAGTCTTTGTTTTTTTTTTCTTTCTTGTTTTGGGCGTTGTCGACCACTTGATTTACTATACTTTGTAAATTCTATATATTCAGAACCCTCTGGTGGATCTTTTTCATTATGGTGTCTAAAAATACATAAAAATACAGTCTATTTTATAAATTGGTGTCAGAATTCTTTTTCGTCATGTCGATTTATACTTCAATTGTTTTGGTGCTGTTTAAATGCTTTACATTTGTTCCTTTGTGTAAGTCTTGCTGTTCAGAACGACAGCTACCTAGGGTGGAGCTGAAGGTTTGACAAACTAAACCTAAGTGCCCTAAAAGGGTTGGTAGGTGTATTACATGGTGAGGTCACCTAACCACACCATGTAATACACTCCATTTCCTCACAGTATCTTAATCTGCCAGCAAAGCATGGGAGCTAGATGGTTTCCATACACTAGCCATCACTACTGGAGGGCAATGTTCTACAGTCTATGCTCAGTATGTGTTTCTACAGCTGTAAGAAAATGCCTCTTTTTGTATGGTCGGCCCCAAGTTTTTAGACTAATGCTGCTGGTTTTTCGACTCGAGATTGCACTGAGGCCAGACCTCCGTGCCTGTGCCCTTACCCTTAAATGGATATGTCGAAATGGCTCTTACCCAATTGGCTAAGCTAACTTGCCTGTAAGTCCCTAGTAAATGGTAACTAGAGCATGTAAGTTTGAGGTTCACCCCAAGGCCTGCAGCACTAGTTGTGCCATCCTGGGTGTGACATGAGTAAAACGAGACCCCCAGCCCACCATTTGCAAGCTGGACGAGCATTTAAAGCAATGGCAAACCCAGACTCCCCCATTGTATATATGTGTAAGTCACCCCTCTGGCACACCTATCGAGTCCTAAGGTCGGGTGTAATATATCCCATGGGCAGGACATTTATTTGTACATGTTATGATAATAAAAACGCAAAACTGTTGTTTTTAGTTTTGAAAAGCTTGGTCGCCCAATTGGCGAATTCAGAGTTACACACTGACCCCTCAGCTGTGCTAACCTTAGAACAGTGTGACCAAAGTGGGTCATCCAATATATCTAACAACCCGTTACATTAAGCCCTGCTTGATTCTCCGGTCGAAATTAATGTAACAAGTAGCAGTGTGCAACTTTAGCAAGGTTGCTACTATGTTGCCTTTAGTTCCTTGTCCCCATACTAGTTGCACATCCTATCGCCGAAACAGCTTTCTGTCCTCCTGGGGAAGACTTGCTAATGACTCCAAGGAAAGGATAGAAATAGGGGCCTGCTCTGGAAGGAGTTGTCCCCTCCCTCTTGCAGGAAGCCACACAGGTGTTGGTCCAAAAGGCGAGCTTCAAAGAAGAAGCCACCTTTGAAGACCTAACGGGTAAGACTTGGGAGAGGGGCTGCTCAGAGACTGACTGGCACTTTTGACAGGAGAGGGGAAACCAGCTGCCAAACCGTTTATGCAGGGGCGTGTACCCCCCTTGGTAGCCATTCCTCTGGGTTAGACTAGGGAGCTACACATGCCAGTAGAGGGATCCTGCCATATTGGAAGTAAGCAGAATGGTGCATCCTGGGTTGCCCAGGTGCCACACTTCGCAGGAAGTGGTCATCAGGTGGGAGGGAACCTAGTAGCCCATTGGCTATCATATGCATCCTGCCCTGAGGGCATTTTCTGAGAATAAGTAGGGCACCCCTGGCACCCCCGAACTCAGATCTCTACTAAATTGGAAGAAGGACTGCCCTGCTGTCTGCTGCGTCCTACTCGAGGAGAAGTTGTCTCCAGAGCCCAGTCAAAGCCAAGAGACTCCAAGGGTCAGTGAGCTGGCCTCTTGTTCACAGCTCAGGGACCCAACAGCTAAGAAGCCTGGTAGAGCAAGCTGGTAGCTGAAAATCTTCAACCCACCACCAGGGACCAGCACCTGAGTTTGCTAAGCCCGTAGGTGTTGTGGAAGTGCAGCTGGGGCCTCCAGAGGACGATTTTTCGACCCAGGACGTATTAGCCTGTGACCGCGATACTGGGCGACTGGTAGTCCAGTGCAACTGGACTTCTGTCAGCACCAAGAGGACTTCGAGGACCATCCTTCGCTGACCAAGGATAGTTGCAGCAAGACCCCCCGTCGACCTCATCGCATCCACAGCATCCTTTGAGCATCTTTAGCATCCTTCATCTCTTGCATCAGGACCACTTACAGAGGAAAGCCCTGCAAAGGATAAAAGTGCCAGGACTGCTTAACCCGCTGAGGTAACTGTTCCTGAGGACCTTGCTTTGCCCCCCTGACTGCCTCTACTGGAGTTGGTCACCTAAAGTGACTCTAAGTGACCGCATTACAGCCATCCTAACCCTTTTGCTGAAAACATTTCTAAGTGTCAAATTCGTTGAATTTGCCAGTGGTTGGTCATGGTTGAATGAAAATACCTTGATTTACTATACCTTGTAAATTCTATGTCTCTGAACCCTTGTGTGGATCTGTTTCATTGTGGTGTCTAAAACACATAAAAATACAGTCTATTTTTATAAATTGGGGTCTGAATTTTTTGGTGTCTTGTCGATTTCTTCTTCAACTGTTTTGGTGCTATTTAAATGCTTTACATAATCCTTTGTGTAAGCCCTGCTGCTCAGAGCTATAGCTACCCCAGCTTGAGCTGGAGGATTGACAAATGAAGCCTGAGGATTCTATACAGTTGGTAGGTTTATTACACAGTGAGGTCCTACAACCACACCATATAATACATCCCATTTCCTCACAACAGCTACACATTTCTAAGAATGGAAATTACTACCTACCCTGCAAACATCTGTTCATAGCGTGTATTGCTGTAGATTCACAAGCGCCAGCCCTCTTCCATGGGAGCCTGTTTATGAGATCTCTTGCTCACTGTATTTCACTGCACATTGCACCAGAACTACGTTCACACTCCATACATACCTATTGAGCAAAAACAATCTATCATGGAGTTGGTACCCATGCACAATATACACAAAGAGAAGGAGTCACACCATGTCTCGTTACTCAAGAGACTTCTTTGAAGAAAAACAATTTGCAAACATCCGAGCCCAACACTAGATGGCAGGAGTATTCAGAGCATATGAATCTACAGCACTACATACTACGAACAGATGCTTACAAGGTAAGTAACATTTTCCTCATTATAGGAACACTACCATGTAGTGCTTTTTCTATGCCCATTCACCCTCAGTCCAAGTAGCGGTGACACTGTGTGATGACAGCCCCCCTTTTGTTCTCTAAATGAAACTCAGTGTGAGCGGTTTTGGAGTATTGCTCTGCCACGCTCATTCAGTAAGAAGTGGTAAATAATGCCTTCATACCCCCTTCCTGACATGAAGTGCCTGTTTGTGAATGCGCTACATAATTTGTCTGCAAGTCTTTACTTGCCTTACATAATTTAGTCAGCCCTGCTACATAATTTGGCCATCCAGTACTGCTTAATTCAATGGTCCCATTTATGTGCTAGGGATGTTTGAGCAGTCTGAATAGCTATAAATATTTGCAGAAGTCCCTGGTGGATATTTAGCATTTCCACCCAGCCTTAATACCTACCTAGATGCAGGAGCTTGAAATTCAGAGGAAGCAAATGCTAGATCAAGAAGGATCATAGCTATAGGAACCAAAATACTTCTTCAATATCTGTGAGAGTGACCGAGAGAATGGAGGAGAACCAGAAATGGGAGGTGGTAAACAGTAAGAAAAAAAGGATCATATGAAGAGAAAGTGAGTCCGAAATTGCTGATGGACAAAAACAAACTGCAGTTGTCCGAGAAGCAGTCAGGTGAGATAGTTGGATGAATGAAAGGAAAGATGGAGAAACATTCATTACTTATAAGAAGCTTGAACTCAAGAGCCAAATTGAGTGCCTCAGAAGGTTGATGCATGAGCTGGTCTGGTCACATTGATACATGCATACAAACTACAATAAAATGGCTGCTTTTCAGAGGTTGGTCAGAATGACCAACTCTATTATTGAATGGTGTGACGTTAACAGAAATGCTGCAAGAGTCGTGATCCAGAACCCGCATGAGCTCACTCTTGTGGTTTAATCTTCTTTCCTCTGATATTGCTGCTCTAGATGCACTGTTTTTCCAATTAATAACGTGGGCTACATTTAAAATGCACGTAGGTCTAACCAAGAAGGTCATTGGTGATCTGTATTTGGAAGTTTGAAAAGGGTCATGGACAAGATGTATGTATGTGTGTGGGTGCAGTTGGTAGTTGGGGTGATTTTTCTAACCAAAAATGTAATGCTATGTTAAAATGTGTGTTTCTTTAGTGAAGCTGTTCTCTCTGAGTGCGGACATGTTGCGCTGCTGCTGTCACCACCTGTTCTCTGTATTTTGACTTAATTATTTATATTTCAAGACATTGCTAGAACTTATTTTCAGGGTGACACTGTTTGTACTTGTGCATTACCAGTGCTGTTATTTAGTTAAACTTGGTAAGCATCCTCAGTAAACAAGAGCCAAAACAAATGGTATTATTAATGCTTCTTAAATTCTGTTACTTAATATTCGAGGCAAATGAGCTGCAGATCACACACTATGCATAGATTGCCATCTGGTGTTGGGCCCGGATGTTTGCACTTTGTTGTTGTCTTGGAATAAGTCTTTGGGAGTCACGAGATAGGTGACTCCTCCTCTGGACAATAGTGCGCATGGGCATCGACTCCATCTTTAGATTGTTTTTTTCCGCCATCGGGCTCGGATGTGTTCGTCGCGCTCCAGTTCGGTGTCGCTACCGTTTTAACTTTCGACGCGCAATCCCTTTTTGACGTGCATCTCTACAAACTCGAATTCTTCGATTCCGGTCGTCGACGCAGGCCTTCGGGCCTAGCTGCGCCATCAGGCCTTTTGGCTCATGGAAAGGACTCCTTTCAAAAAGTGTCCTCAATGTGGATCCAAGTTTCCCCACGCCGATCTTCACGAGGTGTTTAACCTCTGCCTTTCGCCCGAGCACGAGGCAAAAGACTGTCCAGCTTGTGCCTCTTTCCGCTCCAAGAAAACGATACGGGATCGTCTAGCTCGAAGAAGCATGGCTCGATCATCGATACCGGACGATATCTTCCAAGAAGGCATCAATGTACCGGAGCAGGAACAACTCGAAGAGGGCATCATCAGCGCCTCCGAAGCCGACGATTCCGACGTCGAAGACATCACTCCTGGGCAACGGGTCGTAAGTACTGACGTCGACCCCTCCCCCCCCATCCATTCCTACAAAGGCTTCGGTAACACCTTCACCTTCGGGCCTAGGTGCACACCGAGACAAAACTTCCCACGCCCCGCCTTCCGGCTCGGCAAAGATGTCAACACATAAGCCTTCAGGCCGCTCGGGTTCGAGCCAGCCTACCCTCGGTACCAAAACCCCATCCCCGGCACCGAGACCAAAAGACAAACCCAAAGACAAACCACTGTCTTCGCCCGCATCGAGGCCTGGTTCCACATCGGCGCATTCGGCACCGAAACCCACTGGCACTGAACCTTCGGATACGAAAAAACCATCGGAACCGAACAAACAACCGATTCCGAGAACCGCTGGAACTCCACCTTCGGAGCCGAAAAAATTATCGGAACCGATTCCAAAGACCCCAACGGAACCAAGGAAAACTCCCGTTTCCAAACCTAAGGAGCATAAAACAACTCCAAAGCTGGTGCCACACAAACACTCGGACCCGAAAAAGTCGGCACCGAAACAACACACTCCAGAGGAGGAGCTTTTCCAACCTGATCCAAGCCAAAAAACTCTGGAAATAGACCCAAATACAGGTCGACTTATAGTTAGTCCTTCCAGGAAAAGGAAATTGGACAAACCTGCACCAGCTCCACTCCCTCTAAAGAAGAGAGACATTGCCACTTCTCCTTTGAGAATTCCTTCTCCACCTCCTCCTCCACACCACATCTCTCCTATTCCATCTCCAGAACTCCACCTCAGGATGATGCGGACCCTTCTGAGTACGAAGGCGATGATCAACCTATAGGAGAACCTAGTCATCCTAATATCCCAAATGACCCATGGGACAATTATGGCACACCAGATGTTCCTGATACACCACAAGATGATATCTACCCATCTAGACCATCCCCTCCAGAGGACACTATAGGGTTCACTCCGCTCATACATAGAGCTGCAGAATACCACGGTGTAGATTTACACACAGACCCTATAGAAGAAGACTTCCTTATGGACACTTTTGCACCATCTCAAAGGTCCACTTCTATCCTCCCAATGTTAAAAGGGGTACTCAAACACGCTCCTGAAGTCTTTAAAGATCCTGTAAGGGTTAGAGTCATTAACCCCAGGGTAGAAAAGAAATACAAATCTGCCCCAGCTGACCCTGTTTACATTAAAGGACAACTTCCCTTAGATTCCTTGGTAGTTTCCAACGCCAGGAAAAGGGCTAACTCTCAAACCTCAGGCGATGCTCCACCTCCTGATAAGGAGTCAAAACTGTTGGACGCATCTGGCAAAAGAACAGCGTCCCAAGCAGCCAACATATGGAGAATTGCCAACACACAGGCTTTGCTGGCTAGGTACGATAGGGCACACTATGACGAACTAGAGACCCTACTACAACACCTTCCAGATCAATATAAAACAAGGGCCAATGATCTCATCCAGGAAGGTAAAATTATAACCAATACCTCCATCCGATGTGCTCTGGATGCTGCAGACACAGCCTCACGAGCTATTAATACCAGTGTCCTTTTGCGTAGACATGCATGGCTCCGTATTTCAGGGTTCAAACCTGAGGTTCAAACTGCCATACTAAACCAGCCGTTTGACCAGGAACATTTATTTGGACCTAGTGTAGATTCATCTTTAGAAAAGATGAAAAAAGATACTGACACGGCCAAATCAATGGGAGCTTTGCAATAGCAAACTCCCAGAAGTTCTTTTCGTCGCTCCTCTTATAGGGGCGCCTCTAGAGGTTTTACCACTGATAACTCCTCCACATCCTATAAAAGTCCCACCCAGACCTCATCTACCAGAGGTTATTACAGAGGAGGCTACAGGGGCAATAACAACAAGGGTAGAGGCAAGACCATCAATACTCGTACTGCCTCCACCTCCAAACAATGACTTCCCTCCACTCCCCCCAGACCATTACACTCCGGTCGGGGGAAGATTGCTACAGTTCCTACCTGTCTGGAACACCATTACCACGGACAGGTGGGTAAGACAAATTATCCAATCCGGTTATTGCCTGGAACTCACTTCAACTCCCCCAAACATACCACCCAGACAGCGTCCAATGTCAACAGAGCATTTAACGCTTCTCAAACAAGAGGTACTTTCCCTCCTACAAAAACATGCAATAGAACCAGTTCCCCTGCATCAGCAAAACACAGGGGTCTACTCACTGTATTTTCTCATTCCAAAGAAGGACGGAACCCTCAGGCCCATCCTGGACCTCAGACCATTAAACCTCTACATACAATCAGACCATTTTTATATGGTCACTCTTCAACAAGTCCTTCCTCTACTCAAACAAGGCGATTTCCTTGCAACCTTAGATCTCAAGGACGCCTACTTCCACATTCCCATTCACCCTGTTCACAAAAAATATCTTCGATTTGTAGTGGACGGTCAACATTATCAGTTCAAGGTTCTCCCATTCGGAGTCACCACAGCACCCAGAGTCTTCACAAAATGTCTGGCAGTGGTAGCAGCCCACTTAAGAAGACAACAAATTCACGTCTTCCCATACTTGGACGACTGGCTCATAAAAGCCAGGTCGCATACCCAGTGTGTAAATCACACACACACCACAATCCAACTACTTCACGACTTGGGGTTTACAATAAACCTCACAAAGTCTCACCTCCAACCGTCCCACATCCAACAATATCTAGGTGCCACAATAGACACCTCAAAAGGCCTTGCATACCCCAATCCAGCCAGGATAGCAAGCATGCAAGCCCTTATAACAAAATTCCATCCGCAACACTCACTTCCAGCTCGAGTGTTTATGCAATTAATAGGGATGATGGCCTCTTGCATATTCATAGTACCGCATGCAAGACTCCAGATGCGCCCCTTACAGGAATGACAAAGGACGATATTCCAAACAAACATATAATAAGCACGTCTACTCACCGGCTTCCTAAAGATGGGTCGCAGAGTACATAAGCAAGGAAGAAGTAAACCCGGTAAGTCCCAAACTCAGAAATGGATTTGGGATACGTGTGAGTATGGAAAAGGAGTGGAAGAAATATAGCCAGACAACAAAGCCAAAGCGGAGTCCAAAGAGCAAGGTCATCACAACAGGGAAAAAAGGTCAGAGTCGTACAAGTCAATCTGCAGTAAAATGCAGAACAAAAACAAAACCGAAGAGCAAGGTGAGGATAAGCGGGCAAAGGGTCGAAGAGGCGGAGAGGAGGAAAGCCAAAACAAAACCCAAACAGAATCCAAAGAGCAAGGTGAGTGTAGAGCGAAACGAGGTCAAGGGTACAGAGGAACTGTAAAAGGGAGGAAACAACAAAGGTGAGGGAAGGAAACAATGTACGAACCAGCAACAGAGAAGAGCCAATGGGTCGTGAAGTTGCAAGGCAGCTTCCTACTGCTTTTCTGAAAGTGAAGTACTGCTGCTGCCTGTGGATACCCAGAAGGCCTGCTTTTGACTCCAACTAGCTATTCATGGCACCCCAGCCGCGATAGACTAATGTCACAGCCTTAAAGGAAAACATCTCACTGCTGTTCTAATCTGTCCAGAACCTCGGAAACCCTCCTAATTCCTGATGCGAGTCATGTGCAAAGTAATTGACACATATTTTCCTTAAAATCTGCAACTTCCTCTGGCAGCGGTTATGCTCTAAAGTACCTGCGCTAGTCCTGTGTTTTTATTAAAGTGGGTCACGTTCAACAGAAGTTCTGTTCGGTTTCCTGTGTCATTTGAAAAATGACCATATAGTTTATAAAGATGGAACATTTTGAATTAAATGTTCAGTTTTGAGTTACCTTAAGGTATGTTTACTTGTACTTCAGTATTTTCAAATATCTTTTTTTCTTTTACTTTTTTTTTTTAAACCATGCTTTACAAGCAAGCATTAGCAAAGCCAATAGTTTATAAATGTGAGACCGATTGGCTTTGCCAGTGCTGTTAGTCATGTCACTTTTGCTTGAAGGAGGTATTTGTCTGTGTTTTTTTGTGAAGGAGAAATTCCTTTTATTAGTCTTTGAGCCTTCCACCACAGGTCTTCTTGCTAGCCACTCCATGCTGTTTTAGAGCTTTACATCGTCCCCATTTTACCCCTCCGTAACCTGCTTTTTAGGTCTCGCGCCTAGCGTTGCAGTGCGCAGCACTGCTCGCGCAGCGCGAGACCTCTAGAAAGGGCTTCTGAAAACGACCCACACGCTCGTACGTGTGGTTTTGTTTTCAGAAGCCCTCATTGGCTGTAGCGTGCGTTTTTTTAGGAAAAACGGCACGCGATTGGGCAAAGGCGGGCGCATGTCCCGCCTTTGCCGCGCCCATTCCCGACGGTGGCCAGAACGCGCAGCAGCGCGCGTTCGTCTCGCTTTGCTGCCGCGCTCTCTAGCCCCCGCTCCTCTGTGGTGCGCGCGCACCACTGGTTTCTATTCCCTCGAGACAGCCTCGAGACAGGCGGGAGCTCCGAGCGGTTCGCGAGACACCCCTGTCATGATTTGGATTAAAAGATTTGTACAAAAGAAACTGCGCACATGGGCACACGTCCGTAGTATACCCAGACCCTTCATTGCATCCTCATTACACACAACAGCCCCCCCCCAAAAGGCCGTGTCTGAAAACAGGGGGCCCGTTCAATGGCAGACAAATATTCGAAGACACAGCAACTCACAGAGTTCAACAGAGTCTTTTAAAACCAGCACAACCGCGCAAAGTGGGACATATTGGAGTACCAACAACACGCAGGAAAACTGAACACAAAGCATTACAATGCAGAAGAGCGCAGTGCCCGGGAGTGCGACAGTGCACACACAGTACATGGAACAGAACGCTGTGCCGTGGAGGTTACACGATCCATCATAGGTACCGAAGACACACTGCGGCAGAACACTCACTGGGTAGGGTAAGTCAATGAAAACACAGAGCAGTAAAGTACAGCCCTATCCAGTGAAGCGTCGTTAAACGCGGCTTGTTGTAATGCATGAAAAACAAGAACAGAAGCACAACAAACCTCGCGGTGATAATCGCCCCTACGGTGTAAGGGCGGGACTATGGGCCCAGCACACTGTACAGCCCAGCCATACATTTTGGGTCACTGGCATGGTTCACGTGCACCTGTTGGCTAAGGCAGTCTTTCTGTCCTCGCGACACAGCCGCAAGTGCCGGTCTCATTCTATAGTTTCTATAATGGTGCACCTATAGATGTGACCTTTGTGGCCCCTCAACGTGGCGCTGGCCCCACCCGGCTCTCGTCCTCCCTTTCCCACTCCACGTTGCTCCCTTTCAGTCTGTCTGTCTCTTTCGGTCCATCTGTCCGTGCTGCCTTTTCTTTCCCTGCCAGTCTCAGCTTTACTCGGTTCTACTGTGTGTATCCGCCGCGTCTTCACCTGGCTCTTTGTCCGTTTTCACTGTCGCCACCGCTCGTGTCTGCATGCCTGTTTGTTCATACCACGCACACGCGTGATCGATAGTCCGGTTTACAGAGACACAAATCAACACGTCACAGCCACCCCCAGTATTCCAGTGGGTGTGTAGGAAGCTGAAAACCACGATCGATAGGAATCCATGATCGATAGCATCGATTACAGGCCCAGCACGTTACGCCTTTAGCCTCGGTAAGTGCTTCTGTGCTGCAGCCCCCTTGCTACGCATGTCCATGCGCACACATGTATTAAGTATGTGGATATTCATAGGTAATCGAGCGGCAGACATGATTCACGCTGGAATCAGTCCACTGGCAGCTACTAATATTGGACTTATCTTGGGGTATGGCTGGTTCCGCGCATCCATACACATTCTAACTTCGTTACGGGTGTGCCAGAGATGGAGGGTTAGTGTCCCCATTGCGCTTACAGTCACGTGGCTATCGCGATATGTCATGTAACTTCGAGCGCGATGAAGCATGTTACTATCGGCGACTGCCGGCAGCTGCAGGCTCTGGTTCCATCTGACCCCAAGCATCCTCTCACCGCCGAGTCACTCATTCCTAGAATGAGCGCAGCAGAGTCCGCGACTTGTTTATTTGTGTACTGGCGGCAGTTAATTTTGTATGTACTGAGAGCAGGAGTATGTCACTTGCTTCTGTACTAGCAGCAGAGACGGTCAAATACGTATTTCTGCACTGACAGCAACAGACTGACATTCATTTATTTCTCTATGGCCGAAGCAGAGTTAGTCGCATTTCTGCACTGATGCAGCAGCAGGGACTGTCAGTTATTTATGTTCCAGCAGCACTGCGAGAATGTCAGTTTCTTGTTTTTGTATTGATATCAGAAGCAGTAGAGAATGTCAGTTAATCATTTCTGTACTGACCGCAGCAGCAGTGACTCCGTTACTTTCTTTCTGGTAGGTAAATTTAACATGAAATGATTTGGGATTCGGTGTAATTGTTAGTGACTTATCAACACCCTACATTTTAACACCGTGTCATTAGCGTGCCCCAGAGGAAATTCTCTCCTCATGAAGCACTAGGCCTAAAAGGCTTTCCCACACTCTCTCAAAGTCGCCACAAAGACAGGGTAGCTGTCCCTTTACCTCCTGCTATTGAAAAGGCGCATCATCGATTAACCCTGTCTGCGCCAGTGCCCGGTGCTCTGTTGAATATGCGGCTGTGGTCGTGGTGCGGCGCTCGCGCAGCTCCTCGCGGCTCCGCAGCACTCTTGGAGGGCCCCTCGGTGATCCTGAGAGAGGGCTATTCGGTGCTTCCCATCAGGGTGTGTGGTTAGGTTTATGAAAGGGCGGTGTCAGTGTAGAGCCGGGGCATAGGTCAGTCTGAGGGGTACTGGACACACAAATTTTAATCCACAAATGTAGAAACTAAGGTATCCTATAAATCTCCCGGAGTGCGCCCGATCCCCGCACCCAACCCATATTGTGGTATTTGGATGCCTTATACCTCTCGCTATCCATCGGCTTCCACCGTGCACATTTGTTATCCTAGTTTATATTTATGTTTCCCTTGTCTTCATTGCTAAATAATGCAACACCAATAGCTCAAACTTTAATAATGCGAGACCTATTGCATTGCAAATGCTTGTTAGGTTTGGTTATAATGCATGTTAGTATGACAGCAGTTGTTTTCTTTTCACAAAACAATCTATATGTGGGGAGTGATTACTGGGAACAAGTGTTAAACCTCTTTAATATCCTTGTGGTTTGTCTTTATTTAGGGAGCCTGAGTCTGACGCACGTGACCAACACTGGTTTTGGATTGGGTTGAACAGACGGGACCCCAGCAGCGAGAGTGGTTGGACCTGGAGCGATGGATTGGGAGTGAGTAGCGACACACCATGTATTTGACATGGCCGTTGCTCAGTTTCCTCCACTGACACAATGAATGGAGCTTCCTTCATTCACACTGTTACTATCTGAATATATTAGAAGTACTTCATTCCAGATACCCAAGTGTTACTCCTTCCTTACGTCTTTTTTGCATATACTTCAGTTGGTCCTCCTTATATCTCAAATCACTGGCCTGTGAATTTCATTTGTTTCCCCATCTTTGTCCTTGAGAACTCCTACACACCTAGATATAGTCATACTAATTTCCACATTCTTTACATAATATATTCTATAGTAGTTGTGTTTATTTCTCTGGTCTCATATATTTCAGTAGAACATTTTTCAACACCCACAGCACTGGTTACACACACACACAGCTCTCATTGCCAAACCTTTTGATCTATAATTAATGATTTAGAATTCCAAAATTGGGGGCAGTTTCAGCATCTGTAGACTATTGCTCATTCCCCATATTGATATATATTTTTTTTAAACATATTTTATTGGGTTTTGGTGCGATACACATTCACATGCTGTCATCAACGAATATTACATATCACTTGTTACATGACTGACAGTTGTTGAGTTACATTCTGTTTACCTGAATACCCCAGCTACTATCTTGGCATCTCCAAGCTGTTGAGCTCGGTCAAACTCCCTCCGCCCAACTCCCCCCCCATCCCCCTCCCTTGCACTGGATGGGCCGCGTTTGCCTTAATAATCAGAATTGGGCTGTGTAGTCTTCATACCTGCACCCTCCTATATGTGTTTGAACTAGTCCGCTTTTCTAAGTCCGTGGGGCATTTTCCTCGGGTCCCAGCCTTGGGCCAGGCTCAGGGTCCTGTCTCTGGGGGCTCCCCTGTCTGGATCCCGCCACTGTGGAGGAGTTGCCAGACTCTTGGCCAGTGTGCTTCATCTCCTCCACCAGTATCTCCCATGCTTGGGCCATCTCTATTCTGCCTATGCTGCGTCTTGCGTTTCTCATCAGGACCCTGCTCTCGCAGCCCGCCCAACTTTCTAGCTCCCGCCTCCATCTAGTGATGCTAGGGCCATCCTGTGCCTTCCATCTGCTGGTGATTTCCCGTTTGGCTAATATGAAAGCCAGGTCTTGGAATCTGGCGATAACCTTGGTCTTGGCTGTGTGTGGGAACATATTGAGCAGACAGTGTACCGGTGTACAGTGTACTATTTTTTCAGTGATTCGGGCCGTCTCCCTTGTGACCTCCTGCCAGTAATGGGCCAATGCCCGGCAGTTCCACATCATGTAGATGAAATTCGCTCCTACTTCTCTACATCTAGGGCACTCCGCGTCCTCCCTGTGGAAGTACCGGTTTATTCGTTCCGGGGTGAGGTATGCTTGATGTAACGTGTAGAAACTTATGAGCCTGAATCGTGTGTTCCGAGATATCCTCAGTGCCCTTTGCAGTATATTTTCCCAGTCCTTATGCCCCATGGGGCGTTTTATGTCCTCTTCCCAACGGTTCCTTAGCCCCTCTAGTGGTCTAGATGAGTCACTTCCGACCGCCCTGTACAGGCAGGTGACTGCCTTAATAACCCCTCCGGCTATTCCAATATATTCACATGTGGCGTGTTGTGGTGGTTCTATTGTGCCCATCTGCCAGGGCCGTCTCATCGCCCCCGTGACTGCTCTGTGCAGCAGAAAGTGGCCCTGCGGGACATCCCAGTCAGCTCTGAAGTCTTCGAATGGGAGTAGTTCCCCATCCCTATAGAGTTCCCCTATCTTTGTCGCCCCTGCCTGTACCCAGTTGTCTATGCCTCCCCATTGTCCCCGTGCGGCAGTGCCCTGAGCACCAACAGCGGGAGTTCCGGCGAGTATGGGTATTTTGTCTGGGTCTTTTGGAGGCACCTATTCCAACACCTCTGAATCACTCTGTGCTCGCTGGTGTGTGTGGTGTGGCTTTGCAGTCCTCAGTAGTGTTCGGAGCAGCTCATCTCTTCCCGGGGTAAAGGGATGCCCCCCACTACCTTGCGTGAGCCTCCCCGCTACCCATTGTGTGAATCTCTGCAGTTGCCCCCCAAGTAGTATGCTTCGAAGTCCGGGGTCGCCATTCCTCCCTCCATCAACGGCCTCTTTAGTGTGGCTAAGGCCACTCGCCGCCTCCCAGATCCCCAGATGAATGCTGAGAGGCAGGAGTCAAGCTCCCAGAACCACGCCCTGGGTATCCACACAGGCAGTGTGACGAAAAAGTACAGCAGTCGGGGAAGGGCCACCATTTTTAACAGGGCGATCTTTCCCGCCACCGAGATGGGGAGTCCCCCCCAAAATCTCATGTTATCTTTCGGGGATCTTAGCGCCCCCCTAGGTTTCCCTCCTGCACATCTTGGAGCGAGTGGAAGATTTTTACTCCCAGGTATCGAAAGCAGCGAGGTTTCCATCTCAGGTCCCCCAGCCCCTTGGGTGGTTGTTGATCTGCCATCATGA
Organism: Calotriton arnoldi; assembly: GCA_963921515.1. Taxonomy (NCBI): domain Eukaryota; kingdom Metazoa; phylum Chordata; class Amphibia; order Caudata; family Salamandridae; genus Calotriton; species Calotriton arnoldi. The sequence continues at coordinate 2,177,433 of CAWUFW010001374.1, read as the reverse complement.
GGAACAGTCTGGATTTCTGCCAGTTCACGTTCAGGCCCGAGAGAGCCCCAAACTCCTCCATTATATCCCTAGCCCCTCGCAGGTCTTTGCCTGGGTTTTTCAAGAACAGCAGGAGGTCATCCGCATATAGTGCTATATGGTGTACCTGCCCCTCCAGGTGCAGTCCCCTGTATTTGTTTCCCATCCGCGCCACGCAGGCCAATGGCTCCACCGCCAAGGCGAACAACAAGGGAGAGAGGGGCACCCCTGGCGAGTACCCCTCTCCAGCCGATAGTGCTCTGAGATCACGCGACCAGTGCGCACCCTTGCCGTCGGGCCTGTGTACAGCAGTCTCACCCAGCGCAGGAAGTCCTGTCCCATTCCCATCCTTTCCAGCACAGCGTAGAGAAACTCCCATTCCAGGCTGTCAAAGGCCTTTTCTATATCAATAGTGAATAGCATTCCCTCCCGTTCTGCTCTGCCCCCCAGGTCTAGGATTGAGAGAAGTCGCCTTATATTCTGGGCTGTATTTCTGCCCGGTATGAACCCAGCTGATCGAGATGGATCAGGGAGGTCATGTGCGGGAGCAATCTGGACGCCAGTATTTTACTCAGGATTTTAAAGTCGAGGTTGAGCATCGACAAGGGCCTGTAAGCCGTGCAGTCGAGAGGGGGCTTATCCGGCTTTAGGAGCAGGATCACAACTGCCTCCCGGGTAGTCTGTGGGAGGATTCCCTCCTCCCTTGCCGCCTTGTAAAGTTCCGCTAATCTGGGGGCCAATTCCTCCACGTAGGTGGCATAAAATTCCGTAGGGAATCGATCTGTTCCTGGGGTTTTGCCCCTCGCCAGGCCCTTGACAGCTACTCTGATCTTGCGTTCCGAAATGTCAGCCCCCAGCTGGTTTGCGTCGTCCTCAGATATAGTGGAAAGGGGAATCCCCTCCAAGTATTCCCTTATCTCCCCCTCCACTCGAGGCCCAGAGCTCTTATATAAGCGTTTGTAGTAATCAAGGAACCTGTTGCTTATGTCTGCCTGTTTGTATAGGAGGTGGCCCGCTGGGTCAGCTAACTCTACTATGGTGTTCCCTCTACGGGAAGGGTTGGCTATGTTCGCCCTAAGTTGGCAGGGTATGCCCAGACGTGGGTCCCTTGCTCACTTTGCTACTGGATTCAAGATAGCCTGGCTGATGAGGGTTATGAACCCGAAACCGGTCCCAGGATGCTTGTTTCGGGTCCAGGGAAGACATGGCTTGGCAGTTCGGGCTGGACTGTTCCCATGAGGCACAGGGTCAGACTGATTTGCATATGGCCATGTCTGAACTGGGGTGGCGGAGTGAGCTAAAGAATGATGATGGATTAAACCCAGATCAGTTAACTGGGGGTGAGTGCTTGCAATGTTCAACACTCCGTCCATCATCCCCTTTGGTTTTGCTAACAATAGAACTAGACATCACAGGGGCCTATCTGCTCATGCAGATGTGCCCTCGCATGTAATATAATGCACCCTCCCTCAGGGCTTTAAGGCCTGCTGTAGGCGTGACTTGCATATAGTGCATGCAGTGTACTTTGGCATGGCACAGAGGGACTGTGCAAATTTGTGTTTGCAGAATGGTTTGCACCATTTCACGCATCTTGCAATGGCAGTCTGCATGCAATTTGTGTGTGGTCCCTTAGGGTGGCTTAATACATGCTGCAGCCCTTGGGGACCCCCCTTTAGTACCCATGCCCTGGATACCAGAGGTACAATTTACCAGGGACTTACAGGGGTGCTAAAGTACTTGGCAATTGTTGTACAATTGAACATGTTTGCAGTTTTTCGGAAAGAGCACTGGCACTGGGGCATGGTTAGCAGGGCTGCAGTGTACAACCAGTCAAGAACATGTGTACTAGTGAGCAAAAAGTGGGGGTGACCATGTCAAAAAGGGGCACATTCCTGCATCTACCCATTCTCCACTTGAATGACCATGTGACCTTTTGTAGGAAGCTGGCTCTGTATATACTATACCAAAATGAGGTATAGTGTGCACAGAGTCCAGTGGAACCCCAAAGGTAGGCAGAGGTAAAAGTAGATAGCACCTTGCTCTCTATTTGTGGTAGTGTGGCGAGCAGTAAGGCTTTATCAGATGGTAGTGTTAAGCATTTGTTGTACACACTCAGGCAGCAAATGATGTCACACACTCAAAGAATGAACTCAGACCAATGCCAAGGACAGTGCTCTGGGTGGTCATTCCCAAGGAGACAATCAAGGGTGAGTTCTTTATTGACTACCACCTTTCTCCATTAAGGGACCCAGCTATTTCTAGAGGTACTACAGCCACAGGCCTAACAGTGACCTCCCCTAGGACAGCTCTTACTCTTTTTGTTTCCTCTGGGACATACTGGTTTGAGAGTACCAACCTGTCATGCACCACAGTGTGACTGGCACAGGTATCTCTCAGGGCAGTGGCTAGGATTCCATTCACCAGTAGGTGGTGGAAGTGTCTACTCCCCTCTGGAATCTCCAACTCACCTTTTGGGCCCATCTTCCAGTTGAAGGCTAGGAGGGCTTCCTCATCTGAGGAACCACCCTCCAAAGCTACACTGGCAACCCCTGGAGCTGCACTAGGGGCTTGGTTTTTAGGACAGCTAGGGTCCTTGGTGTGGTGTCCTGTCTTTTGACAGTTGTGACACCATACCTTGTTGGGATCCCAACTCTTACCTTGGTACCCAGTTTTAGTTTGTGAGGTGTCTTTGGGCCCACCCTCCTGGACAGGTTTTTGGGGGGCTACCTGGGACTCCTTACCTTTATCTTTAGGATGCTCAGTGTCTTTCCTCTGGGGAGGTTTTGTAACCCCTTTCATTTGGTCACCCCCAGTGGACGTCCTGGTCACCCTTGTCTTGACCCAGTGGTTCACCTTCTTTCCCAATTCTTGGGGAGAAATTGGACCTAGGTCTACCAGATACTGATGCAACTTTTCATCAGTGCAATTACTTAATATGTGTTCTTTTATAAACAAATTATATAGACCATCATAATCTTGCACTTTATTTCCAGTCAACCAGCCACCTAGTGTTTTCATTGAGTAGTCTACAAATTCCACCCAGGGCTGACTCTGGGTTTTCTGAGCCTCCCCTGAGTCTAATTCTATTCTCCTCAGTAGTGAGTCCAAATCCCTCAATCAGGGTGCCCTTCATGAGTTCATATGACTCTGCTTCTGCCCCACTAAGGGTCAGAAGTCTGTTTCTGCATTTACCAGAGAACAGTTCCCAAAGGAGTGCCCCCCAGTGAGTTTTCTTCACTTTTCTAGCTTCACAAGCCCTCTCAAAGGCTGTGAACCACTTGGTGATATCATCACCATCCTCAAATTTAGGGACAATCCCTTTGGGGATTTTGGGATCATAAGATTGCACTCTGACCCTTTTTATTAAGTTGCTGCAGCCATTGATGGGTGCAAGGCCAATCTCTGCTCTTTCTTTTTCTAGTGCCAGGAGTCTGGTCTCTAGGCCTAATCCTTTGGCCAACCTCACTAAAAGGTTAGTCTCTTCATTGAGGCTGTTCTCAATCGTCTCAGAAGCACCTGACCCACCTGTGTGGGATCTAGGTGCTGTGAGTTGTATTCTTGGAGTAAGGGGCACAGGGGCCTTGTTCTCCCTAAGAAGTGAGGGGGGTTGGAAGTTATCCTTATCCCATCCATCCTCTTCTCCTTCTGAGAGGTCTTCACCATTCTCAGAGGGATGGTCCTTAGCATACCCTGCCAACAGCTCCTGGAGCTTTTGTTTGGAGGGATGGGACCCCATGTTTATGTTTTTTAAGTTTGCATAGAGACCTTAACTCCCTTAATTCTAAGTGGAGATGAGGGGTGAGGTCGAGCTCATCAACCGTATTCTCTATGTCATTAGTTATATTTTCACTAACAGTTGGTTCTTGTTAAGAGACATTCTAAAAGTTCTAACCCCTCTTACCCCTAACTAAAGTGAGCTTTTATTTTTCTAAAATTCTAAAGGGACTTAACAAAGGCCCTAACAAGACTATTAGTAATTTGGAAAAATTTGTCAATTCAAAAATCAGAATTTCTAAAGACAATTTAAGAGTTCTGTCGTGTGACCAGGTGTTGACCAAGTCAGTCCAACAAATGCAAAGTTGTATATCCCACCGTTGATCCACCAATGTAGGAAGCTGGCTCTGTATATACTATATCAAAATGAAGTATAGTGTGCACAGAGTCCAGTGAAACCTCAAAGGTAGGCAGAGGGAAAAGTAGATAGCACCTTACTCTCTATTTTTGGTAGTGTGGGCGAGCAGTAAGGCTTTATCAGAGGGTAGGGTTAAGCATTTGTTGTACACACTCAGGCAGCAAAGGATGTCACACACTCAAAGACTCAAGTCAGACCAATTTGTATAAAAAAATATTATTTAGTTTTATTTATTTTCTAGAACCAAGCAAGCCTGGAACAGGTAGGTGTAAATGGTACTTTTCAAGGCAGATTGAACAATACAAGCCAGCTGAATGAAAATGTCTCAGGTTTGTAAATCTTTTCAATACAGTGAAAATTACTGTTAGATTACTTTTGATTACTTTTCAGATTACTCTATGGATTACTTTTTCTACTCGGTGTGATATGCCTAGATATCCCACTGGGACATTTCCTAGAGAAAAGGTAAGTAAAGCAGTTTTCAGTTATTTGCAGTCTTTCAAGTTCTCATACAAAACCAATTCCACACTTAAAACAATTTTCAAGGAAAAACATTCAATGTATTCCTATGGATAAAATGTGGCTATCGGTTAACAGGTAAGTACTTGGTTGTGGGAGTTCGTATTCTGGGGTAAGAACCAGGGTTCCCCCAGGGTCAAGGATGCACTGTCAAAGCACCCTCAGCGGCACTATGGCGGCCGGGTGCAGAGTGCTGAGGCCCAATGTTATCCAATGGGGGATAGGGGGCCTCCGGTTGGTGGCTGCTCACGAGCAGGCCACAAGGTTGTGGGAGCAAAGCTCCTGGTGTTGGGCTCAGGGCAAAGGGGGATCCGGTTTAGCACACAAAGTGCATCCGCAGCAGCGCAGGGGCTGCAGGGTGCTGTTTTTGGCGTCGGGTGCCCTGTTTTCAATGGGAGTTGCTGGTTTTGGATTTTGACTGCAGGCTCAGTCCAGGAAGACTTCCGGGAGAAACCAACAGTTGGGCAGGTAAGTTGGAAGGCTCAGGGACGTAGGTGCACCTCGGGTTCTCTACTCCAGGGTGCAGGGCAGCTGGATGCAGGGGTGTCTTTTGAGGTCAGGTTTCACCTTACCGGGCCACTTGCGGTTGGGGGGGTCTCGTGCAAAGGCTGCGGCGACGTCGGGGAGTTCTGGAGGGGTCAAGCCACGGTGGACTCGGACTCTGAAGCGCTGGGGGACCTCGCTGGGGCTGGTGGGCCACCTGGATTCGGGCCGTAGGCATTGGGTACAGTGGTGGTTCCAGGCGTAGGGTTTCTTTGTCCTCAGCAGGCTCAGAGTCTGTCTTGGGAGTTTCTTTTGAACAGAGCTGCCTTTCAGAGGAGATGCTGTCTTTGTTGAAGGCAGTCAGTCCTCCCAGGGGTTCTGGAGGTCGCTGGCTGCAGGACAAGGTGACGTTTGGCGCAGGATCTCTGGATACTGCAGACGGGCCGGTAGGGCTGGGGCCAAGTCATTTCTTCACTGCAGTCTCCTCTGCTGGGCGTCTTCTTTCATCCTTCTTCGTAGGTTGCGGGAATCTGTCTTCTTGGTTCAGGGCTGCCCCCTAAAATACTGTATTTAGGGGGTGTTGTAGGGGTCTCAAGGTCAGTAGCGAATGGGCTACTGACATTAGGGTGACTACACCCTTGGTGTGCTCACCCCACGTGGGGGAGTGAGCACAATCCCTAATCCTGATTGGAGAGTGCCTGCCATCTGCAAGATGGCGGGCACTGAAGAGTGGACTTCACCTCGCCTCCCCCACCTGAGGGGTGGGGTTGGCAGAGGTGGGCACACCTTCTGGGCTGTGCTAATTTTTCCCGCCTGTCTTCCCGCTGAAAAGGAGGGGAGACAGGAAGGGGGCCTGCTCCTGATAGCAGGAGAGGCTGGGGATCGCATTACAAAGGCGGCAAGGCCTTTGAAGCTCCCCTGCCACAGGAAAGGCTTTGTTTCTGGGCTCAGGAAACATGTCTTGTGGTGGCAGGCTGGTGTGTACCAGTCAGGGAACCCATCAGAGGCTGGTCATTTTTCAGGGGGCATCTCTAAGATGCCCTCTGTGTGCATTTTTCATTACATCCCACACTGGCATCAGTGTGGGTTTAATGTGCTGAGAAGTTTTGATACCAAACATCCCAGTTTTCAGTAAAGTAATTATGGTGCTGTGGAGTTCGTAATGACAAACTCCCAGCACCATATACTCTCAATGGCATTACTGCACTTACAAAATCTAAGAATAGACACTGTTGGGGTACAGGGCTCATGCACCTGTACCCTCACCACTGGTATAGTGCACCCAGCTAGAGCGGTGGCCGACCTATGCCAGGGCAGTGGGTTGTAAGCATGGCACACAGGGATGTGTGCCATGTCGACTCTTCACTTTGTTCTGCACCAAAACACGCAGCCTGCAATGGCAGTGTGTGTGTGTGTGTAAAGGTACAGGGCATCTAATGGTGGCACAATAAGTGCTGTAGACCTTAGGGGCCTACCCTGGCCACAGTGCCCTTGGTACCCATGGTACCTTTTTTTTTTTTTTTTTTTTTATAACATAATTTTTATTGTTATTACACAACAAACAAAAAGATACAGCCAATAGTTCTCGCCCATAAAGGAGGGGTTCATACCCCCTAACAATAGCATTACCGCTAATACATATTCGGTAGTAGGCACAATATTGACGTGATCCCCAACGTATCAACATAATCACATACCAAGCAATAATCGGCAAGTTTACACTCTGTTAAATTCCTGCTTATCTTCCATACTGATTCTAAACATATAGCTCTGGTGATACGACCAGTTTCATCTTGTGCAATAGACTCCGTTTGTCTCTTTCTAGCAAATGAGCCATTACTTAAACCTAATAACTACTGTACAATAAACCCCCACCCATCCCACCCACTGACTCAGCTGCAATAAACATAGCCACATAACTCCCAAAACACAAAATCATGGTACTCTCGTCAATTTCCCTGAATATACCACTTAAATAACATATGAGTAATCAGTGATTACACGTATTGTATCTCCCGGCTAGCTAAGAATCAGGCATAATTATTTTAGTGCGCACTATTACCCTCCCTCATCAAGCCTGCACATCCATAGGTATGAATCCCTCCAACAGCACATTCCAGTCCAGTGATATCATATTTTTACGCAGGCCTCTTTGCTCTTCTCTGTAAATTTCAGCCCCCTCTGCCCTACCCCATCTAACCATTTCGGTGTACCATTCTATCAGTGACGGGGGTTTAGGAGACTTCCATCGCTTTGTGATATTGCGTTTTGCCAATATAAGAGCCAGGTTCATGAATCTACGGGCAGGGCCTACCTTCTTGCTTCTAGGGCCTAGTCCCAGTATGCAGTATTCTGGGGTGTCATCATTTAGTACTGGTGCAATTTCATGCAGGGTTTTGTGCACCTTAGACCAGTAAGTAAACAATCTCGGGCAGTCCCATATCATGTGTAACAATTTCGCATTTGGGGCTTGGCATTGGGGGCAGCTGTCCGCCACTTCAGGGAACATCTTGTGCAGTCTGTGTGGTGTCAAATAAGCTCTATGCACTATCATCAATTGAATAAATTTAAACTTTGGGTTTCTGGAGGTTTTCCTGGGTTGTTCCAGTATAACCTCCCATTCCTTGTCACTAAACTCATGGCCCAGTTCCGTGGTCCATTTCTCGCGAGTGGAGAGAAGTGGGGTCGCCATCACTGTACGGATACCCCTGTATAGCCATTTGGTAACATGTCTGCCGTTCCCCATCAGGTATTGCATGTTTAATAGTGCATGCGTTAACGGTTCCTGGCCGTTTGGTGCCCATGTGATTCGTATAAAACGAGAAATGTGTGCGTGTAGTAAAAACGGTGTGTCTGGTACCCCGTGTAGACGGACAAAAGCATCATGAGTCATGATGTCCCCATCGGTGAAGAAAGCCCCTATATTGGTTACCCCCGTCTCCTCCCAAGCCAGTATAGATCTACATGTGACGGTCCCCGATTGTAATGGCAGTCCAAGTAATGGTATGTTAGGTGCATATGGGGTCCTTGACTTTGTATAGCTCACTGCCTTTTTCCAGTATGCCATCGCCACTTTCAGTAAAGTAGAGGTAATCGGATTAGTTCTACCCCCCCGGTAGCATAAGTTTATGTAACCGGCCTCGCTCCCAAGATTGTTGAGACATATCAATTTCTTGCAGATTTCTGCCTACAATCCAATATGCTAACCATTGTAATTGACTGGCGTAGCAGTACGCCCTTAAGTCCGGCACTCCCAATCCTCCACTTCTCGTGTCCAGTTGGAGCTTCTTTAATCCTATTCTCCTGCGCCCAGTACCCCATATCAGTTCAGTTAATAATGTGTCCAGTAATTTAAAAATCGTAGCCGGGACAAGCACTGGGATATTAGTAAAATAATATAGCAGTCTGGGTAGCACCACCATCTTGCTAATTGCTACTCTTCCCGCCACTGATAGGGGCAGGGATGTCCAAAATTTTATTTGTGACTTAAGTGTCCCGATAGTGCGCATTAAATTTCCATCCAGTAGGTCCTGTGTTTCCCTATAGACGTGTACGCCTAGATATCGAAATGTCACCTGCGCTATTTTGAAAGTCCATTCCCCGAAGCCCACCTCGTCTGCTGGCGTATTATCTTTAAAGAAATATGCATAAGATTTAGTTTAGTTTATTGTTAGGCCTGAAAGTTTTTGGAAAGTAGCAAAAATAGCCGGCAGAGGGTCATAATCGTTAGTGAGGTTATTGAGATACAATATGATATCATCCTCGTATGCAGATACTATATGCGGTGTCTTACCCACGTGTATGCCCTTGTGTTCTGCTTTATGGCGGACTGTGCATAAGAGCGGTTCCAAAGCAATGATAAACAATAAGGGGGATAGTGGGCATCCTTGTCTCGTACCCTTCTCAATTGAATATTGTTTCGAGATGTGTCGTCCTGTCCTGACCCTAGCCGTTGGGTTTGTGTACAGTAACTTCACCCAGTTAATGTACTCCTCTGGAATACCAAACCTCCTCAGGGCATATAGCATATAATCCCAATGTAAAGAGTCAAAGGCTTGGCGAAGGTCCAGAGATATACAGCCCTGCATGCCCTCGATAGGAGCCGTATTTTGCATGATCTGATGTAGCCTCCTAATGTTAAGGGCCGTGCTTCTGCCTGGCACAAAACCACATTGGTCGATATGGATTAACTTGGGAATAGATTGGGACAGTCTATCCGCAAGTACTTTACTTAGAATTTTGTAGTCTGAATTCAATAACGACAATGGTCTATACCCTGCTATCTCCACACTATCCCGCCCCGGCTTTGGTAATGGGACCATCAGCGCCTGTAAAGTAGTAAGCGGCAATGTGCCAGTGTCGAAAGAAGTTTGAAAAAGGCGCTGTAGATGAGGGGTCAATAAGTCTATGTAGGTCATGTAAAATTCTATTGGTAAGCCATCCCCACCTGGCGCTTTATTTCTGGGTAGGGCTTTGATCGCTGCTCTAATCTCCATACTAGTCACAGGTTTTTTTAGATCCTCCTGAAAAGCAACTGGTAGGTGCGGGAGGTGTAAAACTTCGAAAAAAGGGGCATGATCTATATCCTGCGGCACTCCAGGAGACTCATATAACTGTTCATAGTAACGTTGGAACGCAGTGTTTATTTCCAGTTGGGTGCATACCATGTTCCCCTCCGCCGTGTGGACTTCTATGACTGTGGACTGCATTGGGGCATTTTTTATAATTCTTGCCAGGAGCGGGCCCGCTTTGTCAGCCAGTGCGTGTTGTCTGTGCGTGTATAAGGTGTAGTCTACTACCCGCAACTCTTCTAATAATTCAGTGTGCTGAATATGCGCCTCTTTAAGTGGAGCATGTTGTGAGTCCTGGTTAATCGCCTGCTGTTCTAGTTTACCCATCCGGTCTTCTAATTCAGTAAGGCGCTCTATTAATGCTTTACGTACTCCCGCTTTCGTGCTTATCGCCACCCCTCTAATTACAGTTTTGAAAGCATCCCATTCGATCTGACCATTACTTGCAGTGCCTGCATTTTCGTCAAAATAATGTGTGATTGCCTCATTCATGGTGGTTCTAAAAATCTGGTCCTCTAAAAGTATGGGCTGTAGCTTCCATGTGGGCACCGGCGTAGGAATTTTCCCCCATATCAATGTGAGCTCTAGAGGATTGTGGTCCGAAAGAGTTTTCCCTAAATAGGTGACATTACTAACTGAGGACACCAAAGTTAATGAGCAAAAAATTCTGTCTATTCGAGTGTGTAGGTCGTGGGGATGTGAGAAGGAGTACTCCCTGCTGAGTGGATTGTGGAGACGCCATGCATCTCCCAGAGCCCAACCAGAGGCCCATCCCTGTAACGCCTCAGCTAATTTCCTGCTACTAGTGTTTGGTAAGGGAGGGTGGGATCTATCCAGTGCTACATCCAAAACCATATTAAAGTCGCCACCTATTAGCCACGGGTACTCCTCCCACACCACCATTATATTACTGACTGTCTCAAGGAATTTTTCCTGGTCTGTGTTTGGGGCGTATATACTTCCGATGACGAGGTGTTCCCCATCTAATGTGCCCCTCACCAGCACATCCCTGCCATTTATGTGTATCTTTTGCTCTATTGGTTTGAAAGGGACGCCACTTCTCACCCAGATTGCAGCCCCCCTGGCAAAGGCCGAATACGATGTACAGAATAACTGTCCCCTCCATTTCTTTTGTAATTTAATAGCCTCCGCTGTAACTAAGTGAGTCTCCTGCAGAAATACCAGGTTAGCCTTCCTGCGATTTAGTTGTGCCAGAAGTCTGTGCCGCTTGTGCACAGAGCCCAGTCCTCTCACATTCCAGGAGATATACGTGTATTTACTAGGTTGTGTCATCCTTAATTTTTGGATTTGCGATTATACATTCTAAAAATACCTCGATTCTTCTAATCAGTTTAATAAATACAGCTGAGCCTATCTTCCCCATTAACAAACCCAATACTAGGTTCCCCCCCTTAAACATAGGGGACCAAACGTCAAGAACTAACTCAACAAAAAGCCTACATAGTACGCTATGCAATGCAGTTGCCAAGGGGGGGCTGGCAGCCACCAAGCCATTCACATACATCAACTGACAGTTTCTGTGGAAAGCAAACCGACACAGGCCACACTCCAGTATAATGATAAGAGAGACCAGGACCAGCCAACCCCGGCGGGCCGTGCAACGACCCCCAAAAATACAGCTTATACATCACCAGTTCGTGAATGTGTCAAACGTTAACCCAAATAGTCGTTCGCAGTCTGTGGAGTAAGTATGGGGAACAGGGTTACGCTGGACTTGGAGTCCGAGATGTCGTTTGTATCTTCTGACCGTTTTCTGCTCCTAGCCGTTGTCCCGACGTCCAAGTCTGCCAAGGCTGCCGCAGTCAAAATAGCATTTTTCTGGCTCTCTGACACTTGTTCTGGAGACGGGCCAGCTCCGGTTCTGTCCCCATGTTGGTGGCGCGCAGCTTCAGCATTCCTTTCTTTGCCTTTGCGTTGCGGTAGAGGCGCTAGACCCCTGTTTGATCGAAGAGAGGACTGTGTCGACTGCCCTGGAAATGTCACCTCTAGCCACTCAAATGCATCCTCCGGAGCTTCAAAGAATAAGGCTTTTTGGTCAAACATCACTTTTAATCTGGCTGGGAACAAAAGAGCGTATTTTAAGTTCTGGGTTCGGAGTGCCTTTTTAACTTCCTGAAAAGTAGCGCGTGCTTTCTGTACAGTTAGAGTAAAGTCCGGATATAATGAAATTGTTCTATTCTCAAAGCGGATAGGAGCCGTTTCGCGTGCTGCACGTAATAAAGTATCACAGTCTTTGTAGTTCAAAATACGTGCTATAAGCGGCCGAGGAGCAGCCCCTGGGGCAGGTGGTCTGGGAGGGACCCTATGCGCACGTTCCACGCTAAAATGCTCCGTGAGGCCTTCTGATGTGACATGGTCTCTGAGCCATTTCTCCACAAAAAGAGTGTGGTTAGTTCCCTCGCTTTTTTCCGGTATTCCCAAGAGTCTAACATTATTTCTTCGAGATCTTCCTTCTGCGTCATCCACGCGGTCCTGCAGGTTCTTTAGTTGCTGTTGAAACGATTCCAATCGGGAGGAGTGCAGGGTCTGTTGCGGAATTAGGTCATCTAAAGCGAGCTTATTTGATTTGACTTTTTCAGCTAGTTTCTTATGGTCCGCCTGGAGTAGTGTAAGTCCCACAGATATCGTGCCAATCTGTGCCTCAAGCGCCGTGCGTGAATCTCTGATTTCCTTCAGAATTAAGTCCAACTTATCTATTGGTCCCCCCTGCGCTGTAGGTGGGATAATATCGTCAGCAGAGCTTTGGACGTCGTTAGTGTGGCCCCCAGTATCCAAGTCATCAGACATTGGGGGGTCTGGTTGCTTAGCCTTCGTGCGCCCCATCGCGTTCAAAGTTGAGGATATATGACCCTGCGCCTGTTGATTATGCCGGGCCTGCTCCTGCCAGCGATATTCAAAGTCCCGTTCCGAACTCCAGATGCGGCGAGACTCCACCCTGCGGCTCCCAGCAGTGTATGTCGGACCAAATCCAAAAACGGCTACTCATGGATTACACCCGAGCCACAGCCACCACTTTATAGTTGCGTCCCAGCAAGCATTGAATAATGCCTACGTGATTGCGCCACTCCCTTCGCTTGAAACCGGTTATGTTGTGCCGCTAATGCCAGATCACCCTGTTTCCTGCGATTATCATATCATAACGTCTGACCTGAGATAGGATTACTTCCAGCAGCGTGTGTCCACTATTACCTCCCAAGGCCTCAGTGGGTGCGAACCCACGCCGAGTCGTCGCGCTCCAGCTATGAGCCAGAATCCGACCCCCCCGTGCAGGCCAGGCCTCTCTCCGCTCCGTGCCTTTCCGTGACGCATGCAATGCCTCTTAACACCACGGAGTCCACACAGGTCCCGAGTGCCGTTCACAGCTTGTATCAGCTTGCAGGGCGCCGGGAATCTGGGTTTTGAAGCGCCCTTTCCCAGATCTCAAAAGGAATCACAATGCAGCACTCACTTGGGCCCTTTCAGTGTTAGTCGCGTTCCGCCGCCATTTTGGGCTGTTTCAGGTGTGTGGGCAATTTCCGCCGCCTTTCCCCTACAGGCGTCCAATCTCCTGCACCACCCCGTAGTCCATCACGAGGCCTCCGCTCGGTATGCGTCCCAGACCCCGTCCGGTCCACCGCCACCCGGCCCTCCGCCGGTGCCTCCTCTTGTTGTAACCGAGGCACCCAGTAGCTGCTGGTGGTTATCGCCGGCCGGCCGTCGATGCCGCCAAACGCGGGTGAGACGCACCGAATCCGTTCTCAGGGGCAGTCACCGAGTCCCTGCCCGTTCCGCCGTTTGCGTCAGTGTTCTTGGGTCATCAGCCGGTCCCGGTCTCAGCGCATCTCCGCCGTATTATTTAGGCCTGGCACGGAGCTCCGCTCTCACACAGCCGCCATGCTCGGCGGTTAGCCACGCCCCCCCATGGTACCTTTTATAAGGGGCTGACATGTGGCCAGAGATGTGCCAATTGGGGGTACAAGGTTCAGTTTTGGTAAAGAACACAGGCCCTGGGAATCTGATTGGCAGGGACCCAGGGCACATTAAGTCAAAGTGCATCAGTAGTCGGGCAAATAGTTGGGGGGTTACTGCAACAGAAACCCAGCTTCCTACACCTTTTCAATGCAGTCTGTAGGAAGCTGGCTCTTAATATGATATATCAAAATGAGATATATCTTGCAAAGAGTCCAGGGGTTCCCTTATGAGTGGACAGGGGCTTGCTCTAGCAATCCCAAGGTGCTCTTCTATGGGGTAGTGTGGTTGAGCAGCCTTAGGCTTATCAGAGAGGAGTGCAAGACATCTGCAAATACACACAATAGTGAATAAATGATGCACATGACTCAATAAGGAGATCCACACCAATTTATAAAAAAATAACAGGTATCTTTATATATATTTAGTCACCAGAATCAATAACGATCAGGTAAGTATGTTTTTCAATAGAAATTCTTTTATATTTAAAAAGTTAACAGTGCAATTCTTGGAGGCTGCAATGTTATCCTATGGGAGGAAAAACGAATACAGCATACCAGTTACCTGCAGCGACGTACAGGACCAGTCTCTTGGATTGAAGTTGAGTGAGGGGCAAGTTCCAAGGCAGCAGCAACAGGTCACCTCCATCGGCAAAGAGGCTGCATGGAGGGACTGAGTGGTCAGTGCAGTGAAACCAATGAGTGGCTTCGAGTCTTGCGATGTTGGGAGACATGGGGACACCTTTGGTCCTCATATTCTTGGGCCGGGGTAGCCGGGTGGAGAGGGACTTTGGTGTGTCGGGTTTCCTCGTCCGGCAACACTCGCAGTTGAGGGAGCATGCACAAAGAGACTGCAGGCAGTGTCTGAAAGTTCACGAGTGACAAATTCACAGTGGAATCTGTATCTTGGGGACCACGCTGGCACCAGCCCACTTCAACACGGGCTGGGGGACTCGGGTGCACTGGTGCTTGGGGTCATCGGATTTTGGTTGTTCCGGAGTCCTTGCGGTTCTTTGGGAGTCTGCAGGATACAGGGGACAAGTTCCACTGTCCCACGGGAGTTTTTGGTTCCTGGGTGAAGTGCTGGAAGGTCTCCCAGGTTTTGGAGACTCAGCAGCTGCAGGACAAGTCATCTTTTGGCGCAGTTGTTGAAGTCAGCATGCAGGTCGACAGGGTTTGCGCCAAGTCAGGAGCTGGGTCTTCTGTTCTTGCGACTCTTCATGTTAGTCTTCTTCTTTCAGGTCGGCAGGATCTGTTTTTTTGACGCACCTGGAACCTTACGGGTGATACTAGCCTGGGGGGTGGCACGCCTACCTGGCTATCTAATTTTCACGTCTGTCTAGGTGCCGAAGAGCTCTGGACAAAAGGGGTCTGCTGCCTCTCCTGTGAGGGGAGCCAGACTCTCATTTCAAAGGCGTTGGCTTCTTTGAAGCTCCTCTGCCTTGGAATGCTAATCATTAGGTCATCCTGTGGGAGAGGGTTTTGTCACCCTGTTCCCGAACAGGCTTTGTTTCTGACCTCCTGAGATCAAAGGCTCTCACCCTTGGGAGTCAGACACTAGTCTCTGGTGGCAAGCTGGCAGAAATCAGTCAGCCAACACACATGGGGCTGGTAGGTTTTCAGGGGGCACTTCTAGGGTGCCCTTTGGGTGCATGTATAAACAAATCCAACTCTGGAATCAGTGTGGGTTTATTATTACAAGATAATTCATACCAAACTTCCCTATTTTCAGTGAAGCCATAATGTAGCTGGGGAACTCGTGTTCACCAGTGTTTAGCTCATTTTTTAAAATGGCTTCCCTATTCACTTGCACTGGCAGTAATTAAACTGACCAGCACAGGGGCATATCCGCTCATGCAGGTATGCCCTCACATATAATATTAAGTACCCTGCCTTAGGGCTGTAAAGCCTGTTATAGGGGGGACTTCCAAATACTACATGCAGTGTTAGTGGATTTGGCACACAGGGATGTGTGTCATGTTGTGTTTTCACTTCTGTCTGCCCCAAAACATGCAGAATGCAGTGGCAATCTTGCATGTGTTTGGTGAGGGGTCTCTTAGGGTGGCACAATACATGCTGCTGCCCTTAGAGACCCTTCTTTAGTACCTCATGCCCTAGGTACCAGGGGCACCCTTTACTAGGGACTTACAGAGAGTTCTAAAGATATTGCCAATTAAGGGAGACAATTGTATAGTTTTGGGAAAGAGATCTGGCACTGGGGACCTGGTTAACAGGCACCCAGTGCACTTCCAGTCGAAATCACATCAAATACCAGGAAAAAGGTGGGGGTGACCATGACAAAAAGGGGCTCTTTCCAACAAAGTCCCACGTTTCGCCACCTTACTGTCCTTAAGAATGTCCTTGGTGTCTCTCTACTTCCCAACATCATTAGCTTGTTTTGTGTAGGAGTCTCCCACATCTCCATAGATTTTATAAACTGTGAACAGAATTTGAAGGTGATTCTTAGCCAACTTATTAAATGTATGTAGGTACAGGTAAAAGCTGGAAAATAGGGTTTTTACAACAGCATAAGATTACTGCTACACAAGAGAGAGCTCTGTACAGTGTTCTATCAGTCTGGATTAAAATGTGTTGTTTCGATGGTGGGGACGTAGCCTGGTGGGAGAGAAGATGCTGCTTAGGCAGGAGACTCCAAGCCTGACGAGCTTTCCTGTGATCAACCCAGCTCACACAGGTATGCTTTAGTGTATCATCGAATGGCACTTTACTCAGCGGCTCTCAAGGAAAACATCAGTACCGAGCACTTATTCTCTGAGCAATAAGTACCGGAAACAAGCCGACCAGCGGATCACAATCGCACCACATCGACCTCCGTCCTAGCCCGATGTAGAGAACGCTGACAATCTAAGCGGGGAAGTTACCCCAATCGACTACTAAACAGCAAGTATTAATCTCAGGCATTCAAGGGCTATTCTTTTAATATGGAAAGTATGTACAATATATATGCTAGTTAGGAACGTAACAAGAGACAATACCTTGACCTTTACTAAGGTGGTGGCCATGCACTAACATCGATGTTCGTATTGCTTATTGGATCTTTGTATTGTGGAGCGGATTCTGCTTGCTGGTTCTTTCATGTCCATTTGACCGAAAATTACCTCAATTCATCTAGGTAGGGGGTCAGGGATTTACCAACATGGTGGATATGCACTAAATGATGCTATCCCTTGCTTGCAGTCTCTGTATCACAAACTGAGTTAGCGTGAAGAATTGAATGATTGATCTGAATGCAAGCTTAATTTCATCAGTGTGTGGTTCAATTGGAATTAATTGTTGCCTTTACCGTACCTGCAGTAAATAACGCCATTGTCCTTTGAGTGTAGGACTTATTATACATACTGCGTTAATATCCTCTTGCATATGCCCCATTGATATTTCTCCTACACACGCACTACTTGTTCTTACTGCAGTGCGCCGTGGTTGAAAACAATCAGAAATCGAGGCTGAAAAGAAGAAAAGCAGAGCCACCTAATCCGAATACACCTGTTAAGAGCTAAATAGATATTAATACCACGATGGGCACAATCCTAAAAAAACTCTCTGATGCCTTAGAATTGGCTCATAGTACTAAGATCAATAAGGACATTATGCAACAAGACATTGCTGGACTTCGGTCTGATTTGAAACGGATGTCGGAGAGAATAGCACAAACTGAGTTTAGACGATGAAGCAACTATAACAAATAAAGACTTGAGTATAATCAAAGGAAGATCTACTAATATGCAGAAAGAAATTTCCGAACTTACGGGCCAGGATGGCGGATGTATCTCGCTGTCAAGAACTGGTAACGACATATTGGGACTTAATGCCCCCGAAGGCCAGGCCCAGGGACATCTGGGAACCCTTTGTCTCCTACCTTAGACGAGCGGGGGAGGACGGGGAACGAGAACCAGCTGTAGGGTCCCCTCTCCCTGCCAGTGGTTGACGAGGCCCGGGGATATCCCCGGCAGCAACATAGTAGGCCCAACAAGGTACACCCACCAAACTATGACTGAACGTCTCATCAGTGGAGTAATTTATAGCAGTGGTCAGACATATTATGTGGAGTACACACGATGTCCGAAAATGCTGGTTGTAAGAACACTATGGGTAATAATTGATTCTTGTGTGACCTTGTTGTGATGGGGTTTGTTCTTTGTTGAAAATCTCAATAAAGATATATTTTTTTAAAATCCGAACTTAAAGAAAGAAGCAGACGGGGAAATCTGTGTATTTTCGACATACTTGAGGTAGCAGAAGACCAAGCAGGACATTACGTAAAGTTCTTGGAGGTTTGGATCCCCAAACAAACTGGCCTCTCATTCTCTCATATCTTTGAACTGGACAGGACTCAACGGTATGCTGCACCTTTTTCTCTCCAGAGACTGATTGTTTGCAAACCTTCACGATATCAACATGTTGAAGCAATTCGTGTTTCATATGCTTTAACATAGATTGATTTCATGGGAGGGAAAGAAGATTGCCATCTCACAAGATTACTCTAGAGATACCGTCCAAGAAGGGATTCCTAGCACTTTGAACTAAACTGCGTAGCATGAACATTCCCTTCTCCTTCGTCGGCCTTCGTTTTAGGATTATGTGTAAAGGGAAGTCGCATATCTTCCATGACTGTAAAGATATAATGTCATGTTTGATGGCATATATGGCATGTGTGGCTGAAGATACATATGCTCTGCATACTCCTGCCATCTAGTGTTGGGTTCGGAGTTGTACAAGTTGTTTTTCTTCGAAGAATTGTTTCGAGTCACGAGGTAAAGTGACTCCTCCTCTTGGTGGTACTGCACACTCCTTTGTTAGATTGTTTTCTTTCCACAGTCAGGTTCGGACGTTTGTGGCTGTCCTCCGTGTTCAACTACTGTTCATTGCAACTTTTTGGTCCTAACCCGTCTTCGACAGTATAGATCTTTCAATCGTGCTTTTCCATTCCTGCGCAGCTTAAATTCGTTAGTTTGGTTACCCGAACAATCGCCCCTCTGGGCGCCTCCCATCTCGGGCCTACTCTCCAAGTGCACCCTCGGTACTGTAAATATTTTCCTGATTTTGCCCCCAGTGTAAGGCCAAGTACCCGCACATGGATCAATATGTTGTGTGCAATCTCTGCCTTTCGTCCTGTCATTGTAGGAAGCTGGCTCTGTATATACTATACCAAAGTGAGGTATAGTGTGCACAGAGTCCAGTGGAACCCCAAAGGTAGGCAGAGGTAAAGTTAGATAGCACCTCACTCTCTATTTGTGGTAGTGTGGTCGAGCAGTAAGGCAGTATCAGAGGACAGTGTTAAGCATTTGTTGTACACACTCAGTCAGCAAATGAATTCACACACTCAAAGACTGAACTTCAGACCAATTGTTTTTGTATAAAAAATATTCTTTTAGTTATTTTATTTTCTAGAACCAAGCCAGCCTGGCACAGGTAAGCAAAAAATACTTTACAGTAGTAATGCAATTGAAATACAGTTTGAATGATAATTGAATATGCACTTTGGTTTGATTTACAGTATGGATGCAGAGAAATGCAATACTTAGTAAATGCAGTACATAGACTTGAATGGGCTTTTTAGTAAAATAGCAGGTAAGTAACTTTTGGGATTACTAAGCTTACACAGAGTAGTATACCTAGATACTACTCTGGGACATTTCCTGAAAACAGGTAAGTAAAATCGTTTTTGTTAGATTATGCAATTTTAAAGAATTTCTTTAGTTTCTCAAACTCCACACTTAGAAACTTTTCACAGAAAAACAGTCAATGTTATCCTATGGAGGAAAATAGTGTTATCGGTTTTGAGGTAAATATTTGGTAGTGGGAGTTGAGGTTCTGGGGTAGACTCAGGGGTCCCCCGGGGTCAAGGATGCACTCTAGTTACACCCTCAGCGACACTAGGGCGGCCGGGTGCAGAGTGCTGAGGCCCAATGTTATCCAATGGGGGATAGGGGGCCTCCGGTTGGTGGCTGCTGGCAAGCAGGCCACCTGGTTGTGGGAGCAAAGCTCCTGGACTTTAGCTCAGGGCAAATTGGGAAACAAAGTAGCACCAAAGGTGCACCCTCAGCGGCACTAGGGCGGCCGGGTGCAGGGTGCTGTTTCGAAGTCGGGCGCCCTGTTGTTTTCAATGGGGAACCTCCGGTTTGCAAAGGCACTGCAGGCTTGGGGACGAAGGTCTTCTGGGTGCGACCACCACTTCGAGAGGTAAGTTGGGAAGTTAGGGGTTGGTTAGGCACCGTCGGTTTTTGGCACACAAGGCCGTGGGGCGTCGGGTGCAGGGGTGCCTTTTGGGGTCGGATCTTCTTACCAGCTCCTGGTCGCGGTTGAGGGGACCTTCTGGATTTAGGCTGCAGGCGTCGACTGGAGGCTCGAGGCAGGTCAGGGGTCGCCGGATCTCAGGTCGGGATCGCCGGGGTGACCTCCTCGTGGTGTTTGCCCACTCGAGCTCAGGCCGTGGACGGCGGGTGCAGAGTGGGGCGGATCCTCGGTGTCCGGATGGAGCCAGAAGTTGCAGATGAACAAATCCGGTGTTCACGGGAGATAAAATCTTTGTTCTTGAAGGCAGGCAGGTCCTCCGGGGTTTTCGAGGTTGCTGGCTGCAGGACACATCAGGATTTCGCAGGAGCAGGTTCGAGGGGGGAGACAGGCCGGTAGGGCTGGGGCCAAGTCACTGGGCGTCTTCCTCTTGTTAGCTGCTGCACGGCTGTTCGGTCCTTCTTCTTGTAGTTTCTTCTTGTCTGAGGAAGCAAGGTTCAGGGGTGCCCCTAAATACTAGATTGAGGGCTGTTACAGGTAGGTAAAAGGCAGGGACCAATGGGTCCCTTCCCTGGGGTGGGTACACCCCCTATTATGCCACCCTCCAGTAGGAGGGGGGCATGAGCCTGTCCCTGGTTGGCTGAGTCCCCCCATCTGCAAGATGGCATGGACTGAGAATTGTGCTTCACCTCGCCTCCCCCACCTGAGGGGTGGAGTTGGCAGAGGTGGGCACACCTCTCTTCCTCACTTGTTTTTCTCGCCTGTTCTCCCGCCCAAAGTGGGGGTCAGAACCTGTGGGGGCCAGTTGCTGAGAGCAGTGAGTGGCCTGGGGAAGCTCACAAAGGCGGCAAGCCTTTGAAGCTTCCCCTTTGTGAACCCTGCCCATCCTGGGGGAGGAGGCTTGGCACCTCGTCCCAGGATGTGCATTGTTTCAGGCCCCAGAGAGCAGCAGGCTCTCGACCCAGGGGTCCAGAAACATGTCTGGTGGTGGCAGCTGAAAGCAGCCACTCAGCCTGGACACTAGTGGTGGGTTAGTTTTCAGGGGGCATCTCTAAGGTGCCCTCTGTGTGTATTTTTCATTAAATCCCACACTAGCATCAGTGTGGGTTTAATGTGCTGAGAAGTTTGATACCAAACTTCTCAGTTTTCAGTATAGCCATTATGGAGCTGTGGAGTTTGTAATGACAAACTCCCAGCACCATATACTCTTAATGGCAGCACTGCACTTACAATGTCTAAGAATGGACTTAGACACTGTAGGGGTACCCTCACCACTGGTATAGTGCGCCCAGCTAGAGGGGTGACTGATCTATGCCAGGGCAGTGGGTTGTAGGCACTGGAGTCAAGCTATCCTGGCTGATGAAGGCTGATAGCCTGAAACCGGTCCTAGGATGCTTGATTCCGGTCCAGGGAAGACATGGCTTGGCAGTTCGGTCTGGACTGTTCCCATGAGGCACAGGGTCAAGACTGATTTGCATATGGCTATGTCTGAACTGGGGTGGCGTGGTGAAGCAAAATAACGATGGATTAAACCCAGATCTGTGACTGGGGGTGAATGTTTGCCAATGTGCAGCATTCCGTCCATCATCTTGTGTGTTTTACACAGAGATGTGTGCCATGTCGACTCTTCACTTTGTTCTGCACCAAAACACGCAGCCTGCAAAGGCAGTGTGTGTGTGTGTGTAAGGGTACAGGACCTCTAAGGGTGGCACAATAAGTGCTGCAGCCCTTAGAGGCCTTCTCTGGTCACAGTGCCCTGGGTACCTGTGGTACCATTTACCAGGGGCTGACCTGTGGCAAGAGATGCCAATTGGGTTTAGGTTTCAATGCAGTTTTAGGGAAAGAACATAGGCCCTGGGTACCTGATTAGCAGGAGCTCAGGGCACACTCAGTCAAAGCAGATCAGCAATTCAGCAAAAAGTGGGGGCAACCATGCAGAAAGAGGGCACTTTCTCACAGTCATCGTGAAGCCGATTGTGACGCCTGCAAGTCTCGAAAAAGACTCGCTGGGATCAGAGGGCGCATCGGGCAGCGTTTGAGTACTATCCACCCTAATCCTGTGCCCGCACCTAAAAAGACTTCCAAATCTTCACCCTTTCCATAGCTTGAAGTGGCCACTGTCATCTGGCCATGGTCGGATCCAAAAAGACACTTCGGCTGCCCCACCCTTGTGTCCGGCAACAAAATGATCTACCAAGGTTAAATCCTTGGTATCTATTTCGGATTGGGCACATCCGTCGATATCCTCCCACTCTTCGGAACCGAACCGGCCTCTGACTGCTTCTGCCTCGGTGCCGGCCATGAAACATCTTTCTGCTTCTAAATATTTAGTCCAAAACCAGCCGCACCTAAATCCTCGAAGCACTCTTCGGTTCCAAAATCATCGCAGACCAAAACTTCGAAACATTCCACAGTTTCTATGCCAGCTGTTGAACCTATCCTCTAAACTATGGATATTCAACAAAGAAAAATCCAGATTCATCATGGAACTGGAAGAATAGTGGCCTCTCCTCCACCAAAGAGACAATTAACTGTTGAACAGGATTTTGACACTCCTGTGCCACTATAAAAGAGGTCAAAGGAAACTGCTACCAGTCCTCATCATCCTCAACCTCCTCCTCCTCCACCACCACCACCTCCTCCTCCGCCACCACCATCTCTATCCCCCCCATCTCCTCCTTCCTCTCATGCATCTCCACAGCATGATCCAATAGATCTACACCTCCAGGTACTCCCACAGTGGGGGTATTACAGGACTCATTAGGAGAGCAAGACCCATGGGACTCTTATGATACTGATCCCATGATACCCAATGATCCTGATTTATTTCCAGCTAGACCCCCCTCCTGAGGATGCTAGTGCCTACCAATAGGTTATTGCCAGGGCAGTTACCTACCATGCTGTCCAATTACATAAGGAATCCTTAGAGAAGACTTCCTTTTTGACACCTTATCTACACACAAAGATACACAATATTTACATATTCTCCTTGGTATGTTGCGCCACGCTGAGAATATTTTTAAGGAACCCATCCATGCAAGGGTGTTTACCCCAGGCGTAGATAAAAATGATAAACCAGCCCCATCAGACCCTCTATTCATACGCGGTCAGGTTCCTCCGGACTCTGTAGTTGCCACCACTGCTCGTAAAAGAGCTAATAGTCAAGCATCTGGAGATACGCCACCCCCTGAAAAAGAGAGCAAGCGTATCAATGCAGCAGGCAAACGAGTAGCAGCTCAAGCAGCAAACCACTGGTGTATTGCCAACTCCCAGGCGCTTCTAGCACGCTATGATAGGGCCTACTTGGATGAGATGGAAGAGTTGTTACAACACCTCCCTGAGGAGTATCGTAAAAAAAAGGGCAGCAGATTGTGGCAGAGGATCAGGCCAACACTAATAACTCTATTTGATGTGCCTCAGATGCAGCAGACACGGCTGCACGAGGAATAAACACCAGTGTTCTCCTCAGGCATCCGCTTGGCTCAGGTGTTCAAGATTTAAGCCTGAAGTTCAGCAAGCTGTCCTTAACATGCCCTTTGACAAGAAACATTTCTTCTGCCCTCAGGTGGACACTACCCTAAATGAAAATAAAAAAAGTACAGACACAGCTAAAGCCATGGGTGCCTTGCAGACTAATACATCTAGAGGTTCCATTTGTCGCTCAGGGTCCGTGGGGGCGGATATAAAAAAAAAATCAGAGTGATCTAGGAAGGGGTGTCCATCTTGTCATCAAGAAATGACTGATGACCTTCATTAAATTAGAAGACTGATTTAAATCTTTTAAAGTCTGTTAGGTTTACACCACCCATGTCTTTGGGAAATCTCGGTTTCTTAATGGAAATGCATGCTTTTTTCCAATTCCACAAGCATTTATTGATTATCCTAGTACATGACACACATTATGAAATTTTTGGGTTGGAGGTGTCTATATTAGAGTCCTGCAAATGTTTAAAAAGGATTATGTTACATACCCTGTAAGCATTTGTTCGTGGCACATAGTGTTGTAGATTCACATGCTCTGCATATTCCTGCCATCTAGTTTTGGGTTCGGAGATGTACAAGGTGTTTTTCTTCGAAGAATTGTTTCGAGTCGTGAGATAGTGACTCCCTCCTCTTGGTGATACTGCGTATGGACATCGACTCCTTTGTTAGATTGTTTTTCCACAGGAGGGTGAGAAAGGAGTGTAATGATTGCGTAAAAATAGAGATGTCTGTGCTAATATGTGAATATTTGATTAAGATGCGTAAAAACGTAACTGCAATGGCCACAAGCGTCCAGGGGGGAGGGAGGGAGTGCAGAAGACCAATCGTCTTGATCTTCTGCCTGGGCAGATATAAATCCTCGAACACCGACACCTCCACTTCCCAACAGAAGCAGGGTATATCCACATTCTCCAAAGGCTTTTTCAGAGTCTCCTTTAAAGATGGTAACAATCATGCATTTCCATAGAGAAACCAAGATTTCTCAAAGACATGGGTGGTGTAAACTCACAGACTTTACAAGATTTAAATCAGTCTTCTAATTTAATCAAGGTATTTATTCATTTCTTGATGACGAGACGGACACCCCTTCCTAGATCACTATGGAAAATTGTTAATGGAAGGCCTATCGCTTTTAGCTGTACTTACTGTCCACAAAAACAATCCTTCATTAAAAAATCCAATTTAAATTTGCACTAGACAAGTTCTATTAAAAATGGATTCACATTTTTCAACTATTACCCTCCTCAACTCTAACCCTCCTCCCTTTGGTTAAATAGAAAGATTAAAACTGATAAGATACAGTCTTTGAAAGAAAAATGGAGTAGGAAAGGTATTCTTCTCATTAGAGATTTAGCTACCACAAAAAATATGTCCAGTCTTTTGCTAATCCTCAATATATTTATGGTCTTGACAATGCAGACTTACGATTTTCTCAAATTGAAGGTTACTATTTCTAAACTCAAGTCCTCCCCTTATGAAGACCCCACATGTATTCATGTTATCAATAAAATAAGAAACGAGGTCCTGTTGTCTCCAAAACCTATACATTATTGCAGCTATCATCTTCTACTATACTGAATTCTAAGCAAGAATTTTGGGTGTGGGAATAGCGAGTAGAAAATGCGATGCACTTGGATGAAGGGATAGGCTCACCAATTTGGTTGAACACATTCCAGAAAAAGGTAACACCTAAGTTCTCTTATATAGATCATTCTGGACCCCTAAAAAAACTCTGAAAATTAGGACTTTTATCAGATAAATATTGTTGGAGTTGTAAATCAAGCCCTGGCATTCTTGCACATCTGTTTTTGAATGCCCACTAATTTAGAAATTTTGGTATAAAATATATTCCTTTATACACAATATTTTAAACTTATTACCACATAAATACTTTACCTACACAGTTCTAGCGGCTTCTCTATGCATGGAATCAAGTGGTTTAGGGAGGAGTGAACTCTTGTTACTTGACCTTTTGTTACCCCTTGCACATAAAACTATTCTAGCCAATTGGAATCTGGATCTGGAGAAATCCTCTGCTAATGCATGGTGGGAGTGGCTTAGATACATAAGAGGAACTGAACATATCATGGCTCAACAGTACCCTCAGCCACATACAGAACAAACTAGATGAATACTTCAACAAAATTAAACCGTCAAGAACACTTCTTATTACACCTTAGTCTAGCGACACCCATTTCTTTCTTTCTTTCTTTCTCTCTTTCTTTCTTTCTTTCTTTCTCTTTCTTTCTTTCTTTCTCTCTCTCTTTCTTTCTCTCTTTCTTTCTTTCTCCATTTATAGTTATTATCTTCAGCTAGAAGTATAACTCCCCTATATTCATTGCTCAACAACATAGTTTTGTGTGGATTGATGTCTTACTCTTCAGACCCCTCTCTGCTATTGTTGTTACTTTCTTATCGTTATATTTTATTTTTCCTTTCCTTCCCTCTAGTGAGTTTATACTAAGGGCCTAAACCCTAGTCGCCTGCCATATTATCATTACTCTGTACCTTTAGTGCGTTTTCACCATGCAAGGGACAATGTGATATGCCGATTGTAACAATTTGGTTTCTTTTTCTGTAGTATGACTCCCATTTGTTATATGAGAATGTACTAATATGACTGACTGCTCACCTTGTTATGTTGGTTCTTGAATGAAATTAATACAATATTCTGAAATTAAATGTGTTGTTTCTGATCACAACCACGCTTGCAATTTCTCTTTTCCTCCAGTACTCCTACCATAACTTCGACAGTAGTAGCCATGACGACGATGACATCCGGCGCTGTGTGATTCTCGAGCGGGTGAAACTGCAGTGGGTGGCCATGCACTGTGATGCCCAGGTGGACTGGATCTGCAAGATGCCTAAAGGTATTTTTTGTATGTATAGTAGGAGGGGGGAGGTTTGGGTATAGGCTGGCATCTGGAGGCAGAAAGTGCCCAGGGACTCAAAAGGCATATGCTCCCGCTTTGTGCGATCTCAAGTCCTTTGGTATTTCAGAAGGGGCAACAGATGCTTGTGCAGCCCCTTCTGTAATACAGATAGCGCTGGGGCTACATGTGAGCCAGTGCTATCTCAAGAGGGTGCTCCCTCATTTGCATGGGGCCACGCGCAAATGAGGGAATCTCTTTGCCTCTGCTTTGGCGCTGTATTATGGACGTGGGCACAAAGGCAAAGAAGCTGTCAGGAGGCGCGCTGAAAGTCGTCACAAAAAGGTGGAGCAGCCCTCTCGAGGGATCAAAGGCGGTCCCAGGGACCCCTCAGACATCCTCTTGCAGGCAGGTCCAGTCACTCACTGACCCGCATGCATGGGGATCTCAAATCCCTCTTGAAAGTGCAGGCGAGTTGCCGCCTGCACTTTGAAACACAGCGCGTTTTGAAGCCTCTGTATTTCACTTGAAAACGCTGCCCCCAGGACAGCATTAGTTTGCGGCTGCCCTGAGGGCAGCGCATGCAACATAATAGGGCACACTTTCCCTGTTTGCACACAGCGCCCCTGTTGGAAGGCACGCTTTTGGCACAAACAGGCAAAGTGCACCCCTATCATAATACGGCCCCAAGTGTTCTATGATGATGGACCATTGTCACTTTAAGGGGACACAAAGGCAATATATTTAGATCAAAGTGATAGTATGTAGAGCACAAGTATATAAGGAAATGCCTCTTTTTGTATGATCACCCCCAAAGTTGTGGACTGATGCTGCTGGTTTTTCAACGCTGAGAGTGCACTGAGGCCTGCTAACCAGGCCTCAGTGGCAGTGCCCTGACCTTAAAGTATGTATGTTTGATTGGCTTATATCCAATTTGCACAAGCTAGTAAGTCCCTATTATATGGTACCGGGGGCCTTCAAATTATAGTGTCAGTCCAGGGACTGCAGCACTGGTTGTGCCACCCTGGGTGTGACAAAGGTAAACCATGGCTCCCTGTCTTCCATTGCAGACTGGATGTTTTCATAGGTATTATTCACTTCACTTTCCAATAATCGGTCTATTTGACTGTATGCACTCAATGCCGGTACAAAAATACAATCTCAGACCTTATACATAACTTATATTTGACAACATCAATTGTTATTTATCACAGTAAATATTTAGTACAGTGTGTCAGGGTGAACAAGAAAACCATAATCCAAAGTGTAACAAGACAAGTGAAAAGTGAATCCCAAAAGAACTTGTTCGTGTGTTTTTCTTAACAAACAACAACAGTTAATAACTATTTGGCCAATGTCAAATTTACGTTTGTTTTTATTTGTCAAAAACGTTTTGACCCTCAACTTGGTATAGGGGACAAAAGAGTATTTTGGGACATCTGGAAAGCATAATCAATAATTAGAAATGGTCTAAATGGGGATTTAAGTTATATTGGTAAGACACATGAGTTTACCTAGATTGGCCAAGTAGTATAATCAAGGATGGTCAAAAACGGGTGGAATACGTGATAGCAACCCTGTGTAATAAATTGTATTCACT
This sequence comes from Calotriton arnoldi, assembly GCA_963921515.1. NCBI lineage: Eukaryota > Metazoa > Chordata > Amphibia > Caudata > Salamandridae > Calotriton > Calotriton arnoldi. The sequence continues at coordinate 2,149,537 of CAWUFW010001374.1, read as the reverse complement.
GTGAAGGTCACATAAACAATCATTATCAAGAAAGTTACACTAATACAATGTTGACTCGGATGGCTGTAAAGAAGGGTTAATTATTTGTGTGACTCATCCTCTGTGAACCGCAGCACTCAGTTAAGAAGTGCTAGCGCTGGAGGGAAAGGAGACCTTTTCAGCTAATTGCCTGGCGGCTTCAATGCATCGCAGTTAAGTGACCCTTCGGTGTCAGAATGGATGTATGACACGGCGACCAATGCCCGCGTTAATAATTACGGAAGCCTCTCGAGCAAGACAAGAGATGCACAGGCGCTCCGGCACATAGGCCGTCACTGTCTCCTTTGAGACAGAGCAGAAGGCTAGATGGCCACCCACGGCAACCGTCAGTGTCCCGATGGGGATCTGTTCCGAAGCAGCCACTAATCGTGGTAGTGAAAGGCCGGTGGTTTGGGCCAAACCTTCAATCTGCAGCAATACTCACTTTAACAAATTGGGATGTGGTCCTGACAGCTGCCAATCACATTGAGTGTATGCAGTCAAATAGACTGATTATTGGAAAGTGAAGTGAATGATACCCATGAGAACCACTGTGATTAAGAAAGTGTCAGTGGCCCAGGTTCCCATCTTCTGGGCATAAAAAGGGCACCCAGAACTCCGATCTCAAGAACTGGATAGACTGGAGAAGAGGACCAAAGAAAGATTGCCCTGCTGCACCAACGACCCGGCGAAGAGAGTCTGCACCGACTAGGACTGCCCCTGCTGAGCCTGGTGGCTAGCAAAGGAGAAGGGACTGTACCTGTTGTGTCCTGTTCATAGAGAAGTCGACTCCTGAGCCCAGCCGAAGGGTCAGTTGGCTGACCTCTTGTTCGCAAAACACAGGGCCACAACAGCTGAAGAAGCCTGCTGGGGCGAGTTGGTAGCTCAAATCTTCTAAACGACGCTCCTTGATACCATGCAGCACCAGGGACCAGAACCCGAAGCTCAAAATTGCCCCCTAGTCTGCTAAATGCGGGAGAGTCGTCTGAGTTTTCATCCAAAGAAGTACTCCACTGTGGCCGCGATATTGGGCGATTGGTAGCCCAGTGGGGACTGGACTTTTGCCAGGACCGAGAGGACTTCATGAGACATCAACCCATGGGGCCAGGATCACCTCACCAAGTCCGTGGACCGAAGAGTAGCCACAGAAAGACCCCTATCTAACACATCGCATCCACAACATCCTTGAGCATCGTCCGCATCCTGTATCCTTTGCATCAGGACAAGTTCCATAAGAGCTTATGGCAAGGAAATAAGTGACTGGAACGGGCTGGAGACTGCTTTTTTCTGGAAGGTAAATGAGGACCTTGCTGTTCCCCCTGACTGGCTCCCTACCGTCGCCTAAGTAACTCAAAGCAACCGCATTGATACTTACCAAAGTTTTTCTTGAAAAAGTTTACAAATGTCAAATTCCTTGAATTTGCCGATGCTTGTTTGAGGCTAATTAGAAAGTGTAGATTTACTATACCTTGTAAATGTTGTATCTCCGGAACACTCCGGTGGATATTTTTCATTTTGGTATCTAAAAATGCATAAAAAGACAGTCTATTTTTAACATTTCGTATCCGATTTCTTGAGTGTCTTGTGTATTTCTTCTTCAATTGTTTTGGTGCTGTTTAAGTGCTTTACATTTGTTCCTTTGTGTAAGCCTGACTGCTCAGAGCTACAGCTACCCTGTGTTGAGCTAAAGGTTTAACAAACTAATCCAACTAGTCCGAAAGGGGTTGATAAGTGTATTACATGGTGAGGTCGCACTACCACACCATATAATACACTCAATTTCCTCACAATAACTATTAGTGTTGATTGCTTCTCCTTACTCCAGATTTCCTAGTCCTCATTTCCCTCTCATTTTATTTGCTCTATGTCTCCCCTAATTGTCTTTCCTTCATCCATCAAGAAATTGGGTGTTTCGTTCCGTGTCGCCTTTCAACACACCTCAAGCTCAGACCTTTCTTTTCACCCTTGCTCGAGGTCCCTACTGCCAAACATTCCTTTCTTCCCTCTTTCCTGTTTCCGCTTTTCTTTTTTAACTACTTTTCATCCGTCGAACGGGCAACATGTTCCTCTCTTGCTGTAATGTTCAGATGCGCTTAGTGTCATTTCAAGTCCTCTGAGTAACCTATCTGACTCAGGAATAAGCCTGTCATTCTTTGAGAAAAATGTTGCCCCTTTATCTCAAAGCTGATGCTCGCTCTTTTTGTTTTGAAGGGTCTGATGTGAAGGAGCCGGAAGTCACCCAAGGTAGGCGCACTCAAGGTTTACTCTTTCTCTCTCTTAGCCTAGCTCTCTCTTTCACATAGTATAGCATTTTTTTCTAATGGTTACATAACTGGGATTCCTTAAATTCAGAATTTGAATTCTAATGCTCGTGGTCTTCTTTCAAAAAGGTTTCTAAAACATGTTGGATTATTGATCTGCAAAATCTTTTCTAGGTCCACTTTTTAAAACCATAGGATACTTCAACATAATATATTCCCTTCTCTTGTGTTTAGGTTGCAACAATACAATCATGGTTAAATAGCTGTACATTATTTGTATTTTATCTGTTGTGTATGTTGTATAAATTTTAAATTCGGCTAATTTAATTGACACCTTGCCTCGCTTTTTGTGAGCCGTTTGATTTTATTATACGTTGTAATGACCTCTGATGCCCCTTTGCCAGGTTTGTGCTCTATAAATCTTCAGTTAAATATAAAATATAAATTGCTGATGAATCAAAAGCAGCATTCTAAATTTCCAGTAAGATTTCGGAATACCTAGTGAGCTGCATTACAGTTCTCATTGTAAAGAACGTTGATGGGGATTTTACTTCCCATATTGAAAATTTGAATTCCTAGTTCTCACTGACTTGAATTGAAATGTAAGTCAATAATAATTATTCGTAAGGATTATCATGCAGAAATCTGGTTCACTTGGTGGAACTGTAAACATCATTGTTACTTGATAATAATGCTTGTGTTTATTTAGTGCTTATTACTGCAGTACGTGTCATTGCTAAGCATTATAAATAAATGGTTTTGCAGCATGAATCTTTTCTGGATTCACATGCTGCGCATTATTCCACCATTTAGTGGTTGGGTGCGGAATTTCTTATATGTAGTATTCCTTTTTCTGTTTTCTCCTTTTTTTTGTTGCTGTCCACATTAGTCCCCACTATTTGGTGTTTGTTCTATCCTCCTCTGACGTCAGACGCCTTCCCTGGAAGTCTCACTCTTGGTCTCCATGTTCAGATTCTTTTTTCGCCATCGGGTCTGGAAAGCATCAGATCTCCAATCTACAGGAGGAATAAGAAGAAGCAAAGGGTTTTTTTCTTTGGAGGAAATTAAAGAAAAACTTCAGCATATCAAAGGAAGTGAATTTCTTCAAACTTCAAGCAAAACTCAGAGTGTTTTTTTTATAGAGGGAGAATGCGCAGACAGGGGTATCCCTGCTCGTCGTGAAATTGAGAAGAAACCGTTTCGCTTTTGCCCACAGGACTACCATAAATTTGCTCAAAGGGGCAGCCATCAAGTCTTTGCATGGCAGTCGACCACGATTCTGAATCCTGTGAAGCCTGCGCAAAGTTTAAGGCGAAGACACTGAAGGCTGGAGACAAACCAAGGCATGCACACTACGCTATGCAGGGGCAAAAGGAAGCTACCTCCCTCAGAGATTTTGGGTTGTCAACAACACGGACAGGTAACTCTAAAAAGATAATGGTGGTTGAGTCGAAAACGGACTCCCAAAAACATAAGTGTGCCTCGGCACTGAAAATCTCGCCGACTGAGCCAAAGACAAGGCATAAGTATCCCCTTAGGTCCCATACAAACCTGTTGAAAAAAACTCAATGTCAAAAGAAGATCGATGCCGAGACAAAGAGAAGAAGACGGCAGCTATTCAAGAACAGTAGATTTTTCGACATCGACATAGAAAAAGAGAACGACATCTACCCTCGATGCTGAGGAACGTGCCCTCGAAGTTGAGGGCAAGAAAAGGAGACTCTAAGCTGAAATGGCAACTATCTTACAAAAGAAAAAGGAATTCAACGCTTCTTTACAGGCTTTTAGGATTCCATCGAAACGTTCCGTAGAAGTCAATAGAGAGGAAAAGGATTCTGGGGAATAGAACCCCCCCTCCCCCCCAACACCTGAGCCTCAGGAGGAAGAGGAACAGGAATTATTATAAGAAGAGACAGAAGGTTAGAGTCTATACTAGGACGTTGAAGGATCAGAAGGCGTCGAAGACCAGTGGCAGGATCTCAAGGCAGATTCCTCCAAAGAAACCATCGACACCTATTCTTCGATGCCATTGCCTCCAGATGATGTAACTTTGTACAATTAATAGTGACTATACTTTTTTGCCTAAATGGAAGATCGTTAGTCAAGTATAGAGACATGACAGTTATGATCTGCTTTTTCTTCCCTGGTCTCTACCACTAGGAGAGGTAATGTAAAGCCTAAGAAAATCTGACTATGGCAAATGTGACTATGAACTGGTTTTGTAAAACATTAAATGTTATGTTAAAATTCATTTCTAGAGCGCACGTTCACCAAACGGTTTCTTGGCGCTTAGGACAGAGCGGGAGCCATTACAGACAGTGGGTAAGTCAATTATAGGCGTGGGAGAAGAGCCAGGTTTTAAGTAGTTTCCTGAATTGAGCATAGGAGTCCGCCATACGCAGATAGAGGGGGAGAGCATTCCAAAATTGAGGAGCCAGGGACGTGTATCTGAGGCCACCATGTTTCTTCCGTTTAAAAGAATGGGAGACCAGCAGGTTCTTATTGGAAGAGCGTAAATCACGAGAGGGAAATACCGCTGAATGTTTAGAGCAATAAAGGCGGGACCACGTCCTGACAGGGCTTTGTGGATGGTGCAGCCAAGCTTAAACAAGCATCGTTGTGGTATGGGAAGCCAGTGGAGACTTTTCAACAGTGGTTTCACATGGGAGTTCTTAGGCTGTCCAAGAATGAGTCTGGCTGCTTGGTTCTGAACCCGTTGCAAGCGATGGACTTGGTACATGGGTATACCAACGTACAGGGAGTTGGCATAATCAATACGTGAGATAACCAGGGCGAGAACCACTTGGGTCAGGGCTTCAGTGGAAAGAAATCTGCTGATCTTTCTGATTCTGCGAAGATGGAAAAAGCAGACTGAAACCACTGAGCTGATCTGGGCCTTCATGGTAAGATCGTCGCTGATCATAATTCCCAGACTTTTACTGACGAGACCGGAACTGGGGGACTCCCTAGAGATGGAGGCCAGAAGCAAGAGCTCCATGGATTAGCCGAGCCACCCGTAAGAATCAGCTCAGTTTTATCTGGGTTTAGTCTGAGTTGGTTAGCATTCATCCAATCCCTGACGAAAGTCATTATAGATTGAAAGTTTGCTGTGGATGCAGCTGATGGGTCGATGTTAAAAATCAGCTGGAGGTCGTCGGCATAATTGTACACAACAACCTTTCTCTTGCGCAAGGCTGAGATCAGAGGGAGGATGTATAAGTTGAAAAGTAAAGGAGAGAGAGAGGAGCCCTGTGGGACCCCACAGGTCAGATTCACTTGTTCTGCCCTAAAGCCAGCGAGGCGGACAGATTGGGAGCGGTTGTACAGAAAGGATGCAATCCATTTCAGTGGATAAATTAGGATGGCGCAAGAAATAGTGCTTTCTAACTCTATCTGTATAAATGAATGTCAATAGCATGGCACTCAATCATTGTTTACTTAGAAGATTTGCAATTGTTGATGCAGTAAACATTACCATGTATAAAGTTGAAGTGCAATGGTGATATCTTTGTGAGAAGCAAAAAAATTGAAAGAATAACCAATCTATGATCATTTCATTGAGGAAAAGCAAATATATATGTGTCTCTGGGTTATGTTATGCACTTTCATACAATATGTATAAATAAGTGCATTTTGTGTTGCAATAATACTATAGAGCTTTATGCTCTTGAGTTTTTAAGCTTCTTGTGTAAATATGTTTTTAAATTAAGAGTGTATATGTTATCTGTGTTTTGTAGCCCTGAAGAAGTCTTGGGAGAAGGGACGAAAGGCGTTGGCTATGCTGGTGTGAATAACTTGCATACTTTCAATAAATGAATTTATCAACACACGACAAGCCTGAACGATCTTGAATTAATTTAGGACACATGGGTGTAAATTACTAGAGAATTGAAAGATGTAATTGACTAATCTTGCTCTGACTAGAAAAGACATTTGCTATAACAACAAACAGTGAGTGCTGATCTATTTGGTGTACAAGTGTGTGGATTATATCCACTTATGGGGACCCAAGCGGCTGTTTTCCCCTGAACAGAGCACCACTCAGTTATAATGTACCCTACAGTTAGATAGGTGCGGTATCTAGAGTCTACACCTCTTTTTGTAAATCGTTAACTATGTACAATCAACTGGTCAAAAAAGCAGCTGAGCGGTATGGAGCACAACTGGGTAAAGAAAAGGCTCAGACCTGTTTCTTACTGGAGACACTGATACCGTCACAAAAACAAAACCCAGTTCCTCCCAATGCTCCCAAGCATCATGGATCAAGGGAGAGAAAAATACAAGCACTCCGCTAAAGACCCAGCATACTTCCAGGGCAATGTGGTGGCATACTCCATTATCGTAGCCACAGCCATGAAGAGAGCAAATATTCCTGCCACCTCTGGACCTTCTTCAGATAGAGAAAGCAAGAGGATAGAAATGGTGGAAAGAAAATTTGAAAGAGGAGCTGCTACTCAGTGGAGAATCGCAAACTCAAACACATTGCTAAATAGATATGTACATCAAAACTGGGAAGATATGGCAGAGTTAACGAAGCACCTGCCTGAAGAATATCAGAAAAGATAAAAGCCCTAGCTGAAGAGGGAAAAGGCATTGTCAACACATGCCTAAAGTCCGCATTAGACGCTGTAGATACGGCAGCAAGACAGTTGGTGACAGGGACAACATTAAGACGCCATGCATGACTACGGATTTCAGGCTTCAAAAACAAAGTGCAAGCCAACATAGTTAACAGCACTTTCAATTGTGAGCATTTGTTTGGCAAAGTAGCAAATGACACCCTGCAACAAATAAAAAAAGACAACGATACGGCCAAGTCAATGAGGGCCCTGCAGTTTAGGGGCCAACCAAGAAGGGAAATTTCCCTGACTAGAAGACCTGCAGGAAGAGGAGGGTTTCAAACAAGGACACCTCACCAAAGCTTTGAAAGCATGGGCCAGCCACAGTCAGCATCACATCAGTGGCAATTCCAAACGCCACAAAAAGACACTCCTTTCGTGGTCGAAAAAGAGTAAGAAGACTGCCGTCATGAGGGGCGGCAACAACAACAAAATGATTCACCAAAATTAACCTTCCACCTTCACACAACACCAGTGGGAGGATGAATAGGAAACGTCCTCCATGAGTGGAGGAAGGTGACATCAGACAAATAGGTTGTCAATATAATCCAACATGGATACTGTTTAGAGTTGGAGAAACATCCACCAGCACGATATCCAAAATGAAAAACACACACAAAGGAAGAAATAATATATCTCCAAAAGGAAGTCAAGGACCTGCTACAAAAACAGGCAGCAGAAAAAGTACTTTCCAAGGAGAAAAATCAAGGAGTCTGTTCAACATACTTCCTAGCTCTAAAACTACACAAGACACTGCGACCAAAACTATACCTCTGTTTCTTAAACCAGTTTATAAGAACACAAAAAGTCAAAATGACAACGCTACAAGAAGTCATTCCTCTACTCCAATAGGGAGATTTCATGGCAAACATAGACCTAAAGGATGCCTATCTTCACATTCCAATAAACCCAGAACACAAGACATTCTTACAGTTTGTGATAATCAAGACACATTATTAATTTAAAGTAGTACCCTTCGGCATAAAGTCGGCTCCAATAGTATTCACAAAGTGTCTGGCGACTGTAGCAGCGCATCTGAGAAGAAAGGGAATACATGTTTACCCGTACTTAGACGACTGGATGGTAAGAGCAAACGAACCGCCCAAGTGCAAAGAATACATAAGGCCAGTGATGACGACACTGCACAAACTGGGATTCACGATAAATATGGAAAAGTCTGATTAGCTGTACTGTGTGAAAGGATGAGAGGGTATGAATGCATGTATGGTTGCAATAACTAATAAATATGATGTTGGTTACACTTTTTAGATGATATTCAAGCTAATGTTATATTGCACATAAATTAATATAGATACTATTTTTTGAAAAATAAATGTATTTAATTTGAAAATTTTTGTTTCCTCGGTCATTGCTATTGATGCCCCGATGATTCTAAGTTGAAATAATATTGTAGGAATATATAGTTTCCTAAGATCCTGTAGTACAATTTAGTGATTTGTCCTGCCTTAGGAGCTACATTTGTTTGCAGGGGAAGCCCTATACATTTAAACTATGAAGTCTTCGCCCAAGCCAGAACAACAGAAACTCTTTTTGAGAGCAAAGATAAACACAGTTCAGAGGAATGCTTTTCCATGCAAGAAAAAAGTACAAACCAAAACGAAAGAAGCTGTCCGGTACCAGAAGGATCAGACTCTGACAGTGCGGACTGTGGGGAAATTATTAGGAAAGATGTCTTCATGCATACCACTAATACCCCATGCGAGGCTTCACATGAGACCGATACAAGAATGGAGACAGAGCAAATGGTCACAAGCGACAGGCAGCTGGGAGGATCTAGTGGTTGCCATGCAAAAAATACAGGAGGAAATGAGTTGATGGAACTAGACAAATGTAACCGAAGGAAGACCCTTTATGACTACAGCTCCAACACTGACCATTACCACGGACGCCTCAAATATCGGATGGAGAGCTCACATGGGGAAACTCAATGTCGGAGAAAAATGGAACTCACAAGAATCAGTCCAACATATAAACCTGCTTGAGCTAAAAACTGTGTTCATAGCATTAAAAGCAATTGTGAAAGGAATCAATACAAATGCAAACAGACAGTACAACAACAATGTTTTACCTCAACAATCAAGGGGGAACAAATTAATTCCCCCTATCAAAGTTGGCACCGCAGATATGGAGATGGGCCATTCAAAGACAGATAATAAGAACAGTGATGCATCTACCCTAATGTAGGAAAGTGCCCCTTTTTGACATGGTTATTCCCACCTTTCACCTGGTACATGATGTGATATTGACTGAAAGTGCACTGAGTTCCTGATAACCAGGTCCCCAGTGCCAGAGCTCTTTCCCAAAACTGTACAATTGTTTCCCCAATTGGCAAAACCTTTAGCACCCTCTAAGTCCCTAGTAAATGGTACCCTGGTACCTAGGGCCTGAGGTACTAAAGAGGGCCCCTAAGGGCTGAAGCACAAATTGTGCCACCCCTAAGGGACTCTTCACCAAACACATGCAAGACTGCCATTGCAGGCTGCATGTCTTTAAGGGACCCTTCACCAAACACATGCAAGACTGCCATTGCAGGCTGCGTGTCTTGGTGCAGACAAAAGTGAAAATACAACGTCACACATCCCTGTGTGCCATGTCCCTAACACTCAATGTAATACTTGTAAGTCGCCCTTACAGCAGGCCTGACAGCCCTAAGGCAGGATGCTTAATATTACATGTGAGGGCATACCTGCATGAGCAGATATGCCCCAGTGCTGGTCAGTCCTATTACTGCGAGTATGAGTGACCAGGGAAGCCGTTTTAAAACGTGCTGGACACTGGTGAAAACGAGTTCCCCAGCTACATGATGGTTTCACTGAAAATAGGGATGTTTGGTATCAAACATCCCGTATTGGTAAACCCACACTGATGCCGGTGTTGGATTTATCAATACATGCACCCAGAGGACACCTTAGAGGAACCCCCTGAAACCCTACCAGCTTCTGGTGTGCTTGCTGACTGGATTCTGCCAGCCTGCCACCCGAGGCACTGTTCTGACCTCCTGTGGTGAGAGCCTTTGCTCTCAGGAGGGAACAAAGACCTGTCAGAGAAGAGGGTGTAACACCTCCTCTCACAGGATGACCTGCTGATTAGCCTCCTTGGGCCGGCAAGCTTCAAAGAAGCGGTCGTCTTTGGAATGTGAATCTGGTTCTACTCGCAGGACAGGAAGCAGGCCCCCTGTCCAGAGCCCCCTTGGCACCTGGACAGGGGGGGGAAATTAGCTAGTCAGGAAGGCTTGCCACCTCCAGGCTAGTACCACCCCTAAGGTTGGCTACTGTGAGGTGAACACAATTTTTCAGAAGTAGCCATCTTTGTGAAGGCACACTCCGGAATTCTGAGACAGGGTTATGCCCACTTCCCACAGGAAGTGGTCATTTAGGGGGCGTAATGACGCCAAGGGTCAGTAGCCCATTCGCTGCTACTCTAAACTCCCCTAACACCCCTAAATTCAATATTTAGGGGAGATCCTGGCACCTGAGAAGCAGACCCTGATGACCTAAGCAGAGTGAGGACACCGAAGAGTCGAAAAAGCAGAGAAGACTACGTTGAGAGGGAAGAATCTGCAGGCTTGAAAAAGTTATGCCTTCCTGCCCTGGCGGCTGTGCTCTGATGATTAGGGTACACATGAAGTGCACCCACATTTGGAGAGAGGATGGGTACCGGCTCCTCATCCAAGTTTATTTGGTGATTGGCAGTGATGGTAGCACAATTGATAGTTCTGAACACAGGCCTTTTCACCTGTACTCCTGTGTGAAGGCGGTCTTCTGCTCTTAACAGTATAAAAGTCTATTCAGTTCCATGACTGTCATACATTTGCTTTATTCTATCATCATGTCTAATGCTAGGTAGAAAAATGTATGGTGCACGTATGTAGGTATGTATACGTGTGAGTCATGTGTGGTTCACAGATGGACAGGTGAGCACTGACGTCCCAAGAATCCCACATGTTATTACACATCATTGTGAGAAAGTGCCATCTTTCTTGCATGGTATGCCCCCACTTTTTGCTGAATTGCTGATGTGCTTTGACTGAGTGTGCCCTGGGCTCCTGCCAACCAGGTACCCAGGGCCTGTGTTCCTTCCCTAAAACTGCATTGATGCCTACACCCAATTGGCATCCCTGGCCACAGGTCAGCCCCTGGTAAATGGTACCATGGGTACCCAGGGCACTGTGACCAGGGAAGACCCCTAAGGGCTGCAGCACTTGTTGTGCCACCCTTAGAGACCCTGTACCTTTACACACACCCACACTGCCTTTGCAGGCTGCGTGTCTTGGTGCAGAACAAAAGTGAAGAGTCGACATGGCACACAGGCATCCCTGTGTGCCATGCCTACAAGCCACTGCCCTGGCCTAGGTCAGCCACCCCTCTAGCTGGGTGCACTATGCCAGTGGTGAGGGCACAGAGGCATGAGCCCTGTGCCCCTACAGTGCCCAAGTCCATTCTTGGGCATTGTAAGTGCAGTGCTGCCATTAAGAGCATATGGTGCTGGGAGTCTGTCATTACGAACTCCACAGCACCATAATGGCCCCACTGAAAACTAAGAAGTTTGGTATCAAACTTCTCAGCACATTAAACCCACACTGATGCCAGTGTGGGATTTAATGTAAAACACACTCCAGAGGGCATCTTAGAGATGCCCCCTGAAACCAACCCGACCTCCAGTGTCCAGACTGAGTGGCTGCCCAGGCTGCCACCACCAGACATGTTTCTGGACCCCTGGGTCGAGAGCCTCTGCTCTCAGGGGCCTGAAACAATGCGCATCCTGGGGCGAGGTGCCAAAGCCTCCTCCCCCAGGATGGGCAGGGGAAGCTTCAAAGGCCTGCCACCTTTTGAGCTTCCCCAGACCATTTGCTGCTCCCAGCAAACTGGTCCCCACTGGTTCTACCCCCACTTCTGGCGGGAGAACCGGCGGGAAAACCAGAGGCAGGAAATGGGTTGTGCCCACCTCTGCCAACTCCACCCCTAAGGTGGGGGCGGCGAGGTGAAGCACAAACTCGAGTCCCCACCATCTTGAGGATGGGGGGACCCAGCCAACCAGGGACAGGCTCCTGCCCCCTCCCACTGGAGAGTGGCAGAATAGGGGGTGTACTCCCCAGGGACGGGACCCATTGGTCCCTGCCCTTACCTACCTGTAACCACCCCTAAATTCAGTATTTAGGGGCTCCCTGAACCTTCCTTCCTCAGTTCCCGAATCCAAAAACAAGAAGATAAGACGAAGCAAGAAGACCAGCCGTGCAGCTGCTAACAAGGAGGCGACGACAACTGACTTGGCCCCAGCCCTACCGGCCTGTCGACCTCTGAACCTGCTCCTGCGGAACCCCGGCCTCAGCAACCTCAAAAACCCCGGAGGACCTGACTTCTGTGCCACAGCCTTCAACCCAGGGACTCCCACGAGCAGTGGTACTGTTCAAAAGAAAAACTACAAAAGACCCGGCCTGGCACGGAACCGCGAAACCTGCACACTCTGCACCCGCCGAGCCCCACCTGTGCCTGAGTGAACAAAGATTTTGAGGACGTCCCCCCGGCGATTCTGACCTGGAATCCAGTGCCCAAGGACCCTCCTCGACGACCCAGACGACTCCTGCAGCCTCAGGACAAGGGACCCCTCCAACCGCGACCAGCAGGGGGTAAGATTTCCCGACCTCAAAAGACCCCCCTGCACTCGGCGCCCCACGGCCCCCTGTGCCCAACTCCTGGGTGTCTACCTATCCTCCAAGACCCCAACTTACCTCTCGAAGTGTTGGTCGCTCCTGAAGAGTCACCGTCCCCGAGCCTGCAGCTTTTTTTCACCTTCCAAGATCTCCATTGGCTAACATTGAGCGCCCGCCGGCTCAAAAGCACCCTGCACCCAGCCGCCCGAGTGCCCCTGGAAGTGCAACCTCTACCCTAACCTACTTCCCCATTTGCCCTGAGCAAGTGACCAGGAGCCCAGCTCCTACAGCCGCGTGGCCTAGTTGCCAGCAGCCACCAACCCGAGGCCCCCTGCCTGCCATAGGATAACATTGGGCCTACTCACTCTGCACCCGGCCGCCCCTGTGCCGCTGAGGGTGTAACAACTGTACTTACCTGATCCTGGGGGACCCCTGAGTCTATGCCCAGAACCTTAACTCTGCCAGTCGAGTACTTACCCAAAGACCGATAACTCACTTTTCTTCCATAGGGTAACACTGACTGGCTCCCCCTGGAATTTCTTCTAAGTGTGGATTTTTGAAACTTTAAAATATTCACCTAAAATCAACCGAGTCACGAAAACGAAAATACTCACCTACTATTAGAAGAGATCCCAGTACTGGATCGGGTGCCCAGCACTGACCCTAAAAAGTAATCACAATGTTGCTTACCGCTAACTCAATTTTCTTCCATAGGGATCCATTGACTGGTTTTCTGTGAAATTTCTTCTAAGTGTCCACTTTTGAAATACTAAAATATTGTTTAAAAATCACAACAGTAACGAATTCGAATTACTCACGTGCTATCAGGAGAGACGTCAGTACTGCATCTTTTAGTCCAGTACCAACCATGTAAAGTAATTTTAACCGTACTTACCGGTAACTTGCAATTCCTGCCATAGGATATCATTGCCTGCTTTTTACTGAAAAAGTTTCTAAGTGTCGATTTCTGAATCTTACAAATATTCTTTAAAAATCGTGCCAACGATACAAACGTAATTACTTACCTGTGTTAGATAGATATCCCAGTGCTGACTCTGAGGACCCAGCACTGAATTACAAAAGTAACGTAAACCTACTTTGCTTGCAAACTGCATTTCCTTCCGTAGGATAACATTGGTAATTTTACCCAGAAAAGTTTCTAAGTGTCAACTTTTGAAATACAGTAATATTCCTCAAAAATCACTACTATAACCAAAACGCTTTTTCTTACCTGTTTACAGGAAGTGTCCCAGGACTGAATCCAGGATCCAGTCCTGAGGTTAGAGAAGTAATCTACAAAGTAATTAATTGCAATTAACCAAAACTGTCCATTGAGCTCAATGTTACACTGTGTTTGAACTTGTGTTGCCTCTTGCACCAACTGTGACTACTACCATCAAACAGTCTATTGCCTATTTGTAAAGTGGTTAACCAAAGCATCTCATTCTGAGAAAGTATATTCTGATACCTATTGTTGGTTCTAAAATAAAACAAGCATATATTTTTATATACAAACCATTGGCCTAGAGTTCAGTTGTTGAGTGTGTGGCTTCATTTGCTGACTGAGTGTGTACAACAAATGCTTCACACTGTCCTCTGATACTGCCTTACTGCTCGACCAAGCTACCACTTTAGAGAGTAAGGTTATATCTAACTTTAGCCTCTGCCTTACCATTTTGGGAACTGTGGACCCTATACACCCTGTACCTTACTTTGGTGCAATATATATAGTCACTTTCCTACATTGGTGGATCAGCGGTGCGATACAAACTTGCATTTGTTGGACTACTTGGTTACCATCTGATCACACGACAGAACTCTTATATTGCCTTTAAAATTCTGATTTTTTTAAATTGGTATTTTTTTTCAAATTACTAAAAATCTTGTTAGGGCCTTGCTTAAGCCCCTTTAGAATTTTAGAAAATAAAAAGTCACTATAGTCAAGGGTAGAGGGGTTAGAACTTTTGTTAAAATGTCTCAAGACAAGAACCCAGCTATTAGTGAAGATAATAATGACATACAGGACCTGGTTGAGGAGCTCGACCTCACCCCTTATCTTCATTTGTCTTTCAAAGAGATAAGGTCCTTATGCAAACTTAAAGATATACCAATGGGCCAGCATCCAACCAAACAAGGGCTCCAGGAGCTCCTGGCTGAGTATGCTAAGGCCCACCCCTCTGAGCATGGTGATGACCAAGCAGAGGAGGAAAGGAGGGAGGAGGATGGGGATGGTAACCCACCTCCACCACTGCCTAGGGAAGATAGGGTCCCTGCACCCTTATCTCCAAGAATCAACCTCTGGGGACCAAGGGCCCACATAGGTGGTTCAGGTCTCAGAGAGGACCCTGAGGACAGCCTCGGGGAAGAGGACAACTTTTTAGCAAAGTTGGCCAAAAGACTGGACCTAGAGACCAGACTCCTGGCTCTAGAGAAGGAAAGAAAAGAGATGGGTTTAGCACCCATCAATGGTGGCAGCAATACCAATAATAAGGATAAGGAGGAATCCTATGATCCTAAAATCCCCAAAGGGATTGTCCCTAAATATGAGGAGGGTGATGACATTACCAAATGGTTCACAGCCTTTGAGAGGGCTTGTGAAATGAGAAGGGTGAAGAAACCTCTCTGGGGGCACTCCTGTGGGAACTGTTCTCTGGTAACTGCAGAGACAGGCTTCTGACCCTCTCTGGGCCAGATGCAGGGTCCTATGACCTCATGAGGAAGACTCTGATTGAGGGATTTGGATTCACTACTGAGGAGTATTGAATTAGATTCAGGGGGCTCAAAAACCCAGACCCAGTCCTGGATTGACTTCGTGGACTTCTCAGTAAAGACACTGGATGGTTGGTTAGCTGGACATGGTGTGCAGGATTTTACTGGATTGTACAATTTGTTCATGAAGGAACATATATTAAGTAACTGCACAAATGAAAAGTTGCATCAGCATTTGGTCTAGGTCTAATTTCTCCCCAAGAATTGGGAAAGAAGGCAGACCACTGGGTCAAGACTAGGGTGACAAGGACAACCACTGGGGGTGACCAAAAGAAGGTGGTCACCAAACCTCCCCAGGGGAAAGGTGGTGAGAATCCCCAAGATAAGAAGTCTGAGTCTTCCAAAGGGCCCCAAAACCTGTTCTGGGGGTGGGTCCCAAACTACTCCCTATGTGCCTCAACCCTATAGGGGGAAGAACTTTGATCCCTTGAAGGCCTGGTGTAATAACTGTAAGAAGTTAGGACACCTAACTGTAGATAAATCTTGCCCCCACAACAAAGCCCCTAAGGCACCCAGTACAGCTACTCCTGGGGCAGCAAGTCTACAGATGGGATCAGAAGAGTGCCCTGAGCAAATCTGGGGACACACTCAGGCGAGTCTAGTCTCACTAGGGGAAGTGGAGTTTGCCACTGTAGCTGTGTGGCCACCCAACTTGAAGAAATATTTACAATACCCCTGGGTGAATGGAACTAGGGTAGAAGCTCTGAGGGATACAGGTGCCAGTGTCACTATGGTGAGAGACACACTGGTTTCCCCTGAGCAATACTTGATTGGGAAAACTTACCCAGACACCAATGCTGACAGTGTCACCACTAGCCATCCCATGGCCATGGTGACATTAGGCTGGGGGGGTTACTGGCCTGAAGCAGGTAGTGGTCTCTCAGAAGTTACCAGCTGCATGTCTGCTAGGAAATGATCTGGAAACCTCAGCCTGGGCAGAGGTTGAGCTAAAGGCCCATGCAGCCATGCTGGGCATCCCTGAATTGGTGTGTGTAAAAACAAGAGCACAGAGCAAAAGGCAGGGTGAAGAAAGTGTTGGAGCCTGAAATGATGGCCCAACCTACCAAGAGAAAAGGAAAGAAGACTGTGGGACCAGCTTCTACACAGCCACAAGAGCAGGACCCCTCTCCTCAGGGAGAGAACCTGGATACCCCCGAGGGAACTGAGCCCCTGGAGCTTGACCCTTACCAGGTTGAACTCTTGGGCCCAGGGGGACCCTCTAGGGAAGAGCTGTGTCAAGGACAGCAAGACTGTCCCACTCTTCACAGCCTGAGGCAGCAAGCTGTTTCAGAAGCCAAGGGAGATGTCAGTGGTATCCTCAGATTCTATTGGGAAGAGGGATTACTGTACACTGAGGCAAAAGACCCCAATCCTGGAGCCACCAGGAGAGTGGTAGTGCCCCAGAAGTACAGGGAGTTCCTCCTAACTTTGGCTCATGACATCCCCTAGCTGGACATCTGGGCCAAACCAAAACTTGGGAAAGGCTAGTTAGCCACTTTTACTGGCCCCAGATGCACCAAAAGGTGAAGGAGTTTGTCAGCTCCTGTGTTACCTGTCAAGCCAGTGGCAAGACAGGTGGCCATCCAAAGGCCCCCTGATACCACTACCTGTGGTGGGGGTTCCCTTTGAAAGGGTAGGTGTGGACATAGTGGGTCCACTGGAACCTCCCACAGCCTCAGGGAACAAATTCATACTGGTGGTAGTGGATCATGCCACTAGGTATCCTGAGGCTATTCCCCTTAGGACTACTACAGCTCCTGCAGTAGCCAAGGCCCTCATTGGTGTCTTCACCAGGGTAGGGTTTCCTAAGGAGGTGGTTTCAGACAGAGGTTCCAACTTCATGTCTGCTTACCTGACCCACATGTGGAAGGAGTGTGGGGTGCAGTACAAGTTTACTACACCCTACCATCCACAAACCAATGGCCTCGTTGAGAGATTCAACAAGACATTGAAAGGCATGATCATGGGACTCCCTGAAAAACTCAAAAGGAGATGGGATGTCCTACTACCATGCCTGCTTTTCGCTTACAGAGAAGTGCCACAGAAGGGAGTAGGTTTCTCACCCTTTGAACTTCTGTTTGGCCATCCTGTGAGGGGACCACTCTGTCTTGTGAAGGAGGGCTGGGAGAGACCTCTCCAAGAACCCAAACAAGACATTGTGGACTATGTGCTTGGCCTAAGGTCCAGAATGGCTGAGTACATGGAAAAGGCATCCAAGAATCTTGAGGCCAGCCAAGAGCTTCAGAAGCACTGGTATGACCAAAAAGCTGCACTGGTTGAATTTCAACCTGGGCAACAGGTATGGGTTTTGGAGCCAGTGGCACCAAGGGCACTCCAGGACAGATGGAGTGGCCCTTACCCTATCCTAGAGAAAAGAGTGAGGTCACCTACTTGGTTGACCTGGGCACAAGCAGGACACCCAAAAGGGTTATCCATGTGAACCGCCTAAAACTCTACAATGACAGGGCTGACATCACCATGCTGATGGTGACAGATGAGGAACAGGAAGCTGAGAGTGAACTTCTCCCTGATCTCCTCTCCCACAGCCCAAAAGATGGGTCAGTAGATGGAGTTGTCTTTTCAGACACCCTCACTGCCCAACAGCAGACTGACTGCAAGCAAGTCTTGCAGCAGTATGCTGGGCTCTTTTCCTTGACCCCTGGTCTGACAAACTGGTGTACCCATGATGTGGACACTGGTGACAGTGCACCTGTCAAAAACAAGATCTATCGTCAGTCAGACCAAGTTAAGGAAAGCATCAGAGCTGAAGTCAGCAAGATGCTGGAGCTAGGGGTTATTGAGCCCTCTGAGAGCCCCTGGGCTAGCCCAGTGGTTCTGGTCCCCAAACCTCATCAACAGGGTGAAAAGAGAGAGATGAGGTTTTGTGTAGTCTATAGAGGTCTCAACTCTGTCACCAAGACAGATGCACACCCTATCCCAAGAGCTGATGAACTGATAGACAGATTGGGTGCAGCCAAATACCTGAGTACCTTTGACTTAACTGCAGGGTACTGGCAGATTGGCATGGCCCCAGGAGCCAAAGAGAAAACCGCATTCTCCACACCTGATGGGCATTTTCAGTTCACTGTTATGCCCTTTGGTTTAAAGAATGCCCCTGCCACCTTCCAGAGGTTGGTGAATCAAGTCCTTGCTGGGTTGGAGTCCTTTAGTGCAGCCTATCTTGATGATATTGCTGTCTTCAGTTCCACCTGGCAGGATCACCTGGTCCACCTTGGGAAGGTTTTAAAGGCTCTGCAAACTGCAGGCCTAACTATCAAGGCATCCAAATGCCAGATAGGGCAGGGCACTGTGGTGTACTTGGTCCACCTGGTTGGTGGAGGCCAGGTACAACCCTTACAGCCCAAGATCCAGGCCATCCTGGACTGGGCAGCTCCAACAACTCAGACCCAAGTCAGGGCATTCCTTGGCTTGACTGGGTACTACAGGAGGTTTGTGAAGGGATATGGGTCCATTGTGACTCCCCTCACAGAACTCACCTCCAAGAAGATGCCAAAGAAAGTAAACTGGACAGTCTGTTGCCAAAAGGCTTTTGACACTCTGAAAGAAGCAATGTGCTCAGCACCAATTCTAAAAGCACCAGATTATGCCAAGCAGTTCATTGTGCAGACTGATGCCTCTGAGCTAGGGATAGGAGCGGTCCTATCCCAGACCAATGATGAAGGCCAAGACCAACCTGTTGCTTTTATAAGCAGAAGGCTTCTCCCCAGGGAGCAGCGTTGGAGTGCCATTGAGAGGGAGGCCTTTGCTGTGGTTTGGTCCCTGAAGAAGCTGAGGCCCTACCTGTTTGGGACTCACTTCCTAGTTCAAACTGACCACAGACCTCTCAGATGGCTAATGCAAATGAAAGGAGAAAATCCAAAACTGTTAAGGTGGTCCATCTCCCTACAGGGAATGGACTTTGAAGTGGAACACAGACCTGGCACTGCCCATGCCAATGCAGATGGCCTTTCCAGGTTCTTCCACTTAGACAATGAAGACTCCATGGGGCAAGTTTAGTCTCATCATCTTTCGTTTGGGGGGGTTGTGTGAGAAAGTGCCATCTTTCTTGCATGGTATGCCCCCACTTTTGCTGAATTGCTGATGTGCTTTGACTGAGTGTGCCCTGGGCTCCTGCCAACCAGGTACCCAGGGCCTGTGTTCCTTCCCTAAAACTGCATTGATGCCTACACCCAATTGGCATCCCTGGCCACAGGTCAGCCCCTGGTAAATGGTACCATGGGTACCCAGGGCACTGTGACCAGGGAAGACCCCTAAGGGCTGCAGCACTTGTTGTGCCACCCTTAGGGACCCTGTACCTTTACACACACACACACCCACACTGCCTTTGCAGGCTGCGTGTCTTGGTGCAGAACAAAAGTGAAGAGTCGACATGGCACACAGGCATCCCTGTGTGCCATGCCTACAAGCCACTGCCCTGGCCTAGGTCAGCCACCCCTCTAGCTGGGTGCACTATGCCAGTGGTGAGGGCACAGAGGCATGAGCCCTGTGCCCCTACAGTGCCCAAGTCCATTCTTGGGCATTGTAAGTGCAGTGCTGCCATTAAGAGTATATGGTGCTGGGAGTCTGTCATTACGAACTCCACAGCACCATAATGGCCCCACTGAAAACTAAGAAGTTTGGTATCAAACTTCTCAGCACATTAAACCCACACTGATGCCAGTGTGGGATTTAATGTAAAACACACTCCAGAGGGCATCTTAGAGATGCCCCCTGAAACCAACCCGACCTCCAGTGTCCGGACTGAGTGGCTGCCCAGGCTGCCACCACCAGACATGTTTCTGGACCCCTGGGTCGAGAGCCTCTGCTCTCAGGAGCCTGAAACAATGCGCATCCTGGGGCGAGGTGCCAAAGCCTCCTCCCCCAGGATGGGCAGGGGAAGCTTCAAAGGCCTGCCGCCTTTTGAGCTTCCCCAGACCATTTGCTGCTCCCACCAAACTGGTCCCCACTGGTTCTACCCCCACTTCTGCCGGGAAAACCAGAGGCAGGAAATGGGTTGTGCCCACCTCTGCCAACTCCACCCCTAAGGTGGGGGAGGCGAGGTGAAGCACAAACTCGAGTCCCCGCCATCTTGAGGATGGGGGGACCCAGCCAACCAGGGACAGGCTCCTGCCCCCTCCCACTGGAGAGTGGCAGAATAGGGGGTGTACCCACCCCAGGGACGGGACCCATTGGTCCCTGCCCTTACCTACCTGTAACCAGCCCTAAATTCAGTATTTAGGGGCTCCCTGAACCTTCCTTCCTCAGTTCCCGAATCCAAAAACAAGAAGAGAAGACGAAGCAAGAAGACCAGCCGTGCAGCTGCTAACAAGGAGGCGACGACAACTGACTTGGCCCCAGCCCTACCGGCCTGTCGACCTCTGAACCTGCTCCTGCGGAACCCCGGCCTCAGCAACCTCAAAAACCCCGGAGGACCTGACTTCTGTGCCACAGCCTTCAACCCAGGGACTCCCACGAGCAGTGGTACTGTTCAAAAGAAAAACTACAAAAGACCCAGCCTGGCACGGAACCGCGAAACCTGCACACTCTGCACCCGCCGAGCCCCGCCTGTGCCTGAGTGAACAAAGACTTTGAGGACGTCCCCCCGGCGATTCTGACCTGGAATCCAGTGCCCAAGGACCCTCCTCGACGACCCAGACGACGCCTGCAGCCTCAGGACAAGGGACCCCTCCAACCGCGACCAGCAGGGGGTAAGATTTCCCGACCTCAAAAGACCCCCCGGCACCCGGCGCCCCACGGCCCCCTCTGCCCAACTCCTGGGTGTCTACCTATCCTCCAAGACCCCAACTTACCTCTCGAAGTGTTGGTCGCTCCTGAAGAGCCTGCAGCTTTTTTTCACCTTCCAAGATCTCCATTGGTTAACATTGAGCGCCCGAAGGCTCAAAAGCACCCTGCACCCAGCCGCCCGAGTGCCCCTGGAAGTGCAACCTCTACCCTAACCTACTTCCCCATTTGCCCTGAGCAAGTGACCAGGAGCCCAGCTCCCACAGCCGGGTGGCCTGCTTGCCAGCAGCCACCAACCCGAGGCCCCTTGCCTGCCATAGGATAACATTGGGCCTACTCACTCTGCACCCGGCCGCCCCTGTGCCGCTGAGGGTGTAACAACTGTACTTACCTGATCCTGGGGGACCCCTGAGTCTATGCCCAGAACCTTAACTCTGCCAGTCGAGTACTTACCCAAAGACCGATAACTCACTTTTCTTCCATAGGGTAACACTGACTGGCTCCCCCCTGGAATTTCTTCTAAGTGTGGATTTTTGAAACTTTAAAATATTCACCTAAAATCAACCGAGTCACGAAAACGAAAATACTCACCTACTATTAGAAGAGATCCCAGTGCTGGATCGGGGTACCCAGCACTGACCCTAAAAAGTAATCACAACGTTACTTACCGCTAACTCAATTTTCTTCCATAGGGATCCATTGACTGGTTTTCTGTGAAATTTCTTTTGTGTCCACTTTTGAAATACTAAAATATTGTTTAAAAATCACAACAGTAACGAATTTCGAATTACTCACCTGCTATCAGGAGAGACGTCAGTACTGCATCTTTTAGTCCAGTACCAACCATGTAAAGTAATTTTAACCGTACTTACCGGTAACTTGCAATTCCTGCCATAGGATATCATTGCCTGCTTTTTACTGAAAAAGTTTCTAAGTGTCGATTTCTGAATCTTACAAATATTCTTTAAAAATCGTGCCAACGATACAAACGTAATTACTTACCTGTGTTAGATAGATATCCCAGTGCTGACTCTGAGAACCCAGCACTGAATTACAAAAGTAACGTAAACCTACTTTGCTTGCAAACTGCATTTCCTTCTATAGGATAACATTGGTAATTTTACCCAGAAAAGTTTCTAAGTGTCAACTTTTGAAATACAGTAATATTCCTCAAAAATCACTACTATAACCAAAACGCTTTTTCTTACCTGTTTACAGGAAGTGTCCCAGGACTGAATCCAGGATCCAGTCCTGAGGTTAGAGAAGTAATCTACAAAGTAATTAATTGCAATTAACCAAAACTGTCCATTGAGCTCAATGTTACATTGTGTTTGAACTTGTGTTGCCTCTTGCACCAACTGTGACTACTACCATCAAACAGTCTATTGCCTATTTGTAAAGTGGTTAACCAAAGCATCTCATTCTGAGAAAGTATATTCTGATACCTATTGTTGGTTCTAAAATAAAACAAGCATATATTTTTATATACAAACCATTGGCCTAGACTTCAGTTCTTGAGTGTGTGGCTTCATTTGCTGACTGAGTGTGTACAACAAATGCTTTACACTGTCCTCTGATACTGCCTTACTGCTCGACCAAGCTACCACTTTAGAGAGTAAGGTTATATCTAACTTTAGCCTCTGCCTTACCATTGGGGAACTGTGGACCCTATACACCCTGTACCTTACTTTGGTGCAGTATATATAGAGTCACTTTCCTACAATCATTGGTTAAAGCTGCCTAACCCCAACAGGACCAGTTCTCAGTGGGAACTGGTGTCCGGGGTGATCCCAGTCCTGTGGGTACTGCTACCACTGGAAAATATTGACTGTGACTGATAAATCACGTTATAGGTCCCTAACGTTTATGCACCCTTGGGACAAGAGAGTGGAAGCTGCCCCTCTGTTTTTATCTGTTCCATTAAAAAAACAAATGGACCAGATGGGTCATAGAGGCAACTGGGCACAGGTGATCAGACATTGGGTCAACAGGACACCAGGAACGCCTAAGACTTGGGATAAAGTGTTTGGGATCCTATTTGTTTAGGCGGTGTTTATTTTTAGACTTTACATATTTGAGATTGACTGTTTTCATTCTGTGCCAAGACTATTTTTTGGAGCAGACACCTTTTATTGAATGCTTTCTGGTACTAGAGTGGTAAAAGAAAAACAGACTTTGGTGCAGAGTCCCCACATCTGTATCTTTTGCCCACGTTTTGAGCTTTTTGGCAGGAGTTTAGCCTGTGTTAAGAATAAAAAAAACAGAAAATGGTTCTCGTTATCTGTTTGTTCTCACTAGGTACCCCTGGGAGGAAAACAACCATGTTATTGACTTCTATCCTTATATAATTCTATATGTTATGCATGACTCATCAGTGGTGTAGCTGGGGGGGGGGGTCGGCGGAGGTGAGCAAGTCGTGTCTGTTGACTACCACCATTCCCCTGCCCCCGAAAACAAGTCCTCCGTCACCCGCCAGACCTCGCTCCAATGATCACCCCCCACCCCGGGAACAAGTTGTTCATGAGCCACCCCTGACTTCCCCCTCCACCCCCTCTTACTGGCGAACTTAGTGTCCGCCAGAGGTGGCAGTAGGTCTAGTTACGCCACTGACACTCATAGAGAGCCTCTATCATTTATTTCAGTTTTTTTTACACATATTTTATTAAGTGTTCGGGTTTGCAAGCAAATGTTACATCACTGAATGATTTCTTTTAACATTTTTCATAACAAGTAAACATTAAGCCGCATTTTATCATACAGATCCTGTAATTTTCCCATCAGTATTTGCGTATTCTTGGCTACAGCTAAGGTAGGTACGTACCTACAAACCAACCCTTGTGGAACAGCATTTATTTTTATGTTTTTAAAGAAACTTTTAATCCTCCCATAGAGACCCTCCCGCAATACATCCCTCCCAAAAACATTCCCTTAAACTTTGCCGCTTTGGTCTAATTGTCCATGCTCAAGCATGAAGTCCTTCGGGGTAATCGTCCTGATACAGGGGGGGAGGACAAGGGGAGAGGATGGGAGGGACAGGGGGAGGGGGAAGAGGGGAAGAAGGGAAACAAACATATTTCCACCTCACATTACATTTGGGAATCCGACACTACCTATATGATCATTTGGTGTGTTCCGGGGACCCTCTATTTCTTCTCCCGTCTCTGCTCTAAACTGTTCTAACAGCTGAGGCCAGTCTAGGCAGATCGGCTTAATCATTTATTTCAGTTTCTAAAACTGATAACTCACTGCTATGAAATGGTAACAGTTGATAAAACTCGTTACCCACTGTTGCTACATCATAAAGGTCTTCCAGACCAGGCTGACTGGGCTCTCTGAGACCATGTCAGCACAGTACTGCATGTCTGCTTTGAATGAACGCAGAAAACACAGCTGTAGGAGGGTGAAGGAAGGCAGGTAAGGTGCTGGGGTTGGTCAAGGATGGAGGGCGAGGTATTTTTTTTATTTTAATTTTTATCTTTGGGACAGGGATACATAACAGAGGCCATATTATGTATGGCTCCCCCATTACTCCTCTACCCCTGCATAGCAGCTGAAAACAGGGGCAGATGATTTTGAGGGCAATACATGACATAAAATTATAGATGGGTAAAAAGTGAATTACGGTGATGAGGGACGTCAGAGACAACTCAAGCTTTGCTCTCGTGGTCTTTCTGATGTCACTCTGAACCACTCTGTGAAAAACATCCCCATATTCACAGTTACCCACCTATAATTCTATATATTTACCTTGGATCTAGTCAATTACTCTAGTTAATGTTACTTACTGTGCTGTCACGCACCTGATTGGAGCTTGTGCCTGGTGAGTCAATAACTGGGGTTGTTGCCTGGCTTTGTGGTCAATAATATAATTGCCACTCTACTGAACGTTTCAACTGGTTATCCCAAAGCAAACTTCCTTCTGTTTATCTGTGTATTTGGATAACTTTCCGAATATGATTCATCGTCAGGTCATTCTGCCCCCGGAACCCCTGTACTTTGAGCCAACTTTGGTTTTTAAGTATGTTCAACAAGTTAGCACTCTCTTGTTGTCCAAAGTTATATTTTTTAATATGTATGAAAATTATGTCGATCCACTAGTGTGTCACAAATATCATGATATACTTTGGAATTATCTGCATTATTTGTTTTTGACCCTGAAGAGAATGGAAATTAAGTGGTATTAAATATTTTGAACTATATCGAATTGATGTGTGCACCTTACTGGTATTCAGCCCAGACAGGAAGAGACAGCTGCAGTTTGAGCCAGAGTTAATACTTTCTCTTTTGCTGTGACATGCCATTAGTGGGGGAATGGTCTGCCTAATAAAGGTCGGGTGCCAGTGCTCACTGACATCTGAACTGCTGCATGTCAGTAAAACCTTTGTGTTCTTCGCAGGCAGCATGGAGTGGGTGAAGTACCAGGATGCTGAATATGAATTTTTTGAGCATCATTCTACCTGGCCCCAAGCCCAGCGCATCTGTACCTGGTTTCATGCTGATCTCGTGTCCGTTCATAACCAAGCTGAGTTGGACTTCCTGAGCCAAAACTTGCAAAAGGTAGGAGGCTGTTTACAGGGGCTTTAGAACATGACATGGACTGCTGTGGGCCATCACCTCACTCTTTTCCTGGTAAGACGTGGGAGCTGAAGATGTGATAAACACAGGTCTGGGCCTTGTTGCTTAGAGTCTCTAGGGTCTGTGGACCACTCATCTTAAAACAGGCAGTGAGTGAGGCAGTTGTAAAGTGAATTGTTCAAGCTTCCAAATCCAGGAAGTTCTGACTTTGAAGCAAGTTATTTTTTTCCCAGCCACATCCACGTTTTTGTCTCATTCAGACTTAGAAACTAACTCATAGGAGTGACCATTTATAGTCCTACTGTAGTTTAGTTACTTGCTTTTGTATGGGGGGGGAGGGGGGTATATGTATTTCTCAACATTGTCTTGGGAAAAGGTGATTGTTGGGCAGGTCAGATACTTTCCACCTTATATATGAAGCGTGTAACGTCATCTGCAGCCCTGGAACCTCGCAAATGAACATCTTCATTAGACACCATGTTGCACTTCTATTTTGCTGCGATGTTATTAATAGATGCATATGGGACTGATAGGCTTATTAATAATGTTTTAGAGTTTATTTCCAATTTATTGACCCCTGCTTGTTCGTTGTGGACCGGGCACCTGCCCCGTCTCAACACCATTGCTCAAGTGCTCTGGGTACATGAACTCTACGTAGTTAGTGGCACAACCTGTCTGTTCCATTGCCAGACCTTGTAGCAAAGCTTTGAATGCTGGATTGGGCCGGGCTTCCTTCAGCTGCAGATGTCACTACCTGATGCACCTGTAGCTGTTGCTTGGGCATGTTAGGAGATGAATCTGACGCTGTGAAAAGGCTGAATAAAATATTGCTGCTCGGGTGATATTGTGGCTTATAGAGAATCCCTGGAATGACCTGTTTGTCCTGCAACGAAATGACATGAAATTGAGATTTATATCGCGCACTACTACCCAAGGGTATCTAGGCGCTAAGTGTCTAGGCGCTAGACACCCTCGGGTATCTAGCGAGGGTCCTTACTCATTGTGGGGCTACTTGCATCCCGTGTCTTCTGTGTTTCTAGACAAGAGTCCTGCTGAGAAGTGCTGGCACTGATACTAGAGTTCTTCTTAAAAGTGCCAGGACTGCCCCAGGAAAGGAATTGTGTTCTGCAATGAAGTGCCAGCACCATCCTTTGAAAGGTAACGACGTGCTGATAAGAATAGCCAATATTATCTAAGTAATGTATTTTATTTTATTTACTGATGATGCTTACACAACAAAATTAATTGTCTCTAGGTGCCCGGCCTTGCTTAAATAAAATAAAAACACTGGCAACAAGTTACTGTTTGTCAAAAGCTGGCATCTCCACAGAGTACTGCTGCAAATGAAACACAAAAGTTTTAATTGCTTTACTGGTTTTTAACAAGGTGGATTTGTTTTCAGTACCCTCTGGCAGAGACTTTCGTTTTTGAAGCAAAGTCCCGCATATCTGCGGCCCCTTTTCCATCGGTGCCCTAGACGTTTCTCTTGCCAGTAGGCCGGGGCACTTCCCGTGAGGCATTAAAAACCAAGATGCACCCGTGTGAACCAATTCTTTTTGCTATTTGGTAGCCGGTGAAGCGCTCTCCTTTCGGCCATAATGCCCTCAAATTTGCCTAGTTGTAAGATTAACCTGGCTGCCCGGTTTTGGACAAATAGTCGCTGTCCAATCTGCCCTTGAGAATCAACTGGATGTGGTGTTGGCATATTCCAGCTTTGAGTTTATCATCAAATCCACATGTGGTTCATGATGTTTATCATCCAAATTGGTACCGTTTGCTTGAGTTGCCTCAAGCAAAAAAAAAAAAATACCTCTAACAAACCATTGCCCCTACATTTGTCTCAAATTTTAGATTGGAGCCTCACAACACACCCAAATTCCTTAGCCTTTTTTGAAATGGTGAAACAAAACTTAAAAAGTTTTGGAGGCTGAGAGAGGTTAATAGTGGTCTGCCTTCTATGATCGTAACCTAAAAACAAAATTCAGTTTTTGCCTCCGATATCCTTCGCCCACTATTTTTCATCCAGGTGGCTGCATCCTCAAGTCCTCTTTTCAAACTGGTTCACCTGCATCTGGAATGACCTCAACGCCATTTTCCAATCGTCAACTCATTGCCTTCATAACAAATAGTTAGCCCACCGGAAGTTGGAGAATATTGATTTGGAAAGAATATTTGGTCTGCAAGGACATAATGGTGGCTTCCGCAATTGTTAAAACTTGGAACTAAGATGCAGCCCACCAAAGGGTGGACTATAGTTTTCCGTTCGACGCCTTCACTACGTGTAATTTTAACAGTCACACGGTGTGTGCCATTGCAGGTTTTCACTCTTGTTTAAACCATTTCACGCAGCCTGCATGAGTTTGGTGATGGGTCCCTGCGGGTGGCACAAAACATACTGCAGCCCTTACGAATCCTCTTTATTTTTTTTTTAAACAAACTTTATTGATTTTGTGATTCATACATTACATACAGATGTGCTTCTTATACCTCGTTGGACATCATTATAGTCTTATGGTTACAACGGGTGTATAGTGCTAGGGTGGGTATCTATACATAAGATTTGTGACCGCTGGGTATATATAAAAGCAGATGAATGCATGTGTAGCGCATCATGTAGTATTCGTAGATTAAGATAATATATAAAACAACTCCCCCTCCCTCCCCTGCTTGGCTCACCACATTACTATTAAGGTAGGCAGAGACTAAAGTAGATAATACCTTACACTCTTTTTGCGGTAGAGTGGGCGAGCAGTAAGGCTTTATCAGAGGGTAGTGTTAAGCTTTTGTTGTAAACACTCAGGCAAGAAATGATTTCACACACTCAAAGACTGAACTCTGACCAATTTGGTTTGTATAAAAACATTTCACACTGAGTAAGAAAAGTAATCTGAAAAGTAATCCAACAACTCCTCACAAAGTAATTATAAAGTAACTGTATAAGTAATTTCAATCAATCAATCAGGGAATTGTGAAGCGCTTTACTCACCCGTGAGGGTCTCAAGGCGCTGGGGGGAGGGGGGTGAACTGTTTATGAACATTTGACTTACCTATAACCAAACCAATTGAATTCAACTGCATTCAACTGTATTCAACTGCATTATTCTTGTAAAGTACCATTACACTTACCTGTGCCAGGCCTTGCTTGGTTCTAGGAATAAAATACAACTAAATAATAATTTTATGCAAAACAAATTGGTCAGAGTTTAGTCTTTGAGTGTGTGAAATCATTTCTTGCCTGTGTACATAAATGCTTAACACTACCCTCTGATAAAGCCTTACTGCTCGCCCTCACTACCACAAATGGAGAGTAAGGTATTATCTACTTTAGCCTCTGCCTACCTTTGGGGATGCACTGGACTCTGTGCACACTATACCTTACTTTGGTATAATATATAGAGAGCCAGCTTCCTACATTCAGTGCCTAACGACAGGAGGATTCTGGCCCATCGAGGCTCCCACTGGTGCAACAACCACCCAGTTCAGAGCCTCTGTCTTCAAGTCAATTTGACGGCAATCACGTGAGGACATTGAGCCGGCACCGAAGACAGGACGAAGACCACACCTAGAGTTGCAAGTATGCCAGTGGCTCACGAGAAACCCAAGGCCCATAGGATGCATGCTGAGATAGACCATCCTCCCAAGTGAGTAGGTTTTGAGCCTAAAGCATTGCAGTTGAGGTGAGGCCAACCACGGGCCCCTGCCCCCTTTGGGCTCCAGCCGCACCAACAAAAGGCCTCAGAGCCTACCAAGTCTCCAGCCAAGGGCATCAACCCCACCAGACCTCACCACCCAAAAGGTCTGATCCTACACCTCCATCCGCGGCCACCCTCAAAGTAGCATCAATGTTAAAGCCTTTTTGGCACTGAAACCCTCATTGGTACCCCATCCCCCTTCGGGACCATCATTGTATTTGAAGCCTTTATCGGTACTGAAGCATGCATCGGCACCAAAGCGTGCATCATCAACAAAGCCACCGTCTGCTCTGAAACCATCCGGAGTTCCAAGCAAAGAAGGGACGGAAACGTGCGTCACCGCCACTGGAGAAAAGATACCGAAGCGCCAATCTTGAAATGGCTAGACGAGTTTGACGCTAGGCAAAAATGCCTCTTCATTCATCCAGTCAAAGGCAAGAACTCAGCCACACCTCCTCCTTCGACTCCACCACCACCTTCTGAGCCTATGCCTAGCAAGAGGGGATTTACTTTTGAGGAAGAGCCTGCTTCTACAACTTCTTCCCCAGAATCTGCACTCAAGAGACTCTGAGGCGCAGCCATCAACTCGGTCTTGGGCCATTATCCAGTCAGAGCCTTTCCCCCCAGTGATACCGTACCATATACCATGAGGTCATACAGCAGGGGACGTCAAACCATAGGGTGGAAATGAACATCATTTAAGAGGAGGAGGATTTTCTTATGGAGTTGATCACTAAATCAGAGTGCCCAGTCCATTTCCTCTTTATTCTGAAGGGTATTTTAAAATGTGCCCCTGAGAACTTCAGAGAACTCATCGAGGCCAGGCAGATCCCACCAGATTCCCTGGTAGTCCGCACTGACCACAAGCGGGCCTCCGTCCAAGCCACCAGCGATGCTCCTCTTCCAGATAAGGAGATTAAAATTATAGATGCGACAGGCAAGAAGTGGTGGTGGAACAGCTACTTACTGGCAGACAGTCAATTCTGTTGCTCTTCCATCCACATATCACAGGGCACAGTGAGAGAAGATGGAGTAGCCCTATAAGCCCCTCCCAGAGCAGTTCAGGAAGAGGACGATGAAATAGTGTCACAAGATCATCTCCAACGCCAACATCCTTTGCATGTTGGATGCCACTGACACAACCTCCAAGGGCATCACCACTAGAGTCATGCTTAGGTGCCATGCCTGGGTCGGTGTCCTTGGGTTCAAACTCAAAGTGCAGCAGCATCTCCTTAACCTCATGCTCAATGGGGATCACCTGTTAGGGCCACAGTTGATGAGATGCGCGAGGATGTAAATAAGTACTTGCAAAATCAATAGGTCTTGCCTATGCGAAAGCTATTTGCTTTGCCAATGTCTTTCAGCCATGTTGTATCACAGCATGGCTATAAGTAAAGTTAGTAAAAAAAAAATAGTGCTACAACACGGTGAGCTCTCGCCACTTCATAGCAAAGTTTTTCTTAAGGCAGGTGTTGGGGGGGCAACACAAAGAACAGTGGGACAGGGTGGGAGGGTAAGAAGCAATACGGACAAGGGTGGGGGACGGGAGGGAAAGAGGCAACATGGATACAGGTGGGGGTGTGAGGGGAACAAGTGACGGAGACTAGAAGGGCAATGAAGCAACACAGACAGGAAGAAAAAAGAAGAAATTAATACTTAAATCAAAGCAAGCAGTAGATGGACAGCCTAAGACACTAATCAAAGTAAATCGATCCGTACTTGGTCCATGCTCCAAACGAAAGAACAGGAAGTGACATAGGCAAGCGCTGGCCAATTAGGAGGTAGCAAATAAGAATGACCATGAAGCCAACAAGTAGGAAGCAATGGGTGGGTGCCAAGCCCCTTATAGTAAACAATATGTCCTGCAGGAACTGTGCATGCGCTGTCTGCAGGTGAGACCTAAAAAGGATACAGAGACTGCCAAATCCATGGGGGCTTTTTAGACCACACCATCTAAGGTCTCCTTTTGTAAACAGCCCACAAGGGGGCAATACCACCTTGTCTGAGCAGCAGCACTCAGATCAAAGGCAGCAACAGGCTTACCATCACAAGCCAGCAGCAGGTAAAATGGGGGAACAATAGAACAGTAGCGGGAGGGGCAATGGAGGCTCCAGCAAGGGTGCTACCTCCTTCAAACTGTGATATACCCTGCCTCCCTACTGATCAGATATCTCCTGTCGCAGAGAGGAGTACGAGGTGTCCCCACAAATGGTGGGAGATCACACCAGACAAATGGGTGCTACCCATTTCCCAACATGGCTGCTACCTCAAGCTACATTCCACCCTCCAGCACCCAATCACAGTTACACACACTACAAAAGGGTGACTTAGAAAGGGTATTCCTGCAGCACCTAAGGACTGAGGTATACTCGCTGTACTTCATAATTCCTAAAAAGGACGGCTCCCTCAGGCCTATCAGTGATCTCAGGCTCCTCAACCACTACATCATATCAGAACTTTTCTGAATGACAACCCTGCAGGAGAGATATGAGACGGGGGCAGCCATAATTCACCTGGAATCCACATGGGCAGTAAACACATTAAAGAACAGTGGTTACTAGTGGGACAAACAATTATTTAGGAACATTGAAATGAAATTATTTCATCATAGAATCAATCAAGATTGAACAATGACCTTCAATCATTTTATTTAAATACATTTACATCATATTTTTATGATCATGGTATTTTTACACATATAACCTTTGGCCTTTGTTCAAATGATCACACTGTGAATAACAAGTAGAAAAGACAAACTGGTGTATATAATACAAGAGAAGGCAATAGAATAAAAATGAATCTTAGGTTGCTGTTTAGTTCAATGAAAGTCCTTTGTGTCAATGTATGGATGTGCTCAAAAGGGTCATACCCTCCAGAGTACCCCAGCTCCCGTGTGGAACCTCAGCATAATCCTCACTAGACTAATGAGTCCACCCTTTGAACCTATGCACTCAGTCCGGTGCAGTTCATCTCCTGGAAGGTTGCCTTCCTCGTAGTTATCACCTCACTTAGACGCATTAGCGAGCTGCAAGCACTCACAGTACAGGAGCCTTTCCTCCAGATCCTTGGGGATAGGGTTGTTCTTAGAACTAACCCTAAGTTTCACCGTGAGGTGGTATCCCAGGTTCCGCTCTAAGGTTGTACCCCCTCCCACCGTAACCATACCATAGTTAAACAGCTGTTTGTCAACAGATATGGAAAAGGATGCTGTTGCCAAAAGGCCGAAATAGATCCATATATGTACCTATCCCAAAGAAATCAGACTGAAAAGATTGCCTAAACTACCACACAAAAGCCTTAATATCACATGCCAGTAAGATCATACTGAAGAGCATACAAGCAAGACTACAACCTTACATGGAGCACAAATTGCCAGATGTACAAGCTGGATTCAGAAAGGAAGAGGAACGTCAGTTTTGTCGACTTTTGAAAGTGAAAAGTATTTTTATTTCAAAACGTACTTTACCTTATTGCAAAGATCTTGGTCTTCAAATAAAGTACAAACAAAGTATATTTTTCCAAAATTGGTGTGGATCTCCTTTTTGAATCGTGCGTCCATTATTGGTCAATGTTGTGCAATAAATGTCGTACACTCCTCTGTGTTCGGCCTAAGGCTGTTAATATAGAGCAAAGAGGTCTCACTGACAACAAAGATATGAATTGTCAAAGAAATGCTCTTTCCTGTAACCATGCATGGATGTGAAAGCTGGACGACTAATAAAAATACACATTGAAGACTTGACTCCTTCAAACTCTGGTGCTGGTGAAGGCTTTTTCGTATCCCATGGACTGCTAGAAGAACTAATCAATCAATACTTAACCAGATTAAGGCGGAATTTTCATTAGAATTGTTTGATAAAAATTAACCTCAGATATTTTGGCCACATAATGAGAAGACTCCTTTAAAAAAAGTTATGTTGGAAATGATGGAATGAAAACTGAAAAAAGAAAGACCAAGATCACGGTGGTTAGACAGAGTCCAGAACTTTACAAATTAGAATCTCCAAGACCTAAAGAATTTTGTTATCGACTGAAACAATTGGAGGATTGTTTTCTATCAAATCACCAAGACTCTGATACGACTGATAAAACATCAACAATAATATAGATATATATTGGGACATTGTGGGCTTACAGTTGACATCCTAGGAAGCCATAATGACTCTGGTCTGGTTGACTGGCAAAAGTAAAATAAAAGTTACAGTTAAATTAATCTTCAGACTCAACCACTAGATGGCAGGATAATGCACAGAATGTGAATGTAGAAGAGCTTCAAGATTCAATATCATTGTCGCAGGTGAGTATTGGTTTCTTTACATTTTTGTGCAGGTAGGCCAGTTCAGACTTATAACTCCATTACCAAAGCTAATTGTATGGAAAGCTGCAAAATGAAGTACTGTTTAGGTGCTGCAATATTTCTCTTTTTATAGTTTGATTGAATGTTCTCTTTGAAACACATCACTGAAAGTATTTTGGTTGGCAAGTCACTGCAGCCATCTAGTTTCAATGTGATCAAATGTTTGTTTTGTATTATTGTATGGTACTTGACTTGTAAATATATTGTAAATGCTTTTCAGTAACCACAACAGTACCACTGTGGGCCCTGTGGAGAAGTTTTAGTACTGCTCTTTTAAAACACTGAAGTCATTGAAGTCTTATAGAGGGGCGAATTTGCAGTCTATTTGATGTTAAATTGCGGGCTCTCAAAGTTTGACAGGACCTAACAGTTTAAAGTCCTGCTCCAATGGCTCTTCCATTGCAGGTGTCTGTTCCTCATGATGTATTCTATCTCTGTCTTGCAGTTTGCACGTGGACAGGAACAGCACTGGTGGATTGGGCTGAATTCCAATGAAAACTATGGCCCCTTCAGGTAGGTCTGCAGCTGATGCTGTTAGGGCATGATATGCCCCAAAAAGAAGGGCACAAGCAGAACATTGAAGCCAAATACCATTGGACCAGAAGGACATCTCTCTGTCACATCTCTTTGAACACATAGCTTTTTTTTTTACCATAAGTGGACGCTTTACTGTCTCAACACGCTGTTGCTACTGAAAGGCTTACAGGACTGGGGCAGCGTATTCGGGCACTACCCCAATGTAAACACCCTTTCAGAGACAGAGGCAGTCTGTCCAGCTCCTGATCGTCCTCTGCCATGCAACTCCTGCCCCGACCCCCTCCCGAAGCACAGCAGTGTCAAGATTTTGGCCTCTGACCCTGGAGTGGACGGACTGAGTACCATCTTGAAGCTGCGGTGTATGCTCCCACGTACACAAACAATGAAGGGTCAAAAATGTTTGATACTTAATGCTCTTTAGATGCAAACATTGTCCAGCACTGGTAGGAGGGAGCCTCGTGAGTAATGGCCCCAGACCCCTGAAGGCGAGTCCCCCATGCTCTCTATTAAGCCCTCTAGAGTTCTCTAGATAGATTGTTGTTTGCCTTTTATAAATTATTTCTAATAACGTGCACATATACAACGACAGAAAAAAAAATTGCAACATAGAAAACTATACATTATAAAAGGCAAACACCTGTGCAGATGGCAAACCTTTATGTATTGATATCTCCTGCGACTCCGATTGTTCAGACAGCAGGTCCTCTAGTGTGGTGGACTCTACCCTCTTCCCCCGCTGAATGTAAGGATAGGCTCTCTGCGTCCTTGTCACATACAATTTTAAAGGTATTGCCTATTTTTATTTTTGCAGGTGGTCCGATGGCACTCTCCTCAACTTCGTCTCCTGGGCGCATGGCAAGCCCCGTCCTATCACCAAGGATAAGAAATGTGTGTACATGACAGCGAGTCGAGGTGAGGGGATCTTTTTGTGTGTTTAAATTGAATTGTCACAGACATCTGGGCTTTTCCGCTGAAGATGGGGATTGCCCTTCTGGAACTTACATCAAGTTTCTAAAACATCAGTTCATTAACCTTACATCATGCATAGCACGGCTCAACCTCTAAGCCCCTGATGGCATTGAGATCGGCAGAGAAGTAGTTATTTTAGGACAGATGGCAGCCTGGGTGTCTTGGGGTTTTGCTGCATTTCTAGTTTGATGCCTATGTACAATGGCTGTAAGCTTCAGATAGACTACTTTGGCATCTGATCTTAACCCATGCAGTGAGCTGATCTAAGAACCCAAAGTCACAAGAGCGTTATGCACTCTTCAAGGTATTCTTTAGAGAGGTGTTGTAGAGGTAGAGTGAGTAATCGTCCAAGTGACTCTGCATGCCTGAGTGCATCATTCAATACGTCCGGGTTGCCCTAGCTGGTTAAACAGGTGTGGTGTGCACTCTTGTCCAGTTAATATTGCCATAGCCCAACTCAACCAAAACTCACTCGAGCAAGAACAGTGGTCCAAAGTGATCCAAAAAGACAAATGGGGCCTTGGATATGCAGTGTTCACTAAATGTCCTTTGACAATGGATTTCACATGATGTCTGTTGGATACATGGCTGGCAGAGCTCTATTCCCGTAAAATAAGTTATGCTTTGGTAACAGTTTATTCAAGGGCTTCCAAGGATTTTGGCTCAGAATCTGCATAGTGCCGAGAAAACAAATAGGTTGGGGAGGAGAGTTGATATCTTCTAGGGAATAAAAATTAATATCAAGAGGATACAAAAGGTGTAGATGAAAAAGAGACCTCTTAATTGGGAGTTTAGTGGTGATAGAGCATCCTGATGGAATTCATTTTTGCATTGTCATGGAATTCCAGACTAGAGACCTGGTAATTTATTTATGTTGTCATAAGCACAGAGAGACAGATTGATTGAAAGACGTCATGTATGTCGCTCTGGGACTTTGATCAGTGTAATTTCAGTGTATGCCACCTGAACACAACTAGTCAGTATTCTGACTTGCTCATGGGTGGGAGACCACTGGCCTTTTTACTGAAAGTGTACAATGCAAGGGTAATAGAAATAATCTTTTGTATAGATAAAGTCTGTAGGAAGCTGGCTCTCTATATAGTGCACCAAAATGAGATACACTATGCAGAGAGTCCAGGCGACCCGTACTGGTTTACAGGGTTATAATAATAATCCCTAATGCCAGTGGCGTCCGGCACAGACGGGGGTGGTGGGGCAGGGGAGGGGGGTTGTGCAAAAAAAAAACACCCAAAAAAACATTTACCTTATCGTCGCATCCCATGTCTCTCCTCTGTCGGACTTGGCTTAACCAGGAAGCACTGCCAGGCTCCCCTGTCCAATCACAACACTGCAATGCAGCGTTGCGATTGGTCTGAGCGCCTTGGCTTGGCGTTCAGTTGGGAACTGGGAGCCTGGGCATGTTCTCCACACAGGCTGTAATGCAGCCTGCATGGAGAACATGGAAAGTGCACATGAGGGTTTGGCAAAGCGTCACCGCACACTTCTAAGTGGGCAAACCACTCCTCCTGCCCTGCTCCAAGAAAATAGCTGCCTGCCCGCAAAGCAGATGTAAACAATAAATTGTTAATAACGTTATAATTTTATTGTTCCTAGTGACATTGCTTAAAAGCAGTGGGGTGACGCTCCTCCGCCTTAGCTGAAGAGCCACCACTACCTAATGCTCTCTTCTGTGGTAGTGTGGGCGAGCAGTTTTGGCTTATAAGAGGATAGTGTTCAGCATTTATTGCACACAGTCAGTAAGCGAGACACACACTCTATAAAGGAATCCAACACCAATTTATAAAAATAACGCAGATTTTTATATGAATTTAAACCCCAAGATCATCGTAATCAAGTAAGTACTTTTTGAGATAGGGATTTTTCAGAAAATAGAACATCACTGTATTTGTACTTGGCAACAACTTACAGGGCTGTTCTTCTGGACCTAAGGTAAGTATGGGGCAAGGTCTAAGGCAGCACCAGCAGGTCACCTTGGTCTGCTCTGGGGCATCCGGGTGCAGAGGTGATTTTCAGCATCGGGTGCTCAGTTAAAGTCAGTGGGAAACGGTCCTGTTGAAAAGAGGCTGCAAAAGGAGGCTGGGGGGGGCCAGTCCGGTTGAACCCACAGGGGGGCTCCGGTCTTGAGGGTCTTGGGCACGCAGGGACTCGGGCTGGTGGGCTTGTGTGCAGTGGTGCTTTGTACGGCGGGGTCAAGCTGCTGGAGACTCTCGTGGTTCTCAGTCCCTGCAGAAAGAGGCTGCAGGCGGCGACTGGGGACCAGTCTGGCCAAACCCAAGGGTGGACTCAGTTCTTGAGGGTCTCAGGACCACATTGGCACTGTCGCCTGCCTTGGATTCAGGCTGTGGAGCATGGGTGCTTTGAAGATTCATTTGCGGTCGGTAAGAGGCTCACTCTGTCTGGGTGACCTGGGGAAAGAGGGCCACAGGGCTACTCTAGGTGCTGGCCTGGTGGATCCTGACATCCCTCGACAGTAGGTCTTGCTTGGTGCTGTTGATGTCCAGACTGGACTACCAACAAGCCTTGGTTGCTGCAACTGCTCCAGTACCCAGGGTATTGGTGCTGGAAGGCTCTTGGGGTCCTGGAATCTCCAAACTTGGCAAGGAGATGGATCTGACCTCCTAGAGCATGAAGACCTTTCTCCTGTCACGCTGCTCCTTCAGTGAACCTGATGGGTAGCAACACAGTGGAATAGCAGATGGTTTGTGGTCTGGGGAGCAGCTCCTCTACTCCAAGGGTAATCTTTCCTGGTTGTTGAGCTGCTGGGCTATTCTCCAAGGGTTTTGGGGATGATGTCCTGCTCTTGGCGAAGTTAGTCCCAGCGGTAGTTGAAGTGCAAGCAGCCTGGTAGGGTTTTGCACCAATCTTTGGTATAGGGTCTTCAGTTCTCACTCCCTTTAGTCGTTCTTCTTTCTTCCGCGGTTCCCTGTGGTCTAATCTGCTTTCCTGGTGCCAGGGGGGCCCCTAAATACTTAATTTTGGGGTGTTAATGGGAGTGAAGGGTAGTAGCCAATGGACTACTTACCTCTGGGGTCACTTCACCCCCTAGATGACCACATCCTGTAGGGAGTGGGCATCACCCTGTCCCAGAGTTCCTAATTCCACCACACACAAGATGGTGGAATTCTCTCTTTAGTATTCCCTTCAGGCTGCCCACCTTAGGGGTGTGACTAGCCTGGAGGGGCAACACGCCTCCTTGTATAGCTAATTTCCCACCTATCCTGGTGCCAAATGGGCCCCAGGGGAGGGGTGGCATCCTCCAGGTCTGGGGGAAGCCAGGCTCGCATATCAAAGGCGGTGCTCTTTGATGCCATGCCTTGACATGCTAATTTACTATCCATTCTGCTGTAGGAGGTGTAAACACCTCCTGCCAGAGCAGGCATTGTTTGTGACCTCTGATAGTGGGTCTCTCACCTCCTAGGGGGTCAGAAACTAGTCTGTGGTGGCAGGCTGAACAGGACCAGTCAGCCAGCACACTGGATAACTAGTAGGGTTCAGGTGTACCTCTAAGGTACACTCTGTGTGCATGTATTAATAAATCCATCACTGAAATCAGT
The DNA here is from genome assembly GCA_963921515.1 of Calotriton arnoldi. Taxonomy (NCBI): domain Eukaryota; kingdom Metazoa; phylum Chordata; class Amphibia; order Caudata; family Salamandridae; genus Calotriton; species Calotriton arnoldi. Next base: position 2,110,752 of record CAWUFW010001374.1, on the reverse strand, counting down.
GTGGGTTTGTTAATACAGGGTGTTTGATACCAAGCACCATATGTTTCAGTGAAGCCATTATGTAGGTGGGTAACTCCTTTTGACCAGTGCCCAGTACATACCTTAAGACGGCTTCCCTGTTCACTTGTAATATCTAGTAATAGAACTAGACATCACAGGGGCATATCTGCTTGTGCGCACATAAAATATAATTAGGGCTCCCGGTTTTATGGTATTTATTTTTTTGCCATTTCCGTCTGTATTTATCCATATTTATTTTTTGGGCATTTTATCTGTATTTATCCACATTTATTTTTCCCACAAGTAAAAGACGACGCTGCAGCTAGTATTTTTCCACATTTATTTAAATTGACAATGCACACATGCACTCGTTTGTTATTGGTCAACACAATACATTCATCTGAAAACTTTGCCATTCGCAGAATGTCCCAAATACGACTAAAAGTGCTATCAAAAGCCATTTGTCTCAGAGCCTTGCAGTTTCTGTCATCGGCACAGAGTGCCACATCCTCTCCCACACTGAACACCATACTGCCCCACTGAGAGAACCTCACACTGCCTTCAGATACAACCCAATTGTGCCCCACTATAAACACCTGGAAGCAACTCAATTCAAATTATGCACTAGACAAGAGTAATATGCTGCCTGAAAAAGCATGTCGGTCTGTGCCCAACACTGCTTTCTAAACTTCATGTTATCATTTTTTAATTGGGAAAAATATCGGGATTTCCCATACCCTAACTGACACAGATTGCACAGTGAGAGTGGCTTGCACTTTACTGTTTCCTTATAATTCCATGGTTATTAATATTTTAGTTTTTGCCATTGTCAGCTTGAGATCCTGACCGCAATTATGGCCAGACACACGGGGGCAAGGGATGCACTAAGAGAAAAGAGAAACCCCATTTTAACAGTACAGGTTTGACTGAACTCTGTTCACAGTAGAGTATAAATCGGCACATGGGGTGGGCTTCTAAGCAAAAACTTTAAGCCCCTCCATTTATTTTTTCTTACTTTTTACAAAAGATTTTAGACCCCTTTAAGACAAGTGTTTGTGGATTGTCCTAATTATTGAAGGGTTAACGCATGATCCAGAAATAATATTTTTCTTGGAGTGTTTTTCATTTAATAATTTAACATATATGATACAAAGCTGGAACCCAGTAAAAATTACTTAAGTGCAGGCACTTTCTTGAAGCAAGTTAAAGTACGGTGCCACCAGCAGGAGGCAGCATAGGAAACAATGTCACAGCTGGGGACTATAAATATTACCCTTTTGTCGGGAGTGCGGAATGATACGTATTTGCCTGGGACTTTATAAATCCTTGCACCGGTTCCTTTAATGTGCAAACACTGCCTGCACAGTTCACAACTTTTTCACATTTACTGGTTGTCTTCTGGTTTGCTAAGGTATGTAGGGCCCAGTTTAAAAAGATAGCAGTACATCTAAGCTTGGAGATTTACAACTATGTCCGAGAGGAGATTTAGGTGCAAGTTTCTTTGTGTATTTCTGGAAAGGTCGTGTGACATTCGCGTAGGGTCCTATTCCTATTTTGCATAGTTGTGCATAGTGGAGAACTTTGCACATGGGAAATAGTACCCTGTACAAGCGCAATCTTTTTTTCCTCCAGAGAAAATATTTTTTCACATGGATAACCTCCTTTCTCTAAACGACCACCAAAAATGAGGGTGATCAATTCCCTTTTTCGTTCTGAAAAGGGATTTGCTCAAGCCCTTCTGGAGGGAAATGCGATCTTTTCCAGGCGGGAAAGGGGAAGGGAGTAGTTTGTGAATGCTGTCAAACACCTGTATCCATTGGCGTTGGCGTTCATATACTTCAAGGCTAATCACACTTTAGAAGACCCACATTTCCACCCTGTGCCAAGCTCTACACTGTTGGTAGAGCTCTTCGCACATAGAAATAAATGGGAAAACACCTGCTAGGAACCACTTTCTGAATTTCTGGCTGGCTTAAGTATGGTAAATTACATTGTGAACATAGCTTTAGGAGTGATTTATGCCTGAATTTGCCTTTGTGAATAGGCCCACGTAGGTGTGTTAAACAAAAATCCACTTTACAACATGTAGCACGTTATTAAATCAACCTGTTTGACAACTTTAGTTAACATTTCAACTTAGCAATCGTGTGTGTCAGCCCGGGCTGAGACAGCTTCCCGGGCACACACACAGTTTTTGAGTCTGTGAGCAATCACCATACCATCCTGTTTTGCAACTCTCTGCTGGAGCACGGCAGCGCCACAAAATGTGCTAGTATTTTACCGTTTTTACATATAAATACAGACAAAGGAAAACTTGTTTTCCGTCTGTATTTATATGTAAAAATCCGTTTAAACGGAAAACCGGGAGCCCTAAATATAATGCACCCTGCATTAGGGCTCAATGGCCTGCTGTAGGGGTGACTTACTTATATTAAATGCAGTGATTTTGGCATGGTACGCATGAGTGTGCCATGTCATGTTTTCAATCATGGTTTACACCATGTCACGCAGTCTGTGTGAAATTTGTGTGTGGGTTCTTTAGGGTGGCATAAGATATACTAGGAACTTACAGAGGTACTAAAGTCCTTTGCCAGTTGTGTACAATTCTACATCACCTTGTTTTGAGGAAAGAGCACAGGTACTGAGGTGGGGTTAGCAGGCCTCAGTGCACTGTCAGAGTTGAAAACCAGCTTCTAGTAGCTTAAAAGGGCACAAAACGTGGGGGGGACACCTGCAAAAAAAAACAGTTTCCTACAAAATCATTCCTGATAAAACCACAGTCATCTTTTTGTGAATCCATATTAAATACATACATATAAAACAATTATTAAATCAAATTATTTCATCAATCAAGAATTTTCACTTGTCTAAGAAAGTATATAAAGCAACTTATATGTTGATCACTGAATTTAAAAGCAAAAACTGAGTTATGAAAATTATCCTATTTCCAGTTTCAATCAATACCAGACAAAGTAGTTTTCTTTTCAAAAGAAGTATAGTTGTTTATATACAGATAAATTCAATGGTATCCAACTGATTCTTCATAAACATTACATGAACAACAAAATTTAGATTTTGAATATGTTCCCTGCCAAGAACCATCAAACTAATGGATTGAAATGTAAAATAGTCTGCCGCGTAAAGATTACTTTTTTATTTTAGAGGATTAGTTGAAATCAAGCTAGTACTGTTGTTCCTCATATAAGAATCGTGCATAAAGCAAGATAATTTCTAATCCAGGGAACACTTTAAATCCCATTAATAAGCCTGTTTTTAATAGTTTTCTTTAAAACATTTTGTGCAGGCAATGACAGAGTAGTACTCTAAAGATGGCAGTTGATATTCACTGATTAGCATATTAATGGTATTTCTCACAGACAAAATAGGAGCATGATTTGACAAAAATACTTCCCTGTAAAGTAATGATACATGACGGGACGCCCATTGCTGCTGCCAGGAACCTGAGGGGGCGAGGATAAGGACCACAGCACCCGCCATCCCTTGCGGCCGGTGCGTGACGCAATTTCCGCGCACGAAGGCGCTTTAAAATTGGACCAGGGCTCCCGCAGCGCAAGACGCCCATTGCTGCTGCCAGGAACCCGAGGGGGGCGAATAGAAGGACCACAACACCCGCCATCCCTTGCGGCCGGTGCCGCGACGCAATTTCCGTCCCCGGAAGCGCTTTAAAATTGGACCAGGGCTCCCGCAGCGCGGGGCGCGTGCGTGCCCGGGCAAAGCCCGAGCCCAGGGTGGGCCCGTCATCGCCAGGAAGAGGCAGGGCAGGGCCACCCCTCTTTCGCCTGGCTGCCTATAGCCTATTGCAGGCCGACACCTGACATTGGAGGTACTGTGCCCTTTTTTCTCCTCTCTTTCCACCTGTTGGCTCTGGGCAAGGTCTGGACCTGTATTTGCCTAATCATAAGCAAATCATAAGCAAATTGGGACTGTCTGCTGATTCATTCTACATTATTGTTAATGGATTATTAATGCTGGTCGTTTGTGTTTATATTTCGCTACTTTCTGAGCCCCACTTCTGCCAAACTAGCCATCTCCTAGTGGCAGCTCTCTTTTTTTTTTTTTTTTTGATTGTGTGTCTGTGTAGGCTACTCGTTGAGCTGGCTGTCTGCACCATCATTTCTCTTCTCTAATACTTTGTTATACATTGCTGGAAAAGGGATAGGTTGTAGCTGGTTTCCATCTCCTTGGCCTACGTCCACAGAGGTTCGAGGGATGGGGAAGAGAAAAACCATGGAGGGTACTGGTGGCGGATTAGCGGGGAAATGGAAAAAGGTCCGAAAATTGCTGAAACACCCAGGCAGTAATTGCGTCTTAGACCGCATCGATGGCCTGATAAGCGAGTGTGAAGGCATTTTAGAAGCTGAAGCAGCTATCCCTCCACGCACCACTTTTGGCCAACCCTCTACCAGAATCACTAGCCCCAGTCACTCACCAGCCATCTCAGCAATGTTCAAAAAATCACTCTCAAAGGGGACCCTTTCACATAACTTCGAGGCATCATCCCACACTGTGAGGGTTCACTCTCCCCTCACTCATTCCCATGACACTCCTAGCAATATTATATCACAGCCAGAATCCATTATCTCATTGCAAACTGGTTCACCCCTCTCCTGGACTTGTCTGACGACCTCAAGGAAGATATTCCCCAGCAGCTTCCTGAGATTACCGATGTGATCGCACTATCACCAAACTCAGAATCCCAGAACACTCATCAACTTATTAATATACTTAGGGCCGAAATAGGGACCATGAGATCTATCATTGAGGGTCTCACCATCTTAGTTAAATCATTACTGCAGAATGGCTCATCTCCCGAAACGCATGCCAAACCTGTGTTAGGAGCCCACTCACAGCCCACTTGTAATCATCATATGCCCCACCAGGCAGTTACCCGTGGAAGGGATACTGCTTCCCATGAGCCCACCCAGCTCTATCCTGCCATTACTCCCTACACTCAAGCATCATCCGAACCCACTGTTAACCGAGTCAACCATTCTACTAAATTAGTGGTCGCGCATGGTCCCCTTAATCGTTCAGGGAGTAGAAATACCTCCCTACCCCAGGGACAAATACTGTCATGTTATGGCCGGAACCAACTAACTCAACCAGCTATTCCTCACCTGCCACCTGTTCAGAAAATCTATAGGGTCAATGTTCCGAAACTAGGAAGGGATACGAGGGGGAAGACTCCCTGACCAATAAAGCGATTCACTGGATCTGTCACGTCAGGGGTTGTCGCTCAGTAATCCAAGACGACATTATTAAGGCGCGGAGGTGCACTTTTCCTGCTCAACCATACGATTGTATTGAACTCACCCTAAAAGGGACAGATTTGGCTGAAAACCTCCTTGCCCTGGAATATCGAATCTGTTCCCCTGACTCCTCTTTACTCCAGTTCAAGCGCTCCACACCCCATGACCAGAGCAAGCTATTTGCACCCCAACCATTTGGCCGATTAGCTAGTGGCTCCAACTTAAAAGTTAATGACTGACTCTTGAAGGAAGACCATCAGTATCCTGGGTTTTGCAGCGTGAATCTTTCTGGATTCACTATGCTGTGCATTATTCCGCCATCTCGTGGTTGGGTCCAAATTCGTAGTCTTTTCTTTGTTTTTGTCTTTTTTTTTTTTTTGTTGTTGTTGTTGGCCCAGGTGGGCGGCGACGCCCCACCATTTGGTGTCTTCGGTGACGTCGTCGCGCTTCCGGCGGAAGCTCCCACCTTTGGTAGCCATCTTCAGATTCTTTTTTCCGCCGTGGGGTCTGGATCGTTGCCGAGAAGTTCCAGAAAGTTTGGACGAAGAATCTCGAAAAGTCGAAATTTCATCACAGAAGATATACTACTGAGACACCGGACGACGACACTAGTACCGGAGAAGAAGGACGACGAGGTAGAAGGTCCACGACCGAAATCTCGACGCCTACAGAGAATGCGCTCACAGGGGGCTCCCTAAGCGCGGTTATGGACAAGACTCCGTTCAAGTTCTGCAGAAATTGCCACCACAAATACGCCCAAAAAGACCAGCACCCAGTCTGCAACCTCTGCTTGCCGCTCGACCACGCCAGCGAAGACTGCAACGCGTGCTCGGCGTTCACCCCGAGACCCTCCGGGTGAGAGACAGACAGAGAAGGGCGAATTACAGCATGCAGGGCCAGGGACCAGCACCATCTCTCCGAGACCTGGGTCTCTCGAGCGGAGAGGAGGACAACATCGCAGAGGGACCAGAGGACTGCGCTGTCGTCGAAATCGAAAAGAAAACGTCGAAGGAGGTAAGGGAGTCGTCGACCCCAAAACACCAAAGCGACGCTCGAAAGAGTGAAGCCAGAATCCCTAGCGACACTGCCAGAAGTGTAGCAAAGTCCACCAAGGGAGCGTTGCCGCCGAAACACTCGACGAAAGCAACAGCACCAAGGGACAAACAGCCGAGCGGATCCTTGGACAAGGACTCTCAATCGGCGAAAGCCTCCGAGAAACGAAGGCGTCGAAGGTCGTCCCCGAAAAGGAAACCTCGACACCGAGAAAGGAAGGCCCGGCGTCTGTTTCGACGACCGCGACCGCGAAGAGAGGCACTGCACCACTCGACGCCGAAAAGGCCCACGAGATGGCGAAAAGAAGAGGAGGCTCGAGGCAGAGATGGCGAGCATCCTGCAACGCAAAAAGACTTCGACGAGAAGATGAAACAATACGCTATTCCGTCGAAGCAAGCCCACGAGGCAGTCGAGGAGTTCGAGGTCGAAGTCGACGAGGCCCCGGGGACACCCGAACAGCTCGAAGACCAGGACGAGGAATACTACTACTTCGAGGCCGAAGGCGAAGAAGAGATGCTGTCTTACAGGGACTCGGCGTCCTCTGAAGTACAAGACCTAGACTGGCAAGACCTCGACACAGAGTCACCAGAAGAAGGGGTAGACACTTACCCCTCGAGACCTTCGCCGCCAGACGACATCGGAGTCTACAATGAGGTCGTGCAGAAGGCTGCAAAGACTTATGGGGTCGAAATGCAGGAGGAAAAGACAAAAGCAGGTTTCCTCTTCGAAACCCTGCTCCCCCAACAGACAAGGAGTCAATTTCTACCCATGTTACCTGGCGTTCTCGACCAGGGAAGGGAGGCCTTCAGGGAACCAGCAATCTGCAAGGCGGTTACCCCTAGGAGCGAAAAGAAGTATAAGCACTCCACAAAAGATCCTGCATACATACAGGGGTCTGTACCAGCAGACTCCATTATCGCTGCAACAGCCAGGAAGAGGGCCGGTGTGCCCACCAACACAGGCCCACCTCCAGACAAGGAGAGCAAAAGAATAGACCTCACAGGACGTAAGGTGGAGAGGAACGCAGCCATACACTGGCGTATCGCCAACTCCAACGCCCTCATCAGCAGGCATGCATACCAGCATTGGGCAGAAATGAGCCAGCTCATTAAGCACCTGCCAGAAGAACACCAACAAAGGGCCAATTACCTAGCGGAAGAAGGCAAGGCCATCGCGAACACTTGCCTAAAGTCAGCCTTGGACGCAGCAGAGAACTCCAGCAGGCAAATGATGATAGGGATGACTGAGAGGAGACACGCATGGCTCAGGATCTCCGGCTTCAAACCAGAAGTACAGAGCAACATCATCAACACACCGTTCGACGGTGAGAAACTGTTTGGAGCAACAGTTGACAACAAATTAACACAACTAAAGACGGACAACGAAACTGCAAGGTCCATGGGAGCGCTGCAGTTCAGGGGGATGAGAAGAGGGAACCCCTCAAGGCGAGCCAGTGGTAGAGGAGGCAATGCACCTACCACTTCACATCAATCACAACAACAAGGGTACCAAGGGAACAACCAGGGCCAAAACCTGCAGGGACAACAGCAGCAAAATTGGCAGTACCAACCCAGAGGACGGTCCTTTCGAGGGCACGGGTACGGACGGGGACAGGCCCGAAGAGGGGCCAGCAGCCCGCCTCAAAGTGACTCCACACACATAACAAGCCCCCCACCGTTAACACCAAGGTTGAGGGGAAGTCCGCAAAAGGAAAATATAAAGAGCAGAAGCACACAGCAAATAACCACCGAACATACGACACCAGTGGGAGGAAGAATAAGAAAATTTCTCACACAATGGAGGAAAATTACCACAGACAAATGGATACTAAACACCATACAGCACGGGTACTGCATAGACCTCCAAAAGCACCCGCCAGGGAGAAGACCAAGACATCGGTCAATACCCGCAAGAGAACTAGCCCTCCTCCGCCTAGAAGCAGAGGAACTGCTACAAAAAAGAGCAATAGAACCAGTCCCAAACAACGAAAGGAACAAGGGAATATACTCAACGTACTTCCTAGTGCCAAAGGTAGACGATACACTAAGACCAATACTGGACCTCAGATTCCTGAACAAGTTCGTAAAAACCCAAAAATTCAAGATGACTTCACTTCAGGAAGTAATACCCCAAATCCAAGAAGGGGATTACATGGCGACCTTAGACCTAAAAGATGCATACCTGCACATACCCGTCAACCGCAAACACAAACGGCTATTAAGATTCGTGATAGGCCACGATCACTACCAGTTCACAGTGCTAGCCTTCGGACTAAAGTCCGCACCAAGAGTGTTCACGAAATGCCTAGCAGCAGCTGCAGCGCACCTTCGGAGAAGGAGCATACATGTATACCCCTACCTCGACGACTGGCTGGTAAAAGCAGGATCATACAGACTCTGCAAAAAACACATCAAACAAGTCATAGAAACACTGTCCACATTAGGTTTCTCAATACATTGGGAAAAATCGTCAACAGAACCCCAACAAATCAAGATATTCTTGGGGGCACAAATAGACAGCACACAGTCCAAGGTGTTCCCCAGCGACAAGAGAAGTATAGCGCTCCTGAGGGAAACACGTCATTACCGCAAGGGGCAAGTTCTGACAGTGAGGACGGTGAGCAGGCTAATGGGAATGATGGCATCATGCATCCACCTTGTCCCGCATATCAGACTGCACATGAGACCGTTACAGGAATGGATACAACAGCAATGGTCACAAGCCACAGGGAGTTGGGAAGATCTAGTGGTTGTCACACACGCAGTGCAGAAAGAAATAGCGTGGTGGAAAGAAGAGAACATATTACAAGGGAAGCCATTCACACAGCCAACTCCAACAGTGACCATCACAACAGACGCCTCACAGCAGGGCTGGGGCGCACATGACCAGACTCCGCGTCAGGGGGCTCTGGTCACAACAAGATGCAGTGAAACACATCAACTACCTAGAACTCAAAACTGTGTTCCTAGCCTTAAAAGCCTTTCAAAAGCAGCTTTACGGCCAGCGAGTGCTGATACAAACAGACAACACAACTGCAATGTTCTACATCAACAAGCAAGGTGGGACACAATCAGCACCGCTGTCAAGTCTGGCACAACAGATCTGGAGATGGGCCATCCCTCTAAGGATAGACCTGCTAGCAATACACCTCCCAGGAATAGACAATGTAGAAGCAGACCGACTCAGCAGGCAGACGTCTGCATCCCACGAATGGGAACTGAACCAACAGGAGGTGCAGCAACTGTTCCAAAAGTGGGGAACACCACGGATAGACCTCTTTGCAACACCCCACAATGCAAAATGCCAACATTACGCATCCAGACAGCCGGACCAAAGGTCCCTAGGGAATGCCCTATGGATAAGTTGGTCGAACGAATTTGCTTACGCTTTTCCCCCGATACCACTGTTACACAAAGTACTCAGCAAATGCAGGAGCAGCAGCATGACACTCATACTGGTGGCACCTCAGTGGGCCAGACAAACATGGTTCTCACAGATTATGGAAACGGCGCAGGCAGAGTGTGAAGGCATTTTAGAAGCTGAAGCAGCTATCCCTCCATGCACCACTTTTGGCCAACCCTCTACCAGAATCACTAGCCCCAGTCACTCACCAGCCATCTCAGCAATGTTCAAAAAATCACTCTCAAAGGGGACCCTTTCACATAACTTCGAGGCATCATCCCACACTGTGAGGGTTCACTCTCCCCTCACTCATTCCCATGACACTCCTAGCAATATTATATCACAGCCAGAATCCATTATCTCATTGCAAACTGGTTCACCCCTCTCCTGGACTTGTCTGACGACCTCAAGGAAGATATTCCCCAGCAGCTTCCTGAGATTACCGATGTGATCGCACTATCACCAAACTCAGAATCCCAGAACACTCATCAACTTATTAATATACTTAGGGCCGAAATAGGGACCATGAGATCTATCATTGAGGGTCTCACCATCTTAGTTAAATCATTACTGCAGAATGGCTCATCTCCCGAAACGCATGCCAAACCTGTGTTAGGAGCCCACTCACAGCCCACTTGTAATCATCATATGCCCCACCAGGCAGTTACCCGTGGAAGGGATACTGCTTCCCATGGGCCCACCCAGCTCTATCCTGCCATTACTCCCTACACTCAAGCATCATCCGAACCCACTGTTAACCGAGTCAACCATTCTACTAAATTAGTGGTCGCGCATGGTCCCCTTAATCGTTCAGGGAGTAGAAATACCTCCCTACCCCAGGGACAAATACTGTCATGTTATGGCCGGAACCAACTAACTCAACCAGCTATTCCTCACCTGCCACCTGTTCAGAAAATCTATATGGTCAATGTTCCGAAACTAGGAAGGGATACGAGGGGGAAGACTCCCTGACCAATAAAGCGATTCACTGGATCTGTCACGTCAGGGGTTGTCGCTCAGTAATCCAAGACGACATTATTAAGGCGCGGAGGTGCACTTTTCCTGCTCAACCATACGATTGTATTGAACTCACCCTAAAAGGGACAGATTTGGCTGAAAACCTCCTTGCCCTGGAATATCGAATCTGTTCCCCTGACTCCTCTTTACTCCAGTTCAAGCGCTCCACACCCCATGACCAGAGCAAGCTATTTGCACCCCAACCATTTGGCCGATTAGCTAGTGGCTCCAACTTAAAAGTTAATGACTGACTCTTGAAGGAAGACCATCAGTATCCTGGGTTATGCAACACTCCTTTTACCCATGTAGATCGCCTCCCAAGCATTGAGGCTCGGCAGAGGGTGCCTCACCCAAGGGAAGATAGACCCCTAGTAGTAGCAGGCATGAGCAGCGCCCCCACCAACCTTAGCGAGTTGGTGGGTGCGGATCCTTGCACAAGTCACAACTCCCAAGCGCCATTACAGGTCCCTATTAGCCATTGTCCTCCTAATCCAAATGCTGCCCTTAGCCTAGATTTTCATCGACAGCTCAGGGTAATATCATGGAACGTGGCTGGGTTAAATAGCAAAATGTCACTCCCTCACTGGAATGATCTAATTGAGCGACATGACATTTGCATTTTCCAGGAGACTTGGAGTTTGGTTCCTCTATTCAAATCAGGTTTTGTATGCTTCTGCTCACCAGCAACGACAATAGGGAGAGGGCATCCGGCAGGGGGATTGATTATCTGGGTGAGCATTGCCCTGGGTTGCCAGATCACTCTCCATCTAAGCTCTATTCTGGATATTCTGGGGGTTAGCATCATGAGACCTAGGGGGGGAAACACTATTAGCCTGTTCAATGTTTATGCGAGGGGGGCTAAATGGGGTAGAACCTCACCTACCATGACTCTACTGGAAGAGAGCTTAGCTAGATGCTCATTACATTCTAGAGTAATAATAGCAGGGGACCTTAATAGTACCTTCGAACCACTCGGCAAAGAAGATCTGTTAGGCACTGAGGATGTCCACACCAAATGGGGTGTCCCCTCCTTAAATCTATCCCCAGTCAGAAGATGGACGCAGACGGCGCTCCAACTTAACGCCCTTAATGTTGAGTTTGGCCTGAGGGCAGTAAATGGCAGAACTCCCTCGGACAGGCAGGGCGCGAACATGTATAACAGAGCCAGCTGTCCGTCTCGCATCGATTACATTCTCCTCGATGTTAGGCTCTGGGGAGACTTGATTGATATGAGTGTGGGTACCACTACAGAGAGTGACCATAATCCTCTCTGTCTAAGCATGAACCCTTTGTGGGAAGCTCCTTACTACCTCAAGAGCTACTCACCTCTGACCCACACTAGGGAGATCTTCCCCTCGAATCCCAATAGATCCTTAAAATGGCGAAAGGTGGCCTTGCAATGATTTTTAAGTATCTTGATTTACTCTAGGACAGTCACAAAAATAATTAACTAATTGACATTCATTTAAACACAGTAATGTGGATAAACACAGCTCGAGTCACATTCTTCACTGAGAAGTTGAGGATCTTAATTTTAGCACCAAACAAACAGATAACATGAATTTCACATCAAGGTTTAATATCCTATGTAACGGGAGAGTAATAGACCCGTAAGTTAAGGTAGGAACACATTTATTTGGAAGTACTTCAATTGAGGAACAAATAGCTCTACCATCATATATTTGGAAACCTCTTAGTGACAAAAATGATTTCCTTACTTCTGTGCTTGAGATTGGCAAAATATAAGTTCCAATTTGTTCTTTTTTTTAGCAATTAAACCAGAAAAGGATTGCTCTGATGGTGCCTTCTCTTACTGACTACTTACTACCGCTGTTGATGGCTGCTGTGGGCGGACACGAGCATGGTGTGGTGTAAAGGGCGGGCAATGAGTCACCTGTTGAAAACCACAATGAACTGCGACCATGTGACACGCTAACAAACATTGGCAAATGCAAGGGTATATTGGATGCGCATTCTCTTTTGAGCTTTCCAAAAGTGATCATTTTAGGTGACCTCAACTATTAGATGGATAACATGCAAGACACAGAAGTCTTAGACTTGCAGGAATCCATGAGCTCTTTGTGATTTTCCCCAAACTGTCAAGGGACTAGCTCACAATTTGGGCCATGCTCTTGATCAAATCTTTCCCTCAATGACATTGTTAGATGTCTCTAATCCTATCCCAATGTTCTGGGCTGATATTGTTAATACAGTTTGAAATATTGCAAGGATTTAAAACATTGTACATTCTGAGTTTTCAAAACCTTTTGGGCGCTCTTGGAAAAAATTATTTAGTCAAGTGCGCAAAGATTTTAGAATTTTAATTCAGCTGCAGAAGCATTAACATTTTTCAATGATAACTTAAGAAATGTGTGAAATTAAGTAACTGGACAGAAGCACAGGAGACGAGGGCGTACAAAAGGGGATGTTTATTTTCTTCAAGTACAGCGTAAGGACCCCAGCCACAGCTGTTCGTCTCAGAACCTTCACTCTCTCTCCTAGGGAGCTCGCCTCAGAACGTTCGCCACTGTGACATTCTAACAGCAGGTCACAGTGGCGTGAACCACTACACATGCAGGGGAGGGGGTGGGTGGCAAAGCCAGGGTTCCCACTATAACAGAAGATACCACACATCCCCCTCCTTTACACAACAAAGAACATAATGAACATAAAAGAAAATGAATGCATGAGGATGCTTATTTAGCAACATAGTGTTCCAAATACCTCGGGCGGCAAACCTTCCTGTGACTTGTCCTGGGAAAGGGGTTGGCCTGTCCTGAACAAACCGGCTCAGGCATATCGCCCCTTCTCTGGGTTCCGCTCCCACCCCCTAGTGTGTTGTCGGCGCCCGCCGTGGGAGCAGTGTACCTTACCACCCTCCCCAAGTTCCAAATCTTCCCTTCTTGTGTCTTGACAGCATTCTTTTTAATTTTTTTTAATTTTTATTTTTATTGTTTTTATTGAATATTCTTAGTCATACATAACAATGGTCACATCTGTAACAATCCCATTAAATACAGTACAATAAGAGATCCAGTGCATCATATCATCCAGTAGCATACAATAGAGCATGTGTATAGCATTTCAGTGTCTCTCTGATCAATCAAATATTAGGATTAATTAGTGGTCTTAAGTAGATCAGGATTTTCACGTAAGTGGTCAGTAAGTGGCCCCCAGATATCTGAGGGTTTAGAAACAGTTGGTAATTCTTCCGCATATATTAAAAAATTATCTCTACAGTAGACAGCGTCTAATATCCAGCGTTCTAGGGTAGGGGTTATCTTGCTGTCCCAGTGCATCGCTACTCTACGTTTTGCAAGCAATAACATTATGGCAACCAGCTTCCTTTTTGCAGACCTCACAGGTATGTTGAGGCCCAATAGGCACAACTGTGGTGTACATGACAACGTACAAGGTACAAGCATTCCCAGATGGTGGATCACAGCTTCCCAATATTTCTTTATCTGTACACAATTCCATGCAAGATGTGCGAAATCAGCCTGGTCAGCCCCACATCTCTTACAGTGGGCGTTATCCCGCAGTCCGTATTTATATAGTTTGGCTGGAGTGTGGTATACTTGATGTATATATTTGTAATGTATGAGACGTAGATTGCCATTAGGTGTTAGCAGTGTAGTGAGTGTGCAGCAAGTAGACCAGTCTTCATCAGTTAGGGAGACCTCTAATAGTTTATTCCAGTTGTCCCGGGCTCTGTGTGTATTAGCCCCTATCTCCATTTGTACCATTTTATATTGTCTAGAAATTAAATGAGATGGGGTGGTAGTGGCTATCAGAGTCTGTAGTGTTTGCAATGCAGGGGGTTCAATAGGAAAGGATGGGTAGAAGTCCTTGATCGCAGCTCGCAGTCTATGATAAAGGAATCGGAATAAAAGCGACTGATTACTTATATATTCCAAGTCATCAGGCGTAATGAAAGTTCCATTAGGGTACAGGTCGCCCATCTGCGTTATACCCACTTGTTCCAAGAGCAATATGCTATTTTTCTCCTGTGTGACCGATAGCGCCGGGTGGTTCGCTATCGGCAGGTTTTGGGTGTACATGGGGGTTTTGTTTGCTAATTGACTGATGCGTCGCCACGCTTGGGAGGTCGTCCGTATCGTGTTTATTTCCCGCTTTGCCAAATGAGGTCGGGTATGCGTGAGTATATTGGATAGTGGTATGGGATGTGCATCGCCATCTTCCACTGCGAGATGTGGTAAGTATTTTACTGGGTGATACCAATAATATGCATATTGTGCCTGGGCACAGAGATAGTACAAATAGATATCAGGGACTGTAAAGCCTCCTGCAGCATATGGAAGTGACATAGTTCGTAGGCTTATTCGAGTCTGTTTGCCTGCCCATATTAGTTTGACGAGATTCGTGCGTATCCTGGTAAAGACTGCAGCGGGTGGTGGTATTGGTATATTAATAAATAGGTATAAGAGCTTAGGTAGTATCACCATTTTAATTAATGATATACGATCAGCTAAGGAGAGAGGCAGAGTAATCCATCTATTTATTTGTGTTTCTATGCGATCAATCGCGATGCCATAGTTGCATCTAATTACTAATTCAGGGTCTCGATGCACCCAGTTGCCAAGATATTTAATTGGATCTTCCTGCCACACCAAAGGAAAATCCATATGTGGTGCTTTTGTATTCCCCGTTAATGGTATCACCGCCGATTTGTTCCAGTTAATTTGCAGGCCCGAGTGACGCCCAAATTGTATATATTCTCGCAACAGTGGTGAGAGGTTCTCTTCAGGATCTCGCAGGTACAGTACCATATCATCCGCATATAGTGATATGCTAATGGGCCGTAGACGGAACCGCAGCGCCGTGTGCGCATATTTCTGACGTATTTTACAAGCTAGTGGTTCTAACGCAATTGAAAAAAGCAGAGGGGACAGCGGGCATCCTTGTCTGGTGCCACGTTGTATCGATATTACGTCTGATATATGTCTGTTGACTTTGACGCGGGCGACGGACTTGGTATATAACAGGGCGATCCATTTGAGAAGCATTGGTGGCAGACCAATTTTTTGCATTATCGTGAACATATAGGGCCACTCAACCGAATCAAAGGCCTTAGCCGCATCCAATAGGACCGCTGCAGCCTGTAATTCAGGATTTAGTTGGTGTAACGGCAAATATAGTGCGCAGGTTATGTGTAGTGGATCTGTCAGGGATAAATCCCGACTGATCAGGCAGGACTATAATGGACATGAAAGGTTGCAGCCGTGTGGCAATGATCTTTGCCAATATCTTGACATCCGTATTTATTAAAGAAAGGGGTCTGTAGGAGTCCGCTTTGGTAGGATTTTTGTCTGGCTTTAGCAAGGCCACAATAAGCGCCTCCCGCAGCGTTGGAGGGAGGATTCCAGCACCATGGGCTTCGTCATACATTTAGTAGGCGTGGGATCAATATTTCCGAGAATGCTTTATAAAATTCCCCCGTGTATCCGTCAGGCCCGGGCGACTTACCATTGGGCAATGCCTTTATAGCAAGCTTCACCTCGTCCTCTGTGATGGGTGCGGCGAGATGCTCGCGGTGTGAGTCAGATAACCACACCACTGCTATGTCTTCAAGATAGTGCAGAATTTCGGGTTCTGGCACTGTATGCTGCGTTCTATAAAAGTCACTGTAAGTTTCCACAAAGGTCCTCAGTATGCCTTGAGTGTCATAATGCATCTGTCCGCTGCTATCCTCAACTTGCGTAACAGTGTGCTGTCTATGTTCAGTGCGCACTTTTTGTTCCAGTATACGGCCTGGTCTACCGCCTTCACCCAATTTGCGTGCGGCGTGCCGCCGAGATGTATATTTTATTTCATCATCCGCTAGTGTATTGTATTTATTAATCTCATCCCGTAGTTTACCTAGAGTGAGTGCACTATGGGTGGTGTCATAGTCAGCTTCCAGCCGTTTTATACGGTCTTCGCAGTTCTGCAGTTGGGTTCGGATATCTTTTAAGATGCCTGCATTTGTACTAATACAGATACCCCTTAGCGTCGCCTTGAATGTTTCCCACAGCACTCCAGCGCTGTCCACTGAGTGTAGATTATCCGCAAAATAGTTTTCTATCGCTAATTGAATGGTTTCTCTGTAGATGGGGTTTAATAACGCGGTGGCATTGAAGCGCCATACAAATGGGGGGGGGGTGTATGTCGGAACCTGTAGGGTCAGGGTGACAGGTTTGTGGTCAGATAGTGTCTTAGGAAGATGGGTTATGTCCCTGGCCCATGTGGAGGCATGGTCGGTGAGGAGCCAGTAATCTATCCTAGACCAACTGTTATGTACCGTCGATGAGTGAGTGCCTTCCAGTGTAGTGGGGTGTCGTATGCGTCCTGTATGCGAAACTCCGTCATACCGTTTATAAGAACAGAGGCTGCACGTTTATGGTGTTCAGTGGTATTTTGAGATCTGTCCATCTCAGTGTCCAATACAACATTTAGGTCGCCCCCCCATATCAGCTCCATAGTTGGAAGTTCCCGTATTTTTGTCAAGAGGTTCATATAGAAGTCAGGGTCATCCGTATTCGGACCATAAACGTTAATTATACCGACTTTAGTACCCCTTAGTGTGCCTGTAAGTATAAGATATCTCCCTTGCGTGTCTATAAGTGTCTGATCCAGAATAAAGTTAGTGCCCTTACGTATAACTGTAGTTACCCCCCGTGCATAGGAAGAGTATGTTGATGACACTGCCAGTTCGGCCCATCTATGGCCGAGTTTATCTGCCTTGTGGGGGAGCAGATGCGTTTCCTGGAGTAGCGCTACATCCACCGAATGCCTATCTAGGTAGGCAAAAACTTGCCTAATTTTCTTGGGGTTGTTTAAGCCCCGGACATTCCAGGTTATAAATCGCAGGGAAGTGCCTTTAATCACATTATGTGATGCTAGTGTCTTCAGTCATATCTAGTAGGGCTGATGCCATATTTGTCCGCCGCCACCCAGCTGCGCTCACATGCGTACCTCTTAATGATGATGTGTAAATGTACATATGAATAGTGGATCTCAATAAATATGTGACCTTTAACGCCTCAAACCCACATCCCATCCCACCCCCCTCCCACTTCACCATCCCAATCATGGCAAAGCCAGTACCCTGTAACTTCTAACGAAAGAAACTGTCCCCTTCAAATCTCTCTATTTGACCAAAAAAGGGAACCAAACGTTGTGGCACACACAGGGAGGTGCTAGCCGCCAGCCGATAACCCCAGCAAACACACAGCTGGGGGATCGAGCTACCATCACGTGTAACTGTGATAGTATAAGATAAATGTGCTATAACCGATACGTATTGAACAATTACCCGCATAGAGGGGATTCTCAGACTGTATGAGCTTTTGGGATTTGATAGTCTGCAACAATGGTACATTTGCCCTTACTTACATATTCAGCATGTTTCTAATTTACATCTTGTAAAATAAGTGCAGCTGTTAGTCCTGCAAGATAGTGTCACACGGGTTTTTTTTTTTTTTTTCCCTGTAGCCGCATAAGTCGCCAACAGGTCCAGTTGTTATTCAACGTCTGATGTGTGGTCCTGCTCAGCATGTTGTCCTCGCGGAGACCTGCGCCGAAGAGCATGTGGATGATGCATTTGTAAAAATTTAAGCACTTCCTTAGGGTCGTTACAGATAGTACTTTTCCCATTGTCTGTGATTTTCAAGCGCGCCGGATAGAGCATAGCATATGTAATATTGTTCTCTCTCAATTTCATTTTCACATCCATGAACTTTTTTCTTGCCTCTTGCACTTGTGATGTAAAATCTGGATAAATAGATATAGTCATTCCTTCATGGTTTAAAGTTCCGATTTCTCGGGCCTTGCGAAGCGCGGCATCTCTATCTCCTATAATTTAGTATTTTAGCTATTATGGGGTGAGGCCTTGCCCCAGGCGGTGGTGGCGGTGCAAGAGATCTGTGGGCTCGCTCTATTATGAATACTGCAGAAAAGGTATCTCTACCCAGGACTGTGGTTAACAGCGATTCGACATACCTTTCCATGTTTCCTGTTCGTGTTGATTCCGCGACCCCCATAATGCGTAAGTTGCAGCGCCTTGATCTGGCTTCCAAATCTTCTGTTTTAGCCAGCAGGGTTTGCACGATTTTGTCCGCTTTAGTTTGTTTCATTTCTAGGTGATGATGGAAGTCTTCCGTGTCTGATATGCGGCGTTCCGCCATGTCAATACGTTCCGTATGTTTATCCAGACGTTCCGACATGCGGTCAACCCGATACGTTAATGAGTCTATTTTCCCATCGATGTTGGATAGGGTTGTTTGTATCGTTGCAAACATTAACTGAAAATCCACTGTCGTCTCTGATCCCGCAGCAGGTGCAGTTACTTGGCTCTGTTCCGGGGCCTCAGTAGGTACCTCCGTCACCTTCCGTTGTTGTTCAAACTGCAGTTTGGGTTGTGTTTTATCCGGTTTCCCCATCTCCCCGACACTTATTTGGTGGATGAATGACCTGGGCAAACGCAATAGAGTCCTGTCGATGAGAGGGTGCCCCAGACGTTGATTTATTTGCCCCGCAGATGTGCCTATACAGCAAGTACAAGTGTAGAGTGTTGTCGGTTTTATTCCCACTCAGGCTCCAAGTTCAACCATCTATCTGCGGTGGTAGCATCTCTTACAGAGACCGAGCAGGACGCACCCGGAGGAGCGGGGGGCATCGCGGGGTGTTCCTGTATGATACCGGTGGCGCAGCCTGGAGGACAGGGCGAGGGCACAGCACAGCGACGCTGCCGGTATCTCAGCGCCCCGCCAGGAAGGCCCCACCACCAGGCCACAGGCGCCGCGAGGTCTCAGCCACACGATGTCCGTGAGTCCACGTGGGGAGTAAGCAGCCTTGGTGTGACCCGCAATGCCTCTCAGTGCCCCCCCCCGCCTGCCACTCAGTCCCTCTCCACTTCAGAGCCTTGTACAGGTGTGCCGGAGCCCTTGTTGCCAGCGGGGTCCAGGACCTTCGGGACGTTCGGCTCCTACCTCCACCCTGCCAGTCTCTGTCGCCGTACCCGAATTAGTGTGGGGTACGCAGCAGGCTATTAGCATCAGCGGCCCTGCCGCAGCCCCTCTCACCTCTCAGGCGCAGCTCCGGTCCAGCGCTGTGGATGGGCCGTGTGTAAGAAAGTGGCTCTGTATATACTGCACCAAAGTAAGGTTCAGTGTGCACAGAGTCCACAGTCCCCAGAGGTTTGGCAGAGGCTAAAGTTAGATATAACCTTACTCTCTAAAGTGGTAGCTTGGTCGAGCAGTAAGGCAGTATCAGAGGACAGTGTAAAGCATTTGTTGTACACACTCAGTCAGCAAATGAAGCCACACACTCAAGAACTGAACTCTAGGCCAATGGTTTGTATATAAAAATATAGTTGTTTTATTTTAGAACCAACAATGGGTGTCAAAATATACTTTCTCAGAATGAGATGCTTTAGTTAACTACTGTTCAATTGGCAATAGACTTTTGAATGCAATAGTTACAGTTGTTGCAATATGCAACACAATTTTAAACACAATTATACATTGAGCTCAATGGAAATTTCTGGTTAAATGCAATAGATTACTTTTGGATTACTTTTCTAACCACGGGACTGGATCTTGGATTCAGTCCCGGGACACTTCCTGTAAACAGGTGAGAAAAAGCGTTTTGGTTATGGTAGTGATTTTTGAGGAATATTACTGTATTTCAAAAGTTGACACTTAGAAACTTTTCTGGGTAAAATTACCAATGTTATCCTAGGGAAGGAAATACAGTTTGCAAGCAAAGTATGTTTACGTTACTTTTGTAATCCAGTGCTGGACTCCTAGGTTCAGCACTGGGACATTTACTTAAAACAGGTAAGTAATTACGTTTTTGTAGTTTGTACGATTTTTAAAGAATATTTGTATGATTCAGAAATCGACACTTAGAAACTTTTTCAACAAAAAGCAGGCAATGATATCCTATGAGAGGAATTTCCAGTTACTGGTAAGTACGGTAAAAATTACTTTTCATGGTCGGTACTGGACTAAAAGATGCAGTACTGAGGTCTCTCCTGATAGTAGGTGAGTAATTCGGAATTCGTTACTGTTGTGATTTTTAAGCAATATTTTGGTATTTCAAAAGTGGACACTTAGAAGAAATTTCACAGAAAACCAGTCAATGGATCCCTATGTAAGAAAATTCAATTCGCCGGTAAGTTACTTTTAACGTTACTTTTGTAATCCAGTGCTGGACTCCTAGGTTCAGCCCTGGGACATTTACTTAAAACAGGTAAGTAATTACGTTTTGGTAGTCTGTACGATTTTTAAAGAATATTCTTGTTTTCAAAAGTCGACACTTAGAAACTTTTTGGAAGAAAAAGTGCCCATGTTATCCTATGAGGAAAAATGAGTTATCGGTCTCGAGGTAAGTAATCGGTCTTTTGAGTTAGGGTTCTGGGGTTAGACTCAGGGGTCTCCCAGGGTCAGTGATGCACTGTTGTTGCACCCTCAGCGGCACTAGGGCGGCCGGGTGCAGAGTGTTGAGGCCCAATGTTATCCTATGGAGGATAGGGGGACTCCGGTTGGTGGCGGCTGGCAAGCAGGCCACGGGGTTGTGGGAGCAAAGCTCCTAGGGTTAAGCTCAGGGCACGTTGGGGACCAAGTTAGCACCAAAGAGGCACCCTCAGCGGCACTAGGGCGGCCGGGTGCAGAGTGCTGTTTTGAGGTCGGGTGCCCTGTTGATTTCAATGGAAATTTTCGGTTTTGGTTTTCAGCTGCAGGCTCGGTCCAGGAAGACTTCCAGGAGGAACCAACAGCTGGGCAGGTAAGTTGGAGGGCTCGGGGACGTAGGTGCACCTCGGGTTCCTTTCTCCAGGGCGCAGGGCGTCTGGATGCAGGGGTGTCTTTTGAGGTCGGATTTCACCTTACCGGGCCACTCGCGGTTGGGGGTTCTCCGTGCAGAGGCTGCAGGCGACGTCGGGGAGTCCTGGAGGGGTCAACCCACGGTGGACTCGGACTCTGGAGAGCTGGGGGACCTCGCTGGGACCGGTGGGCCACTTGAACTCGGGCTGTAGGCGACGGGTGCAGTGGTGGTTCCAGGCGTCGGGTTTCTTTCTCCTCAGCAGGCTCGGAGTCTTTGTTTGGTGTTTCTTTTGAACAGAGCTGCTGTTCACAGGAGATCCGGTCTTTGTTGAAGGCAGTCAGTCCTCCCTGGGGTTCTGGAGGTCGCTGGCTGCAGGACAAGACTATTTTTGGCGCAGGATCTCTGGAAACTGCAGACGGGCCGGTAGGGCTGGGGCCAAGTCAGTTGTTCTCTGCAGTCTCCTCTGCTGGGCGTCTTCTTTCGTCCTTTTTCTTCTTAGGTTGCGGGAATCTAAGGAAGGAAGGTTCAGGGTGCCCCTAAATACTAGATTTAGGGGCGTTACAGGTAGGTAAAGGGCAGGGACCAATGGGTCCCTGCCCTGGGGTGGGTACACCCCCTATCCTGCCACTCTCCTGTGGGAGGGGGCAGGAGCCTAGTCCTGATTGGGCAGGGCTCCCCATCTTCAAGATGGCGAGAGCCCGGAGATGTGCTTCACCTCGCCTCCCCCACCTGAGGGGTGGGGTTGGCAGAGGGTGGCACACCCCTTTCCTCCCTTGGTGTTTCCCTCCAGTCTTCCCACCAGGATGGGGGAGGAACCGGTGGGGACCAGTTGCTGAGTACAGCAAGTGGTCTGGGGAAGCTCACAAAGGCGGAATGCCTTTGAAGCTTCCCCCTGCCCATCCTGGGGGAGGGGGCCTAGCACCTCACCCAGGACGTGCATTGTTGCAGGCCCGGGAGAGCGGATGGCTCTCTACCCAGGGGTCCAGCAACATGTCTGCTGTGTGGCAGCCTAGGCAGCCCCTCAGACAAGACGTGGATTGTAGGTTAGGTTCAGGGGGTAACTCTAAGTTGCCCTCTGACGTGCATTTTACAGTAAATCCCACACTGGCATCAGTGTGGGTTTACTGTGCTGAGGAGTTTGATACCAAACTTCTCAGTCTTCAGTGCAGCCATCATGGTGCTGTGGAGTACGTGCTGACGACCTCCCAGCACCATATACTCGGAATGGCAGCCCTGCACTTACAGTGCCCAGGAATGGGCCTGGGTACTGTAGGGGCACAGGGCTCATGCACCTGTGCCCTCACCACTGGCATAGGGCACCCAGCTAGAGGGGTGACTGAGGTATGCCAGGGCAGTGTGTTTGTGGGCATGGCACACAGGGATGTGTGCCATGTCGACTCTCTGTTTTGTTCTGCACCAAGACACTCAGCCTGCAAGGGCAGTGTGTGTGTGTCAGGGTACAGGGCCTCTAAGGGTGGCACAATAAGTGCTGCAGCCCTTAGGGGTCTTCTCTGGTCACAGTGCCCTGGGTACCTAGGGTACCATTTACCAGGGGCTTACCTGTGGCCAGAGATGCCAATTGGGTTTAGGCTGAGTACAGTTTTTAGGGAAGGAACACAGGCCCTGGGTACCTGATTGGCAGGGATCCAGGGCACACCAAGGAAAAGTGCATCAGTTATCAGGCAAAAAGTGGGGGGGTTACTGCAACAGAAACCCACTTTCCTACACCGTGTCCCCGCTGAGGTGCGTTCACCGCTCGCGGCCACACACGCAGCTCCAGGCTACGCAGCCGCTCCTTGACCTCGGCAAATGCAGGCAGTGGAGTAGCGGAGCGAGACGGCTCCAGGTGCACTTCGGTGCTGATAGTGCCCTCAGTGCTCCGATCCGGCAGCGCCGATATCTCCCTCAGGCCCTCATCGCACAAGTTCAGCCACGGGCTTGCGTGCTGGTTACGTCGCGACGTACGCCACGATGGGTCTTCAGCTGTCGGTCAGCGATCCTGCCCTGTCGGTCCACGTCGCCCCGGAGAGAAATGCTCCAGCAACAGACACCGTATATTGTAGGTGGTTTCCTCCTCTATGCAGGCGCTTGATTTCTGCGAGTGTTCATCGGTTAATTACACAGGATAATTGTAGGATCGTTACTCGATCGGGAGAGCTCGCCTACAGCGCGGCCATTTCCTAGCGTGGCTAGCTCCGCCCCCATCTTGACAGCATTCTTGAATAACTTTACAATCTTTGGTCTGTGAACTGACCAATTTGCTCTGCCAGAGACCCTTGACCTTGCCAGGTAGGTCGCTCCCCCACCACACAGCTCTGCCTGTGTTGTCCGCCCGCTGCTGGTAAGCTCGCCCCTCCGCTTGTGGCCTCGGTGCCCGTATTTCTTGCTTTCTGTCTCTCCATTTTTCCTTCTGTGCCCCTCGCTGCCCCATTGTACTGTGCCCGTATTTCTCTGTTTGCTTTCTCTCCTTTTTTCCTTCTGTGCCCCTCGCTGCCCCATTGTACTGTGCCCGTATTTCTCTGTTTGCTTTCTCTCCTTTTTTCCTTCTGTACCCCTCGCTGCCCCATTGTACTGTGCCCGTATTTCTCTGTTTGCTTTCTCCCCATTTTTCCTTCTGTGCCCCCGCTGCCTCTCTCCATTCCCGCCGCTGCGTCCCCTGCGGCCCCGCCCCCTTGACTGACCATTCGCTGCCCCTGCCTCCCGCCTCCCAGCTGCTCCTCCCTCCCCATATATGGTGGCCGCTGCGCGGTGAGGAGAGCGACCCTTGACCTTGCCAGTTAGGTCGCTCCCCCACCACACAGCTCCGCCTGTGTTGTCCGCCCGCTGCTGCTGCTGGTAAGCTCGCCCCTCCGCTTGTGGCCTCGGTGCCCGTATTTCTTGCTTTCTGTCTCTCCATTTTTCCTTCTGTGCCCCTCGCTGCCCCATTGTACTGTGCCCGTATTTCTCTGTTTGCTTTCTCTCCTTTTTTCCTTCTGTGCCCCTCGCTGCCCCATTGTACTGTGCTTGTATTTCTCTGTTTGCTTTCTCCCCATTTTTCCTTCTGTGCCCCTCGCTGCCCCATTGTACTGTGCCCGTATTTCTCTGTTTGCTTTCTCCCCATTTTTCCTTCTGTGTCCCTCGCTGCCCCATTGTACTGTGCCCGTATTTCTCTGTTTGCTTTCTCTCCTTTTTTCCTTCTGTACCCCTCGCTGCCCCATTGTACTGTGCCCGTATTTCTCTGTTTGCTTTCTCTCCTTTTTTCCTTCTGTACCCCTCGCTGCCCCATTGTACTGTGCCCGTATTTCTCTGTTTGCTTTCTCTCCTTTTTTCCTTCTGTACCCCTCGCTGCCCCATTGTACTGTGCCCGTATTTCTCGGTTTGCTTTCTCTCCTTTTTCCTTCTGTACCCCTCGCTGCCCCATTGTACTGTGCCCGTATTTCTCTGTTTGCTTTCTCTCCTTTTTTTCTTCTGTACCCCTCGCTGCCCCATTGTACTGTGCCCGTATTTCTCTGTTTGCTTTCTCTCCTTTTTTCCTTCTGTACCCCTCGCTGCCCCATTGTACTGTGCCCGTATTTCTCTGTTTGCTTTCTCTCCTTTTTTCCTTCTGTACCCCTCGCTGCCCCATTGTACTGTGCCCGTATTTCTCTGTTTGCTTTCTCTCCTTTTTTCCTTCTGTACCCCTCGCTGCCCCATTGTACTGTGCCCGTATTTCTCTTTGTTTTCTCCCCATTTTTCCTTCTGTGCCCCCGCTGCCTCTCTCCATTCCCGCCGCTGCGTCCCCTGCGGCCCCGCCCCCTTGACTGACCATTCGCTGCCCCTGCCTCCCGCCTCCCAGCTGCTCCTCCCTCCCACCTCCCCAGATATGGCGGCCGCTGGCGCGCCAAAGGCGCGCCTAAGGCAAGCCCGTCTGCGCCCGTCCGCGACTGGACCGCGCCCAGCGCCAGAACCCCTGGACCGCGCGCCCCCCGCTCCAGCCTCGAAGTCCGACGCCGATACGATGCCACCGCACTCCACGCCCTCAACCCCGGACGGACGCACAACTGCTTCAAGGCCGCCCCGAAACGCACCCATGGTCCTTTCAGCTGCCGGAACTGCAGCTACACCAGCCTCAGAGCCACCGAGGCGCCCGCCAAGAAGGACCTCAACCACCTCCGGTGCATCCTACTGAACACCCACTCCGCACGCAAACACGCCGTCGAGCTCTGGGACCTGCTCGACACATCATCACCAGACGTCGCCTTCCTGACAGAGACCTGGATGAACGACTCCTCCGCCCCCGACATCGCCATAGCCATCCCAGACGGCTATAAGATCACCCACAGAGACCGCGTCAACGCAGTAGGAGGAGGAATCGCCATCGTCCACAAGAACACCATCAGGGTCTCGACCAGCACCGACGACACTCTCAGCACCGCCGAACACATGCACTTCCAGATCCACACGGACCCCAACACCACCCTCAGAGGCACCCTCGTCTACAGACCCCCTGGGCCCCGACCCCAGTTCAGCGACTCCATCGCCGACTTCATCAGCACGCACGCCCTGACCTCTACCGACTACATCCTCCTCGGAGACCTGAACTTTCACCTGGAGAACAACAACGACAGCAACTCCACCACCCTGATCGACAGCCTCGCCAACCTCGGCCTGAGCCAGCTCGTCACAACACCGTCCCACTCCGCCGGCCACACGCTTGACCCCATCTTCTCCTCAAGCGCCCACGTCTCCTTCAGCCACACCACGGAACTCCTCTGGACCGACCACCGCTGCATCCATTTCACCTTCCAGAAACCCACCACACACCACCGCACCCAACAGATCCCACGCCGCTGCTGGAGCAAAGTCACCGAAGACCAACTCCGGGCAACCCTCGCTCTCAGCCCTCCCTCCGACCCATCCAACACCGATGACGCTGCCTGCAACCTCAGACGATGGATGGACGACTGCGCCAACACCCTCGCCCCGCTGAAAAAGCTCACCTACAGCGACACCACCAAAAGAGCCAGCTGGTTCACCTCGGAACTCCTAGCTTCCAAGCGTACCTGCCGGAAACTAGAGAAGAAATGGCACAGCAATAAGACACCAGACAGCCACACAGCCCACAAAGACGCCATCCGTAACCACCACCACCTCATCAGGTCCGCCAAGAGAATCTCCTTCAAAGACCGCCTCGACAACAACGCACACAACAGCAAGGAGCTTTTTAACATCGTGAAGGAACTCTCCAATCCCAGCTCCAACACCAACGACATCCCGCCGTCGCAACCCCTGTGCGATTCCCTCGCCACCTTCTTTCACCGCAAGATCGCCGACATCCACGACAGCTTCAACACCCAGACAACCCCAACTAAGATCGATACACCAGACCCGCCACACACCATCGACCACGACCCCCTGCCAGCCTGGGCCAGCGTGAACATCGAGGACACCATCAAGACCATGAGCACAATACACTCCGGCTCCCCGTCAGACCCTTTCCCGCACCACATCTTCAACAAAGCCAGCAGCTCCATCGCACCCCACCTGTGCAACATCATCAACCTCTCCTTCGAGACCGCGACCTTCCCAGAGAGCTGGAAACACGCAGAGATCAACGCCCTACTCAAAAAACCCAAGGCGGACCCGAGAGACCTCAAGAACTTCCGGCCCATCTCTCTGCTTCCGTTCCCAGCCAAGGTCATCGAGAAGATCGTCAACAAACAGCTAACCCGATACCTCGAAGAAAACAGCATCCTGGACCCATCCCAATCAGGGTTCCGCAGCAACCACAGCACTGAGACTGCCCTCATCGCCGCCACCGACGACATCAGGATCCTGCTGGACAATGGTGAGACCGCAGCCCTCATCCTGCTGGACCTCTCCGCCGCCTTCGACACTGTCTGCCACCGCACTCTACGCGCACGCCTCCACGACGCAGGGATCCGAGACAAGGCCCTGGAATGGACCACCTCCTTCCTCGACGGCAGAACCCAGAGAGTCCGCCTCCCACCTTTCCGATCCGAAGCCTCCGAGATCATCTGCGGCGTACCCCAGGGATCGTCCCTCAGCCCAACACTGTTCAACATCTACATGGCCCCGCTCGCACGCATCGCCAGACAACACGACCTCAACATTATCTCCTACGCCGACGACACTCAACTGATCCTCTCCCTCACCAAGGACCCCCTCGCCGCCAAAGCCAAACTCCATGACGGAATGAAGGCCGTCGCCGATTGGATGAAGATCAGCCGACTAAAGCTGAACACGGACAAAACGGAGGTCCTCATCCTCGGCTCCAACCCCTCAGCCTGGGACGACTCCTGGTGGCCAACGACGCTGGGAGCAGCCCCGACACCCACCGACCACGCACGCAACCTGGGAGTCATCCTCGACTCAACGCTCTCCATGACCAAGCAAGTCAACGCAGTCTCCTCCTCCTGCTTCAACACACTCCGCATGCTTCGCAAGATCTACAGGTGGATCCCGACAGACACAAGAAGAACAGTCACCCAGGCCCTCGTCAGTAGCAGACTAGACTATGGGAACGCCCTCTATGCGGGAGCCCCGGCCAAGCTCAACAAGCGACTGCAACGCATACAAAACGCCTCCGCACGACTGATCCTCGACGTACCACGCCACAGCCACATCACCCCCACTTGAGGAACCTGCAATGGCTCCCCGTCGACAGGAGGATCACCTTCAAACTCCTCACCCACGCACACAAGGCACTCCACAAAACTGGCCCAGCCTACCTCAACAGACGACTCTTCTTCTACGTCCCCAACCGCCAGCTCCGCTCCGCCGACCTCTCCCTCGCCACCGTCCCCCGCATTCGAAGAACAACCACCGGCGGCAGATCCTTCTCACACCTCGCCGCCAAGACCTGGAACACCCTTCCACTAAGCCTACGAAAGACCCAAGACCTGCTGACCTTCAGGAGGCTACTCAAGACCTGGCTGTTCGACCAGTAGAAGCATCCCCCCCCCCTTCCCTCCCCCCAGCGCCTTGAGACCCTCGTGGGTAAGTAGTGCGCTCTACAAATTCTGTGATTGATTGATTGATTGATTGCCAGTGGGTGCTTTTATTTTGACCAAATCTCCCACCTGGAATCTCACGTCTTTGACAGTATGTAGCCTGTTGAACCTGGTCTTCCTATCGTTCATGGCTTTGCGTTCTCCATCTTGCCACTGTGACTCTTTAGAGTGGCCTGTCCAACCTTTGTACCACTTCATCCACCCGGGTACTAACCTTGTGTTGGGTTTTCTAGCTTTAAGTAATTCGAAAGGTGTCATGCCAGTGGTTTGATGAGGGGTCAGCCTGTAGGCTTCCAGATGTTTCACGACCTCATCCTTCCAACACAACCCACTAGCCCTCGCTAGTTGGATCCCCTCCTTGATGGTCTTGTTGAATCGTTCGACCATCCCATTAGTCTCTGGTTGATAGAGTGCACACCGCTTGTGTTCGATCCCATTACACTCTAAGAATTCTCTCATTTCTCTAGAGCAGAGTTGCACCCCATTATCCGTCAGTAAGCTACTTGGCAACCCTTCCCTGATGAATACTTCTATTAGAAAGTCTACGACAGTCCTCGTGGTGATCTCTGACACTAATTTCACTTCTGGCCACCTGGAGTAGAGATCTATGAGTACCAAAATGTAGGGTGTACGATGTTCCCCGGTCAAGGGACCCACAATGTCTAAAGCCACATCCACCCATGGACCTACAGGGAGAGGCCTACACTGCATGGAAGGTGTGTGTTGTTTTAGAACTTTGTCACTGGCGGAGCATGGCACACAGTCTCTTATCTTCCTCTCGATTTCGAGATCCATGCTGGGCCACCAGTAGTCTAGCCGCAATCTTTGTTTGGTTTTGGTAATTCCCAACTGCCCCTCATGGGCCAGGTTGACTAAAGCTTCTCTCAAAGTCTCGGGAGGGACCAACCTTGTGCCCCTGAAAAGACAATCTTCTGTGAAGGATAGTTCGTTTCTGACCATCCAGAATGGTCTAAGGGACTCTTCCCGCTTGTCTTGGTCCATCCAACCACCCTTCGTCTTCTCACAAATTTTCTGTAGGAGCACGTCTGCCCTGAGCGCTTCCTTCCAGCGTTCTTCTTCAATGGCTCCTTGAGTGATGACACACACATTCTTCACCGGCATCTCTTTACCTGCCTCATTATCCTCCTCCACGTCGATTGCTTCATCACTATCTTCACTCACCAGGCGAGAAAGACAGTCAGCTGCAAGATTCCTCACTCCGGGTACGTATTCCACCTCAAACGTGTACTCTTGGAGGCTCACGACCCATCGTCTGATTCTGCTCGAGATGGAGTCTAACCCTTTCTTGCTGAATACTTCGACCAAGGGCTTATGATCGGTCCTCAGGTTAAACTTCATTCCCCACACAAAGTCTCTGAATTTGTTTATGGCCCACTGTGCCGCTAGCGCTTCTTTCTCGATTACCGAGTAGTTAAACTCAGCCTTGCGTAGCGAGCGCGATGCAAACGCTATAGTTTCTTCCCCTCTTTCTCCGACCTGCATCAGGACTGCTCCCAGTCCTTTCGAACTTGCGTCGGTGGTCAGCACAGTCTTCCTGCCAGGTATAAAAGATTTGAGGTTCGGGGCTTCAGCTAACGCTTCTTTTGTATCTTCGAACTCCTTCTGGCACGCCACGCTCCAGTCGAATGCCACCCCTTTCCTGAGTAGGTTGCGTATGGCATATGTTCGTCTGGCGAAGTTCTGCACAAATTTGCTGTAAAATTCCACCATCCCCATGAAGGATTTTATTTCATCTTTGCTCTTGGGTGGTGTGAGGTTGATAATGGTGTTTTGAAGATCTGCTTTGGGGAGAATGCCCTCCGTTGTCACCTTGTGGCCCAGAAACTCTATATCAGCACAGCCAATCTTGCACTTTTCTTTCTTCACCGTGAGTCCTTGTTCTTTGAATCTTTCCAAGACCTGTCTCCGCCTGAGCTTGTGTTGCATGCCATCCTCTCCGAAGATCAGCACGTCATCCTGGTAGCACATGACCCCAGAGATGCCTTTAAGGAGGTTGCTCATTATCCTTTGGAAGACTGCCGCGGCAGACACTAGTCCAAACGGCATCCGCTTGAATTTGTATGCCCCCATGGGCGTTATGAATGCCGTGAGTTCTTGTGAGTCAGGGTGGAGCCTGACTTGGTAGTAGGCTGAGGTCAGATCCAGCATCGTGAATACCTTTGCCCCCGCTAACGTGCTCATCATCTGTGAAATGTTCGGGAGGGGGTACTTATCAACTATGACTTCCTTGTTTAACGCTCTAAGGTCAATGCATAAGCGCACTGCCCCATCCCCCTTCCTAGCTGCAACAATGGGTGCCAACCACTCAGTGGCCTCTACTGGTTCGATCACCCCCAACCTGCACAACTTCTCCAACTCCTCCCTCACGGCTTCCTGTATGGAAATGGGCAGATTCCTAACCTTCGCTGAGACGGGCTTAGAATTGTCTTTGAGTTTTATTCTGTGGGCATAGTTTTTGAGGCATCCTAATTTCTCTGTAAAGACCTCCTTAAATTCATCCTCGATCCCCTCTAGGGTTTTCCCCACCTCCTGCACCAAAATCTGTGGATTCTTGTTGGGATTGAGGTAGATGCCGAAGTCTTTTTGGGCCTGCCACCCCAGGATGTTGTCGCCCTTCTTTGACACATAAATCTTTGTGACAGCCAACCTGTCCTTGTAGCCTACCGTGCCCCAGAAGTAACCTTTCATTTGTATGGGCTGCCCACCATAACCTCCCGGTCTTACATCCATTCTCTGCAGCGTTAGTTTACCATTTGATACTTTCTCAAAATCTTCTGCGGATATAATTGTCAGTTTGGAACATGAGTCAAACATTGCTTCAATTTTTGTCTCTTCCACTGCTATAAAATCTTTAGGATTGTTCACGGTCGAACCCTGAACCTGTAACACAATCTCATCACAGACACGGGTAGTGCCATCCCTGTTCTGTTTCCTGTAATTACCATTGCTTCTGCAGCATTGTCTGAAGTGCCCCCTCCTTCCACACTTGTTGCATGTTGTTTTTATGGCGGGGCACTCCCTGTCATTCGCCCAGTGACCCGGTCTGCCACACCTGTAACAGTTTCCTTTGAAACTCCAACTCCCATTACTCTCTTTCTGTTCTTTTTTAAACCCTTTGACTGCGAGCACATTTTCACTCTCCACCTTGACTTCACTCACTTTGGTTTTTTCCTCGCTATCCTGCTTTATTTCACTCATGCATTGCATCATGTGCTCTACTTGTTTAGCCACAATGAGCACCTCCCCGAGGGGCGGGTCATCTTTTAGCCATAATTCCTCACGTACACGCTCAGTCTTACAAGTTAAGACAAATTGATCACGTATCTGCTCCTCACAGGCGCCCCCAAACTTGCATGCAGCCGCCAACTTACGCAGCTCAGAGACAAACTCCTCTACCGTTTCTCCCTCTTTCTGTCCCCTCTTTCCGAAGTGGTATCGTTCCATGATGGTGCTTATCTTTGGCAAGAAATGGATGTCTAATTTCTTCAGACTTATTTCATATTCATTCAACCCTCTCGCGTCATTTGCATTCAGATCAGGAAGATGTTCTAGTATCTCTTGCCCTTCAGCCCCTAGATAATGCATCAGCAAAGCTACTTTCCTTTCAAGCCCCAAATTTGGTCCACACACTACTGCGTAATTCTGGAAAACCTTTTTCCACTTATTCCACTTGAGAGCTGGCTCCCCTGGAGTGGACAGGAAGAATGGCGGAGGTGTGACATTCTGCATGATGACTAAAGCAGTGCAGTGATAAATGACAGGGGGAAAGGTGCCCTATAGTACTTCCCTGGGCAATCGGTAAAACACACGCAATTACTCTACAGAACTTGCGCAAAGCTCTAACCTGACTCTAGGTATGCAGAGGACAACAATGTTATTGTGAAGTGAATGAAAACAAACCCAGTAGCTTAGAAGACATTGAAATGACATTCAGCACCATAATGATGAAACAGGTGGGAAGTGCTATATAAAACTGTTCCTGTCAGTGTTCAATGGGCTGGCAAGCAAGTAGTAATTAACAGCGCAGGACTGAGCTTTCCCTTATAACAGCTAAAAATTAATTGTAGAAATCCACTAGGTGGAGCTGTACACCAACTAATCTGTCCCTGCGAGTGTCAGAGCTCCTCTCACGCTCTGCACGTAGAATTTGACAGTCTCCTTTCTCCACAAGAATCAATTAAAAAAAATCTCAAAAAGCTCTCCTATGTGACTGCCCACCTAGGTAGCGGTATATCTCTCCCTGAAGTCTGTTCAAAACACCCGGTATTCAGAGGTTCCAAGGGCTATTGCTTCTTTGCCCCTGAGGTGATGAAAATGCGTGCGATGAAACTGTCAACAGAAACGTGCGTGAGGGAAAGGCTGTGCCAGTCAGCGCGACCGGCAGCTGTTCCAACTCTCCTTGTCAGCCCCCAGCACTGGGTTCCTAGGTAGTTTCCCTTGTTGAGCTGTGCCAGTCAGCGCGACCGGCAAGGGATTGTACGCTGGGAAAAGTACCTCTTGAAAATCTGTAATATTCTCCTCAGAGTGGGCGCACGTGACCAACAGAGTGAATGCCTCACAATCGCTCCGCAGTTTTTCCTCATGTCCGTGAACAAGAGTTGTACCAGTCAGCGTGGCTGGTCTGGCATACTTATTCCTTTGCCCACTGCCACGAGTGAATTGCGCACACCGATACCTTGGGCACACAACCTCTGACCTTTTCCTCAGAGTCAGAGCACCGCTCGTCCAGGCACAGCATTCCAAACTTAATAGTCTGAGATAAGGGCGGTGCGTAGCCGGTACTCCATGGGGTGAAGTTAATTAATTCTCCGGCAGAAGATAATGAAAAGAAATTCCTCTATTTTAACTGTAACTTCTTCTCCTGCTCACTACTCGGAAAGTTCACTCCACGCTAGTAGCATGCGTTTCTTACAAGACAACAGGAAACTCTTCTCATTGTACTCACTGTACCGTTGCCGTACTATAACAGAGTCCAGTAGCGTGTTAGGGTCACTTCTTCTTGTGCTCCTCTGCTCCTGAATCCCATCCTCCGTCGCCAGTGTGAAATTAAGTAACTGGACAGAAGCACAGGAGACGAGGGCGTACAAAAGGGATGTTTATTTTCTTCAAGTACAGCGTAAGGACCCCAGCCACAGCTGTTCGTCTCAGAACCTTCACTCTCTCTCCTAGGGAGCTCGCCTCAGAACGTTCGCCACTGTGACATTCTAACAGCAGGTCACAGTGGCGTGAACCACTACACATGCAGGGGAGGGGGTGGGTGGAAAAGCCAGGGTTCCCCCTATAACAGAAGATACCACAAAATGCCCTTGATGCATTACCACCCATTACAACTTCACATTAAGGTCAAATACATTTCAGAAGAAATGGTTCTCTGACAGTCTAAAAGTCCAACTTTTAAAAGCAAGACACTAAGAATGCAAATTGAGAGCAACTTATTCCAGTGAGGATGCATCAGTTTGTAAAGCAGAACTTGAATAATACACGAAACAAATGTTTGAGGCATGTGTGCTGTATATACACATGCTTTGCATAAGTCCGCTACCTAGTGTTGAGCTCGGATGATTACAAGTTGTTTTTGTTCCAAGAAGTTTTCTTCGAGTAACAAGGTTGTGTGACTTCTCCTCTTGGTAATATGGCGCATGGTTATCGACGCCATCTTCAGATTGTTTTTTTCAGACGCTGGGTTCGGATGTTATCTCTCCGATCCGCTTTGAGACACCTTTGAACAACCTATCGGTTCTCATATAGATCTCCACTTGACGGTATTGTCTCGATCGCACAGTTCGTTGTGTCCGAGAGCTCACCCTTCTGCGTAGCGGGTCTTCGGCTCGCTCTCGCGGCCTACGGGCCAAGCCCGGCCGGGCTCCCTTTCTCCATTTCAGCATCCTTCGGAGAATGACCTGCTGATGGAATGAACTCCATTCTGCTTCTGTCCGGAGTGTCATTCTAAGTTCCCCCATACCGACCAACACTCCGTTTGCAACCTATGCCGCTCGCCCGACTATCGAAAGGACAGCTGTGAGGCCTGCAAATCTTTTCCATCAAAAAAGACCCTAAGAGATCGACTTGCTTGACGCCAAGAAATGCAGAGCAGGCAAGCGGACGATGTTCCGGACATCTTCGGTCGGCAACAGGACGAAGACGAGTAAGCTTCAGCGGCACAAGTGGAATCACTCTCTATCCACAATTCTGATTCAGAGTCTCAATCTGGTCTGGATTCAGCCACTCTTCAGCCGGCACAAAAGCATCGGACAGTGAGTACTACTACGCCTGAACCAAAGCCCAAATCGGTCTCGACAGAAAAAACTGCTTACGGTCTGCCTCTGCAAAATTGCCATGACGCGCACCAAAATACAGAATCGGAAGCCCTGCCCTCGGGCTCAGCTCCGAAAAGTCAGCCTACATCAGGGGCCTCCACCTCTTCTACATTTGGGCCTATTATGCCTCGACCTTTGGTATCAGCACCGAAACAAAAGCTGGTTATTTTGGATCCGACAGTAGCTCCACCTAAGTCGAAGCTCCCTCTGCCGAAGTATTTTACTTTCGGATTAAAGACTCCACCGGAGCCGATCCTCAATGCCATGCAGGAACGACTCAACCCAAAGCAAAAAACGCTCCAGATTGACCCTGGAACTAAGAAAATCATGCTTCAGCCTGCAAAAACCCAGTCTTCAAAGAAACAATTAACTTTCCAGAAGGCTTTAGATGCTCCTCTACAACCTCAAAAGAAAAAAGATGCTGCAACAAGCACTTTGCACATTCCTGCTCCAACAACACCACCATCCACTCCATGACCAACACCATCTGAGCCAGGTGACATATCTTCTCACTCACCCATAATAGATGAAGAGGAGGATATACCACAAGAAATGCACCCAGGGGATGCCTGGGATGATTATATTGTGCATCCTCGAGGGGATACAGACCCTGATCTCTATCCCACAGGCCATCACCACCTGATGACGCTTCTGTGTATCAAGATCTCATTGTAAGGGCAGCAGCTTACCATCAGGTTCCCTTGCATAAAGATACAATAGAAGAGGACTTTCTTTTTGAAACCCTATCTAACACTCAGAGGGGGGGCACAATACCTGCCGCTCCTAAGAGGCATGGTACGCCACACAGAGGACATTTTTAAGGACCCTGTCAAGGCGAGAGTTATAACACCACGTATAGACAAAAAATATATGGCTGCACCATCAGGTCCTATTTATATTTGAGGTCATTTAACCTGAGACTTCCTAATCGTGTCTAATGCAAGGAAAAGGGCCAACTCCCAAACATCAGGAGAGGCGCCACCTCTGGACAAGGAATCTAAATTGATAGATGCTTCTGGAAAACGGGTAGCTGCCCAAGCAGCTAATTATTGCTGCATAGCTAATAGCCAGGCTCTATTAGCTAGATACGATAGGGCCCATTGGGATGAAATGGAGGGGCTCCTCCAATACCTCTGAGTAATACAAAAAAAAGAGGGCAGGAAATTGTGAATGAAGGTAAACTTATAACTAACAGCTCCAAAAAGTGTGCCTTAGACGCAGCTGATACCACTGCTAGGGAGATAAATAAAAGCATTCTGTTGCATAGACACGCATGGCTTTGTGTCTCAAGAGTCAAGCCCAAGGTAAAGCAGGCAATCTTACACCTATTGTTTGACAAAGACCACCATTTCGGACCTCAGGTGGACGCAGCCCTAGACAGCATGAAAAAGGGCACAGACGTTACAAAATCAATGGGGGCTTTGCAAACAACCGCATATTGTGGGTCCTTTCGTAGGCCTACCTATAGGCAAGGTGCAAGATCCGCTTCCTCTGACACTGGAGCAGTATATAAAAATCAGGGACAAACTTATAGTCCAAAAACGTTCTATAGAGGTTCCTATAGAGGAAACAATTTTAAAGAAATTGGTCCCGGGAATAATACCCGCACCTCAAACATTAACGATAAACAACGACTTCCTTACCATTACCCCAGACCACTTAACACCTTTCGGGGGTTATCTTCAAAACTTTCTAACAAACTAGAACTCCATCACAACAGATCAATGGGTGTTAGATATTATCCAACATGGCTACTGTCGGGAACTAGTTACAACTCCTCCAAATATCCCACCTCGCAAAGATACACTATCAATACAACATCAAATTCTTCAACAGGAAATAGCAGCTCTATTACAAAAAGGAGCAATAGAACCAGTTCAAAAACAATTTCAATTTATACTTCCTTATCCCCAAAAAAAGATGGGTCTTTACGCCCCATTCTCGATCTCAGACCACTAAACCATTACATTATATCAGTACACTTCCATGTGGTCAATCTTCAGGAAATTCTTCCATTGCTACAAAAGGGAGATTTCATGACCACTCTGAATCTAAAGGATGCATATTTAAACATACCCATCCATCGTGCACACAGAAAGTATCTCAGGTTTCAATTCCAGGGCAACCAGGGAGAGGATGTAGTCTTACTGCTAGAGCGCTCGACCTCGAAGTTGGGGAACCGGGTTCTAGTCTCGGCAATGACGCTCAGCATCCTGTGATTCTGGGCAAATCACTTAATCTCCCCGTGCCTAACAAAAATGAATGTGTCCTTCTGTAACGAAACTGGTGCCCATGTAAAGCGCTCTGATACCCGATGTCTTGGGTCTAGTTCGCGCTATATAAAACTCTTAAAAAAAAAAAAAAACATTAGCAATTCAAAGTTCTTCCATTTGGTATTACCAACGCACCCAGGGTATTCACAAAAAGTCTAGCAGTAGTAGCAGCTCATCTTCGAAGACACAACATGCATGTGTTTCCATATCTAGACGACTGGTTAATAAAAGCAAGCAGTCTCAACCTCTGCAACCACAATACTCAACAAACCCTAACTCTTCTACATCCATTAGGGTTCACCATCAATCTACAAAAGTCAAACCTACAACCACATACCATACAGCCGTATCTAGGAGCCATGCTCAACACACACTCAGCATTTGGCATGCCCAAATCCAGACAGAATCAACAACATAGTATAATTAATTCAACAGTTTCAAACAGGGACTTATATCCCAGCCAAAACATTTCTATGGCTTTAGGGCATGATGACATCCTGTCTCTCGATAGTCCCACATGCCATACTACACATGAGACCCACTTGCCATACTACACATGAGACCTCTCCAGGAATGTCTCTCTCATCAGTGGACACAATCACTGGGTCAACTTCACGATCTAGTGTTGGAAGAAAGCCGCACACACCACTCTCTGCAAAGGTGGAATCCACAGAATTTATCCAAAGGGCAGCCGTTTCAAAACCCAGTTCCGCAGATAATTCTCACCGCAGATACTTCCCTTACAGTTTGGGGAGCTCATCTCCAGAATCTCACAATCCAGGGAGTATGGGATTCCATATCAATCACCTAGAGATGTAAGCTGTTCACTTAGCAGTGAAAGCCTTCCTACCTCACCTACTACACAAAGTTGTCCTAATTCGAACAGACAATATGACAGCTATGTATTATATACAAAAACAGGGGTGGGGGGGCCACTCCCGAATTATCTCAGTTAGCACAGAAAATATGGAGCATAGCAATACAACACAACATTCGTCTCCTAGCAGAATATGTCCCGGGGACAAGCAACCTAGTTGCAGACTTTCTAAGCAGAACGCAGCTACAAGTCCACAAATGGGAACTCCACCACACAGTCCTTCTACCGTACTTCCAAAGGTGGGGGTTTCCACAAATAGATCTGTTCGCAACCAAAGAAAATGCAAAATGCCAAAACTTTGCAAGCAGGTATCCACACCAACAGTCCAAGGGCAATGTTCTATGGATCAGTTGGTCAGGGATATTTGCCTACGTTTTTCCGCCTCTCCCATGTCTTCCAACAGTGGTCAGGAAACTACTGCAAACACATCTTATAATGATACTCATTGCACCAACATGGGCTCGCCAGAACTCTTGGAACTATCCCAAGTTCCACACGAGAAGCTTCACCTCAAGCTGAAACTTCTCACTCAAAACAAAGGGACACTAAGACACCCCAATCCCAAAGAAATGAACCTTGTAATTTGGCTCCTGAGGTACTACAATTTGGATATCTAAACTTGCCACAAGAATGTATGGACATTCTTAAGGAAGCCCGTAAACCTAGCACAACGTAATGTTATGCGGCCAAATGGAAAAGATTTGTTGTTTACTGTCATCAACAGAACATCATCCCTCTTAATGCAAGGGCGCAGACACTCATTACTTACTTATTGCATTTGCAAACAACAGGGTTGGAATATACATCTATACGCTTACACCTGCCGGCTTTTGCAGCCTATTTGCAGAATAGACAGCACTTATTATTTAAGACTCCTGACATTAAAGCATTGATGGAGGGACTCGAAAGAATCATTCCTTCCACGCTTCCTCCTGCACCAGCATGGAACTTAAACATTGTATTAACACGACTCGTGGGTCCTCCTTTCGAACCTCTTCTCTCCTGTCAATTGCAATACTGATCATGGAAGCTTGCCTTTTTAATTGCTATCACTTCTCTTAGAACGGTCAGTGAAAGTCAGGCATTAACACTTGAGGAACCTTTCTTCCAGCTACATGGAGGCAAAGTGGTGCTCAGAACAAATCCTAAGTTCCTTCCAAAAGTAGTTTCCAATTTTCATATTAATTAATCCATTGAATGACCTTTCATTTTCCAGCAACCAGATTCTGTTGCTGGGAGAGCATTACACACATTATTATTCAGCTTATAAAGCGCCTGGTTACTCCAACGGAGTGTCCCCGCGC
Source organism: Calotriton arnoldi (assembly GCA_963921515.1). NCBI lineage: Eukaryota > Metazoa > Chordata > Amphibia > Caudata > Salamandridae > Calotriton > Calotriton arnoldi. The sequence continues at coordinate 2,071,399 of CAWUFW010001374.1, read as the reverse complement.
TAGAACACCAACAATGCCTTGACAGCTGGCCTGAGCCACCCACCCTCCCTACAGCCTAAGTTCCCCAAAGAACAGCTACAGGGGCCTACTTCCGGCCACCAGGGGGGTCCTGGAAGAGCCACGTTTTAAGTTTTTTTCGAAACAAGGTCTCAGACGGGCACGTCCTTAAGTCAACCGGTAGGTCATTCCAGGCCTTTGCCGCAAGGAAGCCAAAGGAGCTCCCTCCAGCCCGTACCTTCCGCACCTTAGGCATAATCATCTTTGCCGTGCCCAAGGACCTTAGGTAACGTGCAGGTCTATATGCGGTAAGAAGAGGGTGCAAAAAGCTTGGACCTTTCTTATTGAAAATCCTGTGGCCAAAACACAAGGCCTTAAAGGTGACTCTAGCCTGTATGGGGAGCCAGTGTAATTTCCTCAAGGCCTCCCCCACCGAGGCCCACCTAGGAATATTCAGAATTAACCGAGCTGCAGCATTCTGAACCTTCTGCAGGATGTTCAGATTTTTTGCGGTCACCCCTAAGTACAAGATGTTACAATAATCTAGACGGGACGTGACAAGGGCCTGTACAATGGTTCGTTTGGCATCTAATGGGAGTAGGTCCAGGATTTTTCGCAGCATTTTAAGAATGCCAAAGCAGGCACCAGCCACAGCTGATATCTGCTCTGAATAGGACAGGGGGTCATCGAACCATACTCCAAGATTCTTGACCTTAGCCTTAGGGGTCGGAGTAGGTCCCAGCTCCTCCCAGCTCTAGTACATTAGATGTATTGAATCGATGTAAAAGAGCCTTAATGTATTATATCGACAGAACTAAAACATTCAGAAAGACAAAGCAATTATTTATTGCCATTATACCACCTCATAAGGGAAAGGCCATTTCAAAATCTCAAGATGGATCATTAAATGCATCCAAACTTGCTATACAAAAGCTAAAAGTCTTTTACATGTTTCCCCTAAAGCTCATTCCATTAGAAAAATAGCAGCTTCTATGGCTTTTTTAGGGAACATTCCCATTGCTGACATTTGCAAAGCAGCTACATGGTCCACTCCACACACATTTACAAAACATTATTGTGTGGATGTCTTTGCACGCCAACAAGCCAATGTTGGCCAAGCAGTATTAAGGACTTTCTTTCAAACAACTGCAACCCCCACTGGTTAACCACTGCCAAGGGAGAGGGACTGCTTCACAGTCTTTGCAAAGCATGTGTATCTACAGCACACATGCCTCGAACGGATTATGTTACTTACCCTGTAAGCATCTGTTCTTGGCATGTAGTGCTGTAGTTTCACATGCGCCATACCTCCTCCCCAAAAGAACCCTGTGCAGGTTGCAGTTCACATACTTTATATACTTACATCACGCTATCGCAGGGCCATCACTTTGCTATACTTACACTATTACATTCTCACCTACCTACCTACGGCAAAACAATCTGAAGATGGTGTCGATGACATGCGCAGTATTACCAAGAGGAGGAGTCACACAACCTCGTTACTCGAAGAAAACTTCTTGGAACAAAACTAATTCAGGAGCTGCAGGTGTAGGGGTGTCCTTTCGTGTCGGGTTCTTCTCACAGGTTCCGGTCGCAATCGGGGGACCCTTCAGGATGAGGCTGCAGGCATTGAGGAGAAGGTCGGTGGAGGTTGTCCAGAATTGCCGGGGGGCCTCGCTGGGGTGTTGGGCCACTCAAACACGGGCCATGGTTGCAGAGTGATGAGGACTCGCAGATCCAGCTGGATCTGGAGTCCTGGCTTGGGTTGTTGTTGGACAAATCTGGTGTCCACAGGAGATAAGAGTTCTTTAGGAAGGCAGGGCAGGTCCCCTGGGTTCTTAGAGGCTGCTGGCTACAGGACACGCCGGGTTCAGCTCGCAGGGGTTCAGAGTAGGAGACAGGCCGCTAGGGCTGGGGCCAAAGCAGCTGTCGTCATCCTCTTCAGCACGGCTCTTTTGTCCTTCATCTTGTCACGTCGAATCTGAAGAGGCAAGGTTCACGGGTGCCCCTAAATACAAGATTTAGGGGCGTTACAGGGGTGTGCAGGTTGGGACCAATGGGTCCTCTCCCTGGGGTGTCTACACCCCGTAGTATGCCACCCTCCAGTGGAAGGGAGGCATAGGCTTCTTCCTGATTAGAGGGGTCCCCCCATCTTCAAGATGGCGTGGACAGAGAGATGGCATTCACTTTGCCGCCCCCATCTGAGGGATGGGGTTGGCAAAGGTGGGCACACCTCCTTCCTGGCTAGGTTTTGACACCGGTTCTTACGCCCAAACTGGGGGTCAGAACCGATGGGAGCCAGTTGCTGATAGCAGCAAAAGGCTGCGGGCAGCTAACAAAGGCGGCAGGGCTTTGAAGCTCCCTCTTCGAGGACCTTGCTCATCTGGGGAGAGAAAGCATGACACCTCTGCCCAGGATGTGCTTTGTTTCCAGGCCCAGAGAGTGGGATCTTTCTATCCAGGGGTCCAGAAACCTGTCTGGTGGTGGCAGATGGCTGGGAGCCGGTCAGGAACCACACCAGGGTTAGTAGTTTTTCTGGGAACATCTCTAAGATGCCCTCTGAGTGCATTTTTTAATGTGCCGGGAAGTTTGATACTAAACTTCCCAGACTTCAGTAAAGCCATCATGGAGATGTGGAGTTCGTGTTGACAAACTTCCAGCCCATGCATTTAAAATGGCTTCACTGCACTTAGTGTCTGTGAATGGCACAGACACTGTAGGGGCATATTGCTCCTGCAGTTATGCCCTCACCTGGGTATGGTGCACCCTGCCTTTAGGGCTATAAGGCCTTCTAGAGGGGAGGGGTGACTTACCTATGCCACAGGCAGTGTTGGTGGACATGGCACACAGGGATGTGTGTCATGTCGACTCTTCAGTTTGGTCTGCACCAAAACATTCAGCCTGTAATGGCAGGGTGGGGGTGTTTTGGTGAGGGGTCTCTGAGGGTGGCACAATACATGTTGCAGCCCTCAGAGACCTTCTCTGGTCACAAGACCCTTGGTACCAGTGGTACCTTTTACAAGGGATTTACATGTGGCCTAGAGTTGTCAATTGTGGGTACAAGGTACAGTTTTGGGAAAGAACACTGGGGTATATTATATAGGGGTGGTTGTGTGACCTCACCACGCGTAATATACTTACTAACCCCATTAGGACAAGTAGGTTTGTTGGTCAAACTTTTAGCTCGACTCTGGGTAGCTGTGGCTCTGAGCAGGATCCTTACACAAAAATCAAGTGTAAAGCATTTAAACAGCACCAAAACAATTGAAAAACAAATACATGTGACACAAGAAATTTGATACTAATTTACAAAAATAGACTGTATTGCTATGTATTTTGAGACACCAAACAAAAAAGATCCACCGGAGGGTTCCAGAGATACAGCAATTACAAGGTATAGTAAATATGCCCTTTTTATTTAGCCGAATTCAACAAATTTGACACTTTTTCAGAAAATCTTGGGTAAGTATCAATGCGGTTACTTTAGGTGACCAACTTCATCAGGGAGCCAGTCAGGGAGATCAACAAGGTCCTCAGAAACCGTTACCTCGGAGGAAGAAGCAGTCTTCAGTGAGTTCCTGGGCATTTTTTTGTCCTTGCCATAGACTTCTGTGGAAGAGGTCCTGATGCAAAGGATACAGGGTGCTTAAGATGCTTAAGGATGCTGTGGATGTGATACGGTCAATGGGGATCTTCCTGCGGCTACTCTTTGGTCCAAGGGCTTGGTGAGGTGATCCTGGCTACAGAGGTCATCTTTCCCCGAAGTCCTCTTGGTCCTGGCAGAAGCCCAGTAGCCCCTGGGCTACCAGTAGTCCAGTGTGAAGAAATGGGGTGTATTATATGGTGTGGTTGTATGACCTCACCATGTAATGCACTTACCAACCCCTTCAGGACCAGTAGGTTTCGTTTGTTAAACCGTAAGCTCAACCCTGGGTAGCTGTGGCTCTGAGCAGTAGGCTAACAGAAAAGAACAAGTCACCCGAGACAACCACACCTGGGCACCCGACGCAAACAACGAAGCCAGACAACTCCACACCTGGATCTTCAACTGCATAGACGAGCTCGCCCCGCAACCAACCCCGACAGACAATGCCCCAGGAAAGCCGCCTGGTTCACCACCGCTCTCCAAGAAGCCAGACGCACCTGCAGACGCCTGGAGAAGAACTGGAGAAACACCAAGACAACCGAAAACCACACCACCTACAAGGGCGCCTTGACGGACTACCATAACCAGATCAGAGCCACCAAGAGGAACTTCATCCACAACAAAATCCTGGCCAACTCCACCAACTCCAAGGAACTTTTCAGTGTCATTCAGGAATTCACCAGCCCACGCAGCGAAGCCACAGACATCACACCATCCCAAGACCTCTGCGACAAGCTTGGAACCTATTTCCACCTCAAGATCAAAAACCTCTGACAACTTCATCGACCATCCACCAGGTGCCACAGACGGCCCCCCGCCCCCCAGAAACACCAGCCAGCCCACCATCTCCAACTGGACACCGATCACGGCCGAAGACACCGCCTCGACCATGAAAAGCATCCACTCGGGGGGGCCCCCATTGACCCCTGCCCCCCTCGCATCTGCCACAGAGCTGCGGCCGCCATCGCACCCGAACTACAACGCACCATCAACACCACCTTCAAAACAGGCACCTTCCCAGACGACTGGAAGCGCGCAGAAGTCAGACCCCTGCTCAAAAAGCCACAGCTGACCCCACCGACCTCAAGAACTATCGGCCCATCTCGCTCCTCCCCTTCGCAGCCAAAGTTGCAGAGAAAACAGTCAACAGGAAACTGACACGATTCATTGAAGAGAACGCCGTCCTCGACCCGTCCCAATCTGGATTCCGAAGCAACCACAGCACAGAGACCGCCCTACTCGCCGCCACAGACGACATCCGCACCCTCCTGGACCAAGGCCACTCCGCAGCCCTCATCCTACTCGACCTATCAGCAGCCTTCGACACCGTCTCCCACCGCACACTAGTCGCCAGACTACACGACGCAGGCATACAAGGAACAGCCCTGGACTGGATCCGATCATTCCTCACCGGAAGAAGCCAAAGGATCAGACTCCCACCCTTCCTCTCCGACCCCACGAAAATCACCTGCGGAGTCCCACAGGGTTCATCACTGAGCCCCACCCTCTTCAACATCTACATGGCCCCCCTCGCAGCCATCGTCCGACAACACGGCCTCAACATCGTATCCTACGCCGACGACACCCAGCTCATCCTCTCCCTCACCAAAGACCCCACCACTGCCAAACTCAACTTCCAGAAAGGAATGCAAGACGTCGCAGTCTGGATGACCAACAGCTGCCTGAAGCTCAATGCCGAGAAGACAGAAGTCCTCGTCCTCGGTACCACCCCTTCTGCATGGGACAGCACCTGGTGGCCGACCGCCCTTGGAAGCCCACCTACCCCCTCAGACCACGCCAAGAACCTCTGCATCGTATTCGACTCATCACTCACCATGAACCGACAGGCCAACGCCGTCACCTCCAGCTGCTTCAACACCCTCCGCATCCTCCGCAAGACCTTCAAGTGGATCCCCCCTGAGTCAAGGAAGACAGTCACCCATGCACTCATCACCAGCAGACTGGACTATGGAAACGCACTCTATGCCGGCATCAACAAGTCCCTACTCCGCAAACTCCAAACAATACAGAACACCGCCGCCAGACTCGTCCTCGGCATCCCCTGCCACGAACACATCAGCCAACACCTACGAAGTCTCCACTGGCTCCCCATGGAGAAAAGAGTCACTTTCAAAATCCTCACTCACGCCTACAAATGCCTACACAACAACGGACCCAAATACCTCAACGACAGAATCAACTTCCACGTACCCAAAAGAAACCTCCAATCTTCCAACCTCGCACTGGCCGACACCCCGCGCATCCACAGAGCCAGAGCAGGCGGAAGATCCTTCTCTCACATTGCAGCCAAGACCTGGAACGAGCTACCGGCAGACATCAGATGCGCCCCCTCCCTGAACACCTTCAGGAAGACCCTCAAGACCTGGCTCTTCGGCTAAACAGATCTGCGGACCCTCCCCGCCTTGAGACCCTCATGGGTGAGTAGCGCGCTTACAATTCCCTGATTGATTGATTGATTGAACAAGTGTTAACCATTAAACAGCACCAAAACAATCGAAGAAGAAATACATGGGACACTCAAGAAATCCGACACTAATTTATAAAAATAGGTTCTATTGTTATGTATTTTTAGACACCAAAATGAAAAAGATCCACCGGAGAGTTCCGGAGATACAGAATTTACAAGGTATAGTAAATATGCATTTTTTTACTTGACCACAAATAAGTATTGGCAAATTCAACAAATGTGACACTTTTTCAAGAAAAACTTGGGCGAGTATCAATGGGGTTACTTTGAGTTACTTTAGGCAACCAACTCAGGCAGGGAGCCAGTCGGGGTCCAGCAAGGTTCACAGAAACAGTTACCTCAGAAGAAGAAGCAGTCTTAAGTGAGTTCCAGGCAATTTTATCCCTTTGCTAAGGGTTCCTGTTGAATTCGTCCTGGTGTGAGCGATACAGGATGTTGAAGATGCTCAAGGATGCTGTAGATGCGATGAAGTCGACAGGGGTCTTCCTGTGGCTACTCCCCGGTCCACAAACTCGGAGAGAAAGTACTGGCCACAGGGGCCGATATCCCTCAGTCCTGGCAGAAGTCCAGTTGCCACTGGGCTACCAGTCACCTGGCACTGCGGTCACTGTGGAATACTTCCTTGGACGATAACTCGCCTTCTGGAGGACCAAGCTGCACTACGACTCTCCCGGGTCCAGTAGACTTGGGTGCAACTTTGAGCATCAGTTTCTGGTCAACAGTTTGAAGATCTGGGCTACCAACTTGCCCCTGCAAGCTTCTTCAGCTGTTGTGGCCCTGTGTTGCGAACAGGAGGCCAGCCAACTGACCCTTGGAGTCTCTTGCTTTGGCTGGGCTCTGGAGACGACTTTCTATGAGCAGGACACAGCAGGCACAGTACCTTCTACTTTGCTACTCACCAGGTTCAGCAGGTGCTGTCCATGCTTGTGCGGCCTCTCTATGCTGGTTTCTGAGTGCAGCAGGGCAGTCCTTATGCATCATTTTTTCCCTTGCATCGAGATTTGAGTTCTGAGTTCCAGCAGTGCCCTTTTATATGCCAGGAAAATGCCCTGGGGTGTACGCGTTCAGTAGCCAATGGGCTACTAGGTTCCCTCCTTCCTGATGACCACTTCCTTCGAAGTGGGGCATTTGGCTGTCTCCAGATGTTTTTTCAGCCCAATCCCAACATGGCAGGACCCCTCTCTTGTTGTGTGGAGCTCCCTAGCCCAACCCAGAGGTGTGGCTACCAAGAGGGTTACATGCCCCTGTTGGTTTACCCTCTCCTTCCCGAGTGCCAGCCTCTCTACCTAAACAATATGGCAGCCCCTCTCCCAACTGTTACCTATTTGCTCTTCAAAGGCGGCTTCATCTTTGAAGGTTGCCTTTTTGGCCAACTCCAATGTGGGTTCCTGCCAGAGAGAGGTAACACCTCTCTCTGGCACAGGCTGCTATTTTCATCTTACCTGCGAGTCATTTGCACATCTCCCCAGGAGGACAGAAAGCTGTCTCAAGGAGAAAACCCTGTGTGCAGCACAGGGATTTATGGCAACTAAGTAGCAACTTTGTAAAAGTTTCACACTACCACATATTACATTCATTTCGACCGGGGCAGCTTGTCGGGCTTAGTGTAACTAGTTTTTTCCATACCTTACAGTATCCACTTTAGTAGTCCCAATCAGAAGTTAGCAGAGCTGCTGGGGCAGCCTGTAACTCAGCCCTCGCCAATGGTGCTAATAGCCTTTTCCACAGTAAAAACAACAACTGAGGGTTTTTACTGTTGGAACATGTAAAAACACATGTTCCACTTCTTACTATACATCACCCTGCCTTATACTGACTTAGATGTATTAAAAGGGGGGACTTGGCTATGCCATTACTTTAAATGGCAAAGTCGAGCTAGCAGTTTACAACTGCCCTTCCAGTCTGCAGAGGCAGACTAGGAACCATGTTTTACCTTTGTCACACCTAGAGTGGCACAACCAGTGCTGCAGTCTCTGGGGTGACCCTCTAACTTACAGGCCCTGGGTACCCAGGGTACCGTAATACTAGGGACTTACAGGTAAGTTAGGTCAGGCACTGAGGTCTGGTTTGCCAGACTCGTTGGACTTTCAGAGTCGAAAAAACAGCAGCATCAGTCCAAAACTATGGAGGTGACCATACAAAAAGAGGCATTTCCTTATTCCCGGTATCGCGGTCACAGCAGAATCTTTACTCGGCGACCAAGCTTCACTCCGATGACTCTCCCAGGTTCAGCACACTCTGGGGCAATTTTGAGCGTTGGGTCCTGGTGCTGCACAGCGACGAGGAGCAATGGTCAGACGTTTTGGGCAACCAACTCACCCTAGCAGGCTTTTGTGCCTTATGCTGTGAACACGAGGCCAGCCAAATGACCTTTGGAGTCTCTTGCTTTGGCTGAGCTCAGGAAATGATTTCTCCATGAGCAGGACACAGCAGGCACAGTCCCTTCTCCTTTGGTAGACACCAGGTGCAGTCCACATCGGTGCACTCCTCGCCAGGTCCTTGGTGCAACAGGCCTGATTTCTGGGTGCCAGGGGTGCCCTTTTTATTATGCTCAGAAAATGCCCTTCGGGTTGACATGGTCAGTAGCCAGTGGGATACTAGCTTCCCTCCCTCCTGATGATCACTTCCTGCAACGTGTGGTATCTGGCTATCCCAGAAATTCTCTATTCTGCCCACTTTCAAGATGGCAGAACCCTTCTCTCGGCATGTAGAGCTCCCTAGCCTAACTCAGAGGTGTGAATACAGCCCCCTGAGAAAACAGTTTGGCAACTGGTTTCCCCTCTCTTACTTGAGTGCCAGCCTGTCTACCTAAATAATAGAGCAGCCCCTCTCCTAAGTGTTCACCATTTGCCCTTCAAAGCAGCTTCTCCTTTGAAGCTCACCTTTTGGGCCAACACCTATGTGGCTTCCTGCAAGGGAGATGTAACGCCTCTCTCCCGCGCAGACTTCTATTGTCTTCTTTCCTGGGAGTCATTTGTACGTCTCCCCAGTATGGCAGAAAGCTGTCTCAGGGACAGACCCCATGTGCGACCGTCAAGGGCAGAGGCAACTTTAAGCAGCAAAGTGGCAACTTTGGAAAAGTTGCACACTGCAACAAGTTACATTAATTTCGATTTGAGCAGCAAGTCGGGTTTAATGCAACAAGTTCTTTGATACTTTATAGTATCAACTTTGGGCGCACCATTCAGGAGTTGGCACAGCTAAAGGGTCAGCAAGTTAAACCTGTGCTTGCCAATGGGGCTACCAATTCCTTCCACAGTAAATGCAACAATTTTGCGTTTTTACTTCCAGAACATGTTCTGCTCTGAAAATATGTTGCATCCTGCCTTAGGGTTCGCTAGGCCTGCTATAGGTGTGACTCACAGAGGGAGGTTGGACTTTGCTATTCTTTTAAATGGCAAAGCCGGGTTAGCAGTTTGAAACTGTTCTTCCAGTCTGAAGTGGCAGGCTGGGAGCCACGTTTTACCTTTGTCACACCCAGAGTGGCACAACCAGTGCTGCAATTCTTGGGATGACCCTCCAAGCCCTGGCTACCTAGATACCATATACAAGAGACTTACAAGTAAGTTCGCTTATGCCAATTGAGTATATACCAAACAAACATGAACAATTTTAGGGTCAGGGCACAAGCACTGAGGTCTGGTTAGCAGGGCTTGGTGCACTCCGAGTCAAAAAAAACAAACAGCAGCAGTTCTGCACTTTGGGGATGACCATACAAAAAGAGACATTTCCTTGCATTAAACATTATTTTGTGGCTATTTTAGCCACAGGCAGTGGTTGTCCAGATGGTCTTCTGGATTCTATTCCAGACATCTGCATCATCCACCTGCTAGCCACCACTTATAGGGGGGATCCTGCCTTACAGTCTATGCAAAAAAACAACTTACACATGTCCAAACCCGACACTAGATTGCAGGAGTGTGCAGAGCATTACATGCTACAAGCAGAAACCTACAGTGTAAGTAACATTTTCCTTATCCTTCATGCAACATTCCGTGTATTTATTCAAATAAAGCAACAGTTCCTAGAAACGTTTTGTGAAATGCACCCAAAATTTGCAGGGTCCAATTTACAATAGCAGGACGTGGGCATTCCAGATAATTATTGACCATAGGTGGAGCATCAGGGACTTCCCCTTCTAGATGATATTCCTTAAACGTTCGTAAGAGTTAGGCATGCTACATATCATATTTACACTTTTGGTCATGTCAAGTTCCAATAGATTTCATTGACTTTTTGATATTAATAATATTTGAACGTGCAATGACAAAGAATTGTCAATAGTTTTAATAGATTGGAAGGAAACGTTTGGACACTCATCAGTCATCAAGTTGAACAAATATTTCTTTCAATACTAGAGACAAACTAGGACAGCAGCCAGTAAGATCTTCTGCATTCAACCTACCATAAAGAAAAAGACTGATGATAAATCCTTGGCTGCTGGTTTGAGCTTTGAGTGATTCACTGAGGTTTTGTAATTGGGTTGTTGAGAGACCTCTTCTTTAGTTTTGACATGTATAGCTGGGGTTAATGACTCTGCCATAGCACTGACCTGCTCCTCTAACCTGCACCAGGCAGGTTAGGGAATTCTGTCAGACACTTTTTACCCTGCCCTGAGAAACAAGCTGATTTACATTACGTGATTTCTCAGTATTAGTATCTCCATTGACATGTGAAACACCTTTGACAAAATTAATAGTTCTAGCTTTAGTTAATAGATTGTTTCATGTAATCTACTAACTGGAAAGATTTAACATGACTATGTATTTGGTGTATAGATAAGTCTGCAGCACGATGGGAAATGCACTTGCTATTGACATTTGCTTTTGGAAGATAGTGAACTTGCTGGGAATGTGATATGTGATTATTGAAGAGACGATAGCAGAAGAGGCGTTAAGGGTTTGCTATGAGTGTGGTATGTGCTGTTGAAGAGGAGACATACAGTTGCTTTCACAGCACAGACCTAGACAGATATGTATGTAATATTTCCACAACTCATAAACGTTATACTTCACAATGCCGGCAAGCATAGGAGGGTAGATCCCTGAGGTTGAAACAAGCTAGTAAGTAGTGCACATGGAACTGAGTACATGCTATGGCTGCTGAATCCACTGTTGCTGCCATCTCCCATTCTGGGGGTGGAAGGGGAGAACTGTGTTGCAGGAGGATGGATATGTGCATGGCACTGGAGTGTGGGGGTGAGTGGATCCATCACTGATTTCGCTCCGTAGTAGTAAAGAGGTGACATTCTGGATGAGAGGAGACATGGTGTTCAGGAACTGGGGATGACGGAACAGGTGTTGCCACTGCCATCCCCAAATCGAATTGAGAAGATGAGTGTCAAGGGATACGCTGGGGTCACTGTGTGGTAAGTATTGAGTTTGCTTGGGATAAGTAAGCACCACCCAGAAGACCACCTCGACCATCTGCCACAACTTCAACAAAATCCTGCCTGCATGAAAGTGGCTTTTTATCACCTGTTGGTGATTTTAGCAACCTCATCCATTTCACCTGTACTCCAATTGTGCTCTGCCCTCAAGATCTGTGCTTTCTTCAGCAAGGCCTAAAAACAAATTTCCTCCATTAATCCGTTCCTTTTCACTCTTCCTTCCTTGTCCAGAGGACTGGGGAGATCAGAAATGTCTGACGGCGCTGCCTTACATCTGTAAGCGAAGGAACAGCACTGCAGTGAAGCCTACACTTCCAACGGTGCCCGCGCCATCCGGGGGAGTATGTCCACGAGGGTGGCTTCCTTTTCTTAATAAGGTGAGTTGTTGATGTACTAGAGCTTTGAAGCTGCTGCTAGTGTCTGTGCTAGAAGGGAGGAAAGTCTTACTAGCTTTGATGAAGATTCATTCATTCTTCACTGAAGACTCGTACACATCACTGGATGCTCATGCTTCTGTAAGCCCATTCACACCTCCCTTGAGTCTAACCCATCCACATAACTAAATACCAATTCATATCACCATAGCCTCATCCCTATGCTACTGTAGTCTCTCTCATTCCAACCTTGCAGGTGTCTCACTCTCACTTTTCCATGTGTCACTGGAATCTGTCATTCCCCATCCGCTAGAATCTTGGCTATTCCAATTGCATCTCTGTGACTCACATTTCACTGGAGTGAGTAACGCTACTTCTCATATCTTTAGACTTTCAAACATATTTCACACCAACGGAGTCTTGTTCATTCTTCATGCCTCTGGAGTTTCAATACTCTTATCTCAGGCATCACACTTTAACTGTGTGGTACTAAAAGATTAAATGGTCCTATGCTAAACAGTCAATTGTGTATTCAGTGAACAAGACAGGAATTCATTTACAGGGACACAAGGCTAGTAAGGAAAAGGAGAAAATTATGATGAAGGGCAAGTTGTGAGTGTGAGAGAAGGGAAAGCAAGGAGGAATGGGAATAATCCTCACCATAAGAGATAGAGCCAACTCTATGGAAAGGTCTATCATGCAGATGCAATAGATTCTTATTTACTGTTGCAAGCAGGGCTAGGTTGAGAACCTACTTTTGTTGTCTGTCAGTAAAGTAGAGTAGTTCATTCAAGAAACTGACACCCAAACACAGCGCACCACGGGCACAAGGAAAGCTCAACCTGTCGACATGCCAACCTTTTCAACTTTCACCCCTGTATCAGTAGAAGCAGTAACCACAATGGTGAGGAATATCGAACCTTTATCAGCTCTTGCAAAATCTTTGTCCAGGCAGCATCATAAAACAACAAGGGGCATATTAATGAGTGGGGTTGCGTCGCAATTGCACACAACGTGGTGCATGTGTGACACAAGCCCAAAATGTGATTTATGAAGCCATGCATGGCCCTGAGTGACTTCATAAATCCAGTGTAATGTAACGCAGCGCAAATCGTTGCGTTAATATGCCCTGGGAAGGCGTTCCATGGGAACTGCCTGGGTGTTCCCACCCAACTCCCATGGATTTTGACACATTACCAGATTTAACATTGCTGGTAGACCTGGGAATGCGCCAAAATGCTACACCATCCCAGGTGAGTCGTATCGAGGAGAAATATCTTTATTTCTCCACGCTACTTCCTCTTTCCATGTGTGCTGCGTTCTGCAGCACACATAGATAGAGGAAAGTGCCTCAGAGGATTGTGTTTGAGAAGGAATGTGCCCCTTCCTGTACAAAAACAATCCTCCTTACAACTCAGGCACCCTTGCACCATAGTGCAAGGGTGCCTGCATTGGAGCTAGGCAGCAAAAAATGGCGCCAGTGCAGGAGCAAAAGCAGGAATTTATTTATTTATATAGCGCTCTACTACCCGAGGGCGTCTAGGCGCTTGGCAACTAAAACACAAGAACACCTCGCGGTTTGATTGAAGGCACTGAGACTGACTGAAATAGGCTATAAAGTGTATAGCCAAGTCTTTAGGCCCTTTCTGAAGGAAAGCAGGTCTGGTGAGTTTTTTAATTTTAGTGGTAGCTCATTCCACCATCTGGTTGTAATGTTTATGAAACCTTTTCCGCCCCATCTCTGGAGTCGGAAATTCGGTACTTTCACCAACTTTAGGGAGGTGGACCGAAGGGTACGTGGTGGGAAATGCCATTGGAAGTGATTTGTCAGATAGACGGGGCCTGACCCATGTAGCGCTTTAAAGGCGGTACAAAGTGCCTTGAACTTAATTCGCTTTTCCATGGGTAACCAATGGAGAGTATTAAGGGCATGTTTGGCTGATGAATATTTAGGTAAGCCAAAAAGCAACGAGCTGCAGAGTTCTGAAGTACCTGCAATTTCACCAGTACTGCCTTGTTTGTCCCAACCAGAAGTCCGTTGCAATAATCAAGTTTGGACAGAACCAGTGCCGCCACCACTGTTTTCTGTAGTTCTGGTGGTATAAACGGTAAATTTTTCCTCAGAATTTTCAGCGTGAAGTAGGTAGATGAAGTAAGCATCCTCACATGATGGGAAAAGGATAGAGTTGTGTCAAAAATGACCCCGAGGTTTTTGGCCTTGGTGGCTGGTATAGGAAGAGTTCCCAGCTCTGCCGGCCACCAATCAGTGGACCAGAAGGATGTATTTCTACCGAAAAGTAGTACCTCGGTTTTATTTGAATTTAATTTGAGGCAGTTCTCCGCCATCCAACTGCTTACATGTCTCATACATTTGTTAAAGTTGTGGGCCGTGTTGCGATTTTTGCTCAAGATAGACACAATGATCTGTGTGTCATCCGCGTATGACACCAGCTCAAAGCCATGTGTTTTAATCAATTGGGCCAGAGGTGTAACATAAACAATAAATAGAGTAGGGCTCAAGGACGAGCCCTGTGGCACCCCACTAGGGAGTCTGAAGCAGTGTGACTAAAGACCTTCCACTTCCACAAATTGTTCCCGATTTGCCAAAAAGGACCTGAGGAGTGCAAGGGCTGTGCCTGCTATCCCTATTTCCTGTAGGCGGTTTAAGATACAGTGATCTACAGTATCGAAGGCAGCCGACAGGTCCAACGAAATCAGAGCTGCTGAGCCACCTTTGTCAACCGCACGTCTGATCTCTTCTGTTGCTGTGATCAAGGCTAGTTCAGTGCTATGCTTACTCCTGAATCCATACAGAGTTGGGTCCAAGAGGCAATTGTTATCGATTTCTCGAGGACCTTTGCAGGAAGAGGCAGGCGAGAGATAGGTCGATAATTTCCCGGGTCTGTTTTGTCTAGGTTTGACTTCTTTATGAGTGGAAGGATAGACTTTTTTTCCCACATTTCTGGAAATAGCCCTGTTTTAATAACAGTGTTAAGAAGCTCCATGAGTGGATGGGCGACGGTCTCCGCAATGGTGTGGATAACCTTGGGAGGACAAGGGTCCAACGGTGATCCAGATTTAGTAGCCAGAAGAAGTTTCATAACTTGTTCATAGGATACCGTTTTAAAATCTAGGAGTTGGGGCCGGTCAGGATCCAGATAGGGGTTATGGGCTATTAAAGATGTGCTTGTAACATCAAACATTGTGGCCTGGGTACTGGAATTGTTTACGGAGCGTGAAGCAAAAGTGTCATAAAAGGTAGACACTTTTTTTTCCAAAAGAGGAAGCTAAGCTATTGCAGAAGGCTTGATCTATTACATTTTGTTGAGTCTCCTGTAAATGGCTAAGTTTCTGCACCGTTGCAAATAGTTCTTTAGAATAACTTTTTGCACCTTCTATTTTCTCCATAAAATAGATAATTTTAGTTTTGTGAATCAGTTCTTTATATTGTGCCAGTTTTATTTTGTATATTTCTTTCTCCCTGAGATCATAACACTGTCGCCAACGTCTCTCTTGTCTGCGGCAGTGCCTCTTCAGCAGCCTTAATTCTTCTGAGAACCAGGGTTCAGTGGGTGCTATCCTACTTATTTTCCCTGCTCTCTGGGGTATCGTAGCATGAACCGCTGTGGCCACCGAGTTATGGTTTTCTAATGATGCTACCTCAGGATTTTGAGAAAGGCAGGGTCTGGTTTGAGCTATGGGAGTGGTGAGATTTGTTCTATCCATACGATGCCACAGGTATCTTTTTTGCCGTATTCTTTTAAATACAGCTAATTCGTGACTTTTCCCTGTCATGCAGTGCGCTGCAGCAAGGTGACTTGATGGGCTACGTGACTGTGCCATAAATATGGCTCAAATTACCACCCTGGCCCTTATGGACATTGTTGTTTTGTTTATATAAACCAATTTTATTAATTTTTTTAACTTAATTCAATAGAAACAGTGCACCCCCTATATTATATAGGAATCAAGCCAAAGACATCTCAATTCATTACATCAGTTGATCCAACCCATAGTAGCTACACCATTTTCCCCACTCTTTCTGGAATTTGAGCGAGAGATCAACGAGTCTCCCCAGTATCTGAGACAGAGAGTAAAAAATATTAGGCCAGCATTTTATGATGATGGGACATTTCCACACCACATAAGAGAATTCACCAGACTCCTCTGGGCAGCGGACACATGTGGGTGCACACTGTTTTTGTGCTTGACTGAGCTCAGCTTTGCAGGTAGGTAATGCGTAAATATTTTAAGTGTATAACCCTGTGAAGAAATGGCAAATTGTCCTGGGGCCATACTCTTGTCTCTCCAGTCGCTTTCATTTAGGGGGCCTACCCAAGCCTCCCACCTCTCCCTGAGTGACACAAAGAGATCTGGAGAATTAATGACTAGAAATTTGTAAATGCGGGAGAATTCGCCTTTCTCCAATTGACCCATCGAATTATATTCGGGGGTCTCAGACAGTGAGGAGCAGCAGGGTAGTATACCGTGACAAAACTGTAGATATTTATAGAATTGTGATTTATGAAGTTCAAATTCTACCTGGTGGTCCTAAAATGACTTCATGTTAGAACCCCGCCAAACACCCCCCAGGATCTAGATACCAATAAGGTCACATTTACTGAAGGCCCCCAGCCATGCTGTGTGTTTGACCCTCCGTCCCCTCCAAAGAGGGGTCTCCAAAGTTATCCTGCGGTCCCACTGTAACCATCTCAATGTTGACTTCCAGGCGAAGAACACCACCATAGTGTTCAGGAAGCGAGTGGGGAATGGGGGACCAATACATCATCCCTTTTATATTGTTGCAAACCATTATAGAGACCTAGGTCTAGAATGCAGGACCCTGCCACCCCCATTGAGCTAGTCATTTAAAATCCGGGTTTGAGAAGCCCAGTAATACAGGCACAATTGAGCTGCTCTCATTTCCCCTTCTAAGGTTGATTGCACATATTTGTCGAAATGCATTAGTAAGCGTTTAGTTTGCCCATAGGAATTAGTGTATCCTAGCCTGCAACTCCCGAAACCATTTCTGTGGCCCTAGGTACCCTGGTACCTAGGGCCTGGGAACTGAAGAGGGTCCCCTGGAACCCCCTCACTGGGAACATGACACTGCTCTTGTAGTTTGCATGCCTCTGTGAGGGAGAAAACGACAAAGTCGACATGGCACCCTGACTGGGTGCCATGCCAGCAGCACTGCCTGGAGGTATAGGTAAGTCACCCCTCTAGCTGGCCTCACAGCACTACACCAAGGTGCCCTATACCACAAGTGAGGGCATGTCTGCATGAGCAGATCTGCCCCTACAATATTGGTGTCCATTCCTTAATATTGTAAGTGCCAGTGAAGCCATAGTGAGTACATGGGCGAGAAACTCGACACCTCGAGTTCCACATCACCATGATGGCTTCACTGAACACACAAGTGTTTGGTACCAACCTACTCCTCTCAATAAATCCACACTGATGCCAGTGTGTGATTTATTGCACCATGTACCCAGAGGGTTCCCCTAAAAACCTACCCACCCTGGTGTGGTCTCTGATTGGCTGTAGGCAGCAGCCATACCAGACTCTGCTCTCTGGGACCAGAAACAATGCACATCCAGGGAAGAGGTGTCACACCTCCTCCCCCAGGATGGGCCAGTGCTCAAAGGGAGAAGCTTCAAAGGCCTGCCACCTTTATAATGTGACCCCCAGCCTCTGCCGCTAGCAGCAGATGGCAGCCCCTGGTTTACACCCCCACTTTGGGTGGGAAAAACAGCGGTAAAACTAAGGAGAATAGGAGGTGCACCCACCCCTGCCAACTCCACCCCTAAGGTGGGGGAGGCAAGGTGAAGCACATCTTGCAGTCCTTGTCATCTTGGAGAAGGGGGACCCCTCCAATCAGAGCTAGGTCTATGCCCCTTCCCACAGGAGGGTGGCATAATAGAGGGTGTAGTCACCCCAGGTAAGGTGCCCATTGGCGCTACCTGCTACTCCCTTAAAATGCTACTAAATCTAGTATTTAGGTGGCTCCCCCAGACCTAGAAACTAGATGTGCGACAACCCAAGAAGAAAGAAGACATTCCTGCAGAGAAGACTGAAGATGACGACTGCCTTGGCCCCAGCCCTACCATCCTATCTCCAGCTTCACAAACCTGTGACCTGTCTTGCAGCTAGTGACCTTTGAAAACCCTGGGAGGACTGCTGCCTTCCAAAAAAAAAACTCCAATCTCCCGTGGACAGCGGACCTGTCCAAGAAGAAACAAACTCCAAGGACCCCTGATCCAGGCGAATCCGCGTCTCCTACCCACTCTGCACCCGACGTCCACGGCCCGAGTGGCTCACCTGTGCAGTGAAGTCTCCCCAGCGATCCTGACCTCAAGTTCAGCATTGGCTAACCTCTCCCGATCTCCACGGCGGCACCTGCAGTGTGAATCCAGAGGTTCCACCCAACCCCGACTGGCCCCAGTATAAAGCCTCAGACGTCGAAAGGCACCCTTGCATCCGAAGCCCCTGGGCCTTGGTGAGCTGAACCGACGGTGCCCCTACAATCCCCCACATCTCTGCTGTCATTGGTCTTTTCCCTGCAACCTCCGGTGCCACGCCTGAAGCCTGTTTGCCGCAAGAAGAAACTACATTGAAAAGCATTGGGCTCCTGACACTGATTTTGCACGCTGCACCCGTCCGCCCCTGTGCCGCTGGTGGTGTATGTTTGGTACTGCTTTGTGCCCACCTCCCCTGTGCTTGTGCTAACCCCCAAAGTTTGGCCCCTGCAACCGATCTACTTACCTGCAAACAGTGTGGCTCCAGGCACCTCCAGTCTCTATTGAAAAGCATTGGGCCAAAATCGGATTTCGAACTCTGCACCCGGCCGCCCCTGTGCCACTGGTGGGGCAGTTTTGGTACTCACCTGACCCTTGCCCCTTGCTGACTTTTGGTTCCAAACACTGGAATTGTAAGTGCATTACTTACCTGATTAACCGTGATATTGTTTTCCCCATAGGATAACATTGAACTGTTCTGAACAGTTTCTAAGTGTCGCTTTTTCGAAGTGAAAAGTATTTTTATTTTAAAACGTACTTACCTGATTGCGCGAACATCTTGGTCTTAAAATAAAATACAAACAAGTATATTATTCTTAAATTGTTCTGGATCTCCTTCTTTAGTAGTGTGTCCATTATTGATCAATGTTGTGCAATAAATGTCTTCCGCTCCTCTGTGTTAGGCCTAAGGCTGCTCTCCCACACTAACACTAATCGAGCACTTTGGGTTTTACATTGAGCCCTGTACACTTTTGGGTAAGCCCTGAACTCTGTGCACGGTATAACCACCTAGTGGTAATACCATATACAGAGCCAGCTTCCTACAACTGCACTCTACACCACTCCACTCTGCGTCACTCCACTCTATGCCACTCTACACTGCAAGACTGCACTCTAAGCCAATGCACTCTACACCATTCTGCCCTACTGTGCATTACTCCACTCTAATCTACTCTACGCCACTCTGCGCCACTCCACTCTAGTCTGCATGACTGCACTCTATGCCAATTCACTCTACGCCACTTTGCTTAAAACCAATGCATTCTATGCCACTGCACCCTACACCAATCTATTCTGCACCACCGCACTCTACGCCACTATACTCTACTCTGCAACACTTTACGCCACTACACCGTATGCCATTGTACTCTATTTCACTGCACTCTATGCTACTCTAGTCTACTCTACATCACTCTACTCTATGCCACTCTACTCTGCACCACTCTAAGCCACTGCACTCCACGCCAATGCATTCTACACCCCTCGGCTATACACCACTGCACTCTACGACAGTCTACTCCGCAACGCTACACTCTATGCTGCGCCACTCTGACACTCTACGCCACTCTATTCTACTCTGCACCACTGCCCTCTATGCCACTCTATTCTAAACCACTGCTCTCTACGCCAATGCACTAAACACTACTTTACTCAAAACCAATGCACTCTACACCACTGCACTCTATGCAAACTACTCTGCATCACTGCACTGTACGCCACTATACTCTACAACACTTACACTACTGCACTCTACGCCACTGCACGCTTCGCCACTCTATTCTACTCTCCACCACTGTACTCTATGCCACTGCTCTCTGTGCCACTCTACTCTGTGCCACTCTTTGCTCCACACTACTTTGTGCCACTACACTCTGACGCTCTACTCTGCAAGACTGCACTCTCCGCCACTGAACACCACTCTACTCTGTACCACTGCACTGTAAGCCACTGTACACTACGCCACACTACGCGATTCCGCTCTAATTCACTGCACTCTATGCCAGTCTATTCTACTCTGTGCCACTCTACTATATGCCACTGTACTCTGTGGCACCACACTCTATGCCACTGACACTCTACTCTGCAGTACTCAACTGTTTGCCACTCTATGCCAGTTCACTCTACGCCACTGCACTCTGCATTACTCCACGCCACTCTAATCTATTCTGCACAACTACACTCCATGCCACTGCTCTCTACACCACTCTACGTCACTGCATTCTGAGCCACTCTACACTACACCTCTGCACTCTACCCTGAACCACTCCATTCTTCGTCAGTGCACTCTACACCAATGCACTCCACACCATTTTACTCCTAACCAATGCACTCTACAACAATCTACTCGGCTCCTTTTTACTTTACGACACTTCACTCTAGGCCAGTCTACTCCACTCTAGAACATTACACTCTACGATACTCCACTCTGATGCTCTACTCCATTAAACACTACTGCACTCTCCGCTCTACTTCACTCTATGCCACTCCACTCTACAACTCTCCTCCACTCTACGTCGCTCTATGCAACTATTCTATGACACACTACTCCACTCTACGCCACTACACTCTATGCCACTCTACTCTCCTACACTACTTCACTTTATGCCACTCCACTCTCTGATAATGTACTCCGCGCTACGCCACTCGACTCTACAACACTCTGCTACACTCTATGCCATTCCACTCTGCTACAGTACTCCACTCTCTGACAATCCATGCCACTCTACAACACTCTACTCCACTCTATGAAACACCCTCTACGCAACACCCTTTACGCCACTCCACTCTGTTCTTCTCTACACCACTCCACATCACTCTGTGCCACTCCACTCTCTGACACTCTACTCTACTGTACGCCACTGAACTCTACGACACTCTATTCCGTCGACGACACTCACTCAACTCAACTCTACTCTACACCACTCTACACCACTCCATAACACTGCACTCTACTCCGCTTTATGACACTCCACTTCACACCATTCTCCTTTACCCCACTAACGTTTAGCCATGCTGAACATGGCTAAAACATATTGGCAAAGCCTATAGCTCTTGCATAGGCAATACCTATCTGCTTTGCCAATGCTCGTTTTATAAGTAGCCTGTGTGTGTAAACTCCTGGGTCTGCGGGTGCTAGACATGCGTAACGGAGTCGCAGACTAGCCACCCAATCAGAAAACAGCGCATCTCTCCCTTGGCCGGTGGACCCGAACTCAGTAGAGACCATAGAGGGTATCATCACAGCATTAAAATTCCCCCAATATCTTTGTTCCTTGTGGGACCCTAGGAATAAGGGACTTAATGGACTCCAGCGAGCTTCTAGCTAAGTGTGGAGGAATATAGACTCTAATTAAACTGTAGACTTGTCTTTCCAACAGACCCTCTAGCTCCACATACCTCCCCTGTGTGTCTGGACCAACTTGGTGGACACTCATAGTGACGTTTTTATGAAGGATAATTTTGTGAGAAAATGGGATTCTGTTGCAGTACCCCCCCCACACGTTTTGCCAGGCTTTTGATGCAACTTTGATTGTAGAGTAATGGGTCCCTTCTGTCTAGGTTCCCTGTACCAACGTTCTTCCCTAAAACTGATCCACAATTGGCGCTTCAGGCCCCCTGTAAGTCCCTGATAAACGGTACATGGGTACCTAGGGTATTGGGACTGAAGAGGGTCTTCTAGGGACCCCTCACCTAGTCCATGCAGACTGCCACTGCAGCATGCATGGCCTGCTGCAGCCAAAACAACAAAGTCGACATGGCTCACTGCCTGTGTGCCATGCCAACTAGCACTGTCCAAGATTTAGGTACGTCACCCCTCTAGCAGGCCTTGCCAGCCCTAAGGCAGGGTGCACTATATCACAGGTGTGCATATCTGCATTAGCAGATATGTCCCCTACGTATCAGGGTCTGTTCCTTAATATTGTAAGTGCCAGGGAAGCCATAGAGAGTACATGGGCTGGGAACTTGACAACTCGAATTCCACAGCACCATGATGGCTTCACTAGACCCAGGAGTCTTTGGTACCAAACAACTCCTTTTAATAAATCCACACTGATGCTTGGTATTAAAACAAAAAACAAAGCTTATTTTTCTAAAATTCGTGTGGGTCTCTTTTTTGAGTCTTGTCCAATATTGGTCAATGTTGTGCAATAAATGTCTGACACTCCTCTGTGTTAGGCCTAAGGCTGCTCGCCCACACTACCACTAATAGAGCACCTAGGGTTTTACATTGAGCCCTGTACACTTTTGGGGAACCCCTGGACTCTGTGCATGGTATTACCACCTAGTGGCATACCATATACAGAGCCAGCTTCCTACATTGTTTATATATGTGAATGTGTTAATATGTGTAGTGTCTTCAGGTATGAGTACAGAGAGTACCAGTTATCGAGTTTGTCCTTGTGCTAGTAATACATTTTTTTATTTTGTAATAGATCATACAAACACTTAGGTGTTGTAATGGACACCTGACTTTTGTTCAGAGAGCACCTAAACAAAAAAGAGCTCTCTTCAATAAACTACAGTTTGTGTTCAAACTACAGCAAAAAAAGATTGGTAGCACAATACAGCACTGTTTGTTACAGGTCAAAAGGGCAACATTTCTTCCATCACTCATGTACAGCTCAGAATTGTTAAAGGGGAGCGATGCAACATCATTAAATCCGCTCTAATCAACTCTGTTTAAACGCCTGTTCCGGCTTCCGCAATACATATCTCAGTCTCTGGTGAGACTGGAGTTCGGCCTGTTCCATCATAGCCCGGTCAGGGGTGGCACCCTTATCAAACTCCATTGGAAGTTTAGAGCAGGCCCACAAGCTTCACTGGTTGCCTTGTGTTGGTTGGAAATGAGGAAGCAGCCCGATCACAAAAACTCATGGACAACAGTCCTACAGCAGAGCAGGCCTTAAGCAACCTTAACCCCTGGAATACAAAGCTGGACTTCATTGCCTTCAAAAAGATCACGAACAAGGCTGCACACCTTCAATCTCAGACTATCGATAAGGCAGAATTTGCTCAGAAACGGCATGCCTGGGCAGTTCTGCACTCCTATACTTCCTGGAGCCCGTAACCATATCCGACGTCTCATATTGCAGCGCACACTCATTATTATTATTTCGACTAGGCGCTTTTCTATCAAAGGACTTGGTTCCCTCTTGGAAGCAGTCTTGGCCAGATCGACAAGGTCGCCTATGCGGCCACAGCCAAGAAAGCTTACTTTCTCCATTTTTTGTGCGTCTGTCTAGCCGTCTTACCCCTTAGATGGAAATTGTTACGTCCAGCTTTGAGGGCCCTTCAGATGAGGTCCTGCCGCCCTGCAAAAATTGCTCTCCTGAACGGTAACAGCATTCAGCATTCGTGCAAGGCCACCAGGTTTCTGCTTCCAGTAGCAAGGCTGCTTACACAGCAAACACCGTCCTCTTCAAATTAAAGCTCTTGATTGTCTCTAGCCAGTAGCAGCCTTGGTCGCATTACGAGCAAGCCGATATGAACACTATAAAGCCAAATTTAATGTAACTAATCGATTTTAATGTGATTCGTGGCTGCCCACATTGCGCTGTTTTCTTTTAAACGTTTTAATAAAGTCACTGTCATTCACCATACGTAAAATTTTAAATTTTACTAACATTTGTATACATTGCAATTATTTTTATTAATTGGCAATAAACTTACTTACACCAATAAATAAAAAATAAATATACGATGTTGAGTCGCGATTAAAGGAATTTGTCAATATGGTTTTAGATGATCAGAAGTGTGAAAAAGGGTATTAGGAGAAAAATAATGAAATTGACAAACGCCAGGAGGCGCCTGCTGATGTTGCAAACGTTGTTTTCTGTCCTGTGCAGTGCTTTGGGGTCCGTGCTGTGAGCAAGGTGGAGCAGAAGACATGGCAGCAAGCAAACAATTCCTGCAGACTCCTAGGAGGGGAACTGGCTGCCATCAGCAACTACCTGGAGCAAGGTGAGAGATTAGCAGTGATACCGTCTAGTACTGCGCTGGTTATACTCAAGCAACTACGTGGAGCTGTGAATTGTGCAAGAATTGTAGCACAAGGACTGAGTGCTGCAGGGGAAGGGAGGGTGGAAAGGGACAGATAATGCAAACATTCAGAGAAAGGAAATGGAGAGGAACTGCAGAAATGCTGAAGATTGTAAGTGGGGAGGGATTTGAGCATGAGTTTAGCAGGATATGCTGGGACCGGGTGCAACACTATTGCTGGGCAGAGCAGCATTGTGAACATAGCAAAGAAATGAGGTACAGGTGCATCCCGACCACCAGGCAATGAAGTAGAGCAGCACTGCTACCTCTCAAGGTCAACAGGGCATTGTGAGTGAAGCGAGTTGCTAGAAAAGGAGTCCTCGAGGGAGTAAAGTATTTATGTACCCAACTGTGAGACTGGAAAATATTGAGTTGTTTGACATTTTGGCTCTCGTTGCTTGTTCTCACTCATTCTTTCTCTTTCTTTTCTCTTTTGCTCGGTTTTATTTTCACTCAGTCTTCCTCTTTGCGAGCTCTGCCTTTTATTCCTTCTTTTCTCTTCAGTCTCCTTGCTCTTTGCTACCTTCTTTTAGTCGGATTACGCACTGGCTGGGACAACAATAATTAAATAGAAAATGCTATTAAATTTTTTTCTGTATCTTTTTTCTATTATTGTCAAGAAAAACCTTTATTCCTCAGCCAGCTGTGGTCCTCCCTAGGAATGGAACATTGAGGACAGGAGGGCTAGTGCTGTTGAGAGAAGATTGGTTGAATAGGAGGTACTTCAGAGACTTTGTCAGGGTCGCCCAATCCTGCCAGGAAGATCAGGAATTCTAGTAAACATCAGCAGGTTGTACACATAATAGGGCAACCACACATGTTGTCAACTTAGTATACACCCCACATGACTGAGATGCCTGATTACAGGGAGGCGCGCGGAGTCCACGAGTTCAGAGGCAGTGCATGGTGCGTTGCAGCATGTCAAAAAACACACACCACTAATTCCTCATAAACGGTTCTTCCAGCAGGGTTCAACAGGTTGAAGATTATAAAAGTACAGCAGGCGTGGTTGGACCGTGCTCTTGCTGAATGCATCCTCAGTGGTTCTAGGGCCAAGTAGAGAAGGCTGGTAAAGACCGAAAATGGTGAAGCTAAGTTTATTCATGGGTCAGAACCAGCTCCTCTTCATTCCGTGACATCCATCCAACTGCCACCTCCCAGCTGCCGCAGCTATCCTGTCGCCAGCCTTACATTCCGTGGGAGGAGCCACAGCTGACTGACCAATGAGGTTGGTGGGGGAATGGGCCAACACAAAGCCACCATAACACTATTGCCAATAGCATAAACATATGGTTAAACAATCACAGAATTATAACCATTTTTTTTTTATCTTTCTTTACCCCTTTTCCACTTTACATTTTCATTTGCTTTCTCTCTCATATCTTCTCTTGCCCACTAGCTGAAGTTTCTCTTTCCTCTTGTTTCATTAGGAACTCTTAGTTCTCATCAGTGAACTCGGCATAACCTGCAATGCTTGGCTGTGGAGCCTTGCACATGATACCATTTAAGATGTGACCGCATCAACCAGGGGAATGAGAACACATCTTTGACATTAGGCATCATATTTCATTTACTGAGACTATATAAAGGGCGATGTTGCCCTGGAACAGATCGTCCAGGCGCTAATCTGACAGGCAGTGGGAATAAACATATTTAGGATGGGGGGAAAAGATGTGTTTTTATCAGTTTACTGAATGAAAGACTAGCCTTAGTGGCACACAAAGGGAAGTGAATGCCATGGTTTTACCGCCAATACGGCAAATGCCCAACCACCCAATTAGACTTTGCAGAAGTGGTGGGCATAACGTGCGTAATTTACTGTAGCATAATTACTGCAAAATTACGCGGTTACGCGATGAGTGTAACCCAGCATTTGGCACTATTTTCTTAGCACAAAATGCACTCTTGCGACCAAAATTGGCCTGAGGATGCATTTTGCACTAAGAAAATGGCACTAAATGCAACAGAACACGAACCGGAGCAGACAGTAGCCGTTCACTAAGTTTGTTGTTCCTATGCTCTTGCTGTAACATTTTTGTACCAAATTGCTCATAATTATGCACATTTGCATAATCATGTAATTTTCTGTCATTTTGTATCAAGAGTAATGTAAGTTTCCGAAATTACTCTGATTACTCTAGCGCAATTCATATTTCACCCAGGCCTACTCTGCAGATCTTAGAGACACAAAGCAGGTGAGTGGACTCCGAGCAGATGGATCTGGAAGGAATATAATGCCTGAAAAGCTGTTGAATTTAACTTCTGGCAGAAAGATGTGTGGTGCTGTAACCTAAGCAAAGAGTTTTATGTAAATAGACATCTCTTCCAAATATGTAGTCGGTGAAGAGACTTAAAATGAACGGCGATCCAAGAACAGCTTCTAAGTACAACGACTAGGTTAGCTGCAAAGTTCTGAAGGCCAAGGTACATGGAGTTTTCGTAGTCTAGTTGTGATAAAACCAGTGACAGTGATCATATTATTTCAATGTATGCAACACAACTTCACTCATCATATAACTGCTTCAAGAGCTTGAGATTTTAGTGGTTCCTGTGAATGTCTGGATTAAAAGGAGGAGTGTAGAGTTTCTTCCATTCCAACCCATTCTCTACTTCCATTCTTTCTTGTGTTTTCTACCAGCCTTTATCACCGCCATCCTTCCCAACATAACCTTTGACCTTTGGATCGGCCTTCATGATTCCAACAGGGAGTTTCAGTGGTCGAATCGAGAAACTCTGAACTATGTGAACTGGGCACCAGGGGAGCCTTCGGGATACAGTGCATCCAGCGCAAATCCGGTGAGTCCCACCCTCCCCATCCCACACAACTTGGGCTGGGTCCTAATGGGTCCTAGAAGTCTGCATACAGACCTTTAGCTCATTAAGACACCACATGGACACAGAGGTGTAGCACTGCAGTTCAGCCTATGACCTTTATAGAGATATATTTTAGTTCTTAACTTTGTTTTCAAGATTAGATATCACGGCTAGCATGCATAAGCCCAAAGAATAATGGGATACTCAATTCTTGGCACAAGAGGTGTGCGATGAGGTCAAACATAAGCTAGAACCATGCTGAATTACTCTTCCTTTGACACGTGGCAAAGAAAGAAAAAGAGCAAATGAAGTATTGATTCAGCTTTTAGTCGAAGAAACTGAATGCTGCTGTTGAAAGAGTACCCAAATAAAAATAAATATAAGATACGGAATTCTAAAATAGTCAAAAAAAATTCTTGGCAAAAGAAATTATCCTTAAGATAATTCGCAAAAAAGGTAAAAGTAAATCCTCCCAAATAATGGCAGCAATTAATTGACAACAACTTATGTAAATGCATTTTTTTTTACTTGTATGTGCATAGTAACTATGCCATAATACAAGTCATTGGGGAGGTGGACACTATTTCAAAGTGCATCTTTCAGGCAGATGGTCATTGCCAGACAAACCTTGATGGGACAGAGACCTGGTGGAAACATTGTTTCTGCAACATTGTGAAAACTGGGGCTAATGCTTTACTTTGTGAAGCACTCTCAAAATCAACTATTCAAGGGTGAAGGTCCTTATCAATAGATGTTCTACCTGCATTATTTTTATGTCTGAAATCGCATGCTGTAGCTTAGCTTTTGACATATTCTTTGGCTGCTTGCCTTCTGTTTCAAGTATTTACTGTTTTTGTTATTTCATTGGTGCACTTGCTCCCACTAATGATGCAATTTTAAGGCCCTGTGTTACTTCACTTCAGGGCAATGGTCAGAAATAGAGTAGCACTGAAGAAGAGAAGGCAGAGCAAACAGATTTTGTGGGCACTTTTCTAACCAGACTGGACATTTTTTACAGACTAACTGTGCAGTGATTTGGCATGGCTCACCCCCACTCTTCACCGGCCGCTGGGATGACAGGAACTGTATGGAAGAGAAGCACGGCTACATCTGCCAGATCAACAAAGGTAAGTAATGACCCCAAAGGTCTTGTCTGGACTGTACAAGTTCTCTATTGCTAGCCCACAGTGTCCCAATTTGTTTATGCTAGTCCTTTGAACATTTGCTTTCTTCTTACACACCTCTTAAGAGTTGAGGCCTCTATGACTGATGCTTTGCTTTACAGACTATTTACGTCTCTAATCCAGGATAGTGACAAAAATAATTATCTCTATTGCTGCACAATTTTGCACAACTGCAGATCTGTAGTAAGCTGGCAAAACTGACTTCCTTCGCAGAGTAGCCTTGGATAGTTTTTCAGCATGTGTGTCCTCAAAAGTTTGAATCTAGTGGTAATACCAACAGGTAGTATTAATACTGCTTTACTGACATTACCTCCTAATTTATGTTGGACCTATGAATGGAGACTTATGAGCAATCGCTCTCTGTTAGCTCTCACGCATATCATCATACAGTAGAATTTACCAGCACTTCTGCTCACTGCATGAATGTGCACACTGTACAATGAGATAGTAATAGTGGTGATCAACACTGACGTTAATCCATGCTGTTAATAAAGCAGATTAGTTCAATCTTAATCCACCTGTACGTAAACTGTTTCTTGACCTTCCAAGTCTCATTCTTTTTTGATTTATCATTCTACAACCCTGCCTTGAACCACAGCGTCTGTAGGAACATTTGCACATCATAAAACAGTGGCTTCATTCAAGTGATATTGCTTCCTGTTGCTTGATTTGTGATGTAGAGACCTCCTCTGCTGTCTGTTACTTAAATTGCACCTGTTGTCCTTTTCAGTTCCTCTTCTTTCATCTAGTCTTTTTTATTCCTTAGTTCCATCTCTGAATACCCCTTCAGATGCCTTACCACCCCCACTCACCTCAGTGCTCACCTGGCGCAACGGCACCTACCAGATCCTTCAGAAGCCTATGACCTGGCAGGATGCCATGCTGCTCTGTGAGACACGCAACACTACGCTGAGCAACATTCCTGACCCCTACCAGCAAGCCTACCTCACCCTCGCCATCAGCAGCCTCAGGACACCTGTTTGGATCGGCCTTGCAAACGAAGAGGTATTACATGGAAGATTTTATTTGACAAAGGTTATATTTTTATCAAAGTGTGGACTGGGGTAACAAAGAGACCCAAACGCAGGTCTAGGCTGCTCCTACGGACCGCATCATGTACACCTGGGAAAGTCCCTTTATCTCCTTGTGCCACCTTTCCCCAATCTGCCCACAGAGACCTGGACATATAAATTTACAAGTATAGCTTTACAGTGACTGTTCTGTGGAGATGTAAGGCGGCGAACAGTTATGATTGGTTGTCTGATAGAATCATGTTTTGCAGCGTGAATCTTTTCTGGGTTTACATGCTGTGCATTATTCCGCTATCTAGTGGTTGGGTTCGGAATTGTTGTATTTGTCCTTTTTTCTTTTTTTTTTCTGTTTGTTGGTGGGCGTCGACATACCACCATTTGGTGTCCTCTTGTGATGTCGACGTGCTTCCTCCGGAAGCTCCCAACTTTGGTCGCCATCTTCAGATTCTTTTTTTCCGCCGTTGGGTCTGGATCGATACGGAAGGAGCTCCTGATATTTGGAGAGAAGAATCGACAAAAAGAAAGGAAAAACGTCTAGAAAACAGCGACACAAGGATTCGACTTACCGGGCTTCGAATCGAGGGGCTGGAGTGCACCGAAAGGTGAAAAGAACAGCCTTCGACGACAAACGGAGAATGCGCATACAGGGGGCTCCCTGTGCGCGGTAATGGACAAGACACCGTTTACGTTCTGCAAGAATTGTCATCACAAGTACGTACAAAAGAACTAGCATCTGGTCTGCAACCTTTGCTTGTTGCTAGATCACCGAAGTGACGATTGCAACGCGTGCTCGGCTTTCACCCCAAAGACTTTGAGAGTAAGAGAGAGACAGAGAAGAGCCAACTACAACATGCAGGGGCAAGGCACAGCACCATCGCTAGGAGACCTGGGCCTCTCCAGCGAAGAAAAGGACAATGTCGCCGAAGGGCCAGAAGTCGACGAGGACAGAGACGTCCCAGTCGTAGATGTCGAAAAGAAGACTTCAAGGGAGGTAAGACCTCAAAAAAGTTATACGAGTCACGAAAAACAGACTCAAGGGCCTCAAAGGGAGCCTTGGCGTTGAAACACTCTATGTCCGCAGTTACGTCCAGAGACAAACACTCCGTCGGATCCTTAGACAAGGACTCCGTGACGGCGAAGACCCTCGAAAGATCAAAGACAGTCAAGAAAAAGACGCTTCGGCGTCGAAGCGAGAGAGGTCAATCAGCCTTTGACTGCTGTGTCGACGTCGTCAAGCACGAAAAGGAAGGCAGAAGGTTTCGACGCCGAAACTCATGCGTCCGAGATAGAGAAGAAGAAAAAGAGGACGCGGAAATCGCAAAGATTTTGCAACGGAAAAAATAGTTTGACAAAAGCTTGAAGCAATTCAAGATACCGCCGAAAACTTTGACGGAAGTGGAAAAGAGCGTCAAGGAGTTACAGCCTCCAACGACACCGGAACCGCTCTACGAGCAAGAAGAAGAAGAGGAACAAACTTATGTGGGCTCGGCAACCTCGGAGTTTCACGACCTACAATGGCAAGATCTCGACGCCGACTCACCAGAAGAGGCGGTGGATGCATATCCTTCGAGGCCTTCACCACCAGATGACATTTGTATGTACAACCAAGTCATCACAAAGGCAGCAGATACCTATGGAGTACAACTGGAGGAGGAAAAACCCCAATCATGTTTTCTACTAGAGACTTTGATGCCTACTCAATCAAGGAGCCAATTCCTCCCTATGCTGCAAAGTGTATTAAATCAAAGAAAAGAAGCATTTAAAGTGCCTGCCACATGTAAGGCAGTCACACCAAGAGGAGAGAAAAAATACAAACATTCCTCAAAAGACCCTATTTACATCAAGGGGTCAGTGGCAGCGGACTCCATTATAACATCCACTGCTAGGAAAAGGGCTAATGTACCAACCACCATGGGTCCACCACCAGACAAAGAAAGCAAGAGGATGGACCTTATGGGGAGAAAGGTCGAGAGAAGTGCGGCAAATCAATGGCGCATAGCAAATTCAAATGCATTGCTCAACAGGCATGCATACCAACATTGGGAGGAGGTAGGAGAGCTACTACAGCACCACCCGGAACAATTCCAAAAAAGAGCAAGCCACTTAGTGGAAAGGAAAAAACATAGCAAACACATGCTTAAAATCGGCCCCAGATGCTGCAGAAACATCAAGCAGACAAGTGATGATCGGCATCACGGAAAGAAGGCACACATGGCTGCGAATCTCAGATTTGAAGCCAGAAGTGCAGAACAATATACTGAACTCACCGTTCAATGGAGAACAATTGTGTGGAAGCGTCGTGGACGACAAGCTGAACCAATTAAAAAAGTACAACGAAACAGCAAGATCCATGGGCGCCCTACAATTCAGAGGCATGCGTAGAGGCACCCCCTCAAGGAGACCAGCGGACAGAGGTAACCATTACCCTACAACCTCGCATCAAACATATCACCAAACTTACCAAGGAGTAAGCCAGGCCCAACCACAAAGGCAGCAACAAAATTGGCAATACCAGCAAGGAAGACAATCCTTTCGAGGACGCCCCCGGGGAAGAGGCCTTCCGCAAAGAGGGGGAGCTCCAAACACAACAAAGTGACTGCATTTCAAAGCGTGCACACACTCCAAGTACATCACGGAGTGTGCTCCCAATAAGACAATCATTAGAGAAACTACTTCCTATAAACAAACAGGTCCAAAACTGCGCGGCCAGACTACTACTTGGAATATCTAATCGCCTCTCTGCGAAACCGGCCCTTTCTGCCCTTCACTGGCTTCCAGTGAAGGAAAGAATCCGCTTTAAGGCCCTCTGTATCGTCCACAAGTCTCTGCATGGGAACGGGTCTACCTTAATCTCGACAATGTTTCGCCGTTATAAGGCTAACAGGGAATTGCGCTCGGATGAACTCCACTTGGTGGAGGTCCCAAGGATCAAGAGGGCGAGAAGTGGCGGCCGCCTTTTCTCACTCAACGCGGCCAAACTTTGGAACGCACTACCACTTCATTTACGCAGGGAACCCAGACAGCCTGCCTTCCGAAGGCAACTAAAAACTCTGCTGTTCCCTTGAGTGTTTCTGCCAGTGGTCACTGGTCTAGCCCAGCGCTGGGAGGCCCCCGGGTAGCCATGCGCTATATAAGTGCCCTTTTCATTTCATTTCATACTACACCAGTAGGAGGCAGATTAAAGTACTTCCTCCACAAATGGAGAGAGATCACTTCATACAAAAGGATCTTAAACATAATACAGTACGGTTACTGCATAGAGCTAAGCAAACAACCTCCAAACAAAAAGATACATTCAAAAAGAGAATTATCTCAGCTACTCGAAGAGGTACAAGAACTACAAGCCAAAGATGCAATAGAACAGGTACCACACAAGGAAAGGAACAAAGGCATTTACTCCGCGTACTTCCTAATTCTAAAAATAAACGGAACACTGCGTCCAATATTGGACCTAAGATTTCTCAACAAATTCATAAAGACTCAAAGGTTCAAAATGACAACTCTGCAAGAGGTGATACCTCAGTTGCAAAAAGGAGACTACATGGCAACCATAGACTTAAAAGATGCCTACTTGCACATTCCCATGAACAAAAGACACAATAGGCTGTTAAGATTTGTGCGCAACAAAACACACTACCAATTCAAAGTGCTAGCATTCAGACTAAAATCAGCACCAAGCGTGTTCACAAAGTGCCTAGCTGCAGTAGCTGCTCATCTAAGAAGGCAAGGAATCCATGTATACCCGTACCTAGAAGACTGGTTAATAAGAGCAAGCTCGTACAGTCTCTGCACACAACATATACAGCAAGTGATGAAGACACTAGTTCAACTCGGATTTCCATACACTGGGACAAATCTTCCCCAGAGCCAGAATAAGAAAAGGTGTTCTTAGGAGCAGAGATAAATACAATATTGGGGAAGGTGTTCCCAAGCAAGAAGAGAATATGAGCCCTGCTAAAATAGACACATCTGTACCAGAGGGGGCAAGCTTTGACAGTGAGGACAGTGGGGAAGCTGCTAGGAATGATGGCTTTATGCGTTCATTTGATTCCCAACATTCGCTTACACATGAGACCGTTCCAAGAATGGCTTCAAGCGCAATGGTCACAAGCAACAGGGAGTTGGGAAGATCTAGTGGTTGTCACGCGGACAGTTCATCAGGAAATAGCATGGTGGAACAAAACAAACATAGCACAAGGCAGACCTTTCACACAACCAACTCCAACAGTGACCATAACGACAGATGCTTCCCAGATAGGATGGGGAGCACACATGAACAACCTCAAAGTAAGGGGATTGTGGACACAGCATGATGCTGTAAAGCACAGCAATATCCTAGAGTTAAAAATAGTGTTCCTAGCGTTAAAGGCCTTTCAGAAAGAGCTCTAAAGAAAGACAGTGTTAATACAGACAACACAACCACCATGTTTTACATAAACAAGCAAAGAGGAACACAGTCTTTAGCACTCTCGACTGTAGCTCAGCAACTTTGGATGTGGGCAATCCCAAGGAACATAAACATAATAGCAATACACCTGCCAAGACAATGTAGAAGCAGACAGACTGAGCAGACAAACGTCCTCATCCCATGAATGGGAATTGAATCAAACAGAACTCCACAAAATTTCCAACAAATGGGGAACTCCACAAATCGGCCTCTTTGCAACACCCCACAATGCAAAATGCCAACGCTTCGCATCCAGGCAACATTGCAATCAGTCCCTGGGGAATGCGCTATGGGTAGACTGGTCAGGGATATTTGCTTACGCTTTTCCCCCCGATACCACTTCGCCACAGAGTGATCAACAAATGCAAGATCAGCCGCATGACAATGATTCTCATCGCACCACAGTGGGCGACACAGACTTGGTTCTCAGAGAGAATGGAGATATCTCAAGGAAAAATGCACAAATTGCCAAAAAGGCAAGACCTACTAACAATGCAAAAAGGAAGAGTACTTCACCCAGAACCCGAGAGCCTAAGCCTTGCGGCATGGCTCCTGAGGACATAGAATTGGCACACCAAAAACTACCAGAAAGCACAATGGCAGTTCTAAGAGAAGCAAGAAAGCCAACCACAAGAAAATGTTACACAGCAAAATAGAAAAGACACTCTCAATGGTGCCTCAAAGAACGTCTTTCAAAAAAGATCACAGGGGAAAAAACAGTTCTGATGTACTTGACACATTTACTACATAGTAAACTAACTTACACATCACTTCGCAGCAATTGTAGCATGTACAAGAGGGCAAACCGGGAAGAGTTTCTTCACTTCTCATGTGGTAAAAAGGTTCCTAGAAGGAGCAAAGATTATCGCACCACCAAAGACTGTGCCTGGACCCACATGGAACCTAAATATAGTACTCGCTCAGCTGATGAAAGCACTATTCGAGCCACTACACAAGGCAACGCCACAAATGCTCACACTAAAGACGGCCTTTTTGATAGCAATAACATCACTGCGTAGAGTTAGTGAATTGCAAGCACTAACACTACAGGAACCCTACTTCCAAACACATTAATGACAGGATTGTCATGAGAACAGATCCACATTTTATGCCAAAAGTGGTATCAAAATTCCACATAAACCAAACTATACAAATACCAAGTTTCTTCCAAAAACCAAAGACACAAGCAGAGAAAGCATTGCACACTCTTGACGCTAGAAGAGCAGTCATGTATTACATAGAAAGAACCAAAGAATACAGGAAAACAAAGCAATTCTTTGTATCTTTTGCGAACAGTTTTTTGGGAAGACCAGTAACCAAGAATACAATTGCAAGATGGATTGCACAAGCCATACAGTTATGCCACAAACAAGCTGGACAGACATTACAAGGAGCCCCGCGGGCTCACTCAACAAGGAAGAAAGGAGCAACAGACGCATTTCTGGCCGATACTCCAATTCAAGACATTTGCCTAGCAGCAACATGGTCTTCAGTGCACACGTTCACGAAACATTAGTGTGTGGACATTCAGATGAATAAAGAAGCACAAGTCGGACAAAAGGTCTTACAACATCTATTCACAAACCAGCGCTCATCTTCCACCCAGCCACCACAAGACTAGCAAACCGCTACAAAGTCTATGCACAGCATGTGAATCTAGAAAAGATTCATGCTGCAAAACGTATGGTTTCTTACCTGTCGGTGTAGTTTTGCAGCTTGAAGAATTTTCTGGATTCACTAGCGAACCCACACTCCTCCACCAGGAAGGATCAGAGAAGAAAAAAAAAGAATCCGAAGATGGCGACCTAAAGTGGGAGTTTCCGGAGGAAGCACGTCAACGTCACATGAGGACACCAAATGGTGGTATGTCGACGCCCACCAACAAACAGAAAAAAAAGGACAAATACAACAATTCCGTACCTAACCACTAGATGGCGGAATAATGCACAGCATGTGAATCCAGAAAATTCTTAAAGTTGCAAAACTACACCCACAGGTAAGAAACTATACGTTTTCCATTATTAGGATACCCTTTTGTCCCATCTGTAGAATTTGTGTCTGAGTTTTTGGCATTCTTTTGGATGGTAAGGGAAATTTAAATAATTAGCACTGCATAACTTAATACGGTGATAAAATATTTCTATAGCAAACCTTTATTTGTATAATATATGCTAATAGTGCAGATTGTTTGTATGATAGAAATGTATCACCCTCATATGAAGTGTACATGGCTGTAATAAAGTTTTGCTGGTCATGAACACAAGAACGACATCTTTAATTCAGTTGGTGATGCA
Source organism: Calotriton arnoldi (assembly GCA_963921515.1). Classification (NCBI taxonomy): domain Eukaryota; kingdom Metazoa; phylum Chordata; class Amphibia; order Caudata; family Salamandridae; genus Calotriton; species Calotriton arnoldi. Next base: position 2,035,397 of record CAWUFW010001374.1, on the reverse strand, counting down.
TATGAACCCACAGTTGTCTTTATAGAACAAAATAAAGTATGACTGGTTATGATTATTAATTATGTGGAAAAGTGTCAAAATAATAAAAAGAGGCTTGCAAAGAAGAATTAACTAGTAAGACCAGAAGAATTGTTTGTCAAAGTTGCTGAAAGACTACTCCATTATCAGAGCATTATTAGTTATGTCTACTGCGTTCAGTTAGCAACATGTTTCAATCAGATAAGTTAAACAGCTATTCATGGTCTGTATCTGCATATGAAGGAAACATTTTAGGTTATTGCATCAGGATATTTTGTTTGAAGATTCTTAATTTATAGAGGTACCTTTAATGGACAACTTTAACCCAGTCCTGTTGCCAGAAACCTGCCATCTCTGTCACTTAAAAAGTGTAATATGCTTACAACACATATAAGCAGAATGTTGTGTTAGCAGAAGCTCCAGCATGAACAATATATTTGTGATGTGTCAAACGAATAGCTAATGACAATTGTATATTGAAATAGATACTGTTATGGGTTACAGTTGGGATAGACTTCAGTGACAAGCAATCTATCAAGACATTTGAAAACTGTAGCTTCCATAGATCTGGGTCTTAAGTAAAAACATAATTATGTTTCCCAATCACAATTCAAAAGTAACGTGTATTGCTTGCTTCAATTAGTCCGAAAAGTTAAATGCTAGGAATTTGCATCTTACAAATTGCCAGTAGTGAGGGATGTGCAACCATCCATTCAAGGAAACTCACCCACCTGTGCTTTGATTACGCAGGGAGCTCGCAGCTATTCCTGGCTGACCAGCGATAATCTCAACTACGCCAACTGGCAAGACGGGGAGCCCTTGCAAATCCGTGGCTGTGTATACATGGACGTAGACGGCACTTGGAGAACTGCCAACTGTGACACCAAGCTGCAGGGTGCCATATGCAAGCTCAACACAGGTTGGTCTAAACTTAGCGGCCATGCAGAGGGACAAGGAGTTGACCAACATTTTTTTGCAGCTGCAGTTTGCCCAGTTAGCGGCTTCCAAGGGAGTTACTTCTGTGCCAGTCACATATTGAAACATTGAGGGATTGATCTATTGGATCTGAGGATTCTCCTTCCTTGTATGGAGTCTGGCAGGAAGAATGGAGGTACCAAGGTGTGAGTGGGAACTTGGGAAGTGATAAGCTAGACTTTCAGATTCCTCTCCACAGTTAATAATGCACCAGACATCAAGACATCAGGCTTGCACTAGGGATGCAAGGGGGCGTTTGAAGCCCTGGTCTGACAGATCAGTATGATTGCTTACATTGAAAGAGCTAACTGCCTTCTTTTGATCCCACAACACCAAGCACCACACCCATTCGGGCAAGACTTTCTCATGTTTGAAGTCTCCTCTTCATTCCTTCTCTTGTTTTCATCAACGGGTCCTACTTTACTGACTGTACCGATTTCGTTGTTGGTTTTACAGAGTCTGTAAAGACACACAAGTGGAGCTCAGCCGGGAGCTGCCCGCACTCCATGCAGGATTCAGCCTGGATCCCATTCCGGGATCACTGTTACACCTTCCACATGGAAGTCACTGTCACCCAGAAGGAAGCCAATGCCAGATGTCAAAAAGGTACCATGGAGTGAACACTGAGGTGGGGGAGAGAATTTCGAGCAGAGAGAGGGAAGGTGAAAACGCTATGTGCTAGATAGCAATTACACTGAATTCCATACAAGGATGATCAGGACTTTTTATGATTCCATTTGAGGGTATTTGAGGTTGTTTCTGCTAATTGGTCCATCCTGTTGTACCAGTGGTATAACAGACTTGTATGGACTCCTATCGATAAAAGCTCTTGTAACGATTGAAAGCTGCAGGCTTCTGCCTCTTACGGAAGTGGTATAGTCTGTTGCACCAATATCACATTCTGTATCACCCCATCATCACGCTGTTCAGGCAGTTTTCAAGATACTTTTCAAACAATATTTTGTAGTATATTTTCAGAGCTTCTGTAGTGCATGGTAGTACACACATACCCATATGCCAGGTCTCTAGGACAGTATGATTTCAACATGCTAGAAATGTCTGGTGATCCTTATGTGTCATCAAAATATATGTTTATTTTCATTCTATCATTTTGTTTCTGTGCCTTGCCCATGTGCTCAGAATCCTGTTTAATAGGTTAACACCCTACATCCTCTCCCTCCTTTTATTGCCAGCTGGTGCCTCAGTGCTGTCGATCCTTGATGAGACGGAGAACGTGTTCGTGTGGGAGCATCTGCAATCCTATGAGAGTCAGTCTAAGGGTGCCTGGCTGGGAATGGCATTCAATCCAAAAGGTAAGCAGCACAAAAATGCCACCTATACAGCTGAATGGGAGGTTAAAACAAGCCATGCGTTATTATGCAGAAGGGAGGCTGAGGCAAAGGTAGTGCAAAGACAATCAAATGATTGACCATAGCCATACAAGTGGTGAGATGAACAGCTAAAATAACAGCCTAGGAGAGGAGTCATAAGTGAGAATGGGTCATGGTATGAAAAATGAAGAGTCTATGAGCATGAGGGCAAAGTGCTCTAAGTGTGCATTTGTTCTAGAAATAAGCACCTCCTTACTAAGAACGTTGTCTATTTGTTGGCGGTTCGCTCTTATTTTGTCCACAAGATTCTTCCCTTAGCCATGACTTGGGGCAGGGGGTAACCATTCCGTGAGTAAGACAAAATATTCAAGTGGGAGCAGATGTTGCACAGGATGCTTAAATGTGTTTGTCTTTGCATTTCGCCTTTTTGACAGTCTAATTAGCCCATTCCCCCTACACCCATACAGGGAGCTCGCTGGTCTGGCATGATGGGAACACAGCTGTCAACTATTCTAATTGGGGCCAACATGACACAGGCCCTAGCATGTTGAGCCCCAACTCCTGCTACTGGATCCAGGGGACCAACGGAGTGTGGAAGCTGGGCTCATGCACCAACGTCACCATGGGAGTCATCTGCAAGCTGCCCCGGGGTAAGAAGCTGAGATTTAATTGAAAGTTCAACCGACCACGAATTGGGGTGCTACCATGGTGGTACTGAGGAGTAGAATGTTTTCAATAGGAATGGCTATAGCAAGTTGTGGGATCTGTAAGTAGGTGGCATGATCTCAAAGCAGGATTTTACTGAGCATTGTTGTAGAAGCAAAGCACGACTGCAAATTACGTTATCTGGAAACGGTTGTCTCTGATACTGTAAGAACAAAGCTCAGTGATTTAAAGCAAGGATCTAAATTAAGGAAGTTTTGATGAACCTTACACTTCTTATTTTTTGATCCATATATAAAAGTAACTACCGTCAAATTTGTAGCTAGTGCTTCCTACCACATTTCTGACCTTCATATGTGCTGCAATAAAACAGGTTTTACTATTGCCAAATTTAGCTGTACTCTATTTACTAACCTTCATAGGTTTAGTCCTCTTTGGGGCATTAACTTGTGACCTGCAAATCGCTACACACTTCAGCATAACTCACCGAGTCATTCTCTCAGCTATTAAGCTGCAGTAGAGCACACACCACTCTGCAAGTCTCGCAATCTGCCTTTTTAATATGTACTTCCTCCCCTCCAAGTTGTATGGTTGAACTACTGTAATGAGAAATTGGGCATTCTTGTAAGGTAAGAGGGGCGGGAACACTGTCCGCCCCATTTTGAGCTCATCTTTTTTACTCCTGAGCTCTTTCGTTAAATATGCTATAGAAATTCATAATGCTATTCACTCACAAAGTTTTGTTTTTTTCTGCATTTCTGAGACCTGGCTGAAGGAAGGACTAGAAACTAGAATCTTACAATTTATTTCAAATGAGCGCAAGATATGTTGAATCCTCCTCAAAGCATGGGGTGGAGTCACCATTATATTTAAAAATTATATCGAACTGACCAAATGCCAGAAAATTTATTTTGCAGATGTAGAAATTGTAGTGACAAATTTAAAATGAAACTTAAATTCTCCTTCAATGGTCACATTTTAGACCCAGTTTGGCCATCTACCACCTGGGTGTTTTCTATTGAAGATATTCCCCAGATCTGACTGGACCATTTTCTTATATCCCTTGATCTTAACAATCCAACTAATGTCAAATGTAATGTAAACCAACAATAAGGTTTGAAGCATGATAAACATTCTCTGATCCCTTTATGATTTCAGATCCTGGCGTAACATATTCACATTATTTTAACTGGGCTGTAGCTGATTTAGGTTAAAAATTGCCCTGTAAAATTAATGAAAACTGGAAAACATCGCAAGGAAGCGCTTTGGTTTTCTGAAGCATTAAAATCTTTGAAACTCAAAACCAGACAGGCAGAACGAAAATGAAGTCTCCACTATTCTCTCCAATCAAAATCAATTCACAGGACCATGTTATCAACATATAAAAAGGCTCTCCACGCCTCACAAAAACAATATTACACCACACAGATTAATGAATTCAAAAGTAAGCAATGACAACTCTTCAGTTTTGTTAGGGAACTTTATCTTCTTTTCATTCTGAACTACGTTCACTGTCCAAAAAATACTAACATTAAAACTGCTATAGCTCAACAAGATACCTCTAGAACTTCCTCGGAGCCTGAACTACCCACCCAACTGAGGATTGATAAACCTTTCCTAGAACAGTTCTGCTGTACTTGCCCAGATGATTTTGATTTACTTATTAACAGATGTAATTTTGGATCTCCTTTAGATCTGATTCCAGTGCATCTATTACACGAAAATATTCTTTCCATCAAGAAGGTGTTGTTCGACATTATTTCATTGTCTTTAAAAACTGGTGGGGTCCGTAATCCTCTTAAACTAGGCATTGTTAGACCATTATATTAAAAAAACACAACTTGGATCATTCAGATCCACAAAATTATTCTCCTACCACTCTTCTGCCTGCTGCAGCAAAAACTGTGGAAAGCATAGCTGCTTCTTAGATAGGCAGTTGTTAAAACATATAATCACCTAGAGAGAGTTAAGAGAAAAGAACCCAAGGTTGTCCTCCTATTTGCAATTTACTAATACACAATGTACTTGAGTACTGAAGAAAATAAATGTAAGCAAGTTCCTTTTTTTTAAGGAGTGAAAACAGTCCTGACCTATTTAGTAAGGAACCCAAACTTTGGTATACATTTGAGAATTTCATGGTTCAGAATGCGGGGCATCTCCTCTGTAGTCACACTTTAAAGAGGTAGACACTGTCCTTCCCACCTAACAATCCCCCATACTGCTGTATAATAAATGTTTTAGTTCCTTACGAAATACCAACAGGCAACTATGAGAGCCTTTGCCTCATATATTTACATGGAATGCATGTCTGAATTAAGTAGGGAGTTCTGTAGCCCTGAAGAAGACTTCTGACAAGTTTTGGCACCTCTTTAAGTGGAAACATGTTGACAATTTTAAGTGGTTAGTGTAGGAAAAAGCCCCTTTTTGACATGGTCACCCCCACTTTTTGCCTGGTATCTGATGCAACTTTGACAGAAGCGTCCTGGATTCCTGCTATCCAGGTCCCCAGTGCCAGATCTCTTTCCCTAAAACTATAGAATTGTTTCCCCAGTTGGCAAAACCTTTAACACCCCTTGTAGGTCCCTAGTAATGATACCCCTGATACCTAAGGCAAGGAGGCTAAAGAGGGTCTCTAAAGGCTGCTGCTTGTATTGTGCCACCCTATGGGAACACTCGGATCCAACATGCAAACTGCCATTGCAGGCTGCGTGCCATGGTGCAGAGTAAGTGAAGACACAACATGGCATCCCTCCTGTGTGCCGTGCTCGCAGTCTCTGAGGGCAGAGACAAATCCTTATCCAGCCGGAGGTGTTGTCACCTTCTTTGAGCAGAATGGCTAAAGCAATCCGCATATCAAGGCAGGAAGCTCCAAAGGCCTCTGCCGCCTTTGATATGTGACCCAAGGCTTACCCAGACAGCAGAAATGCCACCTCTGCTCCGGGACCATTTGGCACTAGGGCAGGTGGGAAAATTAGCTAATCTGAAAGAGACACGTTAGTGATAGATTCCTTACCTTAGAATATCCCCAGGCGTCAGACTGGATCCGGAAAGTTTTTCGTCAGCAGTACCCCTGCGCGTCGGTAGGTGGCATCGTGCGGCTCCGCGTTCGTCGTAGGCGTCGAGATGACATCACGGAGACTACTTAGGCGCCACCTATGCGCGCTGACGTCAGTTCTTTCTTTTTCCGCGCCAGCAAGCGCAGATCCGGTTAGAGCACGTACCTTAGTCACTTTTTGACTAGTTGTTTTTTTGGGACTTTTGTCTCTAATTTCTATATTGACTCCTGGTGCCACATAGGGATGCCTGGTTTTAAAACCTGCGGGGCCTGCCGCCGTACGATGTCGGTGGCCGACCCCCATGGCGTCTGTCTCTACTGTCTAGAGCGCGACCATGACTCCCGGTCATGTTCCGACTGTCTGGCCATGGCTCCGAACGCTTTACGGGAGCGGTCCCGAAAGCTGCTAGAGGCCCGGCAGTTGTCTCCGCACCGTTCCAGATCCAGGGGTCGCTCAAGGGACCGACCGCGGAGTCGCCATCATCGCTCCTCGGGGTCCAAGTCGTCGCCATCGGATTCCGGTAAGCGACGTCATAAAAAGAAGTCGAAGAAGCGCGTTCGCTCTCCGACCTCCCCTCGTCTGTCTTCTGACGCGGATGAGGGGACCCGGGGTCTTTCCCCCGCGGCTCCGTTGGAGCCTGTCAGTCCCGCTGCCATGGACCGCCTTTATGGGCCTAGGGCTCCCGCCGGTGCGCCTTTGGGCCCCGCAGTCCCTTTTGGGGGCCCGTGGTTGCCGGCGGCTCTGGCCCCGGCGCCCCAAGGTCCTCCGCCGGCGGCTCCGGCGCCGCAGGGTCCTTCGCCGGCGGCTCCGGCGCCGCAGGGTCCTCCGCCGGCGGCTCTGGCCCCGGCGCCCCCTGCAGCTCCCTTCCCGGCGCAGCCCTGGGTGCCGTTCGGCCCACCTCCACCCTTGCCTGCGTTTCCAGCTTGGAACCCGGATTGGGCCTTGGAGCCGGAGCGGCGCCGTTCCCGGCGCCGGTGGAGCATTTCTTTTCCCCTGTGCCTCCCTCGCCGTTGCAGCCTGTGCCTCGGGCTGTTGGGGAAGAGGAGGACTGGGAGGGGTCGGAGGACCCTCTTGCACGGCAGTGTGAGTCCGAACAGGAATGGGCAGAAGACTCAGAGGATGCCAGTGGCCTTGACCTCTCCTCTGAGCCTGGGTTTGTGTCTCCTCCCACTCTCATGGAGGAAGGCGCCACCTACACTGTGGTGCTCCGTAGAGCAGCTGAAACTCTTGGCCTTGAGCTGCCTACTGTTGCCCTCCAAACTAACCTCCTTACTGAGGTGCTTCAGCGTACAGCAGGTTCTGTGGAACCTCTACTCCCGTTCAATGAGGCCTTAACGGATGTTTTGCTGGGTACCTGGTCTAGGCCAGCCACAGGGGCCCCTGTGGATAAAAATGTGGCAAGACGTCATCGTCCGGCACCGGGTGACCCTGCCTTTCTGACAACTCATCCGACACCGGAGAGCCTGGTCATTTAGGCTTCCACTTCCCAAACAGCATTCCCTACCGCTCCGCCGGATAAGGAATCCAAAAAGCTGGAGCAGCTTGACAAAAGGTTGTTTTCCTCTGCCAGCCTGGGGCTGCGGTCAGTCAACACCACATGCCTCTTGGGCCGCTATTCTCATGCTGTGTGGGACACGGCGCAAACTCTGCCCCAGTGCCCCGAAGAGGTTCGGGCTGTGCTTTCCCAAGCTGTTGCAGAAGGGAAGGATGCCGCGAAGTTCGCCATTCGGTGTGGGTTGGACACCGCGGACTCCTTGGGAAGAACAATTTCCACCACAGTGGCCTTGCGGCGACATGCCTGGCTGCGGTCCACGGGGTTTTCGGGGGATGTCCAGAGTTCCCTCATGGACATGCCTTTTGATGGTACTCGCCTTTTTGGCGATAAGGCAGACAGTGCGCTGGAGCGTTTTAAGGACTCTCGGGCTACAGCCAAGTCCTTGGGTCTCTCCACCTCCCGCTCAGCCACGTCTACTTTTCGTTCCTTTCGTGGCCGTGGCAGGGGCGCCTCTACACGTCCTTTCCAAAGGCCTGCGCAGAACCAGCCTCAGCGTGGCCGCGGGCGTGGTGGCCGCCGTGGTGGCACAGGGTGCCAGTGTGCGGGTCAGCCCACCTCCGCTCCTGCAGCATCCGCCTCAAAGCCTTCCTAGTCCGCGCTTTCGGGTGCACCCCACGCCGGTGGGCGGCAGGATTCAACATCACCTCCCCCACTGGCACTCTGTCACTTCGGACAGCTGGGTGCTCCAAATCATCCGAAGGGGCTATTCCCTCCCCTTCGAGTCTGCCCCCCGTCCATGCCACCTCAGTTCCACCGCATTTTGGGGGATCACTTAGCGCTTCTCCAACAGAGAGTCACAGCCCTCTTGGCCAAGGGGGCCATCGAGCGCGTTCCTGGGCCAGAAGTAGGACATGGATGTTATTCCCACTACTTTCTGGTCCCCAAGAAGGACAAGGGGGGCTTACGCCCCATCTTGGACCTCCGGAACGTCAATCGCTTCCTCCGGAAGGAGAAGTTCAAGATGTTGACTCTGGCTCCGGTCTTGGCTGCCCTCGACCCTGGAGACTGGATGGTAGCGTTGGACTTGCAGGACGCATATTTTCACATTCCCGTCCTGCCGGCCCATCGGCGTTACCTGCGATTCACGGTAGGCCAGGAGCATTTTTAGTTTACCGTGCTCCCCTTCGGCCTTACCAGCGCCCCTCGGGTGTTCACAAAAGTGATGGCGGTGGTCGCAGCTCATCTGCGCAGGTCAGGGGTATCAGTCTTCCCCTACCTCGACGACTGGTTGTTGAAGGCGGGCTCGCCCCAGGCAGTCGTCACCCACCTTCAGACTACGGCCGACCTCCTGCAGTTACTGGGGTTCTCCATCAACGTGCCAAAGTCGCACCTGAGTCCTTCTCAAAAGCTCCCCTTCATCGGAGCGGTTCTGGACTCGACGCAGTTTCGGGTTTATCCTCCCGAGCGGCGAGTCCAGGATATTCAGGCTATGATTCCCATCTTTCAGCCTCTAACCCGGGTTTCAGTCAGGCTGACCCTCCGGCTCCTGGGTCTGATGGCCTCCTGCATTCTGCTAGTGCAACATGCCAGGTGGCATATGCGAGCTCTGCAGTGGGACCTGAAGTTCCAGTGGGCACAGCATCAGGGCAACCTGTCCGATCTTGTCCAGATCTCGGAGGGCACTGCACGACAATTGCAGTGGTGGCTCACGAATCGCGATTGGGTCAATGGCAGATCCCTCTCCCTTCCTCAACCGGAGCACACAGTGGTGATGGATGCGTCCCTCCTGGGATGGGGCGGCCACCTGGGAGAGACGGAGATTAGAGGCCTCTGGTCTCCGGCGGAGTCCCGGCTCCATATCAATCTTTTGGAGCTGCGGGCGATCCGACTTGCACTGAAGGCATTCCTTCCCTCTGTCCGGGGAAGTGTAGTGCAGGTGTTCACGGACAACACCACCGCCATGTGGTATTGCAACAAACAGGGCGGGGTGGGGTCGTGGACCCTATGTCAGGAGGCTCTGCGCCTCTGGACATGGCTGGAACGTCAAGGTATTACGTTGGTGGTTCATCACCTGGCAGGTTCTCTGAACGCCAGGGCAGACGAACTCAGCCGCCGGTGCTTGATGGATCACGAATGGCGTCTGAACTTGGACGTGGCGCAAGGTCTCTTTATGCAGTGGGGAGAGCCTTGGTTAGATCTATTCGCCACCGAAGAGAACGCGCAATGTCATCAGTTCTGCACGTTGGAATTTCCAAGGCGGCACTCGCTGGGCGACGCTTTTCGTCGCGAATGGAGTTGCGGTCTGTTGTACGCCTTTCCGCCTATACCACTTCTGCCCAGAGTGCTGAAGATTCGGCGCGACCGGGCCCAAGTCATCCTTGTGGCTCCGGATTGGGCACGAAGATACTGGTATCCCGAGCTACTCAACATGGCGATCGATCCCCCGATCCGACTGCCTCTTCGGGAGGACCTTCTGTCGCAGCAGCAGGGGACGGTCCTCCACCCGAACCTGTCCAGCCTCCACCTCCATGCGTGGAGATTGAGCGGCAACAGCTGATTCCATTTGACTTGCCTCCTGAAGTCTGTGATGTCATTCTGGCAGCCAGGCGTCCCTCCACTAAATTGGTATACGCCTGCAGGTGGAACAAATTTGTGGCATGGTGCACAGCTAAGTCTGTGGATCCCCTTTCTGCCCCTCTTTCTGAGGTCCTTCTATTCCTACTATCCTTGGCCCGGCAGGGCTCTGCTCTGGGCACTCTCAAAGGTTATCTTTCGGCCATCTCCGCCTTTCTCAGGCTTCCAGATCAGCCTTCTCTCTTTAAGTCCCCGGTTGTTAACCGTTTCCTCAAAGGCATTACACACACGTTTCCTCCCGTGCCTTTCATAATACCGCAATGGGACTTAAATCTTGTCTTGACCTATCTGATGTGCGCTCCCTTTGAGCCCCTTCATAACTGTCCTTTACGTCTTCTTACTCTAAAGACGGCTTTCCTGGTAGCTATCACCTCTGCCAGAAGAGTGAGTGAGCTCCAGGCTCTTTCTTCTAAACCTCCTTTCCTTTCTGTTCATCCGGACAAGGTGGTTTTAAGGACCGTCCTTCTTTCTTGCCAAAGGTTGTCACGCCCTTCCACATCGGGCAGACCATCACTTTGCCCACTTTCTTTCCACCTCCGCATCCTTCAAAAGAGGAAGAGAGGCTCCATCGTCTGGACTCAAAACGTGCGCTCTCGTTCTATCTCAAGCGCACACAACAGTTCCGGGTGGATGACCAGCTCTTTGTTGGCTACGTGGGCGACAAAAAATGTCGGGCCGTGCACAAACGCACCATCTCTCGGTGGGTTGTTTTGTGCATCAAAGCATGTTACTCCTTGGCTAAAAAGAAGCCTCCTGTGGGACTGCGTGCCCATTCTACGAGGGCAACAGCAGCCACTACTGCCTTGGGATGCGGCGTTCCCTTGCAGGATATTTGTCAGGCAGCCACGTGGGCCTCGCTGCACACATTTACCAAGCATTACTGCCTTGACAGTCAAGTCCAGAGAGACAGCTTCTTTGGCCGTTCTGTTCTCTGTGACTTTCTGGTGTAATCTATTCGCAGACCCACCACCGGGGTTGGTATTGCTGGGGTATCTATTCTAAGGTAAGGAATCTATCACTAACGTGTCTCTTTCAGATGCACAAGTTACTACTTGTGTAACGATATATCTGTAAGAGACATTAGTTAGTGATAGATTCCTTACCACCCCTCCCATCCTCCCCGTTCTGCGAACTGATTCTAGGGTTAAGGTCATCCCTTTCAGGGCCCTAGTTTCATGGCACCAGTGGTCAGTTTCTTGCATGGCTCTGCGTTCCTGGCGCGGAAAGTCGTGTACAGAACTGACGTCAGCGCGCATGGGTGGCGCCTAAGTAGTCTCCGTGATGTCATCTCGGCGCCTACGACGCCAGCGACGAATGCGGAGCCGCACGACGCCACCTACCGACGCGCAGGGGTACTGCTGACGAAAAACTTTCCGGATCCTGTCTGACGCCTGGGGATATTCTAAGGTAAGGAATCTATCACTAACTAATGTCTCTTACAGATATATCGTTACACAAGTAGTAACTTGTGCGTTGAGGCATGTCCCCCACTCAGGCTAGTACCACCCTTAGGGTGGGCTACTTAATGGGGACATGACTTTTAGAATTCCCCCATTCTGGTTTTGGTGGAATTAGGCTCTCTGGGTCAAGGTTATGCCCTCTTCCCACAGGAAGTGGTCATATAGAGGGTTTAGACACCCCAAAGGTAAGTAGCCCATTGGCTACTACCTGTCACTCCCCGTAATGCCCCTAAATTGAGTATGTAGGTGGCACCCCTGACACCAGGATTTTATACTTGACTGATCAAGAAGAGATGGACACCGAGAGCTGCAAGAAAAAGCGAGAACTGAAGACTGTTGTGTACTTTTGGCACCAAACCCTGCCTGCTGCACTAGGTCTCAACAATCGCAACCAAGCAGCTCATCCTGCAGCTGACCAGCTTCCAAAAACCCTGGGAGACTGCCAGTCATCGCAAATTGCCAAGCAATCTCCCCTGGAGTAGAAGAGCTACTCCCCTGCAGTCCGCACGCACCTAAATACAAAATCTGATTTACCATGCCACTGCTTCCCAGCCAGCCCAACACAGCAGCACCCCCCTATCGCCCCCCCCAAAGGAAGAGGACCCTGTGCTCCTGAAAGTCAGATGACTCCCTTCCCCGAGTTAGAGGAAGAGAGGACACCAGGACCAACCGGAGCCACACAGGACCAATAACCGGTGTACCGGATCCCTTGCAGCAAGAAGAGCCTGTGAGAGTCCAGTTGGGACTCTGACTCCCAGGTCAGGCAGCTGTCGAGGGACACCAGCACCGCAAAGACCCACTCCCAGAGTAGCCTAGTTGTCCTGATTTGGCATCCTCAACCGGTGTAGGAAGCTGGCTCTTTATACAGTGGACCAAAAAGAGGTGCATTGTGTAAAGAATCCAGGCAAACCCCAAAGGAATTATAGAGGGACAAATGACACCCCAAATGATCTCTTTTGTGGTAGTGTGGGCGAGCAGTTAGGCATATCAGAGGGTGGTGCTAAGCATTTATTGCACACGCAAAGGCAGTAAGTTAGACTTGCACTCAATAAAGAAATCCGACATCAATTTATAAAAATAACACATTCTTGTATATGAATTTAGATACCAAGATCATCTGAATCAGATAAGTACTTTACGAGTTATGAGTTTTTACAGTTTTCAAAAGTTGACAGTGCAATTGTTGGGTGCGGTATGTTATTCTATTGGGGGAAAACATGTACTGCATTCGGGACTGTTCTCCGGGACTTACAGTGAGTATGGTGCAAAGTCCAAGACCACACCAACAGGTCACTTCTGGAGTCTCTGGGGCGTCCGGGTGCTGAGGTGTGTTACCGCGTTGGGTGTCCCATTCACATCAATAGAGAACTGTCTAGTCAGAAAGAGGCTGCAAGCTGGGACTGGGGGAACCCACAGGGGAACTTGACCCTTGAGACGCTCGGGCACGGAGGGACACCAATGATCTACTTTTCGGACTGTGGGGCTAGGGTGTAGTGGTGTCTTTTGGCATTGGTTTCTGTGCTGGAGTCACTCGTGGTTGGAGGGACCTGCAGAAAGAGGCTGCAAGTGGCAACTGGAAGTCCAGGCTGGCCAGTTTCAAGGATGGGCTCGGCTCTTGTGGGTCTGGGGACCCCGTTGCCACCGTCACCTCTCTTGAACTCGGGCTCTGAAATGCAGGTGCACAGGTACTTTGAGGGGTAGGGTTGTGGTGGTCGAATACTCACTTCTTTGTCTTGGTTTTTGGTGAAGAGGGACAAACAATACAGCTGGGCAGCTCACGATGTGTGTCTCACTGTCCCTGAAGTCCATCGACATGCATGTTGGTTTTCCTCGGCGTTAGTGTTCGAACTGGACACAACAAGCGTTGGCTACTGCGAGGGGTCCAGTACAATAAGATATTGGTTCTGTGCTGCTCTGGCCGGTCCTGGCATCCCCACACATAGAGGAAGGACGGATCTGACCTATAGGAGCACGGCTCCCTCTTCCTGGGCGGCTGCTGCTTCGGTAGTCCCGGTCGGCGGCAGGTCAGTGAACCGGGTCTTTCATGCATCTTTGGTGTCTGCGGCTGCAGGGGAATAGCTCCTATACTCCAAGGCAGTTTTGTTGCCAATTGACGAAGCACTGTCAGCCCTCTGGGTTTCTTGGAGTCTGCACAGTGTCAGGACGAGTCGGTTGCTCTACAAGGGTGACAGGAAAGCTGACCGGGTTGGCGCCAAGTCAGTCGTGCTCCTCAGTTCTCTGGTTAGCAGTCTTCTTTGTCCACTCCTTCTTTTGTTTCCATCGAAATCTGACATCCTGGTATCAGGGGTCCCCTAAATACTCAATTTTGGGTCGTTAAGAGAAGTGAAGGGTAGTAGCCAGTTACCCCTGGAGTCACTATACCCCCTAGATGACCCCTTCCTTTGCAGGGTGAGCATCCCCCTGTCCCAGAGTTCCAAATTCCACCACACAGAAGATGGTGGAACTTCTAAATTCGTGTTCGCTTCAGGCTTGTTCACCCTAGAGGTGTGTCCAGCCTAGCAGTGCAACACGCCTCCTGCATAGTTAATTTTCCCGCTTGTCCTGGTGCCAGTTGGGCCCAGGGCAGGGGTGGCATCTCTCCTGTCTGGGGAAGCCTTGGGTCGCATATCAAATGCAGCAGAGGCCTTTGAAGCCTCCTGCCTTGATATGCTGATTTACTAGGCTTCCTGGAGGAGGAGGTGATAACACCTCTCCCCAGAGCAGGCACTGTTTCTGTCCTCTGAGAGCAGAGCTCTCACCTCCTAGGGGGGTCAGAAACTCGTCTGTGATGGCAGGCTGGACTTGACCAATCAGCTAGCACACTAGAAAGCTAGTAGGGTTCAGGGGTACCTCTCAGGTACCCTCTGGGTGCATGTATTAATAAATGCATCACTGGAATCAGTGTGGGTTTATTAATACGAGGTGTTTGATACCAAACACTATAGGTTTCAGTGAAGCAATTATGTAACTGGGAAACTCCTTTTGACCAGTGCCCTGTACATGCTTTAAGATGGCTTCCCTGTTTACTTGTACTGTTAGTAATTGAACTATCCAGCACAGGGGCATATCTACTCAAGCAAATATGTCCTTGTAGGAAACTGGGTTTTTGTTGCCGTACCCCCCACCCACAACCCGCCCCCCCACACACACATTTTGCCTAGAATTTGATGCAACTTTGACTAAAGTGTACTGGGTTCCTGTTAACCAGGCCCCCAGTACCAGTGTTCTTTCCCTAAAAGGTTTCAATTGTTTTCCCCAATTGGCAAAACCTTTAGCCCCCTTTGTAAGTCGCTAGTAAATGGTACACGTGGTCCCTAGGGCCTGAGGTACTAATGAGGGTCCATAAGGGCAGCAGCAGGAATTGTGCCACCCTAAGGGACACCTCACCAAGCACCTGCAGGGCTGCCATTGCAGGCTCCGTGTCTTGGTGCAGACAAAAGTGAAAACACGATGTGTCACACATCCCTGTGCGCCATGTCCCCTAACACTGCATGTAATATTTGTAAGTCATCCCTACAGCAGGCTTTACAGCCTTAAGGCAGGGTGCATTATATTACATGTGAGGACATATCTGCATGAGCAGATATGCCTCTGTGCTGGTCAGCCCTATTACTGCCAGTACAAGTGACCAGGGAAGTCATTTTAAAACATGTGCTGGACACTAGTGAAAACGAGTTCACCAACTACATGATGGCATCACTGAAAATAAGAATGTTTGGTATCAAACATCTCGTATTGGTAAACCCACACTGATACCAGTGTTAGGTTTACCAATACCTGCACCCAGAAGGCACCTTAGAAGTGCCCCCTGAAAACCAACCAGTCCCTCGTGTCTTTTCTGACTGATTTCTGCCAGCCCGCCTCTCGAGACGCTGTTCTGACCTCCTAGTGTGAAAGCCTTTGCTCTGAGGAGGCCCAGAACAAAAGCCTAACCTTGAAGAGGGTGTAACACCCCTCCCACAGGATGACCTGCTGATTAGCCTCCTTGGGCCGGCGAGCTTCAAATAAACTGCCGCCTTTGGAATGCGAATCTGGCTC
Source organism: Calotriton arnoldi (assembly GCA_963921515.1). Classification (NCBI taxonomy): domain Eukaryota; kingdom Metazoa; phylum Chordata; class Amphibia; order Caudata; family Salamandridae; genus Calotriton; species Calotriton arnoldi. The sequence continues at coordinate 2,019,727 of CAWUFW010001374.1, read as the reverse complement.
CCCTCACAGGAGAGGGAGCCACTCCCCCATCTCCGCCCCCCCGCGTCCAGAGCCCCCTTGGCACCTGGACAGGTGGGAAAATTAGCTAGTCAGGGAAGCATACCACCTCCAGGCTAGTACCACCCCTAAGGTGGGCTACTGTTAGGTGGACACGATTTTTCAGAAGTAGCCATCTTTGTGATTGCATACTTAGGAATTCTGGGACAGGATTATTCCCACTATCCTCAGCAAACCTGTTGAGCAGGTTTTGACACTTAAGCAGGATTTGATTGTGTAATGTCAAAAAGGATGCTCCTACTCTGCACGTTCAGAGAAGTCCTCTCTGCCCTTTCAAGTCAGCCTACTGTTTGTTCCTGGGGGTATTTCACACCTATTCAAGGATAGTTACTGCCTGGAAAATGCTATAAAGCCAATACAAATAAACCTCCAGGAAGTTCAGGCAAGTTAATAGTAATTTTCTAAAAGTTACTTTTCCTTAATATTTATTACAAATCTGACTTCATCGTTAAATTGGATTTTTTAATAACTATTAAAAAATAGTTATTTAATTATTTTTCTAGTTGGTGACATTCCTGAAATACAGTATTGGGATTTTAATCTTTACTCTGGTTTTCTACTTCGGACGTCTAGCTTAAAAAGCAGTTTAGAAGACAAATTCTGTCTGAAGTCAGAATCCAGGCAAGATACATAGGTTGGACGCAAAGTGATGGGAAACTGCTTTAGGACCACTTTCACCCTGATCACGCCTCTATCTTACTCTGATCATGCCTTTATTGGGTCTACTACACAGAATATGAATCTGAAATGAATTAATGCGCAAAAGAAGGTGTTACACTCCTGTAACAAAGGTTTTGCAGCTTGATGTGTGATGCATTATTTCTTGTGTCAGATCTGGTCTCTTAAAGTAGTGGAAAGAGATGTGAAGTTTAAACTGACCTCAATCATTTGCTTGAAAAATATCTGTAGGCACTGCTAGATCTTTTTATATTTTTTTACGAAACGTTTGTTCCTAGCAGCTACTTGATGTCAGGTTTATACACACACTATCGACCGGTGTTACAGGTAAGCTATGTTTTTGTAAGCACTAAAGAAGAATCTTAGCATCTGAACTGTGGAAACTCCAGTGACTTGTTTGCACCTTTTATGCTCAGTATGTTCTGCCCATATATTTGTTTAATGAAGCAGTGCAATATCTTATCGGCTATGAATGTCCCAACACATCTACTATATGCAGCATTGTGTCCTATCGGTTTCATCATGATTTCTGTGCCTTTAGAAAGATCCCCGATTTAACCTGTGCAGAGATTGACACAGCTCAGATAGTCTCATGAAATGGAGGGCTCATGGCCTGTATTATACTGGAAGTGGCTTAACAGGTTATGCAGGCTCTCGCAGTACAGGAAACAGAGCTCTCCACTTATATGGTTCAGATTTAGGAAATTCCTAAATGATAGGAAAGTACTGAACATATTTTCTGTTACTTTATGCAACATAAATGTCCAGTAGTCGATTTCTGTGTTTCTAACTCCCTTTTCTGTTTTTTTCAGCACAAGAAAGCAGTTTTTCAAAATCGAGTAAGTAAATATGAAACTAAAGAGCTATCCATTGCTTTATTGGTGTGAAGGAGCATTCTTGCACACATCGGTAAACAGTGATTCTAAAGGGACTAGCTGCCATAAAGGACAGGAAGAGCTTTGTCACATGCTGGCAGACCGCGTGGATGCACTTACCACGCAACTAGTCTGCAAACTCTGAGCTAAGGCAGTAGTGGGCGCTGGCAGAGCTCTAAGGGTTTCTACTTCTGAAACAGTAAGAGGTACTGGTTCACAAAATAAATGCGAATTAGTGCTGTGGGGTTCCCTGTGTAGGGGAAACTGCAAGTCACGAAAGGACCAAGGAGCATTGGTAGATTTCGATCAGGGTCCCAGATTCGGTATAGCTGATGTGGGTTGAATAAAAGTTGGTTTTGCAGCATAGACCTCTTCTAGATTCACATAATGTGCATATTCCGCCATCTAGTGGTTGGAGTCGGAAAGTGTTTTTTTTTTTTTTGTGTGGGATGGTTGTGAAACCCGATCCCTGTGGTGTGGCTACAGCCCCGTTTGTGTGTGTGCAAGCTCTCAGATTATTTTTTCCGCCATGGTGATCGGAGGTGCACTGAAGAAGTCTGAGAAAATACAGCAACAGACGCAGGCAAGAAGAAACCAGCATTAAAAATGCAATACGTCTCGCCTTTGATTAAGTTAAAGCCATTTGCTTTGCTAATGGTATTGTATAGCAAAGCAAATGGCTTTAACTTAATGAAAGGCGAGACCTATTGCATTTTTAATGCTTGTCTCAGGGTGCTGTTTCTTAGGAAAGCACGGGGAACATGTGTCCGTGTCGTCACACTTACTCCAAGGGTAGCGTGTTGTCGTTCTATCTATTAGGCACCGCTGTGTTCCTACATGCAATATAAAAGGAAACTGTGGTGTCCCGGAGGTATTTTATTTTTTATGAAACACTAAAGCCTCAAAGTCAGAAGCGCAGGTGGTAGACTGGCATAGGATACCTTTTTGTGCTGTTTTGTAAACAATATACATAATGGCATAAGTACGGCCATTGAAAAACAACAGCAAAAGATCTAGGTGACTGCAAGCTGACGGCAAGCGTAGTTTGATCAAAATATGCAAACAAGTAAGGGTACGGTTCTATCAGTAACTAGCAGCCAGGAAGGAAATGCATAGGCACTATGCACACCAAGTTACAAACATGCAAGCGGTCTAGGCATGGATAGAGGTATGGCCATGAAAGTATGTCCATTCGGAAGTAGCCAAAGCTCCAAACTCATGTAATCAGTTCAGCTGCAACCATGAGCCCCGCAACGAGAGGCCACCCTCATAAAATCAGTCCTGCGTTAAAGGGAGGGAGCAAAGTAAACAGGGACAGATAGCAGCAGAGCTCGCAACAGGAAAGTTACAATGCAAGCTGAGGCATGATGCGGTGAGCAAAGTAAACAGGGTCAGATAGCAGCAGAGCTCGCAACATGAAAGTTACAATGCAAGCTGAGGCATGATGCAGTGATTCTCGAGGCCGGCGCTATCCACCATGGTGCTACCTGCAGCTGAGGTTCGGGACTCCGAGGAGCTGCTACTGCGTCCGCCGCCTGCCAGGAGCTGGCCGAGTTTTACCCTTAGCTTCCACAGTAGGAACGGGTTGGACGTGGGCGCCTGCTAATATATTGAGCGCGGCGCTCGTGTTAAAGTTAAAGTGCTGTGTCCGGGTGCGGGATGGGGGTCGTTAAGCCGCGGCCGCCATTGTTGACTGTGTTAACAGAAATGCACCAGGGCGCCATGCTAGCGCCTTGTTGAAAGAAAAAAAAAAGGTTGACATATACTACGGCCCCTTGCATCGCATGGCGCCTCTTCAGAGCAGTGAAACATCAGGCGTGTGGGGCTGGTTTAAAAAACAAGCCGCACCAGAGAAATGAAAGGCGCGTCAGCCATTGTTGAAGATAAACGCGGTAATACCAAAAAAAGTGCTTAGCGGCTAATTAAGAGACACTGTCTCCCGCCACAAGTAAAAGATCCAATCCCGGTGGGCGGGGCCAAAAGGGGACAGGGTGGCAACCAGGAAGGATTAAAATGCCTCCGGTGCAATCATTACACTGTGTTTTGCATAATCCATGACGACAAACGACCCGCACGAATGAAAATTGCAGGCGGAGCAGAGACACGACTTCTGGAACCGTATTGATTCCAAGAAGCCCTCGCATGGCGAGAGCAGCGCATGCGCGCTGCTAACGCCAGGCGAGACCTAAAAACCACCAGAATCTCCGGAGAGAGAGGTGGTACCAAGGAAGGTTGCATGAGGGGGGAAACTTTTCGAGCAAGCAAGCCTTTTTTTTGGCGCTGCTCACTTGGCTCCTCATGCACCAGAGCAAGTACAGTTTTCGCAGGCAGAATACAGTCTCCAAGTATTTGGGGGGGTTTTCTGTAAGGAGCTCATGGTTCATCTGAAAACAAGGTAAGAATTTGCTCCTTTATATATAATATATGAGCAAAGCACGAATGACTGGCTCCAGGTACTAGCATAAAAAATTTAAATAAAGCAGTACAGCCGCTTCTCACTAGAACATTGGAAAATTCCAACACATCTACCAGGCGGCGCCTAAGGCAATATGTCAATATGCGGTTTACGCACCACATTTAAATTTCTTTAAATTGTTTTAAATGTATTTTCAATAGTCTTGCACTACGTTCAAAACTCGCAACACATCTACCAGGCTGCGCCTCTGGCAATGTGTCGATGCGCTGGTTTAACACTGTGTGTGTTTCTTTAGGTCATTTAAAACATATTTTTTCATAGTTTGGTACTACGGTAAAAACGCACAGCACATCTACCATGCGGCGCCTCTGACAATGGGTCAATGTGCCGGTTATCCACTACTTGCGAGTTCGTTCAGTTATTTGAACCCTACTTTCATAGTTATTTTGAACTACGATTCAAATGCTACAGTGCCTCTCCCAGACAGCACAGCGCAAAACAAGTCAGGGAACATATTATTCCCAAATCTTCCTCCCGTTCCTATCAGGGCTAGGGCTTCAATGCGCACTAAGCTTACAGGGGGGAAAACTAAACTAAGAAAAACAGGGGTGTTTTTTGCTTTACTTGAAACAGGATTTCAGGGCTATTTAAACAATATCCAGGCTTTCACAGGAGAAGCCTCTCAAAAAACAGTTTGCATTCTCTGGGTCCATCAAAACATACAGCTTCACGGCAAAGCTTTTAATGTTTAGAAAGCAACAGTTCACAACTACACTATCCTGGTGCCTCAAACACGCACCAACACGTGGACCAGTGCTACATTTACCATGTTGCATAGGTGATAAACTAATAAGGATACAGAACAAGTACAATATTTATGCGACATTTTTACATTAGATTGCAAAATATTTATTAACAGCTGATGCTATATAACATAGTTAAATACCATGTGGCCCTAGATAACACACTATTGCTGGTACTATGTCAATAGTTACCAGTTACTGCGGTAACTTCAAAAGAGTTTTATAAACTCAATGCATAACATTGCAACATGCAAAATCACAGATCAATATTTACCAGTTACTGCGGCAAATTAAAAAAAAAATTTTTTTTAGCAACTTGCTGCATAGTATTGCAACATGCAAGGCAAAGGAGGGACCTCATACTACAAGGTATAAATACACGCAGTATGGTAGCATTACCTGCTAAGCCTCTACAAACTCTAAGGTGGCAATGGGAGGTTAATATGATATGTTAACCGTCTTATACCAACAAGACCAGGTGCACAGGATAAGGAAAGATGCAATTTGGCTCATACCCAAAAGCACATGGCCTAGGCTTACATAGAATCAAGGACATAGGGGCATGCATTTTTCATTTCAAAATTACCCCCATCAAGGGCGCAGTAATGAAACATAGGGAGTTATAATTATTCTGCAAATAACAATGCAGAATTAATTATCCCAGCAAGGTATGGTTATATAGAATTATATGCATATGTGCACATATGATATAAAGCTAAGTATTTCATTGTATACTCCTGTGTGTATATATATATATATATATATATATATATATATATACACAAGGATACATATACTTAGGAGGGAAACATACCATCCAATACCTATGTACATATTAATATATATATATATAGACTGTTCAAATATGTGTATATATATATATATATATATATATATATACAGATATATATATATATATATATACATACAGATATATATATATATTCCCAGGCAAACAATAAAGCGATCACTCGGAGGTTATGCAAAAACACCAGAAGTTGGTTTAATCCAGGTAACGCGATTCGCTTGCACAGCAAGCTTGGTCACACCTTGCTGTGCAAGCGAAACGCGTTACCTGGATTAAACCAACTTCTGGTATTTTTGCATAACCTCTGAGTGATCGCTTTATTGTTTGCCTGGGAATTTTATGTTTGGCGTGCTCCGTCAACTACCAGCGATCTACTGCACAGGGCGAGGGAAGGCAGAAGGAGCAAAAACAGTATATATATATATATATATATATATATATATATATATATATATATATATATATATATATATATATATATATATATACACACACATATATATACAGATAAACTCTCTGTACCACTAACCCACACCGGTGTTAAAGGTAAGACAGGGGGATTTTTCTCTAGAGCACATGACTGCCTCTTTTAAACCCGGTCACACAGGACATTAACAAATACCAACTCCCTCCTCCATTCACCACTACGGTGCTTCACAACCCAGTTTTTACAACAGGGATGATTCCACAATCCACCTCAAAAGGGGCCTGCACATTGAAGCACTATACACGCTTCTTACATACACCGGTCAACTTCTAATAAGGGAATAAGTTTCACACAAGAAAACTTACTATCCCCTAAATACGAGTGCATATCTTAAGACGCTACACAGCATCTTTACATCACACAGCATATATATGCAACACAACAAGGTGTTTACCACAACAACAGAAGCGACTCTTTTCATCGCACACACGTTTATTGGGCTTGGCGACCCAAAAGGTGATTCAGCTCCTACAAGGAGACTAATCTTCACACCATAAGGGAGTCTGCAACTCTTCCAGGGTAGTTGACCGCAACTTCCAAACCTATCACCTATCACATAAGGACGGCAACTCAGGGTGACAGCGACCTTTAGGGACGCCGTAAGGGAACCGGCAACTCTTACAGAGGGGTTGACCTCAAGTTCCAACGGTATCCCAGATGGCCGGCTACTGAGGTAGACCGCGACCATTAAATTTGCCACAAAGTGGAGGGTTAACACCCTACCAACACATAAAACACCTATGCACAACAAGGGGGAAAATATTCACCACCTTGAAACATACGGTATTACAAACTGGGTTAACAGACACAAACATAAGTCCCATATCTCACATCTGGTCCACCAGATTGGGCCGCCTACTCAAACTGATGTATTCTTGAAAATACAACAATAATACAGCCCTTTACCAGGTGGTTTTTCACATACAACAAAGCAGATTGAAAACTCCACAAGGTGCATGTTTTCTTTCCAAGCTGCAATACTACATTATAAATAGTGCACAAAGTCTGCACACAACACACTCATGGGTCACAGTAGCTCTCGCTTACATATTACCAAGGGCACTCTATACCAATAGAAATATGCATAAGTGCACAAACAAAAGGGGAGCCCATTCGAAAACAGTTGGCCACGTACCCACGGCGCACACTACACATTAAGGACTGTAACCCAGATCCAAAGGCCAGGGGCCACTGATGTCCCATGGATACAGAAGGAGCACACCCTTCAACCACAACCCAGAGCTATCCTCCTGCCAAAGCATACATACATGTATGTAAGCATACCCACAGCAAACATACATGTGTACCTACCTATACATAACCATGTCAACAGCTTTGGGATACAATATGGGTTAAGTACTCAACATAAGGAAATATATACAGGCATATGTACGCCAGTACATGTGTATGTATATATATATATATATATATATATTGGGTAGGGTTATTGGTAGGTTTTTGGGTACAAACTAAAAAGGCCCCAAAAAACTGTCAATTCGGCATTACTATACAAACACACACTGCATATAACAAGGTAAAGCCTTCTTTCCTCTCCGCACAATTGCGCGTAAGGACATGGACAGATCACTTAATCATATAATACCGTCCACGTTCTGCAATACCATACACAGGGGAAAGGGAGAGCTGACTTCAACACGTCAGCAGCATTCGCGTAGCATTTGATGTCGCTACCCAAAGAAATAATCAAACAAAAGATACATACACACTTGAAGCAACCAGACAACTCGAACAACCCTTAAGTTATACCTACACAAAGCATTAAAGCCAGCCCATTGCATCCAAAGATTTCAAGCGATATACAAACAGAAGCTAGTGGTTGGTAAAGACCATATTAAATATCAAAATGAATGGGCCTACAAATTTTAACTTTGAAAAAAGGGGGGTTCTTCGGAGTCAAGGCTATAAATGGTTGCCACACCCATTAATGCAAATAGGCATAACAGTGTATATATGTGTATACTCTTCTAAAGTAGAGCTGTTTGCAAGCCTACTATATGCACACAACTGGAGGACACATTCTCTCAAAGACAAGTGGTACACAACACTATTTTTTGTTTTATAGTAGCCTAGGGAGAATAAAGACACTTCACGCCCTCCTCCACTATCACTGAATACCGCTACACAATCTATGCACATTATGTGAATCTAGAAGAGGTCTATGCTGCAAAACGAAATAGTTACTTACCTGTAACAATAGTTTTGTAGCATAGACTCTTCTAGATTCACATAAGACCCTCCCTCCTCCCCTGTGAAGGAGTAAAAACAAAAAAAAGATAGCAATATAAAAAAAAAAAAGAGTACAAATAAGAGGCATTACATAGTCCCTAAATAAACACAGTACATAAGTACTGATAGGGGCTAACAAATAGCAAAAGGCTACCCGTCTCCTCTTACAGTAGTACTACGTACTATATAAGAGCTAAACAATAGCAGATGTGATACATCTGTCCAATTATAACAATGTGACCTGTTTCAACACAGTCACAACGAACTACCCACATACCTCATAAACAAACCAATAAATAACAAATTGTAAAAGCATAAAACATAAGTTACAATGATTATTATACTAATCCAAACAAAATATATACAGCAACGTTGTTAAATACAAACAAGTATAGCTGAAACATAAATAAATAATAAAAATTATATAGATATAAATGAGTATATATGTGTATATATATATATGTATATTCCAACCATTTCCGACTTTCACTCGAAATCGGACACCGACACAGGAGTTAGCTTGCCATTCAGTTTCGGTTTATTTTTCTTTCGCTTTGACGCGTTTCGGCACACCTGCCTTGTTCACATAGGCAATCACATAAAATACAATCTTATTTAACAGAGGAATTCTAGTCACATGATGTCTTCTACAATAAATATAGAAGAAAGACTTTGCCTTGACTTAACGGAGAATACAACAATCTAAACCTACTTCAAACTAATACGTTAAAAAGGTTTTAAAACATAGTTATAAATTGCCATCACACCACTTGATATTAATCTAACACTCCATCAAGAAAATTACACTTATTAAATTGATTAAATTCTCAATTTGATACCATAAAACTCCCTTCATTATCCATACTAAACTGCATTAAACTTCATGCATAAGTGCAACAATCTTATCATATTGGTGTTATCAATCTTATTATTCACTATGAATTCACATTATTATTGTTGTAAACATGATCATCCCAAAAAAGTTGTATCACACAAATTTAAGTTGTATCACAAAAATTATATATATAACAGAAAGCATACGGGACCAGTGTCTTTAATTGGAGTCCAATTTCATCTCATCAATTCCACATTAGTAACTTAGTACTTGCGCCATAAGTTATCTTGATTTCTGCCAATAAACCAAAATACATTCATTTTTAGTACATATTTTGTAACAATCATTGAATTATTAAAAATATAGTTTTATAAAAAAGAAAGTTAATTTGTGCAATTAATTAAAATTCGTTTCAATCTCTTGCAAGATCTTACAATAGGGCTATCTACTTTATATCCTAATAAAAATCCATAAAAAGTTCTAAAAAAAATTTCTGATATGTGCAAATATCGCAATTTAAGAGAAATAAAGTGCAAGTGCTTCACAGTATTATTAGCTCAATGTGCAACATATTGCAAAATAAAGTGCAAGTGCCTTACAATACCCATACACATTACTGACTCTTATTATTTAATACATCTGCCCTATATTCTTCTAAACTAATTCATATTGGCAAATCCAACATATATGTCTTTTAGAGATAGACTCTACAATCTGTTAATAACTAATAGTGTAACGCAAAGTCTTTATCCTTCCTCTATTTTTTAAAATCAAGATTTCGTTTAAAAACTTTGAAATTGAATACCAAGTTATACCAAATGTACATGTAAATCTTCTTCAGCGTTTAATCCATATGGATTTTTGGTGTTAAATAGGAGTATATATTTTGACTCTAGTTGGCGTAATTTTCTCTCTCTGTCACCACCTCTCACATTTTTATAAACTTGGTCTATAGCAAAATAGACAAGTTCATTGGTGTTGCCTTTATGCACCTCATTAATGTGACGTGCTACCACATAATTTTTATCATTGTTCTTAATTGCCCTTAAATGCTGTAAAATACGAACATGAACCATATGTATCGTACTACCAATATACATTTTCGGACATGAACATCTCAGTATATAGACAACAAATTCACTTCTACATGTCAATGGACTTCTAATTTTCCAGGGACTACTTAATAAAGGCGATGTAACCTGTTGTTCATTTTTGCCAAATCTACATGCCTTACATTTATAGCATTTATGGAAGCCAGGATTAATTTTTAACCATCCACCTCCTTTTTTGACTTCCGGGTTAGTCTTAAATAGGTCATCTCTCATGGATTTAGCCTTATTGAATGTCACCATTGGTCTTCGTGACACTATCCCGTGCAATATCGGATCTTGCTTCACTAGGTACCAATGTCTATTCAGGCTATCTCTCACTTTAGCCTGGTAGGCATTGTAACCCGTGATCATCCTGATCGGATCCTGGGTGTTCTTCTTTTTTTCTCTGGCCTTATTTAAGTCTGGTTTCAATAATACATTTCTTTCTATAGTATCAACCTTTTTTTTATTTATTTTTTTATAAAAATTATATAGATATAAATGAGTATATATGTGTATATATATATGTATGTGTATATGTATATGTATGTGTATATGTATATGTATGTGTATATGTATATGTATGTGTATATGTATGTGTATATGTATATATATGTGTATATGTATATATATGTGTATATGTATATATATGTGTATATATATATGTATATATATATAAAAACAAATGTATATTAATAAATCGCATTTTAAAGGTTAATTAGTGTCCCTGCACTCTCCGCTCAATAAACACATACAAGCAATATTAAACTTATTCAACAATCAAACGCAATCTCAAAGCAAAAAGGGGAAAAAATGATCTGAGAGCTTGCACACACACAAACGGGGCTGTAGCCTCACCACAGGGATCAGGTTTCACAACCATCCCACACAAAAAAACAAAACAAAAAAAAGCACTTTCCGACTCCAACCACTAGATGGCGGAATATGCACATTATGTGAATCTAGAAGAGTCTATGCTACAAAACTATTGTTACAGGTAAGTAACTATTTCGTTTATTGGGGTTCTCAGAGCTTGATTGGGTTTTCTGTTTCTGTATTAATCATAATCCTCATGTATTGTAGTAGTAGCCATGCAGAGTTTATATGAATAGTATTTAATTATGCTGTAATTTTCACTGTTTCAATAAAAACGTAAAAAACTTTAAAACCAGTTAAAATAAACATCTAAACACGTTGCAAAACACAACCCCTTGCCCCTCTGTAGAAATAGCAGGATTGAAGTCTGTAATTTGAACTGTAAATGGTATCCAATAAATCCAAGAATAACAGATTAGTCTGGGCACACTTTGGGGTACTGCATGTCAGAACTGAAGCCTTTCTTGAGCTGTGTGCTCTGTGGCACTGCAGACTATGACTAGAACTGGAGCCACCGATTTCGCTCTTAAAGCATTGCACACATTCGTAGTACAGCATATGGTGCATCAGGTTAGCAATGCAATGCATTTGAAGACCTCCAACCTGTCTGGCACCTGACTCTAACATCTGCTGTTAATTGTAAACATGGAACTTCTGAGCTTATTTTTGAAAGTGTGAAGTCCCACATTTACATCTCTGGACCAATTCTTATGATACTGGTAGAAATAAAGCTTCCTTGCTGAAGCCGCTATATTGCAAGGTGTGAGGCAATTATTACATAGCAGATGAGGGTACATAGACCTTGGCTTTAACATCAGAGGCAGTGTGTCAACAGGGGCTGATACTCTGTATGTCTGGTCTGCTATATTCTAACAGAAAGCCATGGCTAGCCTAAGCAGGAAGTCCCGCCTTCCAATACAGCACAGGATGCAGTATCAAACTACTTTTACACTCCCTAGGGCATAATAAAGGAATTGAGCGATGGAAAGTCTCTATAAACCTGATCTGCAAAGATGTTTTATTCTCTTCTGAACTCTGACATTTTCTCTTTTCGTAGGCCTCCCAGACAACACAACAGCCATAGCTGTGGTGGTCCTGTCTACAGTAGCACTGTGTGCAGTGATAGTCATTGCCGTCTACCTTTACAGGCGGCGGAAGAGCCTGGAACGGGGGGCCTTTGAGAGTGCCCGATACAGCAGGACCACCTCCGATCCGGGCGAAGCAGTAGAGAAGAACATCCTGGTATCAGACATGGAAATGAATGAGCAGCAGGACTAGAACTAGGCTTTCAACAGAAGGACTGGTCCGTGGGACAGGACGGTTAACTTCTGGGGCATGGAGTCAGCTAAAAGCAACATCAGAAGCCCCCCAATGATGAATGATATCTGCATGTGCCCTGGACCATCCAGGAGAAGTACATTCCTTGCTTGTTAAGAAGGTTTAATCTCCAAGACTAATTAGAGACCCTGGAAATGGGACCAATAGCTTAACCAGCTAAAAGGACTATCTGTGGAAACAGGATTGACCTTCTTGAAGAGAGATGGCCTTTATAAAAATCTAATTTATCCCCCATCAATTAGATGCTGTGTACAGGAATCAAGGTTTCATCTCCCATAAATTCGATACATGGTACTGGAACAGAAAATTCATCTCCCAAATGTATATGAAGCTTTGAAGAAATACCTTATGTGAATCACGTGAGGGTATTATTACCAAAATGAGAGAAATGATCTTCTGATATATTGAATATTCTTGTGGTGTAAAGGAATTATCTTTCCTTTCAGTGTCAGACGTACTACAAGATTATACTTACTAAAAATGGGTTCTGTAGATTAACTGTCAGTAGATGAGCCGTGCTGATAAGTCCTTCTCCCATGTTCATGGATTCGTGCACAGGGCTTAGCATTGAGGCTGGTACTCTTTGCTGACTCTTAGCAGCGGTCCGAACATTTGTCAAGCCCAGAGCACCTCAGCCTTCCACGTATCTTCAATGCTGTGAGTATACCTCAGCAGGGCTACTCTCTAAAACCATGTTTTAGAGACGTTTGCACTATCAGGCTCTGTGTGTAAAAGGCTATGCAGACTCAGGCTATTCTTCTAAAATGTGTTCACTTTCAGGGTCCACTGCAGATATGTGTGCATGATCAAGGTCTGCTTCAGAATTGCGTGCAGCCTCTGGGTTGCCTTCCATAATGCGTGCACGCTCACATTATGATTTTGAAATGTGTGTACTTTATGGCTTTTGAAATATGTGCATGCTTATACGCTATCATCTTCAAATGTGTGCACACATATCGTTTTGAAGTTTGCACACTTTCATGGCTTGCTTCTGAAGCCAACTCTGGCAGGTGTGCAGTGGTGGTGCAATTTCTATATGTCCAATTTTATGTGCAGTAAACGGGAGCGGCAGGTAAGAGTGGTGAGACGGGTTGGTGGTTCTCAACAGACGACGACGGGGGAAATTAAATAAATTATAATTTTCCCTCGTCGTCATGTCTAGTCCCTCCTCCTGCCCCCACCCCGCCCTACCGCTGTTACCTGCACGAGACGCTCCTGGCAGTAAAGTCGGTTGGTGTGTATTTCTGTTTCCTTTGAGTTCGGCCTTGAATCCCAGGTACATATTAGGCTTCTCTTTGTGCTGTCTTGTTACTTAATACGTAATGAGTTCCTTTGTAGCGGGCACTACCTGGTTTAGATCACGACTCGTTCGAAGTTGTGGCATCCTCAGGGAAACAATGTCGTGGACTCAGCAGCCCTTTTGTGTACGTCAAAGTTGTGGTCTGCAGGTGGACACGATTTGTTTAATTGAGCACTGTACCACTTTGAACTATTCATGGAACTTGTATAGTGGTAAACCATATAGCCTTGAGAAAGCCCCAGGCAAAATGCCCCACACTGGGTGTCGGCTACAAAATCTCTACTAATATTGGAATTACCTACCTTTGAAAAAAAAACTATATAGGTTACAGGACCAGACCATTGTATCTACAGAGTAGCACTAAGGAGGAACATAAAAAAGGGTACTATATACCCGGGAATCAAGGGCTGCTCAATTTCCGTTTATTCACATTGCTTGAAATGTGTCCACACTCAGGCTTCAATCTACTGCTGAAATGTGTGCACAATTAAGGCCTGATTCTGAAAAGTGTGAACTCTCGGGCTACGATTCTGATGTGTGCACTTTTACGTTCTGCTTTGAAATGTGAGAGCTATTATGCAATGCTCATAAAAGTTGTGCGCTGTCAGGGATTGCTTTTCAAATGCATACAGATGTAGGCTCTGCTAGTATAGTGTGAGATGAGATTAAGGAAGGTCTCTTTTCTACTAAACGTTACAGTGAATTTTTTCATTTTATTTTATTGAGGCTGTGATATAATTTGATAGCAAAACTGGCCTGACACAGAGGCTTTCTTTGAATAAAACAAGCTATTTGAGTAAGATGGGGTGCCATTGTGGTGGAGACCATGTCCTTTTATGACCTGTATCATGCTTGGACACCTCTACTATTATACAGACTTTTTGACCTGATGAAGATTCTTAAGACAGTGTTTCTCTCCTTTTTTTTTTTTTATTCAAAACTTGTAGGATATTTTCGCCTTCTCTCTCCAACATACTGCTTCAGCTGCTTCAGGTTACACAGCTGAGAAAATAGGAAACATTAATGTGATACTCTCAAATCTCTATAAAAATCACATTTCCTATTAAAAGTCCCGCAGAGAAGTTTCCTCCTATCTTGGACCCAGCCAGATCAATAATTAACAAAAAATTGCATTTCTGACTTTCCACCTCCAGTGTTGCTTGTGTTAGGGTAGTATAGGTCTACAGAAGCGTAGATATAGTCTTAAAGGTGCTTTATACTACTTTGGAACAAGGCCACAATATGATTTCTGGTGAGTGATGCAGACATTTATGAATAGAATCAAATGTGAGGCTTTTTCTCATTTTGACCCCTCACACCTTGTAGTACCTCAGAACTGCCACCAGGATATGGTAGCTGTAAACTGCTGTAGGTTTCCAGTCACTCTTACTGTTACTTTGTCCTCCCTTCTCTTGCCTTTCACTGAGAGAACCATGCATGTAGAAATGCAGGGCCCACATACCTTCCTGTTTAGGAGCAGGCCATCATCCATGTGAAAATGTAAGGGCCACATTAAAATGTTAGTCTGTCTCCATCGCTGCCACTAGAGCTTTACCAGTAAGCCATGAGAAAACATATGTTTCTATTAAATTAAAACTATTATTGTTTAATTATTTCATAATTGCCACACTAATCAAGTATTTTAACACAGGACATTGTTAAACTTACTTTTTAATGAGAATTAGAAACTCTGGTTTTAGATGTTCGAGTTGTTTTTGTGAGTTTGCAATCGAGGTCGTTTGCTCCTGGATTGTACAGATTAGGAATATTGTTCCTTACCATATTCTTTGTTAAGAAGTTCTGGCTTCATGGTACGGGGCATCATTCGCTCCAGAATTCGGCTTCATTAGGCATTCTCTGGGTGATTTCAGTGCATGGCTTTTAGCTCTACCCATAATAGCAGAAAGTGATTGATTTCAGTCTCTATTTTACCATTTCCTAAACTTTAGTCCTTCTATTTGGTTCTGTTTCATCCCTTGATGCACTGGAGCCGTCTGTCAGTAGATGCATGTAAGGAGGAAGCCATCGGCACTGCATCTCCAGCTGACTAAACTTGGTGCCTGGGTCAGGAGAGTCCAGAGGCCATTTTTGCCCAGCCAGACTAGCTGGGTGGACAAATACTAACTCAAACTTTTCATCCATCCTATAATTCTGTGCTTCTTCACTTAAGAGTATATTAGCAGCATGCCTTTTTTTAGATGATTTTTGATGATATCTGAGTTTATCCAGCAGGCTGGATACACCGGTCATGACAACAATTAAAAGGAACATTTTGTATTTGCAGGTCAAGGTTTTATTGTGGTTTCACAGTGCAGCTCTTAAGGCAGTATTTACCAAACACTCCAAGATGGCTGCCACATTGTCTACAGCCGGGGCACACTTTGCTTTTGTATTTGTATAGCCATGTGGCCCCCAGATACACCAAGGGACTTCTTCTTCTTATGGAAAGCGTTTGGTTTTTTGCTACAGTATTGTGTCCCACTGATGTTGCCCAACATGTATTTCTTGTGGGAATGAGTGTGGGATAAACGGAGGAAACAAGAATATATTATAATTTTTAAAAAATGAATTCCACAGCTCTATTATTTACGTTTGCCTTAAAAAAAGATAAACAAAAATAGCGGAATCGGAACTAAGAAAAGTTACTACTTGCTTCTGCTGCCCTTTAAAATGCATGTTTGGTATACTTTATAAACATATTTGTTCACTCAGATCTTTGGGGGAGGGATGAAGGGAGTTTTTATTTGCATCAGTATTGTTTGAATGAATGTGTGAAAATGAAGGCAGCTGCTGGTACAATCTCAAGTTTCAGTGTTAGGGTGTCTTTGACTTGTGCAATAAATAAATATGTTTGGATCTGCGAAGAATACACAGATGAAAGTGATCTGAAGCGACCTCTTCGCTAAGGTAATAGACCTTAGCCCAGTCTCTGGAATTATAGTGGCTGCTTCTGCAGGCTAACATACGCCAATGGAACATACCGCTATTTGGGGACGGTGGGAAAGGCAGACTTAAAAGTCTTTCTTAGAAGGATCTGCCCTTTCTGATTGGCAGATTACCCTTAGTAGCTTTCCTCCAATGAAGGATCTTTGTTCATTTAAAAGGCTTGTGATAGGCTCCTACTACAATCTCAACAGCTTTCCAAATGGTTGAGAGGAATTCGGTCAACACACGAGCTTGAAGGATCCACATAAAGCAGGAAGTTCAACTGGGAATATTCCAAGTCTAGTTTGTGATGTGTTTTGTTAGTGTATTAAATAAAATGATTTAATTTTAACACCTATGTTTTTCTGTAACGTGTAATGGAAATGCTATTAAAGGTACGCATATCTCAAAGTGATTGTGAGGAACAAAAACCATGCCATTGTGCATTCTTGCTGTAGTCTTTCTTTTTGTGTATCCTCCCATTACATTGCATATATCTGGATTTGTCCTCCAGTATCGTTAGAGGAAGTTGCTCTTATGATGACACAGAGTGTAGCATTCACGAAGTACATTGCTTCCATGAGTGTAAAGTACGTTTACGCTGCTCTGAAAATAGCACTGGACTGGATAAATGAGCCATGTCCGTTATCCCATTAAGTCATTTTGATGAGCAAATCAATCCTGGGTATCCTCTTTCAGATGATGAAGCCTTGACCCCATCGTCTGGCAACGTACACTTTAATGGAATCACTCATTCATGGCAGCTAATATTGATGAGGTTTCAAAAGCTGCTCCTTATGCCCAAGGGATAAATATTGAATAATGTTCCAGTCATCTGATAATCATTGGCGACACAAAAGGTGTGCACGTCATGCTTCTCTTGTGTGTATCAACCAACCCCTATACCGCGAATGTTCTGTGAAATGTATGTATGCGATATGTTTCTTTCTCAATTTCAATTCCATAAACCTGGACTCTAAGAGTTCTTTCACCAAGTATTTCCCTGCATGTTGATGTGCGAGCTGTGATTGAAGGCCTGCATTTTGACTTCATTTGTGCTTCTTTCAATTTCATCTTCTCAATAGATTATTTGCAGTGTTGGTGGTCTGTTTGTGTTACTGTGTATCGAATTTTGCCACAATCACACTCCGGGCTCCAGATAAGATGAGTACCAGCCATTTTTAGGTCTAGGTTTTGACACCGTAGCTGTCATACCAATCTAATGCTTGCAATATACATAATGTGCACATTTGGTCCACCCCTTTCAATGATTGGCATTACCTCCTTGTCCATCTTCCTCGCTACAGTAATTAACACTTGAGCTTTAGGCTCCCACAGAAACTTCAAACAAAAGGAAGTCAGCCTACTAGTCTACCATCCCTCCAACATGGCCCCCACCTCCATCCACCAACGGGATAAGAGTGGCACCATACATCACAAAGACCTGTTTTTTAGTTTCTGCACTGCTCTGAGTGCTATTTCCAGTTTTATAGGTAAGTGGGATCGAAGTCCTGCTTTAGCGGACTCTGGTATCCCTGGGGTCGAGGTATGCTGGGCATGCAGGGGCGACCTCTTTTTCTATTTTATACTGTGTTTCATGCTCCCCGTGTCCTGCTTTAGCGGACTCCCAGGGTGCGTGGTTCCAGCATTTTCTGTGCGGGTCGCCTACTGTGGAATGCTTGCCGTGCACTGTGCCTGTTTTGTCCTGCCTGAGCGGACTTGCCGGTGAGTCACGGTCTTTGTCGTGGGTGTTGTCATGCGGCCCTCCACCCTGTAAGACTCTGGCACCCGTCTGATCTCAGTTGTTATGCATGGTCGGTCCTGGGTTGCGCCTGGATGGAAGTACGCATGTATATACCAGGTGATGTAGGTTTACTCACCTTTTTCTGTCTTCCCTGATGAGCCTCTCTCACCGTGCGAGGTTGCGCTGTCCGGCCTCGCCTTTCGTTCCTCAGCTTAGTGTCGGAGGCGTGTGGACGTGGCTTGTTGAAGGCGGCGGTTCCCATTCACGGACAGCCCTGGGGATCTGTTTATTGTTTTTCAAGTAGCGTGCACGCTTGGGACGTGCCGGCAGCTGCTGCAGTGCATTGTGGGAGTGTTTCCTGGACGACCATGCGTTTTTTAAGTCGAGTGTTTGCCGGGTGAGTAGGTGTTTGTTTCCTATGCTTACTGTAGTGGTGTGCTGTGCTACACGATGGAGTCGGGTTGCAAGGCATTCGGGAAATCCCGTACGTTGAGGAGGTAGAGCCATCGGAGCCTCTTCCTTCCTTAGCAGTTATTCAGCAGATGATTCAGGCTTCTGTGGCTGCTGCTTTCCAGGACAGGGAGGCTGTTCCTCCTTCTAAAAAGTCGAGGTTGGATCCTGGTACCTCGCATGATTATGATGGGGAGGAGGATGTGGAGCTGAAGGGTCGATATGTGCAGGGTTCAGACTTGAAGGACGTCCTTCAGCACATTTGCTCTAATCTATTGTTGACTGGGGTGTCTGAGGAGGATATGGATTTCTTTTCCCAGTATCAGAAGAAGGAGCCTGAGTCCTTACCTATTCACTCTTCGGTTCTTAGAGATTTGGAGACTGAATGGAAGGATATTGATAGGATAGTGTTTCTGGCGAGGCACTATCCTTTGCAGGACTTTGCAGATAAGTTTTCTGCTTCTGTGAAGGTGGATACATTGATGGCTGGGATGTCTTCACAGCGGACTATTCTTTCGGAGGATGCTTCTCCGGCAGACCCTGTTGATAAGAAGGTGGATGCAGCTGTTAAACGTGCATATTTGGTGCTTCCAATTTTGCTATTAGAGTTGCGGCCTATTCCTCATATACTATTCAGTCTTTGATAAAAGACTTCCAGTCTTTGGCTGAGTTGATTTACCAAGGCGAGGACATTTCTTCCACTCTCGCTCTGATGGAGCAACAGGTGCGGCTCCTTTCTGACATTTCTTTTGTTTCCTTGGGGGCGGCAGCCTCTACGGCTGACTCTTTTGTCGCTGCTTGCTGCCAGTTGTGATTACGTTCTTGGAAGGCGTATGCGGTTTAGAAGAGTTTATAGATGATTCCGTTCTCAAGGGTGCAGCTATTTGGGCCCCCTCTGGAGGATATGGTTAAGAAGTCTGCTGAGGATCGCAAACTTCTGGCTCCGGAGAGATTGGACCGGCCACGGTTCTTTGGTGCTAGTAGGGCTTTTAATCCGGCTCGGCAAGGGAGGGCTCATCAGCCCTTTCGGGGGAAGGAGTGTGGCCGAGGTGCCCCGTCTGCTGACAAGTCACGGTTCCCTGTCTCTTCTTCCGCCTCCTCCACTGCTTCCAAACCCTGACTAGATGGCTTGAGCGGGGTCCAGGTGGGGGGACGCCTGTCTCTCTTTGCTCACAAGTGGAGATGTTCCATTTTGGATCAGTTGGTCCTTCAGGTGGTGACAGAGGGGTTTTGCATTTGTTTTTCGGTGACACTCCCGAAACTTTTCGGATCACGCCTTGTCCCCAGGATGGGTTGAGAACATCTCTTCTGGCAGGGGTTCTAAGTCTCATGGAAAAGGGTGCTGTGGTTCCGGTGTCCCCAGAGCAGGTAGGGCGCAGGGTTTATTCCATTCTTTTTCTGGTCGAGAAACATACCGGAGACCTCAGACCCTTGTTCGATCTGAAATGGCTGAATTGGTTCATCCCCCCTGTCAAATTCAAGATGATGTCACTGCAACTGATTCTTCCCTTGATCAATCAAGGGGATTTTCTGGCTTTCCTAGACCTGCAGGATGCTTATCTCCATGTCCCGGTACATCTGGAGTCCCAAAGGTTTCTACACTTCTGTGTGTTGGGCCGTCATTATCAGTTCAAGGTATTGCCTTTTGGTTTTTGTTCCTCTCCCCGGGTTTTTACCTAAGTGGTGGCCCCTCTGATTGGGCTGTTGCATGGGAGGGGGATTAGGATTTTTCCTTACCTGGATGATCTTATGATTTCTGCCTCTTATTTCCCTAAGGCAGAGTGTCATGTCCAGGAGGTTTGCCAAGTTCTGGGGGCCCATGGATTTCTGGTGAATCAGAAGAAATCTCGCCTTGTTTTGACTCGAGCTCACTTGCGTTGGGGCTCGCTTCACGACTCTGTTGGGGAAGGTTTTTCTGCCACAGGCCCACAAATTGACACTGATGTTGGAGATTCATGCCTTGTTGTCCATAAACTGTCCTCCTGTGAAACATATGCTGAGGGTACAGGGCCTGATGGCTGCTTCCTTGATGGTGGTTCCTTGGGCCCACCTGCAAATGTACCCTGTTGTGAACCATATTTTGTCCCACTGGCTCCCGTGTGGTCCAGATTTCCATCAAGGGGTGCCGTTGACTGCCCAGGTCAGGATGGATCTGGGGTGGTGGTTGGATGAGGCGAACCTCTCCCGGGGTCGTCAGTTTCTGGTGGTTCCTTCTCGAGTGGTGACAACAGATGCCAGCCTGTTGGGCTGGGGTGCTACCCTGGGGGACTCTTCGGTCAAGGGCAAATGGTCCAGGGCACTGATGTCCTGTTCTTCAAATTACAGGGACTGAAGGCAGTTCACTTGGGTCTCTTGGCCTTTGCAGCTCTTCTGATGGGTCACCATGTGCAGGTACAGACAGGCAACCAGGTTGTCATGTCATATTTGAATCATCAGTGGGGTTTCAGAGTGCGTCCCTCAGTTGTCTCAGCCGGGTCATTTGCTCTTGGGCGGAGACGATGTTGGGCTCCCTTTCTGCCATTTACCTACTGGGCAAGGAAAATGTGGTGGTGGACTGTCTGAGCAGGGTGTTTCTCTCCATGGGTTTAATGTCTCTGACCCCGGAGGCGTTCCTGATGTGGCAGGAGAGGTTTGGGTCTCTGGGGGTGGACTTGTTTGCCTCTCTGGACAATGCCAAGCTCCGTTGTTTCTGCACGATTATGCCTTGCGTGGGGGCTTGGAAGGTGGATGGGATATCCTTCCCGTGACCTCCGGGTCTGTTGTATGCGTTTTTCCCAGTTCCCCTGATTCTGGCGGTTCTGCAGAAAACCAGGAGGGGCGGGGCTTTGGTCCTTCTGGTGGTCCTGGGTTGGCGGTACCGCCCTTGGTTTCCACTGTTGTTGGAGTTGGTGGTGCGTCCAGGTTGGGCCGTATCCTTTGTTGGGTCCCCATGTTCCTTTCCCAGTGTTCCAATCAATGAGTCTTCAGGCGTGGCTCTTGAACGGCAAACTCTTATCCAGAGAGGTTGTTCCCAAGTGGGGGCTGGCCTCATTCAGCAGTCCAGGCGTCCTTCTACTTTGAAGGCTTATGGTAAGCATTGGGACAATTTTTCTGTTTAGTGTCTGCGCCAGGGGTTGTCTGTTGATGTGGTGGATCCGGTTCGTGTCCTGGATTTTTTGACGGAGGGTTTTGATATGGGGTTGGCCCTTTCTACTCTCCGGGCCCAATGAGCGGCTATTCAGGCATTCCAGGGTCCCCTTTTTGTTGACGTTTAGCCTCTGGTAGCTCGCCTGTTAAGGTCTCTGGCTTTTCGGCTCCCTAAACCGATGTTGTCGCCCCCGTGGGATCTTCTGTTGGTGTTGAGAGCCTTGCAGGGGGTTCTCTTTGAGCCCCTGGAGTCTGTGGACTTAAAGTTTTTGACCTTGAAGGAGTTTTTTTTGGTGGCGATTGCTTCTGCCAGACGTGTAGGTGAATTGGGTTGTTTTTGAGGTCTGCCCCATTTTTACGGTTTTTGGAGGATAGAGAGGTGTTGCTGACTCACCCTACTTTTGTGCCTAAGGTGGCTTCTTTCTTTCATTGGGCTGCGTAGGTGGTCCTTCCTGTTTTCTTACCCGATCCCCAGCCTGAGGAGGAGTCTCTGTTGCATCATTTGGATGTAAAGCGTGCTTTGTTGATTTATTTGTCGGGCACTGCTTCTTTCTGTAAAGTAGTCAACCTGTTTGTCACTTTCCATTTGGCTTGACAGAACTTGAAGCCTTCCCTTTCTACTCTTAGTTGTTGGCTTAAGGAAGGTATTCTATTGGCTTATGATCCCCAGGGCTGTGTTTTCGCTCATCCTGTTCAGGGGCGGTCTACTCTTCTGTGGCGGTTTCATGAGCCGTGTTCAAGGGAGTAACCATGGAGGATGGTTGCAGGGCGGCTTCGTGGTCTTCTCCTCATACCTTTATGGCGCATTACCGGCTTGAGGTTGGGAGTGGTGCTTCCGTTTCTTTTGCCACTTCTGTTCTGGGTTCTGTTGATTCTTGAGATTCTATTTCTTCCCCATGTGGTGTCATTAAACCTGTTGTTGCTGACTTCTGTGTGTTGGCTGTCTTCTGTTATCCATGAAGCAGATTATGCTTTTGTATCTGCTCATGTGTTAATTACTGTGGCGAGGAAGACGGACGAGGAGGTAATGCCCCAGTTACTTACCGGTAATCTTCATTACTCTGAGTCCTAGTCTTCCTTGCCACAGTATAGTTTCCCAGCCCTCCCGACCCTTCTTTGAGGGCTTCATGTTTCTGTGACTTTGGTTGCAAGTCTTTGTGATGTATGGTGCCGCCTTTTATCCCATTGGTGGATGGAGGTGGGGGCCATGTTGGAGGGATGGGAGACTAGTAGGCTGACTTTCTTTTGCTTGGAGTTTCTGTGGGAGCCTCAAGCTCATGTGTTAATTACTGTGGCGAGGAAGACTAGGACTCGGACTAATGAAGATTACCAGTAAGTAACTGGGGCATTCCTCGACCATCCTCTTTCAGCCAATGACTGGAGACTTTGCAGTCACCTCTTGGCTCAGCCCAGGAGAGTATTAATCTCTCACCTAATGCTATTGGCTGTTTGGGTATTTCCTTCTGCCTTCACTAGAGAGCTAAAACTAACTCCTGCTGACTCCCTCAATTGTGTGTTTTTTTAATGTACTAATGCTGCATGCGTTATCACATAAAGACCCCTTCCCCCTTTTGGCTTTGCCATTGCTTTACGTTCAGGCCAATATAAGTATTTCCTAAAAAAAGGAAATAAAGGTTATACAGAAGGCTGCAGCTACCTTTCTCTGCTGATTTTTCAGAAGAGTGGCATTAGCAGTACCATGCCATAGGGTGGACTTTTGCTTTTGCTGCGACTATTTCTGAAGAGGACTTTAAGGTAACAAAATATGTATTTTTATTTTTCCGAAGTACTAGAAAGAAAATATGGTTTACAATGTAAGTACCCATATTATAGAAGTTTAGCATATTTCTACTGGCCTGACAACAAAAATACTTGTCTTCAAATCAAAATGTTCATATACTGACAAACAAATTGTTTCCCAATTTCCAAAAGTAAAGAGTAAACTGTATTCACATCTGGAAAATACACGTCTTATATATGGACCCTGATCATGGCAGCGTATGAAGTCCATTGATATGCGGCTCCCAAATTCTGCAAATGTGAAAGTGTCATTCCACATGATTGATAAATATAGTTCTGGCAAAACTGCAGTCTTCTCCCAGACTGTAAATAGTGCTGTTCTTCAGTGTGAATAATTCATTGTTCCGTAAATTGATTTCTTCATATCTTAGTAGTTAAATCAATTCAATGAGGTTGTGTGTTTTATAAGTTTCATTTGGGTTTATCAGAATTATCAACACTATTTACACATTAAATTTAAATAAAATACAGTAAGCAAGATAATATATCTGAGACGAAACATCAAACATTAATTAATTTCTAAAACAACTATAAATTTTATGCAAGAATGATAATTGTACTAAAGGTGAATTATTCATGCTAGTGCTATCAGTTGGTGTCTGTCATCAGTGCTGTACCCCAATCCATATTTTCTACACCACTAAATGCAACTACCCCATCCCATAGGGACTTCTTTTTGCCCTATTATAGCCCAGAATAGAATGGCCGATGCCGTCCATCCTCCAGACATTCCATTACAGGACCCCTCACTGTTCATTGTTAATCTTTGTTATTTCTGCCATAAAAATGTGAACATTGCTTTGTAATGTTTTCGCCACGATGCCTCAAACGTGATTTGCACCGGTGAGAGCTTTAAGATGCTGATCCATTCTTTGGCGCTTCCGATGAGCAATGTTTACCGAATTAAAATAAAGATATAGTACAACCAACATGTTGAGTTAACTTATTGCAAGATTCGCGGTGGCCCTGTGAGCTAACTGGCCGGTAATCCCTTTTTGCCAGTAACAGGGATTACATGTCCCAAGGGAGCAGGTCAAGTGGATCACCTATGCATGTATGCATGTAAATATTC
Organism: Calotriton arnoldi; assembly: GCA_963921515.1. Taxonomy (NCBI): domain Eukaryota; kingdom Metazoa; phylum Chordata; class Amphibia; order Caudata; family Salamandridae; genus Calotriton; species Calotriton arnoldi. The sequence goes on along the minus strand of CAWUFW010001374.1, from coordinate 1,994,799 downwards.
ACGTCCTCCATTAGGACGACAATTTCCTTGTGGGATCCTTATCCAAATCAGAGCAGACAGTTCAGTTTCTGCTAAGGCTCAAGGGGATGCTGAAGTCGGCCACAGACACATTTAAGGAACCAATGAAGGCTAGGGTGGAAACACCTATGGTGGATAAAAAAACATAAACCCTCCCCCATACCCTCCTAGTCGGCAATGCTGCGAGTGCAAGGTAAGTGTTTTTTTTTAAATTTTATTTTCCCTCATCTGTTGAATCCTCCCCCCCACCCCGCTCCACTGCTCTTACCTGCACCGGCTGTCACTGATTAAAGGTCGGGTCATCCCAGATTCCCTGGTGGTCCATACCCAGTACAAGCACTCCTTCAAAAAGTAGCTATAGAACCAGTTCCCCCTTCACCAATGCAAGAGGGTTTACTCTCTTCTTCCTCATGCAAGGCAGTTCCCTCAGACCCCCCAACTGTTATATCCTGTCCGAACCCTACATGGTACACTTATAGGATGTTCTCTGCGGCAAGGTAATTTCATAATGAATTTAGACCTCAAGGATGCCGACTTCCACATTTGTATCTATCCCACCCACCGACACTACCTGTGTTTCTTGGTAAGTGGCCGCCATTATTAGTTCAAAGTGTTACTTTTTGGTGTGACCATAGCCCCAAGGGTCTTAATCAAATGCCTGGCAGTGGTCACTGCAGACTTAAGTAGGGAAGGCATATAGGTCACCCCCTATGTGGATGATTGACTGATCAATTCGCTGATCAGGAGCACGCCACAGCGCTTATCAGACACCCAGGCTACCATCTCCCACCTACACAGACTTAGGTTTACCATCAACACCGCCGTGTCCCATTTGTTATCCCTACAGATACAACCATTCATGGGGTCAACACTAAACTCGGTCACATGAAAGGCATATCCCGGCTAGGAAACATTCTCAGCCAAACTTTACCTTACAGTCAGAACTGTTATGCAGCTCCTTCTGATGATGGCCTAATGCATTGCCATAGTGTCCCACACTCAGCTAACATGCACCCATTATAGCTGTGCCTGTCTGCACAATGGTCACAAGCGGAGGGTCTATTGGAGAATATGGTGTTGGTAAAGGCTAGTGTATATCACTCTCTGCAGTGGTGGATTTTTCTAGACCCTATCCTGCAAGTGACCATTACCATGGACGCCTCTCATGCCGGCTGGAGAGCACGACGGTGCCTCAGACTGCGTGTGAAGTTTCCTTGCGAATGTCGTATAGAATAACCAATGATCTCAGACAACTGTAATTGAGTATAAGTTCGTATTATTGGTGGCTAACGGGTATCCAATACCCCCGTTCAGTGCCGGACTGGTCTCATTCTCATAAAAGGCATGTATATATCAAGTAGAAAGTTATAATGGGTATGTGCCTCCAAATGGTGGTCAGAATTGTAGGTACAAGTCCGTAGTAAGAATGTACCCCTGTAGTAGGATAGTCCACAATGACTAGCAACACGGCAGTCCGCTCGCATCAAATACCGCAACGTACTACCTACAACAGCAAGGCGGCCCTCATTCTCAATCCCTCTCCTTGCTAGCTCAGACTATTTGGTTTTGGCACCTTGGCCTCCACATTCACCTGATGGCAGAGTATCTTCCGGGGGTGGACAACGATCTTGTAGACTTACGCTGCAGGATGCACCAACAAGTCAAGGAGTGATCACTCCACTCACAGGACCTCCACAGCTTCTTCCACTGCTGGAGCACCCCACATAGACCTCTTTGCCACCCCTGAAAACGCAAAATGTACCCACACCAACAGTGCCTGGATAATGCACTATAGATGAACTGGTTAGCGATATTTGCTTATGCTTTTCTGCTTCTCCCACTCCTTCCATTCATAGTAAGGAAAATGCAACAAATGTATCAGACTCCTCGTAATCCCCACCTACTCCAGACAACCCTGGAATTCAGCACTCCTTGAAATGTCCATCAGTTTCCACAATAAGCCAGACCGTCGCTCTAAGACTCAAGGTCAGATCAGGCACCCAGACCCCATGCAAACCAGTCTAGAGATCTGGCACCTGAGGCCCTAGAATTTGGTTACTTAAGTCTCCCACAAACATTCATGGACCTCATGAGCGAGTCCCGTGGACCAACTACACAAGCATGTTATGTGGCCAAATGAAAAAGATTTGTCCGCTACTGCATGATTAAACACCCGGAACCTCTAAAACTTGAGGTCAAGGATATCCTATGCAATTTATTCCACCTCCAGAAGTCAAGCTTAGCTTATGCTTGCATACTCTTTCACTTAGCTGCCGTAGAGGTTTGCATGCAAAGTTGAGCACACTCCTCCCTCTTCCACATAAGTGTTTAAGGCCTTCATGGAGGATCTCAAAAGAGTCATCCCGCCCAGAGTTAACCCAGCGCCAGTGAGGAATCCAAACATAGTCCACACCAGACTAATGGGGCACCCTTTTGAACCTCTTAACTCTTGTAATCAACAGCTCTCAAATGCATCAGCGGATTGCAAACATTCACATTATAGGAACCCTTGATTCAAGGGCTTACGGACAGGGTAGTACTGAGGACCAACTCTATGTTCCTGCCCAAGGTGATATCCCTTTTCCACCTTAACCAGACAATTGAACTTCCAGTCTTCTTTCTCCAAACAGACACAGTAGCAAAGAGAGCACTACACACACTCAATATTAAACGGACTCTCATGTATTACATAGACTGGACTAAGCTTTTCTGTAGGTCGGATCAAGTTATTGTGGCCTTCACAAAGCCCCACAAGGGTCAGCATGTATCCAAAGCAGGTATCACTAGGTACCACAAAGCCTACAGATCTATCCCTGTTACACCCAGGGCACATTCTACCCAGAGGAAGGTTGCAACTTTGGCTTTCTGGGGAAACATTGCTCTAGCTGATATATGTAAAACGAATCACTGACAAAATATCGGAAGACATATTATCGAGCTACAATAATATCGATACAAAATTATCGATAACATTAATATCGACATCATATACCTATTTAAAAAATTACAAAAATATTGAGGATACAATATTGAAGTACATAAATATCGCTAACATACTTATCAAAATTCTAAAATATCGACCTTTATTAAAATACATTAACTAAGTAAAAAATATCGTACACAAAAATATCGACAACACTAATATCGTAAAACTAAATATATCGACTATATAAAACTATAATAAATATAAAAATATAACATAAACATTAAATTACTAAAAACACAATACTAAATTAATAAATAGCAATAACAATTTTACTACATAAAAAAATTAATTAACAGCAATAAAATTACTTAAATATTATTAACAACATTACTACATTAAACATTAATAATATTAAATATTACTATTACTATTCAATTATATAATATAATATATAACAAAAGCTATTTAAAAATATATGCAAAATTATACATAACTTACTACTAATTAGCGTTTTCCTTATTTGGAAACTAACTACCAAAACATTTAAAAAAAATACAAATTAACCAATAGAAAAACTGCAAATTCAAACTAACCAATAAAATCGAAATTACAACATCCAACACACTATATAAACAATTAAACTTCATTCCTATTCCACACCCAAAAGAAAGAAAACTAAAGAAGGAGAAACTCTACAGGAATTCAACTACAGATATAAGAAGATCAACATATACCAAATAATTAACTCTATCAAAAGTAAGTAAACTAAATTAAAAGAAATAATACTAAAAGTAAAAAACTTTAATCAATAATATACATAACCTATAAATTAACCAATGTCTTCTTTCTATTTTATATTAACACTACAGGAAACTCTAGAGGAAAATAAAAAACTACAGAAAAGCCCCCAAAAAATATACAACTAACAAAGTAAGTATTTACCAACAAATCTTAAATAAATAGATTAAACAACAACGCAAATTCAAAACCAATCACAAACACCCTACCCACCCCTATAAAAAATATAGAAACAAATAATAAAACAAATGTACTTTTTTTTTCCAGACAAAGAAAATACAGAAACAACATTCCACAACTAAAGAGTAAACGTCATCAAACTGAAATACATAAAGACCAACTTTGTAAGTATATTGTAAATAAATGTTTATTTGCTTAAATTAAAATACATAGAACAACATATTTAATAACAATAATATATATTTTTCATAGATTAACGTACATCAAAATGACTGAAGGAGCCGAATTTATAACAAGCCAGAAAGGGAAAATGTTACTATGCTATATGGGATACACTTATACACCTGAAAAACAATTTGGATTAAAAGTTAACTGGAAATGCTGTAAATACTACTCTAATAAATGTTACGGGCGTGCTACAACTAGGGAAACAACAGTACTGTATACTAGAGAACATAACCACCCACCAAACGTGACAGAAATAGAAGTCAGATCTGCATTAGAAACAATAAAGGAAGCTAGTACAAGCTCTCAAAAAGCTACAAGTGTAATTTTAAAAGAGCAGCTTCCCAAAATTCCTAAAACTGCTACTACACAAATGCCATCTGTAGCTTCACTAAAGAGAACTATAGCACGTACTAAAAAATTTACTACTACTTCCAACCCAATTCCTAGAACATATAATGAAGGTATTAGAAGTCCTGAACAAAGTATCACTTTAAACAAAGAACCATTTGTCATTTTTGATAATAAAAGCAATGACAAAAGATTAATAATTTTTGGAACTGCAACTAATCTATTAAAACTACAAGAATGTCAATACTGGATGATGGATGGGACTTTTACTATATGTCCCAAGCCCTTTTTCCAACTGTATACAATCCATGGGCTACATCAGAATTGCAATATACCATTAATTTACGCATTATTACCAAACAAACAGAACTCCACATACATGGAACTATTAAATACAATAAAACAAAAAACTAATGACTTTTCTCCACAAAAAATAATCCTAGATTTTAAACAGTCAATGATTAATACTATATTAAAAACACACCCCCATACCTGCATCCAAGGCTGTTACTATCATTTTAATCAGTGCTTATGGAGACACATGCAAAAATCCGCACTAAGGGGTCGATTCCGATGTCGGCCGGAAGCGCACCTAACAGTATTCGTCCGGAAAAAATACCAGCCGAACGCGTGTTTTCCGACCGACTCGAACACTCAACCGAACGAACAAGTACGATGCGCATAACAGCCCAGATTCCGAGCGAGCCGTACTTACCCATTCCAGCTCCTGTTCCCCGCTCGAGCTGGATCCGTAAACGCCGAATCGAGTCGCACGGAACCAAATACACAGCACCTTCCGGCCGGACTAGTACGATGCGTCTTCCGTACGCGCCGAACTCGTCGCTACGTCCGGCACGTTTGAGCATTCGGGGGAGCTAGCTCCGATTCGCGCCACCAGACGATCCACGGATACGAGACGAACAAGCCAGCGACGAGTACGAGTCGAAGCCACGAGAAACCCGAATGAGACGACCCAACCATGAATCCCATCGCGCAGGTCCTACCAATACTCTACATCTATTACCGGGACCGGTACGGACACGTACGGCGCAGACGGTAAGTCAAACACCCACTACACAAACAAACGACACGTACCCGACATATGTCACACACACATAGGGATGCACAAATGACGTGCAACAGCAGAACCATAGGGGCGGGATGGCCATCACCAATGCCATACACACCCATAGGGGGATGGATGCCTACCACTACTAACATCCCCACTCATGGGGGGCTGGATGCCTACCACTACTACCATCCCCACTCATGGGGGGATGGATGCCTGTCACTACTGCCATCCCCACTCATGGGGGGCTGGATGCCTACCACTACTACCATCCCCACTCATTGGGGCTGGATGCCTACCACTACTACCATCCCCACTCATGGGGGGGGCTGGATGCCTACCACTACTACCATCCCCACTCATGGGGGGCTGGATGCCTACCACCACTACCATCCCCACTCATGGGGGGATGGATGCCTGCCACTACTACCATCCCCACTCATGGGGGGCTGGATGCCTACCACTACTACCATCCCCACTCATGGGGGTCTGGATGCCTACCACTACTACCATCCCCACTCATGGGGGGCTGGATGCCTGTCACTACTGCCATCCCCACTCATGGGGGGCTGGATGCCTACCACTACTACCATCCCCACTCATGGGGGTCTGGATGCCTACCACTACTACCATCCCCACTCATGGGGGGCTGGATGCCTGTCACTACTGCCATCCCCACTCATGGGGGGCTGGATGCCTACCACTACTACCATCCCCACTCATGGGGGTCTGGATGCCTGCCACTACTACCATCCCCACTCATGGGGGTCTGGATGCCTGTCACTACTGCCATCCCCACCCATAGGGGGCTGGATGCCTGCCACTACTGCCATCCCCACTCATGGGGGTATGGATGCCTACCACTACTACCATCCCCACTCATGGGGGGCTGGATGACTGTCACTACTGCCATCCCCACTCATGGGGGGCTGGATGCCTACCACTACTACCATCCCCACTCATGGGGGTCTGGATGCCTACCACTACTACCATCCCCACTCATGGGGGGCTGGATGCCTGTCACTACTGCCATCCCCACTCATGGGGGGCTGGATGCCTACCACTACTACCATCCCCACTCATGGGGGGCTGGATGCCTACCACTACTACCATCCCCACTCATGGGGGGATGGATGCCTGTCACTACTGCCTTCCCCACTCATGGGGGGTTGGATGCCTACCACTACTACCATCCCCACTCATGGGGGGCTGGATGCCTACCACTACTACCATCCCCACTCATGGGGGTCTGGATGCCTACCACTACTACCATCCCCACTCATGGGGGGCTGGATGCCTACCACTACTACCATTCCCACTCATGGGGGGATGGATGCCTGCCACTATTACCATCCCCACTCATGGGGGGCTGGATGCCTACCACTACGACCATCCCCACTCATGGGGGGCTGGATGCCTACCACTACTACCATCCCCACTCAGGGGGGGCTGGATGCCTGCCACTACTGCCATCCCCACCCATAGGGGGATGGATGCCTACCACTAACACCACCCCTACTCAGGGTGGGCTGGATGCCTGCCACCACTGCCATCCCCACCCATAGGGGGCTGGATGCCTGTCACTACAACCACCCCTACTCATAGGACGGGTAATGCATGACACAACTAGCATACTCCCACATAAGGACTGTCTGAAAATTACATCCCACTCCCAACACCATGACAAGCGTGTGTGGTCTGTGTCAAATGCATACAACACTGAACATGACATTGAACATACAATGTGACCCCCTAACACATGTGTCACACATAATTGTGTGTGTGGCCTACACAATGCAAGCAGACCATGACCACTGTGGCAATGTGGCCCAAAGCCCCATCACCACAGTGCCCAAAGGTAAGTGTGTGCTCCATAGCTGAAGCACATTTTGAACAGTGTGGCAATGGGGCCCAAAGCCCCATCACCACAGTGACCAAAAGGGAAGTGTGTGCTCCATAGCTGAAGCACATTTTGAACAGTGTGGCAATGGGGCCCAAAGCCCCATCACCACAGTGACCAAAAGGGAAGTGTGTGCTCCATAGCTGAAGCACATTTTGAACAGTGTGGCAATGGGGCCCAAAGCCCCATCACCACAGTGACCAAAAGGGAAGTGTGTGCTCCATAGCTGAAGCACATTTTGAACAGTGTGGCAATGGGGCCCAAAGCCCCATCACCACAGTGACCAAAAGGGAAGTGTGTGCTCCATAGCTGAAGCACATTTTGAACAGTGTGGCAATGTGGCCCAAAGCCCCATCACCACAGTGCCCAAAAGGTAAGTGTGTGCTCCATAGCTGAAGCACATTTTGAACAGTGTGGCAATGGGGCCCAAAGCCCCATCACCACAGTGCCCAAAGGTAAGTGTGTGCTCCATAGCTGAAGCACATTTTGAACAGTGTGGCAATGGGGCCCAAAGCCCCATCACCACAGTGCCCAAAAGGTAAGTGTAGTCCTGGTAAAAGCTGCAAAAACAAAACTGCAGGGATTATTCCTGGCCACACAACACCAAACACTACAGTGGCATTGTAGTGCTTGTGTCCCATAGCAACATAGATTGTGTGAGGCAAGCAGTGCCAATGACACATCGTTCTGGCCATGTGCACACAAACATCAGCGATGGGGGCCCACATTGTCTACATTCACAAATAACACAATGACATAAGTGAGCATCATAATACAGACCTACATATCTGCACAAATGGACACACAAATGTAGATATCCTGTGGAGACTGTAGATGTCAGGTGAACAAATACCATACCATGGCAGCAATGGGACATACTAACCATGATCAATGTGCTGACTGATGACCTAGCAGTCCCAGGGCCAGCAGGGGAAAGCCAACAAACAACATACAGCCAATGGCAAACTAAAGATATGCCAATGCAGTGGTGCAAATACACAAACAGGCAGACTCACACTGCATATCAAACACAACAGGTGAGGGGGGTTGTGTGCCAGTGTCCCCAGGCAAACACACAACACATGAGGAGGCCAGATTCACTAATACACAGATGTCAACACAGTCACATACAAAAGTAACTCATGGATTGGATTCCCCTATGTGGGCAAACAGTCATTGTGAGATGAGAGGGAGTCCAAATTACACATGTCACACAAGCTTGTAGGAACAGCAACAAACACAGCAAGAGACAGAACCACCACAGCACTCCCCCCAGGGACCCCACATTGTGGTGACACTAGCCTGCATGACAATCGCACTGTGATGACAAAGGTAGATGTCATCCACACTGTGAACTACAGCCATGTGTCCTGAGCAACAAACTACCATCACACCTATACAAGCACAAAGCACTCAGCATGGCCTGCCAGCCAAGGACAATATGGAGGTAGTGCCCCAGCCGTGCAACAACTCACATTTGCACACACTCAACGCCACACACCTTGATGTCCACCAATGTGCAGCAGTGAAGCTCACATGGACTGCTGACATTGCACATGCACCCATGACAATCCCAGGGGTGGTGGGGGAAATAAGGTGCAGAAACCCATCACACATGGCCAGTCAACAAGACTTGTGAATATCTGACACACTGCACAGTATGCCGTACATGGGCATGACGTGAAATCCACCCCAAACAATGGGATCCTGGCCATAGTCACACACCAATGAAGAAGCCAAGCTGACCCACAAAGGACACACATAGACAACTTCCAACATTGCAGCTCTGACCCTGAGGAGTGGCAGCAGTCACACACACAACGTGTCACAATCCCTGAAAGCATACACAAACAGAAAATCACATTACTTGTGTAACCAACAAGTGCCAAGAGGAATCCTGACTGTGTCCCATCTGCGTTTGCCCACATCCCCAGCCCTGACAACAAAGACAACTAGGGATGACAACCTCATGAACATTAGTTTGCCATGCATCCACATCCCGGAGAAACCAGGTCCAAGATGCTGGATGAACATAGAACAACTCAGCAAGCATCACAAACAGGATCATCCGTAGGGACATAGCCTGTGTAGGAAAAGGAGAAGGGAACACGCACAGACATGCCTACACAACACGGGCACAGCCTATATCACGGAATCACGCACTGCCATGAGGGCACTCCACTCCTGTGGAAGGTCAGCTGTGCCAAACCTTGTCTGTGCACGACTCAAACATGTCAGCAGAACACTCGGTCAGTGAGTCAACAACTACAACACACTGAAGGCTCTGCTCATATCAGCCTGGGCACGGGAGTGTCACGTCAGTCATCTGCATACACCCAAGACACGTGTCAAGCAACTTGCACTGTGTACACAGATGAGTCCTCCAAATTTGATGTGCTAAACTGCATGTCCATTGGAGACGGGCACACAGTCAGGGTACTAGGAACATTGGACAGTGGTAAGCCCACCATATGTGCATCAGTGTAGGACACAGATGGTAATCTACAAATGCTAAACGTACATCCCTGTGTCAAATGCTGAACATTACACCCTCAGACTGCAGCAAAGGATGCTATAGATCCAGACTAGATTAGGACACATAACCCATGGACCACATGGAGCCCATCACAGCAAAACTTCATTTACCTGATCTGAACACTATTACAACAGCAAATGCATGATTCTACACATCTACATCATGTACCTCCAAAGATTAACCACAAGTAAACAAAAGTAGGCTTTATTCAGCAAGTGTGCAACTCAAATCAAAAGTCCAAAATAAACTAAGGCCAATGGCCAGTCCAAATATACAGTCCCAACAGGGTGATGTGTGACAACTTGTCAGCAATTGCTTGCCTGCACAGGTACGGACAGGGGACATCCCCTTGAAGGGGCATACGAGGGGCAGGCCAGGCACCGCAGGGACAGGATCAGGGGATGCCAGAAGGAGGCAGTGAAGGGGAGGTGGGTGCAGGAGTGTCACCGGCAACTGCAGTGGAGGTGTCTGACTCAGGGGGGGCTGGCACCACCGCAGGGCTCAAGTCAGATGGTGTTGGTGCTGCAACTACCGCAGTGGGCTGGTCAGATAGAGTGGACTGGGTCCCCAATGCAGTGCCCGAGTCAGACGGGGTGGTTGTGGACTCCACCGCAGTGCATGACTCCAAGGTAGTGGAAGGGGGGGCAGAAGAGCTGGGCAGGACAGAGGGGGGACACGGTCTCCACACCAGTGGCACAAACGGGCAGAGCGTCTGGTTTGGGGGTGGAAGAGCAAGTGGCAGGGGGGAGGGCCTAAGCAGTTTGGGGATGCGGTATCGGTGTGTGGGGGAACCTGGGGCAGGGTGTGGCGGTGGAACCTGTGGAGTGGTGGCCTGGGGGATGGAGGTGAGAGACTGGGTGGTTGACTTGCAGGGCGGTGGCGGGGTCTTGCTCTTCCGGGACCGGGGGACTTGCGGGTGGGGGGCTCATTCTGCCTGCGCCTGGGGGAGGGTGTCCGGGGCGAGGGGCACTCCCCTCTGTGTGGGTGGACTTCCTCTTCCCCCGGTATGCTGGATCAGCGGGATTGGAGGGGAAGAGGCCGAGGTCACAGAGGAAGAGCTGCTTATCAGGTGGGGTTGCAGGTGAGGCAAGGGAAGGGGTCTTGGAGGGAGAGGATCTTGAGGATTGCGGAGTGACTGTGGTTGCCTGTGTGTGTGTCAGTTCCCCATCCCCTGTCTGTGTGGTATCAGTCCCCTGAGGATGCTTGTGTGCACGTCTTGCCTTGGTTTTGGGTGTGTCTGTGCTGCTTGTGTCTGTGTGTCTGGGTGTTTGTGCAGGTGTGCATGTGCTTGGGACAGGTAGGGTGCCAGGAAGTGTGGATGGGGCAGAGGTAGGAGGGGCGAGGGACTGTTGGAGGAGGGACACTGCTGCTGTCAGGGAGGACTCCATGGACCTATTGCTCCTCTGTAGGGCAGACATACCCATCGAGATGCCCTCCATGAACGACACCAGCTGTGTCAACAGAGTGGTGTGTGCATGGAGGACACTCAGCATTGCTGTCTGCCCTACATGGAGCTGCCGAAGCAGGTACACAGATTCCTCACTCAGGGCAGCAGGGGACACAGGGGCAGGGGGTGCGGTGCCTGGCACAAAGGAGACACGCTCCCGGACACGGGAGCCTCCACGGACCTCTGGAATGGGAGCCAATGGGAGGGCGGTGGTGGTGGTGGAGGGGCCAGACAGACTAGCTGGTGTTTGGTGGCTGCTGACACCCGCCTCCACAAGGGAGTCATCCTCCGAGCTGCTGTGGTCCTCAGCTGAGGTGGATGGTGCTGAGGACTCCTCGGTGTGGCTCCCCTCGCCCTCCGTGCCACTGGGTCCCTCCAACCACTCGTCGGCTGTTGACCCAGTCTGGCTCTGCCGCTCCTCCTGGTCCATGGAGCTGTCCCCTCCTGTGGCCGTGGATGTATCTACAAACAATTAGGGAAACAGACAAACATCAGACACCTGCACTGACCGCACACACCACAGTGAGTACAGCACATTACAGAGTAAGACCTGGCATCCCCAGCTGAACATTGCCAAAAGTCCTCACACAGATCAGGAAATGCCAATTGTCAGTCTGATGGTCAACCATGGAACAGATACCCCTCCTGCCCTTGCACCCATCTGTCTGGTGCCTGTCTGATGGTAATACCCCAGTGTGGACACATGCACCACCTACACAGTTGTTGGACATTGCTGAGAACACGGTGAAGTATGTGAACATGCCCACGTCACATCTCTTGCCACTGAGTCAGTGCAGGTGTCTGGATAAATGGACGGGCAGAGTCTAAATAGAAATGCATGAGATGCATACCAGCACCAGACACCATGAAGCACCCATGTCCGGATAGTCAATGCCACAATGGGGTGCATGTTGCACATGTCACTCCCCTGCAGGATCACTCTTAGGAAGTTGAAAGCCATGACACAGGCATGCCTGCAAAGTCATACATCACTGTCTCCAGTCACATGGCCATGGCAGCCAGCCAGCCAACAACAGTCTGCACTGTGTCACAATCCTAGGACATGGGGAAGCCAAGTAATGTAACTGACAAGTGCACATGTCCACCCCCCCACTAACCACATCATCTGAACCCGTATTTGTCCACTGCACACCAATTGGACAAATGGGAGACATGAAACACAACTCTCTGAACCAGAGCACCTCAGTGTGCTGTGAATGATGAACATCTGCCTGAAAGTCACAGTCGCATACACCTGTCTGCACAGTTAAGTGATCACATAAGTCACAGAAGTCTTGTCTCACATGGTCTAATAGCAGTTGGCATGCTGACCCCTAACTGATAAACATCACAGGAGTCCCGACAACGTAGTCACAGCACAACGACACAGAGGCAGACACCTGAGGGAACATTTCACTGAGCACAACATGTCAGCTGATACACGGGAGTGGGATTACAGAGTGTATTGTATGCCCTGTAGTAGGCATGACTGTCCGGCTCCACCTGCAAGAGGGATAAGCCCTGGTCAGTAGGCAGGTGGCTAAGCATGTGTGACACACTTGACATACATACTCCTGAGGCCCAAACATTGTACCCACCCGCAGCATGGGGGTGTGCCAAATACCCCAGGGACATCTGGTGATTCTGATCTGCAAGTGGACCACATATCAAAGTTACACCCAGACTACATTGCACGACTCAGGCATTGTGTGAGCAATTGACCCACCCATGAAGGCCAACACAATGTCACGGGAACAAAAGCTGTCACCCACCTTGACCAAAGAAAAATGCAAGGACCCTGTACCCGAGTGACACAATTATCCTGAGCGTAAGGAGCACACCTGCGTATCAGATGAGTAGTGGGCATGTCACAATAGAGGGACATGGGTACTGGACAACAAGACTGATGTACTGGGGAAGTTTAACCAGGCCAGAGGAGGGCACATAGCATGTTAGACAGAGTTCACAGTGCAGTCTTTGACTCACCCCTCCTTGCTGCTGTCTGGCCTTCAGCTGCCCATCCAGGTCCGGGAAGACCACCGCCAGGATCCGGAGCATGTGGGGGGTCAGGGTCCGGTGTCCGCCCCTCCTGCGAGGAGGCGACAGCTTCAGCTGGACCCTTGCGATCCTCCGGGTCCAGCCACGAAGGTCCTGCCACCTCTTCTGGCAGTTGCGGATCCGGCCCTTGTAGACCCCCACGGATCTTACTGCCCGGACGATGGCCAGCCAGATCTCCTGCTTCTGGTGGGCATCAACCTGTGAGGATGACAAAGTGAAAAGGCCATTACTACACATGCAACATATCCGTGCATCACACAGTTGTAAATACATGTCTCAATCACAGGGGCATATGATGAACACAGGCAGTGCAACGAGGGCTATGGACAGTTTGCCAGCAGTTACTACATGGTATCATTGCATGGGAAGTAAACCTTGTTGGAATGCACTGTTACTGCACTGAACCTGTTCAGTGCATGTGACTACACACTTTGGGGGTGCGAACTACTCAGTGAGCATGCTAGCCAGTGGTGTGCACACTGTAAATCCTTCTAGTCAGACAACATGCACAATTAGTAAGGCAGTGGACAGCACACTCACCTGCTCCCCTGGTGTCCCATACAGCTTGCTGTACTGTGGAAGGAGGTTGTCCACCAGGGCCTGGTTCTCCTCATGGGTGAAGGATGGGGTTCTCTCCACAGTACGTGCCATTGCAGTAGCCAGAGGATGCAGGGACAGCAGCAGTGTAGTGGCAGATGTCATCCTGGAGCATGTAGTGCAGGCAAGTGAGCCCTCAGGGGAACAGCCAGCATTATGTGTGTGCTGCAGAGGCAGATACTGTCCCATGTGTCCAAAGTGATAGGTCCAAGTTGTTTGCATCTTCTGAATCTGACCAATCCATGGAATTGCAGCACCAATACACGCCCACAGCATCCTTCAAAAATTCAACTTCATGACACCCATGAATTTGCAACATTGTTGTGGCTGGCCAACTGAATTCACTGCATCAGACTCGTTGAAGCTTCGAAAACGCGTCCGTTGCCATGCCAGGCCCCAGCCAATGCTTGCGCACCGATTGGTCCATTGCTGTACAACGCGTACCCGGGATACAACGCTGCACCCGCTCACATCCAATGCAATGGGCCGTGCGGGCACACCGATCGGTCCATTGCTGTACAACGCGTACCCGCTCGCATCCAATGCAATGGGCCGTGCGGGCACACCGATCAGTCCATTGCTGTACAACGCGTACCCGGGATACAACGCGTACCCGCTCACATCCAATGCAATGGGCCGTGTGGGCACACCGATCGCTCCATTGCTGTACAACGCGTACCCGGGATACAACGCGTACCCGCCCACATCCAATGCAATGGGCCGTGCGGGCACACCGATCGCTCCATTGCTGTACAACGCGAACCCGGGATACAACGCGTACCCGCTCACATCCAATGCAATGGGCCATGCGGGCACACCGATCGGTCCATTGCTGTACAACGCTTACCCGGGATACAACGCGTACCCGCCCACATCCAATGCAATGGGCCGTGTGGGCACACCGATCGGTCCATTGCTGTACAACGCGTACCCGCCCACATCCAATGCAATGGGAAGTAAACCTTGTTGGAATGCACTGTTACTGCACTGAACCTGTTCAGTGCATGTGACTACACACTTTGGGGGGTGCGAACTACTCAGTGAGCATGCTAGCCAGTGGTGTGCACACTGTAAATCCTTCTAGTCAGACAACATGCACAATTAGTAAGGCAGTGGACAGCACACTCACCTGCTCCCCTGGTGTCCCATACAGCTTGCTGTACTGTGGAAGGAGGTTGTCCACCAGGGCCTGGTTCTCCTCATGGGTGAAGGCTGGGGTTCTCTCCACAGTACGTGCCATTGCAGTAGCCAGAGGATGCAGGGACAGCAGCAGTGTAGTGGCAGATGTCATCCTGGAGCATGTAGTGCAGGCAAGTGAGCCCTCAGGGGAACAGCCAGCATTATGTGTGTGCTGCAGAGGCAGATACTGTCCCATGTGTCCAAAGTGATAGGTCCAAGTTGTTTGCATCTTCTGAATCTGACCAATCCATGGAATTGCAGCACCAATACACGCCCACTGCATCCTTCAAAAATTCAACTTCATGACACCCATGAATTTGCAACATTGTTGTGGCTGGCCAACTGAATTCACTGCATCAGACTCGTTGAAGCTTCGAAAACGCGTCCGTTGCCATGCCAGGCCCCAGCCAATGCTTGCGCACCGATTGGTCCATTGCTGTACAACGCGTACCCGGGATACAACGCGTACCCGCTCACATCCAATGCAATGGGCCGTGCGGGCACACCGATCGGTCCATTGCTGTACAACGCGTACCCGCTCACATCCAATGCAATGGGCCGTGCGGGCACACCGATCGGTCCATTGCTGTACAACGCGTACCCGGGATACAACGCGTACCCGCTCACATCCAATGCAATGGGCCGTGCGGGCACACCGATCGCTCCATTGCTGTACAACGCGTACCCGGGATACAACGCGTACCCGCTCACATCCAATGCAATGGGCCGTGCGGGCACACCGATCGGTCCATTGCTGTACAACGCGTACCCGGGATACAATGCGGACCCGCCCACATCCAATGCAATGGGCCGTGCGGGCACACCGATCGGTCCATTGCTGTACAACGCGTACCCGGGATACAACGCGTACCCGCTCACATCCAATGCAATGGGCCGTGCGGGCACACCGATCGGTCCATTGCTGTACAACGCGTACCCGGGATACAACGCGTACCCGCTCACATCCAATGCAATGGGCCATGCGGGCACACCGTTCGGTCCATTGCTGTACAACGCGTACCCGCCCACATCCAATGCAATGGGCCATGCGGGCACACCGATTGCTCCATTGCTGTACAACGCGTACCCGGGATACAACGCGTACCCGCTCACATCCAATGCAATGGGCCGTGCGGGCACACCGATCGGTCCATTGCTGTACAACGCGTACCCGGGATACAACGCGTACCCGCTCACATCCAATGCAATGGGCCGTGCGGGCACACCGATCGGTCCATTGCTGTACAACGCATACCCGGGATACAACGCGTACCCGCCCACATCCAATGCAATGGGCCGTGCGGGCACACCGATCGGTCCATTGCTGTACAACGCGTACCCGGGATACAACGCGTACCCGCTCACATCCAATGCAATGGGCCATGCGGGCACACCGATCGGTCCATTGCTGTACAACGCGTACCCGGGATACAACGCGTACTCGCTCACATCCAATGCAATGGGCCGTGCGGGCACACCGATCGGTCCATTGCTGTACAACGCGTCCCTGGACAGGTCACACGCATATGTCACCATGCTGGTCACTGGTGAACCTATGCCAGCCACATATACTTTCCAGGGACTCAGGGGCACACCTACAACACCACACCCAGTCCACACTGTATCTAAGGCATGTGTGACAGCATAACCTTATCTGTGTATGTGGGTGAACATGTGGTTTTTGGGGTGGCACTTGGGGGCAGACACACCCAGGCTGTGCACGTGTTCATGGGGACAGGGTCCTTTGTGTGTTGTGCACCTGACCACTGTGGTGTGCAACTTTTCATTTTGGAGCATGTGTCATGGTCACATTTCCAGGTTGTGTATGTGTATGACATGTCACATACCCCCAGGCTCACATGTGGGAAGGCATGTACGTCACAGGGTGGCCCATTGCCACAATAGTGATGTCCCTCCGCAGTCTGTGTGCATGTTGTGTTTCACATTTCTCTGACTCCATGTGCACAATGGGAGACAGTCTCCACATCCACATGGTTTGTGCATGAACTTTGATGTGTGTGTGTGTGTCACAGACGTCCATGTCTGTCCTGCAGAGGCTACAGGGGCCACTACCTGTGGGTGTCATGTTTGTTTTTCTGACGTGTACATGATACGCCATGTCATGCCAGTGTCCATGTGGCAAGACAGGGTCCCTGGAAATCTACCTGTCAATGAGCTGTGATGCCTGTGGAGCATCTGTCCAGACATGTCACTGTGGTATGTGTGTGGAACGTGAGAGCAGTAAATGGGTACTGTGACACAGCCTAATGGTTTCCCATAGCACACCCTGGAACCTGTTGTCAACACTTGTCGAACAGAGATGTTAGATGATGTCCATGTAGGTGCCATATATGTCCAAACAGAACGACACACACATCAAGTACTTGTGTTTGTTAATGATGTATCATGTGAAATTGAGTATGGTGAACGGCACATAGGTGGGGTGACTGACAATCTTGCTTTCTTCACCTATGCACTGCAGGGCTCCTGCTGTCCATCGACCATTCCCAGACCTGGCAACGATGGTGGAACGTGACAGCATCCGACGGTACCGCTTCACCAGGCAGCTGATTGAGGATTTGGCAGTGCGGTTGGACCCACATTTGCAGCCTGGCCGTCCGTATCCTACAGCGCTGACCCCCAAGGTGAAGGTGATGGCAGCCCTACACTTCTTTGCCACCGGTACCTTTCAACACACTGTGGCGACTGCCGGTGGGATGTCACAGACTATGTTCAGCCGTGTGCTACGCGATGTTTTGGGGGCAATGTTGAGATACCTGAACCAGTACATCTATTTCCCAACACGTCAACGACTCACTGACGTCAAGAGTGACTTCTATGCCCTGGGGAGGATGCCACATGTAATTGGCTCCATTGATGGGACACATGTGGCTTTGATACCACCACAGGCACATGAGCAGGCATACCGGAACCGTAAACATTACCATTCGATCAATGCTCTGGTGGTATGTCTTGCAGATATGACCATCACACATGTGTGTGCCCGTTTCCCCAGTTCGGCACACGATGCCTACGTGATGAGTAGTCGCATCCCGAGGATGATGTCACAGATGCCGAACCAGCGTGCCTGGCTTGTTGGTGTGTACTGACTTTGTACCATTGTGTGTGTTCTGCTATGTTGTTTTCCGCACACATTTTCAAATCGGCTAATGTGCAATTGTCTGTCTGTAGGTGACTCGGGATACCCCAACATGCTGTGGTTGCTGACACCCCTCAGGAACCCTGTGACACCAGCCCAGATGCGCTACAATGAGGCACATGGTCGGACGAGGAGGGTGATTGAGCGGACCTTTGGTCTCCTGAAGAGCCGCTTCCGCTGCCTGGACAAGACAGGAGGGGCCCTCCCATATGCCCCAGCAAAGGTGTGCAAGATTGTCATCGTCTGCTGCATGCTACACAACCTGGCAGTGCGGAAGGAGTTGTTTCTCATCCTGGATGACGATGACCAACGTCCGCCACCTGTGGAAGATCCTGGCCTGGGTCACGATGCCAGTGAAGATGATGATGATGATGGTGATGTCCGCACACAGCTCATCACCAACTTCTTCAGCTGAATGTGAGTATCCAGAGGGATGTAATGTCAATGATTTGAGTTTGCATGATATGTGTGTGTGGTGCTCTGGTGCTGTTTGAGTGTGGCCATGTGCTACTTGACTGGATGCGTGCAGCGATGTGTCCTTGCAGGTGGTCTGTACTGCCCAACAGTGTTGACATGCTAACTTGGTTTTGTGTAGTTATCTCGTGACATGTATTAGACATGAGTATTGCCGTTCTGTGCTGTTCTTCAGTGGTTTTGACTGTGTGTCATGTCTGTCCTTCACAGGGTGCTGCCGGAGTTGTTTGATCAACTTGGATCCCACGAATCCATGATTCAACTTCAAAGGTGGAAGCAGTCGTTTCCCTACAGGTGATGTGCCACACACCCCTGGACTTTCTATCTTCTGCACTTTTTGACTTTGTGGCCACAGCCAGGTTGGATTAGCTAGCATTTGTAGTGGAAACAACATGTTGCAAATGTGTAATAAACCTGTGCTTCACTTTGGGATGTGCGTTGTCTGTAGTCACACATCTGACTGACATTTGCTTACTGCACTTGTAGTCTAGTTGACACAGACTGTGAATAGGTGGCGTGTCTGTGCATTCCACTGTATTTAGTTGCAACATCAGTATAGGTGATGAGTCTGATGGCCCTGGTGTGTGTGTTGTGTGGCCCTAGTGGTGTGTCTCCCTCATATGTGTCACGTCGCCATGACTGACATGACGGTGTTGGACTTGCTGTAGCAGTTAGCATGCACAGTGTCATTTTTCTGATCACCATCTCCATGACAGAGAGCACGTTGGAATCACATGCGTGCCAGTTGTGGGTCATCATGCAGTCCAGACCCCTCTGCAAAGAGCGACCTATGTCTACCACCCCTCCCACCACCCCTGGCGACACGTGCAGGACCTGCGGTGGCACGCACAGGTGACCGTGGGCCCACTTGGGTGTTGTTCCTGGGCTCGTTGTCACCAGCTCCAGTTTGGGTCTGGGTTCCTGGGCTCGTTGTCATCTGTGGTCCTTGGTCTGTCCGTGTTGGCAGGGGTGGCCTGTGTGTTGGCAGTTGTTGGAGGGGTGGGTGCAGGGGGTGCAGATGTTGGTCCTGCTGGTGCTACATGATGACTCACACCGGAGGGTCCAGCTGGTTCTTCGCCATCCAAGGAGTGCAGAGGCTGATCCACACCAGTGAGCTCAGTGTTCCCTGGAGCCTGGGACAGGGACTCCTCCTCGTCTACTGCTGTGTCCCCATCATCACCTGTTTTGGGGAGAGACACAGATTGTATGTTATGTTTCTACTGGCATCAATTGTTCAAACACCTGACAGTTGTGACTGTACCTCTGGATGTGGGCCTGGACATTGCATTCTCCTAAATTGTGACAGTCAGAGAGTGATATTGGTGTAGCACATTGTCCTGCCAACCTGTGGCATGTCAATGTGAATGTTGAGGTGTGTGCATGACCAGCATTGGTGGTATTTGCTTGCCATCCGGGCCTCCTTCTCCCCCAGCCCAGTTATCCCACCATGAAGCGTATTCCATTGCAGGGAGTGCAAGTTGTCTTTCAGGATGTCAGTCAGTGGTGTCCTGCTGTTGGTTGTTGCACAGTTCCCAGCAGGGCCTTGTGCTCCCCCCAGCAGTACCCAGTGTCAGCCATCTTGTGAGTCCTTTTCCACTCCCTGTGATGTGAGCATGGTTCAGGATGGTGTTGATGGGCCAATTGTGAGGCTGACCAATATCTGTGACTACCACTCCCATCATGCTATTGCCTCCACCCCCATTCCCAGCATGCCCATCCTTCCTTCCTTTTGACTCTACTTCCCTGTGGGGTGGGGTGCCTGTGCTGACAGGATGGCTGGGAGTGTTGTCCTGGCAGTTGTTTGGCTACAAGTCCCAAGAGTGTCCCTGTGCTTCACACAGCATAACCCAGGGTGGTGGTTCTTTGTGGGATCTTCAGTTAGGATGTGAGGCATTGCATTCTCCCAGGTGGGTTATGTGGGGTTAGTGTTGAGGGGGTGTGAGGGGAGGTGCTTGTAACTATGGTTAGTGCTGTGTGTCCTCCTTCCCACCCAGCCAGATATCCCACCATGGAACGTGCTTCCATTGCAGGGAGTGCAAGTTGTCTTTCAGGATGTCAGTCAGTGGTGTCCTGCTGTTGGTTGTTGCACAGTTCCCAGCAGGGCCTTGTGCTCCCCCAGCAGTACCCAGTGTCAGCCATCTTGTCAGTTGTTTTCCACTCCCTGTGATGTGAGCATGGTTCACAGTGGTGTTGATGGGCCAATTGTGAGGCTGACCAATATCTGTGCCTACAACTCCCATCATGCTATTGCCTACACCCCCTTCCCAGCATGCCCATACTTCCTTCCTTCCTTTTGAGTGGACTTCACTGTGTGTGAGTGTGACAGCAATGGCAAGATGGCTGACAGTGTGGTCCTGTTGTTTGTTGGTGCCCAGTTCCCATCAGGGCCTTGTGCTCCCCACAGCAGTACCCAGTGTAAGCCATCTTGTCAGTTGTTTTCCACTCCCTGTGATGTGAGCATGGTTCAGAGTGGTGTTGATGGGCCAATTATGGGTGTGACCAATATCTGTGACTACCACTCCCATCATGCTATTGGCTACACTGACTTCACCAGCATACACCGAATTCCTTCCTTTCAGTGAGCTTCCCTGTGAGGTGGTGTTCTAGTGGTGGGTAAATATCTGGGAGTGTTTGTTGGTTCTATTTGTGCCACTGCCTTGCTGTATTTGTTGTTAGGTTTGTACATGTCATGACACAGGTACATATCACTATGAGATGGCAGGTATTGTGTTTGTCTGACTAGCATTCACATCTTGGGATGAATATCTTTTGGTTGCTGTGTATTTGCTAAGGGTGCATGGTTTGCCTATCCCCTTGACTGTGATGTGTGTGTGTTGTCACACCATATTGTGTATATTAGTTGTGTACTCACCAGGCTCTGGGATGTCTGTTAGTCCGTATACGCTCACTGGTGGTAGGATGGCCCGCACCTTCTCCTCCCAGGGCCTGAGGCATACTGGTTTTGCAGGAGGGCCACTGTGTGCTGGCTGAGGAGGTAGTCCTTTTTTAGTAGGTCCCGGACCCTCCTGCGCACATCATACCACCTGTTCTGGATGTCTTCCTTTGTGCGCAAACATGGTGATTGTGCGTTCACCCTGTCGACAATCCTCGCCCACATCTTGGTTTTCTGCGACATGGGGGTCTGTTGTACCAATGTACCAAACAACTGTGGCTCTACCCTGAGGATCTCATCTACCATGACTTCCCATTCACTGTCTAGGAACTTATGATTCTTCTTTGGGGGCATGGTGATGGGTGGTGGTGGTGATTGATGTGTGTGTGTGTGCAAGTGGGGGGGGGTGAGTGTAGGTTTAGCTGGGTGTGTGTGAGGGTGCTATTTGTAGGTGTGGTAATGGTGTGTGGCTTGTGTGATGTATGAGCTGTGAGTGTGTCTGCGGTTGCTGTGTGATGGTGTTCTGTGCTGGCAGGTCAGTGGAATTTGCAAAGGATCATGGTAGGGATTTGTGGCCTTTATGTAGGTGGAGTTGGAGGTGTGTCCTTGTTCCATTTTTTTTTCCCTCCCTGTATTTATTGGCTTTGTGGTTGCTTGTTTGGCCCTTTTAAAAAAAAAAAAATTTCCTTGGTGTTTTTGGTGCATGTAGGAGTCGTTCTTGTGTCCGAGTAGGACGCTGCAGTTGTCTGGTGCGATCTTGTCCGACTCGTTCCTGCTGTGTGTCAGCTAGGTTTCATATGCGGTGTACGAGTCGGTCGCGGAGTATTGGGTTGCTTCGGCTGGGTTTTGTATGCGTGTCGGTCGTACGGCTTGTGCTCCGGGCGAGTTGGTCGTGTTTTGCAAGCACAGCATCGTACTACGCGGGTCGGAGTTCGCGGGTACGTTTCGTTCGGGTTCAATCCGGGTGCGTGTCGGTCGGTTTGTTTCGTGTGATTTCCCGGCCGGATGGCTTGTTTACGTCCGGCTCGGTCAGTCGTTTTGTATTCCGTCCGAGTCGTTTGGATTTCACATGCATTTCATCGTACTACCCGGGTCGTACGGCGCCGATCCGAGTCGGTCGGACTAAATTCCCGTACCGAGTCGGTCGGCATTTTTTCCGGCCCGAATCGGAATCGGCCCCTATGTATTGAATATGCAACTAATTCTTCTTTTGCATATCAAATAAAAAAATTAACAGCACTAGCTTATGTACCTGAGACAGACGTCACAGAACATTACAACATCTTAATAGACAGCACCTTCTACAAACAAAATGAAGCAAAACTAAGTCCACTATTAGACTATTTTGAGGATACATGGGTGGGCAGACTACACAGATCTGGCCACAGAAGAAACCCTAAATTCTTAATACCCTGGTGGAACGTATACAGAAGCACATTAAATGGGGAATCCAAAACTAATAACGCAGTCGAAGGATGGCATAATGCCTTCCTTCAATCAACAGGCAGAACAAAACCAACACTAGAAACATTCATATCATGCCTACAAAAAGAACAGAGTTATCAAGAGTTCCGAATGGAACAATCCATAACTCAATTAACTCCAAAAACATCAAAACAAACTAAACAAATGCATAAATATCTAGAACAACAAGTAAAATTGTACCCTAGTACAAAGGGCCTGGAATACCTAAACATAATATCAAAAACTCTTCTTTAAAGCATTAATACAAATAAATTACAAATTACTCATCTTTAAAACATAACATAAAAGTAAAATTTATTTATTTTATCACAAAAATAATTACTGTGTGTAACATATTTTTAATTTTTTAATAAAATATATTAACACACATTAATAATATTTGTAATAAAATAAAATACAACAATAATAATAAAAAACATTACCCACAATAAATAATAATAAATAAACTTACCAGGTTTAATCCAAATGCTGTAAAATCCATTTCTGCTAACACAATCCAAATATAAAAAAAAGTTTCCCAAAAAAAAATGGAAAAATACAACTGTAGCAAAAATGTATAATCCATGTAGCAAAGGTCCATAGGAAAACCATAAAAAAACCAAAAATGTATAAAATAGTAAAAAACGCTCCAGGAAAACCGAAAAATTTAAAGAAGTGTAACAAATATATTAGTCAATAAAACTAACAAACACTTCTTTAAAAAAACAAAAACGACTCCTTCTGATACAAAGAACTTCTGAAAATAAAAAGTGTCAAAACAAAAGCACATACATTCCCACCCACATAAAACAACACATAAACACTTACTAACAATACTACTAGCTTTAAATTTGATAAAAATATACATTGAACACCGTAATCCAAACTCTGTAAACAGGCCTACACAACGTTAACAATACGTAAATACACCACACATAACTATAACATATAACATTTCCGAATATAACTAATAAACAACTAACTACACTAAACAGTATCTAACTAGGTTCAAAATATATTAAAAACGTAGTTAAAACAAAGAAAACAAACCTTACCTTTAGCGATGTGAAGTGTCTCCCAACCGCGAGCTTCTCTTCAACCAAAATGACACAAAACGACATAATTCGGTTACAAAATAGAACGCCCAAAACCTAATAAAAAGTTTAACCATAGAAAATTTAACTCATTTAATGCAGTAAAATGTCACTTTACATAGAAAAAATGTACAACTATTGAAATAAAATAGTACAATTTATTTTGATTTAATAAAAAATTGTGACATAATGTACCTAATTTGTAAAATTATAAAAATAAATATTATAATAAATATAATATGTATTATTATAATTACAGAAAAAAAGAAATAGAATAAAACAATGTATAAAAAATTGTTATAAATGTTATTCATTCATTATACAAATACATTTCTGTTAAAAACTTGTTTTAAGTTAAAAACATTGTAAAAATTAATTAATATTAATATTTTTAATATTAATATTAAAAAATGTAATATGTATGTAACAAATATAGAAAAATGTTAAACATTTATATTATATGTAAACAGTTTGCACTTTCTTTGTATAAATATATACACCTATTACTGTATTAAATATAATTGAAAACACAAAATTCTACTGTTTTGTTAATAATTAATATGTACTAAAAAAATGTAAAAAATATTGTAAATAAACAACCTGTTTTTTGAAATATATGCACTAATGTTTCTATTGAATTATAATGTAATAAAATATGTTACTGTATTATCCTACTCAAATTAATAAACAATAAAAAATTATAAGAACTACAATAAAAATGGTGTGTTTTCTAATTATTTTAATTTTACTTATATTATCCATATTTTACATATATAAAATACAATTATTTTTTAACAAACATAATAAATATTGTCAATTTATTAACTACCATTACCCATTTTTTAATGCAAAATTGTTATATATTTTTCTAGTAATAATTTTTAATATATTAATAAACATATTACATAAAAATTAAATATTATTTATTATCCTACACTATACTTAATTAATAAACTATTACAACTGCAATATATAATAATTAACTACAGTTACTGTACACTAACATATTTTTATATACTATTCCTACCCCAATATAAATTAATTTCAGCAAATGCTGCACAGTTAACATAATTAATTTACTATAACCACTCCAATGCACATTAAATAAAGTAAATGTTGGACACTAAAATTAAATAGTTCTATATTCCCAATTCAATGTAAATTAATTAGGGTAAGTGCTGGACACTAACATAAATAATTTACTATTCCCACTCCAGTCTATAATACATTTGAGTAGGTGCTGGACAGTAAACATAAATAATTTACTATTCCCACTCCAGTCTATATTAAATTGGGGTAGGTGCTGAATACTAAACATAAATAATTTACTATTCCCACTAGTCTATATTAAATTGTGGTAGGTGCTGGACACTAACATACATAATTTACTATTCACACTACAGTGTATACTAAATTGGAGTAGGTGCTGGACAGTAAACTTAAAAAATTTACTATTCCCACTGCAGTATATATTAAATTGGGGTAGGTGCTGGACAGTAAACATAAATAATTTACTATTCCCACTCCAGTCTATATTAAATTGGGGTAGGTGCTGGACACTAAACATAAATAATGTACTACTCCCACTACAGTCTATATTAAATTGGAGTAGATGCTGGACACTAACATAAATAATTTACAATTCACACTCCAGTGTATACTAAATTGGGGTTGATGCTGAACAGTAAACATAAAATATTTACTATTCCCACTCCAGTCTATATTAAATTGGGGTAGTTGCTGGACAGTAAACATAAATAATTTACTATTCCCACTGCAGTCTATATTAAATTGGGGTAGGTGCTGAACACTAAATATAAATAATTTACTATTCCCACTCCAGTCTATATTAAATTGAAGTAGATGCTGGACAGTAACATGAACAAATTACTATTCCCACTCCAGTGTATAATAAATTAGGGTAGGTGCTGGACACTAAACATAAATAATTTACTATTCCCACTGCAGTCTATATTAAATTGAGGTCGGTGCTGGACACTAAACAACATTTATTTACTATTCCCACTCCAGTATATATTAAATTGTGGTAGGTGCTGGACAGTAAACATAAATCATTTACTATTCCCACTCCAGTCTATATTAAATTAGGGTAGGTGCTGGACACTAAACATAAATAATTTACTATTCCCACTGCAGTCTATATTATATGGGAGTAGGTGCTGGACAGTAACATGAACAAATTACTATTCCCATTACAGTCTATAATAAATTATAGTAGGTGCTGGACACTAAGGGGCCGATTCCGATCTCGGCCGGTAGGGCTCCGAATCGGATTCGGCATTACCGGATCCGATTCGGAGCCCTGTTTCCCGACCGAATCGTACGCGGGTCCGGCCGAGCGAGTACGATGCAAGCCCCCGCGTAATCGCCGACCGACTCGAACGCGGCTTCAACACGCTCCGACCGACTCGCACGGACACAACTCGCACCGCGCAATGGAGACGTTCCCCGGCCGGGTAAGTACGATGCGCACCGCGAGCAGTCCGACCGACTCACGCCGTCCGGCTCGAAAGAGCTGTCGGAGCCGGACTTTGGGGGTCCGCGTCGGACCCCCCTGTACGCGTAGGCACGCGAGTCGCACACAGGGGGGACCCATGGGTCCCCCCCTACCTGTGCTTGTATGGCACAATGCGCTTCGACGCGTACCCGCTGTAGGGGGCGCCCTTGTTCGCCTCGCACCCATTGAGTCAATGGGAGCCCGCGTACGCGTTGTACGACCGGCTCCCATTGACTTCAATGGGAGTCCGACCGAATCGAGTCCGATAGCATGCGAATGCATCGTACTCGTCCGGTCGGACTGCTAGGGTCCGATTCGGTCGGAATTCTCTCCGGGTCCGGCTCGGTCGGAGAGATTTCCGGCCGAAATCGGAATCGGCCCCTAAACCTAAATAATTTACTATTCCCACTCCAGTCTATATAAAATTGAGGTAGATGCTGGACAGTAACATAAACAATATACTATTCCCACTCCAGTCTATAATAAATTGGGGTAGGTGCTGGACAGTAAACATAAATAATTAACTATTCCCACTGCAATATAAATTTAAATAAAATATGTACTGATCACTAAACATTATCAATTACATCCCCCAAACATTATTTTTTTATAACTCCTCAACATTATCCCCTATAAACGCAAAAACACACTCCTAAAAATAAATTTCAAACTTATAATTCTATAAACTTATTTATTTTTCAATAAAATCTAAACTTTTCAAATTTTTTAATAATATTTAATTAAAAATAGATATTTTTAAAACACTCCCCACCCTTATCCCCTAAAAACCCAACAGCCCACTCCTAAAAATATTTATCAAATTTAGATTTCAATATTATATTTTATTTTAAGAATTTATTCCAAATTTATTAAAAATTGTGATAATATTTTATTTAAAAAATATATTTTTAAAACACTCCCCACCCTTATCCCATATAAACCCAACAACACACTCCTAAAATTAATTTTCAATTCAAAATTTAAATATAAATATTTCTTTTAATAAATAAATTCTCAATTATTTAATTTTTTTAATAATATTTAATATAAAATATATATTTATAAAAGACTCCCCACCCTTATCCCCTATAAACACAACATCCCGCTCCTAAATTTAATTATCAAATTTAAATTTAAATATAAATTTTCTTTTTTTTTTTTTAAATAAATTTTAAAAAAATGTAATAATATTTTTTTTTATAAATATTTTTAAACACTCCCAAACATTATCCCCTATAAACTCAACATCCCACTCTTAAAATAAATTTTCACATTTAAATTTATTTTTTATTTTTTACAAATAAATTCAATTTTTTTTGAAAAATTTAATAATATTTAATTTAAAATATATATTTTTAAAACACTCCCCACCCTTATCCCCTATAAACCCAACATCCCGCTCCTAAAATTATATATAAAAGTTTTTTATTAAATTATTTAAAATATAAATAACATAATTTTAATACATTCCAAATAGCATATTAAGGGGCACATTACGATACCCGGCGTAAATAATTCCGCCAGGCATGGAAGCGGCAAAAATCCGCCCGCACACACCGCCTGAACACCGACCACGCCATTACGATTACACAAACCGAATACCGCCATCGGCGGAAAAAGCACACAAAATACCGCCCGCCAACGTCCGAGTCGGAGTCAAACCGCCCGCCACGGACGGAAACACGCACGACAACACAAAACCGCCCGCCCTCACGCCCGACACACCGCACGTGAGATTACGATCGCACCGACATGAGCGCGGAAAAACCACAAATATACCGCCCGCCAGCGCAAACAACGCCGATGAGAAGCGACACGGCAGAAGCCAGGGCGCCCACGTACCTGCACAGAAACCATCCGCACACAAAACCAATAGCACACAACATGGCCAACAAGTCCACACAGCAAGGCACGCACAAATACACAAGCACAGTACATATCCCGAAAACACCCCCGGACAAACAAAAAATACAAAGGCCAGAACCCCAGACACAACACACCTGAAAACAACAGACCATGAGGACACACCCACATAGGTGAGTACAAAAGCAGCACTCCCACAGACCACAACCCCTTGCTACATTGCAAACCAGAGAGGAGAGGAGAGGACACAGTGACACAGCAAGGACAGCAGCACACCACAGAAACGCACACATCACAACCACCACCACCACCACCACCAAACACCGGCACCACAAACCCCCTGCACATTACACAACACACACCGCACCAGCACCACAAACACCATGGCACCACAAAGGATGCCCAAGTTCACGCCCATGGAGCTGACGGTCATGGTCGACGAGATCATCAAGGTGTACCCACAAATCTATGGGAACATGGTCCAGCACACACCACTAGCCACCAGAAACAGAATGTGGAACCGGATCGTAGACCAGGTCAATGCAGTCGGGACCCTGCCCAGGAACAGAGTCGAGATTAACAAACGTTGGAATGACGTCAAGAGCCTGGTCAAGAAGAAGGAGGGCAAAAACAGAGAGCTGGCTGCCGTCACTGGCGGAGGGAATCCCGCGCTCTTTAAGACCTTCAAAGCGTGGGAGGAGAAGGTGCGAGTCGTAATCCATCCGGAGATCCTCGCCGGATTAGCAGGGGAGTGGAGGCTGGTAAGTACAAACTAATGTATACCAGCACACCGCTATGTACTCACATGCACTACCACCATGCCACAGCTCCCAGGGACAAACACCCCCATGTCCAGCACACAATACACAACACATCACACACACATGCAACAGACACCACCACACACAGCCCAAACCGAACAACTGCAAGATGCGTGGGGACATGTGTACACTAAGCCAGCCACGTAACCACCAACAGGTCCCCAAATATGCCAGAAGCGCCACAACGAGCACCCACCACACCCATGTGTCCGCCACAGCTGCACCAACCGACAAGTAACAGGTAAGTGGCAGGAACACAAAGTGCAGTGGGTGGGACGGTGGACAGCCCAAGTACAACACACACCAGGCCCCAGTCCCACAGCACAGCAAGGAGGAGCATCCCCCACACCCACGTGTCAGCCACCGCAGTGCACAACGACAGCCGAAAGGCAGACATCACGGTCCACAGCAATCGGTGTCAGTGGGTATCCAGCCACCCCCACGACCCACAACACCCTCCCACCCCCACAGACCTGCAACATGGAGCACCCCCTGCTTAGAGCCATGTGGCATCCAGTACAGTGCACGCACGAACAACTTGCAGGTGGGAAACTGGACAGGGCCGGATTACTGGAGGCATGAGGACCGTAACACGACCAACACATGGGACATGTCACGTAGCAGACGAACACGCAGCACCGCCCACCGTCACGAACAAGTGAACAATGTGCACACGGACATGAACAACAGACTCACACCCCACATGACCCATCACAGACATAGCAACACCCAAGGAGCCACGTCTGCATGCACAAGCCACACTGAATATAGTACCACATGGCAGCCACTGTGCAACTCATCACACACAACCGAAACACCATTGAAGTCCTGTCCATGTAGCCCCAACTGCCTGTCAACCACACACCCCACAACTACGCCTATGTAAGACAAACAACACTAGACGCAACAGAGCGGAACAACATAAATGCACACGAACACCACTGAACCCATCAAACACACAGACACACCATGCACAAACAACATACCATCCATCCCATCCGTCAGCCCCAGACTCATGAAAGGCATGTCATCCGCACACCTGCCACACATACAGCAGTCACGCTAAGATACATGCCCATTACCAACCATGTGCCAGAAGTCAATG
Source organism: Calotriton arnoldi (assembly GCA_963921515.1). Taxonomy (NCBI): domain Eukaryota; kingdom Metazoa; phylum Chordata; class Amphibia; order Caudata; family Salamandridae; genus Calotriton; species Calotriton arnoldi. The sequence goes on along the minus strand of CAWUFW010001374.1, from coordinate 1,964,123 downwards.
AAGTGCACGACACACTGTGAGCAACAACACACAACATGGGCCACACCCCCCGAGCACTGCAGTGATGCACATGGCACAGGGCAGCACGCACACCAAGGAGATGGGACAACTGCAATACGTTGGCTGGCACACAACCATCACTCACTCATAACGATGCGTCCAATGCCATGTCCAGTAATCACAACAGACAGCAAATATGCAGGCCATGTCAAGCATGCACACACCTCAAACCATGCACTGTCATGCTGCCACAACACATGTCACGTTCGGCACCCATGGCTCACAGCATGTACCCCAAAAGCATATTCCCTCCCAAATGCGAATCCGGGGCATGGCCCCCATGTTGCCATATGCGTTCCTAAGCGTTCCATTTGAACCCCAAAAGCATATTCCCTCCCAAATGCGAATCTGGGGCATGGCCCCCATGTTGCCATATGCGTTCCTAAGCGTTCCATTTGAACCCCAAAAGCATATTCCCTCCCAAATGCGAATCTGGGGCATGGCCCCATGTTGCCATATGCGTTCCTAAGCGTTCCATTTGAACCCCAAAAGCATATTCCCTCCCAAATGCGAATCTGGGGCATGGCCCCCATGTTGCCATATGCGTTCCTAAGCGTTCCATTTGAACCCCAAAAGCATATTCCCTCCCAAATGCAAATCTGGGGCATGGCCCCCATGTTGCCATATGCGTTCCTAAGCGTTCCATTTGAACCCCAAAAGCATATTCCCTCCCAAATGCGAATCTGGGGCATGGCCCCCATGTTGCCATATGCGTTCCTAAGCGTTCCATTTGAACCCCAAAAGCATATTCCCTCCCAAATGCGAATCTGGGGCATGGCCCCCATGTTGCCATATGCGTTCCTAAGCGTTCCATTTGAACCCCAAAAGCAAAGTACAAACCAGACCCAGGATGGGCCAGGAGCCCGCATACACCAGAGTCACAATAAGTAGGGGCACAGCAACACACCCATCGGCATGGCCAATCCGTCCCATGCCACATGTGCACAGCACACAGTCCCATTGCCAAGCACACACAACTACAGATGCTACAGCCACACACACTCCTCCGGGAAACCCATGTACGAGATTGCACGAACTGTCAATGTCAGACGACAAATACATACTTCGCCAGGTGCAACACAATAACTAATCTCATTCTCTCCACAGGTGACGAACTGCTGGATGCTGGGGATGGAGCCAGCAGCCAGCACAGCCAGCCTACAAGCCCCCAACGAGGACACACGGATCTGGAGGATCTGTCCTCCTCTTCGGACACGGACAACCAAGCAGGCCCATCTGGTGTGGCAGGGCCCAGCCGCTCCCCAGGACCCCTCCTACCCACCAACCCATCATCCAGGGCTGCTGAACATTCACAGCCCCCTGCTGCCACTGTTGTTGCGGCCACACCCACGGTCATTGTGGCCACTACCACTGCCGCAACCGCCACCATCGCCGCACCGACCACCACCGCCGCCACCACCGCCACGTCTCCGCTGGCACCAGCCCCAGCGCAGGTGGTGGCCCGGACGACTGGATCCACCCTGGGAGCCACAGCGAGGACCGTGGTGAGCAATGTGGCTAGTGGGCAGGCCGGTGGCAGCAGGACTGGTAGGAGGAGCAGGGTCAGGGAAACGCCAGCCTCCCTGGGAGCCATGCCCTGCCTCACATGGCCAGAGTCCTTGGGGCCTATGAAGAGGCCCAAGGACAATGGGTCCGGTCTGCCTCAGACACGCGTGAGGTGCTGGGGGTGTTGAGGTCCATGGACGCCCGTATGGGCCAAATCGTGGACCTCATGGGACAGCTGGTGGTGGCGGTGAGGTCACAGCCAGGGACAGCAGCTCCCCTCCGCCACCACCTGCCGGGGCGCAGGGTGGAGCAGCAGTGTCCAGTTCCCCTGCGTCCACAGCCAGTGATCACACCTCAACCACCAGCATGTCGCAAGCAGGCACCCCCTCGCAAACGTGGAAGGGGCCGTCCGAAGAGGAAACAGATCTCCCGGGAGGACTTCGCACGCTCCAGTCGCAAGTGAGGCAGCCAGCCAGCCTTCCGCCAGCCTTCCTTGACCAGCCACTGCATTGACTTGGACTACGATCCCACTCCACACAGCCATCTGGATGGCATGTGTGTGTTGGACTATGGACATAGAACCAGTGGGTACACCCTGATCATCACGCAGCCATGACCGACAGCTCATTGTCACTGCACGCACCACTTTTGTCATCATCTTACACACAATCACATGTCACAGTTTGTAATAAATGCACCTTTTTCACTAACTGCTGTTTGTGCCCTGTGTTTTATTTGTACGGAATACAACGGCCACCTTGGGCGGAAAGGCACCTGATGCGTGGCATGGCAATTGAATCCGGAGGGCCTGTAGGGACCTAGGGGTGGGAGACAGAACAGGAGCACATTCAATGAGTGTGTCACACACCCATCACACAGTACATGTCAACAACTACAAGCAATGTACACACATCGCACAGAGCAATAGGGCACAATGCCACAGCCACCAACAGTGGCATACTACCCTGGCCATGGAGCGTTGACACACAGCACGCAGTGAACAAACGGCCACCCTGACACAGCACACACACACCTGCACAGATACAGCCACATCAGCGGTCGTACATGGACACTCACCGTCAAGTGAAGTAGCGGGCGATGAGCTGCTGCCGCACATTACCAGCTTCCTCCTCTCCGCTGTCCTCCTCACTCGAGCTGTCCTGGTCTGCGGGCTGGGGCCCTGGTTGATCTCCGTCATCCACGATGAGGGGGATCTGCTTCCGAATGGCCAGATTGTGCAGCATGCAGCACGCCACCACTATCTGGCACACCTTCTGTGGGGAGTACGCCAGCGCACCCCGGTGCGGTCCAGGCACCTGAACCTGGACTTGAGGAGGCCAAAGGTACGCTCGACCACACGTCTGGTCCTCCCATGTGCCTCATTGTAGCGATCGTCTGCTGGGGTGCGAGGATTCCTCAATGGACTGAGCAGCGATGCCCCATTCGGATACGCAGAGTCACCTGGGTGTGAGGGACACAGAGAACCGTTGCTAATCCAACTGGACAGGGGACAGCATCGCACAGCCAGCACGCTACACCACTCCACATACTCACCGACAATACAGGCACGATCCTGTTGCATATTGGACATCAGTCGTGGCAAGATGCTGTTGCGCATTATGTGTGCGTCATGGGCCGAGCCTGGGAACTTTGCACACACGTGGGTGATCACCATGTCCGCAAGGCACACCACTTGCACATTCAGGGAGTGCGTGTGCTTCCTGTTGCGGTACAGGTGCTCAGTGGCCTGTGGTGGAACAAGGCCGACATGTGTGCAGTCAATGGCTCCAACGACGTGTGGGATTCTGCCAAGGGCATAGAATGCACCCTTCACTGCCGCCAATTCACGAGCCCTGGGGAAGCGGATGTACCTGTTCCGGTACAGCATCATGGCTGCCAGTACATCCCTCAGCACCTTGCTGAACATGGGCTGGGACATCCCTCCTCCACTGCCCACTGTGTGCTGGAATGACCCAGTGGCGAAGAAATGCATGGCGGCCATCACCTTAGCCGTGGGGGTGACAGCAGTCGGATACACCCTGCGGGGACGGAGATGGGGTTCTAACATGGCACACAGTCGATGCAGGGTTGGCCTGTCCAGCCGAAACTTCCTAATGACCTCCGTATCCTCCATGTCTGCCAGCAATTGGTATGGGCGGTCAATGTTCGGTCTCCGCCTAGGGACAATGGCAGAGGACACATGTCAAAGCAACACGACACATAGCAATTTCGCATACACATCACTGACATGACTGAGCAAGCACATGAGCCACAGCCCAGCTGTCAAGCTGGGACGGCACGGCCACAATACACTTACACAGGTCTCCCACCAATGGCAATGGCTAGTGATACAAACCACTGCCATGTGCATGCACATGGGGATCTAGGCCCCAATGACTTGAGGGGCGTGCTGATGGGGACTGACTGCATATCCGTCAAGCGGCAACGCCACGGCAACATGAATGTCTGCTGAGCATGGAACTGCTTCCGCGGCTGGATGAGTATGGCACACGACGACGACGATGTGGGCACAGGCTGAGCGGCCAAAACAAGTGGGACCTGTGGCACGAGGGGATATGAGACAGTAGTAGGTGTCAGCACTGCACCCTATGTACAGCACTGTACGGATCACACCTCCCGAAACATTGACAGGTGTCCACATTGACAGCCCCATGCCAAGACGGCTGTGTGCTTGCAGTCACACGTCACAGGTGAGAGGTTACATTGCACGTGCCAGGTGGCAGACGTACACAGTGGGAGCTGGCATGTGTGTGCATGTGTCTCCTGTTCAGGATCCACCACATGGGCGCTGACTCTGTACTGACCATTGGACACAGCATGTTCCGTGGAAGGCTTGTGTGTGTGGGATGGTGGCACTGGATGTGCCTCCGTTGGGTGGGGGGCCATGCACAGGGCGGGTACGTCGATGATTGCGCATTGTTGGTCACGGTGGGTGCACCAACTAAGATGTGTTGCCCTGTGTTCAATTCCTATGTCCGCATGATGATGGACTGTAGATGTGGGCAGACTACACATTGGTCGATGTGCTGTCTATATGCATGTGCCTTCACACCAGGCACAGCTGCCCCTGCACATGTGACCCCTGCTGGACTCGCTGCTGGGTCTGTGGAGCTGATGCACCTTCTGCGCGTGGGGCGGACAGCTCTCCTCACTTCCCTCATTGCGCATGTCATGACTTTGCCGCAGGTGACATGGATCATGGAGGGCCCACATGTACGCGTGGGTAGGCTACACATGATTGTACACTGGTCGCCACCCCCAGTCAGTGTTTCGAATGGGAAGGTTGTCGTGCTGGTGGTATGTTCGATGTGGCGGATGGGCGGGCCTAGGTGCGGGCTTACATTCCGGACATGGGGGGTAGTTGGATTGGCGACTAGTTGCAGTACACACGGGACACGTCTCTTCCTTTCCACATCTGGGTCATCCCTTGTACTAACTGACAGTGATACAGTCATCTTCGCCCCAGCCCTCATGTCCTCCCCTCGCTCCCCCAATATGCATGCTCACCTGCGAGGCTAGCGCTTGCACAGGCAGCCCCAAGCTCGCACCAGAGAGGGCAAGGAGTGTATGTGTGGGTCCAGTTGCACGAGTGGGCTGTCTCAGGGTATGATGTGTGGCGGGACGCCGTCCACCTGCGTGGTGCCCCAAATGGAGACCCGGCCTGCATGGACTATGCATCACAGTCTTCGCCTTCCGGATCCGCCACCTGCGACACCCAGTGGCTGTGGCTGCCCTTGCGGCCAGGCCGCGTCCGTCTGTGGCTGATGGCCCACACATTCACTCTTTGGCCTCTCTGGGGAGGGCTCGGGGGTGGTGGCGCACGCGCTTGCACTTAGTCGCAATGGCATGTGGCGTGGTTGGTATGATGGGCAATGGATGGGATGGTGCGAGCCACCTCCCGTGACGTCAGTGCTGCTCGTGCTGTGGTGCCTCCCCCTACACTTCCATCTGACTTGTGCCATGCTAGACGTTGAGGTTCTATTGCCTGCGTGATATGACCAGGAGGAGCGCGAGGAGACCTCTCACACACCATGCTCCACTGCCATCCCGTGCCCTGTATCGCCTGTGCGGATTGACTATGTTGGGGTTACACCTGGTCGACTGGGGCTGTGTGTGCCTTGTCAGGGGCATGGCGGGCGCACAACAGGATCCAGCTTGTCCACAGAGGGTGGGCTGAGGTGCGCCTGGTACCGCTTTGTACGTGTGCCCGGCTGCTATGCACACACGTGTTCACTCCCCCCGACAGGTGTCCTCTCACAATGCCCAGGGAAGCGGTGGTGTACTGTTCATGACCCCTCCCAACACGGCGTGCTCCAACTTGGCATGTGCGCATCTACCCGTCGCACCCACCCACCTGAGCACTGCGTCCATACGACTTCACACGACACATGTGTGTCTTCCACAGTAGTGCTACTCATTTGCGTTGACATCCAATACCAGTGGACTACATGGTCATGTCACGACTGCCGTGTACTTCACATACTCTCACCCTCTCTCATTCGTACTTGTGAAATGAGTCAGCGGAGACAGTTTTGGTTTCAAACATTATATTGAGTCTTCTGTCCTCTGTGATGCAGTATAGTGGACACTACTGGCAGCGGAATACATGTTGAGGATATACTGAGCATGATTGCAAATGGGATAGGGAGTGGGGTTACATGTGATTGGCTGTTGCATGTGGAATGTGGGCTTCAGAGTGACATCTGCTTGGCCAAGGCTGTGCTAATGTACATTTACGTATAGCTGCGGAGCTGCGGACTTTGACACAGACGGTATACATGTAGCCTACCAGACCGCTTGGCATCATGGGCACAGTCCATCTCAGTTCCATGTGACAGGTTTGCTGCGGTTGTTCCTCATGCACGCGTGCATGTGAGATGACATCAGGGCATGTGCTTGCGTGCATGCAGCGGCGTGCCACTTGTTGTTGCACTGTGGTGGTTACTGGACATGTCACAGTCACTGGGGTCGTGTTGTTGTTGTATGCACTTGTCGTCCATGCAAAGGTCCTGGTATGGGATTCCCGGGCGGGGGTGGGAGGGGTGCAGCACCCACAGACTCCAGGCGACCTATTCATGTCCACTGAGCGGTGTGTGTGTCCATGGGCGCTGGATCCATGTCGTGTCCTGGTTGTTCGTGCAGTTCCGTCCATGTGGGTGCGATACACAGAGCCCATGCCACTGCCTCCCACGATGCATGCGGTGTTCCTGGATGTGATGGGGAACAGTGTGCATGTCCCGGTCATATCCGATGTCATGGCGATGTCGTTGATGGTGTGGTTACAGTTGCCGGTCGTTTGGTATGGCTGTTGTGGTGGTGACTGGCCAGTCCGTGCGGAAGCTAAGCATGGGTGCGGGGTTGGACATCATAGGTCACTCGGGGAACCTGCGTTGTGGTCCGACGTATTTACAGGTTGTCAGGTATGCGATGCCGTCCAGCAGGGCTTCCATGTCATTGGTGGTGTACATGTTTGCCAGCCAATGTAGCGGATGGTGGCTGTCAAGGTGTTGTTCGTAGGTTGTCCCTTGGAGGACCATGATGGGGCATGCTGGGTGACATTCGATGTAGCTGTTATCGATGATCCGTCGTGTGGAGGCACAGTGGTCCCATTTCAGTGCGGGTGCGATGTTGGCCACATACGCCATGCCCCCATAGGCAGAGCAGGCCCTGTCGTGTGCGTCCAGAGGGAGGAGTAGTGGTAGCAGGTCCGCCTTCAGACATGCCGGGTTGGAGAGGCATATCTCGACGGGATGCTGGTAGGGACACCTCCGACAGTAGAAGACGGGCATGACGCAGCTGAACAATGTGATGCGGTAAGTCAGTCGGTAACTTACGTTCAGCAGGGACAGGAGATCGCATCCCAATGTATGGCACAGGTTGGTTTTGTACAGCTTGAGCTGTTCGGCGTAGTTGGGTAGGTGTGTTGCGGTTGCCATTTCGCAGCGGTTCGTAGAGGTGGCGTGCTCCGGCTGTGTGTGCAGTCTGCAATGTGCACGCTCCGGGGTTGCTGTGAGCTCTGTAGTCGTAGGGAGACATGACTTGTGTTCTGTTGGCTTGTTTGGAGGACACGGGCCCTCTTCCCACATGCTTCTCAGACAGTTCAAGGTCAGTGCTGTGTGACTCCTTCCAATTAACTTGCATGTGGCCGACATGGGGGAGTGTTTTCTTCTTTCTTCCCCGTCCGTTGTGTGCTTCTGTGATATGCGCTATCTGCCCTGTGGTCGGTCTCCTCGGCATGCCTGTGTTGGTCTATTCTTGGACAATGGCTGTATTCACCGGCTTCTGTCGTAGGGCTGTGGTTTCGGAGTTGGAATGGAAGGTCATTCAGTGCTGTCTGCTCTCCCTTGTGTGGGCGGCAGGCTGCCTTTCCGCTCTGCGTTGGGCCTTGTGTGTGAATGTTATTCTTGGGCCACCTGTTGTCGGTCCCCGGGCTCTTTGGTGTTCCGTTTTATATGTCTTGTTCATATGTGCAGGGTGGTATGGGTGTTTCTGTGAGGTACTGGCGTTCCTCTTCCCGAAGGGGCCCTGCTTCTCCTAGTTGGTGTTGCCGCCGCTGTGTGCTACGCCATGTTTGTTACACTGGGGTGTGTCCTGCTGTTGCGTGTCTTCACTGACATGTGTGCGTCGGTTGTGTGGCGTTGGGTGTTGTCCGTGAATTGGGCGTTGGGGACATGTCTGTGGCCGGCCTGTCACGTGTCATGTGCGTTCGGGGTGGGGCTGATGTGTGTGCTGCTTGGTTGTGTCCCTGTGTCTGTGTGCGACGCATGCATGGCGCTGCGGTTGGCCTCTGCGTTGTGCGCATGTGTGGCGGCGTCATCGGCGCTTTGGGGCCGTGACGGGGTGGTTGGTTCCTAGTCCCAGGTGGTGTGTACACATGTGTTCTGCGATGTTACGATTTGGCCTGTGTGTCATATGTGGATGCGATGGTGGATGTGTTGTGTACACGCGCTGGTGGGGGGTTGTCCGCTTTTTCCGCCCTTGCACTGTGTGCGCTGTTTGCGTGCACTTGTTGTGTGTGTGCCTACCTGCGTCTCCGCGGTACGTTGCGTCCTTGGTGGTGCATCAGCAGGAGCATGGGGAGGGCCTGCAGTGCTGGATTCATGCTCGGGGAGCCGCTTTTCGTTGTCCGTGCTCGGCGTCCGTGTTACCGCTTCGGTTTGTCGTACGGTATCTCTTGGCCGTGGGAGCCGTTTGTTTGCGGCATCGTAATTTATGCGCCGGGCGGGACGTGTTTCGTCGGACGGTGTGTGTCAGTTGGGCTGCGCCGCTACGTGTACGGGCGCACTTTGATGGCGGACGGTGTTGCTGGCTTGCCGGCGGTGTTTGGCCTGCTTTTCGCATCGTAATTGGGCGGGCGTGTGGACTGCTGCGTGCCGGCGGTAACTGGTGGTTTTTGCATCCGCCAGCACGGCGGTTGTGCTTCCGCCCGCCATCGTAATGAGCCCCTAAAACACTTATATACAAAATATTACAAAATATACAAAAAATAACACAATACTACACTTTATCGATATTTTAACACAACAATATTATTACATTCGATATATTGTACTTCGATATTTTACTCCACACACCAATATCGAAATTTTTGATGTCGATATGCAAAACATCGATATTTTATACCATCGATATTTTACATTCGATATTTTGGTACATCGACATTAAAATTTCGATATTTTGACTGCTCACCATGTAAAACATCCTGCTGGTCAACCCCACACACATTCACCGAACACTACCATGTGGCCATCTTTGTTAGACAACAGGTTTGCCAGACGGTCCTAAGGACCTTATTTCAGACATCTGCATCATCTACACGCTAGCTACTTCTTGTAGAGGGTACTGCTTTACAGTTTATGCAGAGCATCTGTATTTCTACAGCAACACTGGCTACGAAGAGAAAATGTTACTTATGTTGTAAGCATCTGTTCGTAACGTGTAGTGTTGTAGAGTCACATGTGCCCATCCTCTCTGGAAGCGTGTGGCTCTGATACACCTGCTGTGCGAAAAAACATAATCTAAGTCAGTTCCCATGGATATTGCCAGCTAAGGGAGGAGTAAGTATATACTACTTGACTCGAAAAACGTATGTGAAGAAATACAGCTTGCAAACGTCTGAGCCCAACACTAGATGGCAGGTGTATGGAGAGCATACGAATCTACAACACTACATGCTATGTATAGATGCTTACAAGGTAAATAAAAACAACTTGTAAAATGTGCTCCCAACACTAAGGGGCCGATGCCGATTCCGATTCGGGCCGGAAATCTCTCCGACCGAGCCGGACCCGGAGAGAATTCCGACCGAATCGGACCCCAGCAGTCCGACCGGACGAGTACGATGCATTCGCATGCTATCGGACTCGATTCGGTCAGACTCCCATTGAAGTCAATGGGAGCCGGTCGTACGACACGTACGCGGGCTCCCATTGACTCAATGGGTGCGAGGCGAACAAGGGCGCCCCCTACAGTGGGTACCCGTCCATGCGCAACGCGGCATACATGCACAGGTAGGGGGGACCCATGGGTCCCTCCTGTGTGCGACTCGCACGCCAACGCGTTCAGGGGGGTCCGACGCGGACCCCCAAAGTCCGGCTCCGACAGCTCTTTCGAGCCAGACGGCGCGAGTCGGTCGGACTGCTTGCGGCGCGCATCGTACTTACCCGGCCGGGAAACGTCTCCATAGCGCGGTGCGAGTCGTGTCCGTGCGAGTCGGTCGGAGCGTGTTGAAGCCGCGTACGAGTCGGTCGGCGATTTCGCGGGAGCATGCATCGTACTCGCTCGGCCGGACCCGCGTACGATTCGGTCGGGAAACAGGGCTCCGAATCGGATCCGGTAAATCCGAATCCGATTCGGAGCCCTATTGGCCGAGATCGGAATCGGCCCCTAAGTGGCAGGTCTGTGTAAAGTAACTGATTCAACAGGACTACAAGCTGCAAAACAATGTTACTGGTAATTAATATTTTCATTACCACAAGTGTCCCAGGGCTAGAGTACTGATGTTCTTTAAACTGGGGGGCAGATTTACAAGCCCCTTACACCACTTTTGCGTCACTTTTCCCATGCTAAAAATGACGCAAAAGTGGCGCAAGGGCCTTGTAAATAAGCCCCTGGATGTCCAAGAGAATCCATTCAGCACTTGACAGGGCTTGGTTCAGAAGATGGAAGGAACACTAATGTCCATCCAGTACTTCACTTTGGAAAACGAAATGGACTTTTATTAATAGGTAAGTAAATAGTATGCTTAGAATTAAGATAAACAAAATTCAGAAGGTGCTAACACCTATGGGACTGCAATAAAACCCCAAACCTTTCTATGTCTTCCACGTTAAGCTCTAGCTTTTATTTAACTTTGCGCCCCTGCAGCCAGTGTTATCCTAACTCAACTTGGACAGCTTTGGAAAAGTTCTGGAAAGTGAGCTTTACCAAGTCAGTACTGGTGTACTGACCTAATTTTCAAAGAATGTGCAAAGAAATATAAGAAACAATATAGGAAAAAATAAATATCCCAAAATCCCACCACTCAACAAGATCTCCACCCAGAAACTGTCTTGCATGCTCCCTATGTTTTCCTGGTGACAGTTTCCCTGCCTGGTTGCAATCCAGTCACTGGTGTCCAGGGACCAATTTATTTTTTATTTTTTTAAAAAGTGGTTCTTTATTAACATTTTGTACATGCAGATAACATAGCTTTGGTAGATAAACCATAATGAATTATGTGGTTGTGCATGTGAGGGAGACTGCACACTAGCTAGAGGGGTCGTTACCAGGTCTAATAATAATACATTAGCAGAACGCGTTCACACCATTCGTAGACCTTCACCCTGTAATGCTTGTATCATCCCTAATGAGGGGATTGGAGTCACTGTGTCCCGTCATCAGCAACCCTATGTTGTTTATAGTATAACATACCCAACCGTGGCGACTATGTGACTTCTACTACAACATGGATGGTAAACCATTGCTGCACCCTGTGTCCACCAGATAAGCTGAGGGTGGATCATGGTGATCAACATTAGGATAATTATATCATAGATTCATGCAGGTGGGTCCTGGGGGGGAGGGGGCACACGGGACAGGGAGGCAAGGAACACCAAAGACCAAGAGGTGTGTGTGGTACCTCCTGTATGTTCGATGTGTTGGGGGTGGGGGCGTGTCATCTCTCAAGGGGTCCTGCCATCAGACTTGGCTGCCAGCCAGTGCTTTAAATGGGGAAAAAAATAGTGCAGGTACTCATTTAAATGGGGCGAGTGGGCGGGGCTAGGGGTGGGGCTAAGAGCAAGACATGCTGATACCTATTGCCTTCAATACTAGTTGCAGCACATACCAAAACACATGAGAAATGCGTTTCTATAAACAAAACAGGTTAATTCGTTGTGGCCATTGGGGGCACTCGGGGGCTACAGTCTAGAACATACGTTGTATGTGAACAGGTGGGAGATATGCCTGATGCAGATAGTTACATTGAGTTTACTTCAACCGAGGGTTTCTGGATACTTTTCGTACCAGTTCAAGTGCAGTGGACCATTCTCTAACTGTGAGTTCTCGGCCCATTGCAGTGACCCATTTGTCTTTAAGAGTGGGAAAGCTTGTGGTGCGGAGGGCCAATAGAGCTCTATACAGTACTGTAACAGCTCGTTGGGAATTTCCATGAGTGAACAGGGCCTACAATGACTGAGAGGAGTCAGGTTCCAGCTGCTCAGGCCCCCACAGAAGTCCTACTGCCTTTGAAAGCGCACTGTAGGACCGGAATTGTCCCTCGTCTAAACCATATTGTTCTTGAAGTTCTTGGAAAGTCAGGAAAGTTTTATGTGCACAGAGGTTGCGCAACTCGGTGAGGCCAGTGTCTCGCCATGATCTGATGTTATGGTGTACCACCAGTCTGCGAAGGGTTGGCAGCGCCCAGAGCGGTAAATATGGACGAGTAGGGCATTGTGTGGCATCTGAGTTGGACATGCACGTGCCAGCAATGCTTGGCAGTCGTGGTCAATTGGCGATGAAGTATGGCAGTCTGTTGAGGATCCACTAGCCAGTTCATTATCAGGTCTCTCTTCACAATTGGCTGCTTGGTGCCAGGATTGTTTGAAAGTGAGCACATCAGCCACTGCATCCGGGCTGACGCATAATAGAGCTCATAATTCAGAGCATTAAACCTGCTACACTCCAGGGGGCATACAACTTACTAAGCGCCACCCTCTTGTGGCCAGACCCCCAAATCGGGTACAAGATTATAGAGTCCAACACTAACGAAGTGCCTGGGGAGTCTGACTGGAAGGGCAGAGAAGTGATAATAGTCTAGGCAATGCCAGCATTTTGGCAGTCGCCACCCTGCCCATAGCTAACAATGGGGGGGGGGGAGCACCAGAATGCCAAGGAGCCACGTATGCCGGCCACAACTGCCCCCAGGTTCCCCTGCACTAGATCATTGTCAGAGTGATAGATGTTCACACCCAGGTATCAGGTCACTAATCCATCGCCATGCAAGGTAGTGCCTCACGCTCCAATGGAGTGAGCTTCTGCAGGGGGAACAAGCCAGGTTTTTCCCAATTCAGTCGCAGGCCTGATATCCTTCCAAAGTCGTCTAGCACCTCCATTACGTGTAGGAGGACCCTAAGATACACCAGTGCATCATCTGAATAAAGTGAGGTGGCTCCCAGGAGTTACCACTCATGATCCCCCACTGCATGCCCTTAGGTGGAAAAGACCTGCAAGGGGCTCCATAGCCAGAGCAAAAATGATCAGTGACAGTGGGCATCCTTGCCTGGTGCCCATGTGTATCTTGAACGTGGCAGAGATCTCTCTACCAATTCACACCCATGCCATTGGATGGGTGTAGAGCAGCACATCCAGCGCAATATCTCCTGGCCCAATCCCATGCTCAGCAGCACCTCCATCAGGTATGGCTACCCCAAAGTGTCAAATGCCTTCTCAATGTCAAGAGAAAAGGCCGCACACAGTGGCGTCGCCTGTGAGTTTTCTTCCATTAGTCGGAAATAGTGCCTTGCATTTAAGAACATATTTCGTCCTGGAATTAAACCATTCTGGTCCAGGTGGACCAGTGTGGGAAGGCATGATTGCAGTCTGTTTGCAATGACCTTCCTCAAAATCTTGCAGTCCGTATTCAGAAGGGATAGTGGTCTGTATGACAGCACCTCCAATGGGTCTTTGCCCGGATTGGGTGGAACTACAATCATCGCTTCCCGCAGCGATGCAGGGAGGATGCTCTCATCTCTTACTCATTGGTACATCTGATGCAATTTTGGCTCAAGGGTTGTGCTATGTGTGGAGTAGAATTCCACTGGGAACCTGTCCTTCCAACAACTCAGTTGATCCTAGTGCTAGACAAGGACTCCACCAATGTGGAAGAGAATTTTCAATTATGTCTTACAGAAGTCATCCATTGGATGCAACTCAATCATCTTAAATGTAATACTCAAAAAACCGAGATCATGCTACTAGGAAAGTCCAATCCTTTTACTCCTACTTTATGGTGGCCTAAAGACACTCCCCCACCACCTGACACTGTAGATGTAGTCAAGAATCTAGGAGTAAAATTTGATACTGCATTATCCTTTCCTTCACAAGCTTTAGCGGTGGCTGGGAAGTGTTTCCAGCTGATAAAAATCCTAAAAAAGTTCTTTGATCTGATCCCACGCACTGCAAGGAAGACAGTGGCTATTGCCCTTATTACCTCTAGATTGGACTACTGCAACAGCTTGTATGCAGGGACCAATAAAGAGAAAATAAAAAAAACTGCAGACAGTTCAACATGCAGCAGCACGCCTGGTGCTAAAACTACCTCGCCGTTCTTCTGCTTCATCAGCCCTAAGTCTCTCTTCATTGGTTACTCATTCACAAAAGAGTGCTATTTAAGATCCTTGTAATCACTTTTAGAGCCGTTAGAGCATCAGGACCAAAATACTTAACGGGCAGGTTTACGCCTTATGTTACTGCCCACCTGCTTAGATCCTCATCAGCTAATCTTGTAAAACAAAAGGTGGAAAATCTGTGGCTGTTCTCGGGGCTAAAGCCTGAAACTTGCTCCCCCGCCATCTAAGATTCACGCATTCAGAACTTTCCCTTAGGAAATCGCTGAAAACCTGGATTTTTGCTACCCCAAATTTCCTGTGCTTCTCGCTTATTTGATCCCCCTCATTTGGCTGCAGCAAAACTGAGCATAGTGTACGTCTTCACACAGTGCCATGATGCTCTCTGGGAGTGATATTCACGCTATACAAATAATATATACAATACAATACATCCCAGGGGTTTTATTACGTGCTATTAAGACGATCTACAGATGGATTTCCTCTACAGTTAAGCCTCCTCTAAGGTGTGGCACTGCAGAGGGTCAAGGCGCGTGATAAGCACTATGACCAGAAACTCCTTTTGGTTATTGTGCTCCTCCTCCGCTCTGTAGAGTGAGGTGTAGTATTCAAAGAAGGCTCGATTAATGTCAGCCTGCAAATTCAGTACTTGTCCCGTTAGCAATCTGATGGCACTCCTATGAGCCAGGGGGCCATCGACCTCAAGAGCCAAGACACGTCCAGCCCTTTGCCCTTCCACATGTTGCCAAGTCACATAGTCCACATAATCTAGCCTCCCAATCTAGCGACCACTTCCCTGTTTTCTTTTCTGAGGTGGCATGTTTCGTCTTCAGACCCTGCATCAGTTCCCGCCTGTACCTCTGCTGTATGCATGGCTCGTTTGTGTTTGAGGGGACGCCCGACTCTGGTTGATGCCTGCAAGGGACTCCTTGTCCCAGAATACATTGCACCAGGAGGAGGGGCTGCTGCCACCTGACTCACGCTTTTAAGCGCATAACTTTTCCCGAGGCGCGGGACGCCCGACTCTGGTTGCGGCCTGCAAGGGACTCCTTCTCACAGGATCAATTGCACCAGGAGGAGGGGCTGCTGCCACCTGACTCACGCTTTTAAGCGCATAACTTTTCCCGAGGCGCGGGACGCCCGACTCTGGTTGCGGCCTGCAAGGGACTCCTTGTCCCAGGAGCCATTGCACCAGGAGGAGGGGCTGCTGCCAACTGACGCCCACTTTTAAGCGCATTACTTTAACCGCGGGACGCCCTACTCTGGTTGCTGCCTGCAAGGGACTTCTTGTCCCAGGATCCATTGCATCAGGAGGAGGGGCTGCTGCCACCTGACTCGCGTTTTTAAGCGCATTACTTCTCTTGTGGTGCGGGACGCCCGACTCTAGTTACTGGTTGCTTCCTGCAAGGGACTACTTGTCCCAGTATCCATTGCACCAGGAGGAGGGGCTGCTGCCACCTGATTCGCGCTTTTAAGTATGTTACTTCTCACACGTCGCGGGACACGCCCGGGCGAAGTGAAGGAAGTGGCCCGGTGTGAGAAAGCGCCATCTTTCCACATGGTATGACCCCACTTTTTGCTGAATTGCTGATGTTCTTTGACTGAGTGTGCCCTGGGTTCCTGCTAATCAGGAGCCCATGGACTATGTTCCTTCCCTAAAACTACATTGATGCCTAAACCCAATTGGCAACTCTGGCCACAGGTAGGTCCCTAGTAAATAGTACCCTATGTACCCAGGGCACTGTGAGCAGAAAAGGTTCCTAAAGGCTGCAGCACGAATTCTGCCACCCTTAGGGGCCCTGCACCTTTTCACAAACACACTGCCTTGCAGGCTGCGTGTCTTGGTGCAGACCAAAAGTGAAGAGTAGACCTGACACACATCCCTGTGTGCCATGCCCACAAACCACTTCCCTGGCCTAGGTCAGCCACCCCTCTAGCTGGGTGCACTATGTCAGTGGTGAGGGCACAGAGGCATGAGCCCTGTGCCCCTACAGTGTCTGAGTCCATTCTCAGACATTGTAAGTGCAGTGTGCCATTAAAGAGTATATGGTGCTGGGAGTTTGTCATTACGAACTCCACATCCCCATGATGGCTACACTGAAGTCTGGGAAGTTTGGTATCAAACTTCTCAGCACATTGTACCCACACTGATGCCAGTGTGGGTTTCAATGTAAAACGCACGACAGAGGGCATTTTAGAAATGCCCCCTGAACTCGACCCACAACCAGTGTCCCGACTGAGTGGCTGTTTAGGCAGACACCCACCAGACATGTTGCTGGACCCCTCGGTCGAGAGCCATCCGCTCTCGAGGGCCTGCAACAATGCACATCCTGGGACGAGGTGCTAAGCCCCCTCCCCCAGGATGGGCAGGGGAAGCTTCAAAGGCCTGCCGCCTTTGTGAGCTTCTCCAGACCACTTGCTGTACTCAGCAACTGGTCCCCACCGGTTCTGACCCCCACTTTGGGCAGGAGAATCAGCGGGAAAAACAAGTGAGGAAAGGAGGTGTGCCGGCCTTTACCAACCCCACCCCTCAGGTGGGGGAGGTGAGGTGAAGCACAACTCCGGGCTCTCGCCATCTTGAAGATGGGGAGCCCTAGCCAACCAGGGACAGGATCCTGCCCCCTCCTCCCACTGGAGAGTGGCAGAGTAGGGGGGTGTACTCCCCCCAAGGAAGGGACCCATTGGTCCCTGCCTTTGCCCTACCTGTAACGCCCCTAAATTTAGTATTTAGGGGCACCCTGAACCTGGATTCCTCAGATCCAGCCTACCAACAAGAAGAAAAGAAGAAGAAGGACAAAGAGCCGTGCAGAGCTAACAAGAGGACGACGCCCACTGACTTGGCACCAGCCCTACAGGCCTGTCTCCCCTCGAACCTGCTCCTGCGAAATCCCGGCGTGTCCAGCAGCCAGCAACCTCACAAACCCCGGAGGACCTGCCTGCCTTCACTTCCAAGACTGTTTCTCCCGTGAACACCGGTTGTGTTTAAACTGCAGCTTCTGGCTCCAGCAGGACACCGCAAATCCAGCCCACTCTGCACCCGCCGAACCCGGCCCGAGCTCGAGTGGAAAAACACCACAAGAAGGTCACCCCGGCGATCCTGACCCCAGATCCGGCGACTCCTGACCTGCCTCAAGCCTCCAGACAAAGCCTGCAGCCTCAATCCAGAGGCCCCCCTCTACCGCGACCAGACCGGGTAAGAAAATCCGTCCTGAAAAGGCACCCCTGCACCCGACGCCCCACGGCCTTGTGTGCCCCAACCAACGGTGCCTAACCAACTTAAGACATCCCAACTTACCCCTCGAAGTGGTGGTCACACCCAGAAGGTCCTCGTCCCCGAGCCTGCAGTGCTTCTTCAAACCGGAGGCTCTCCATAGAAAACAACAGGGCGTCCGACGTCGAAACAGCACTCTGCACCCGGCCGACCCAGTGCTGCTGAGGGTCCACCTTTTGTGCCTATTTGTTTCCCCTTTTGCCCTGACCTATACCCTAGGAGCTTGGCTCCCACAACCCAGTGGCCTGCTTGCCAGCAGCCACCAACCGGAGACCCCCTATCCTCCATAGGATAACATTGGGCCTCAACACTCTGCACCCGGCCGCCCTAGTGCCGCTGAGGGTGCAACAACAGTGCATCACTGACCCTGGGGGAACTCTTGTTCTAACCCCAGAACCTTAACTCCCACAGTTGTTTACTTACCTGCAAACCGATAACCTGTTTTTCCTCCATAGGATAACATTGACAATTTTTCTTCGAAAAAACGACTGTGTGGAGTCTTGAAAACTAAAGATATTCTTTAAAAATTGTACAATTAACCAAAACGTGTTTTCTTACCTGTTTGCAGGACATGTCCCAGTGCTGAATCTAGGCATCCAGCACTGAGTTAGAAAAAGTAACGTAAAAGTAACTTACCTGCAATTGGTTGAAACAGCCCATTTATTTCAATGTACTGCTCCAAAAAGTTTCTAAGTGTGGAGTTTTGAAATGTGAAAATATTCTTTAAAAATCGCACGAATAACAAAAACGCATTTACTCACCTGTTTCCAGGAAATGTCCCAGTGCTGAGTCTAGGTCCCCAGCACTGAGTAGGAAAAGTAACGTAAAAGTAACTTACCTGTGAATTGAATTTCCTTCCATAGGATAACATTGGCGGTTCTCTGTGAAAAAAGTTTCTAAGTGTCGACTTTTGAAAACTAAGAATATTCGTTACAAATCGCACAAATAACCAAATCGTATTCTTTCAACTGTTTGCAGGAAATGTCCCAGTGCTGAGTATAGGTACCCAGCACTGAATAGGAAAAGTAACGTAAAAGTAACTTACCTGCGAATTGAATTTCCTT
Organism: Calotriton arnoldi; assembly: GCA_963921515.1. Taxonomy (NCBI): domain Eukaryota; kingdom Metazoa; phylum Chordata; class Amphibia; order Caudata; family Salamandridae; genus Calotriton; species Calotriton arnoldi. The sequence goes on along the minus strand of CAWUFW010001374.1, from coordinate 1,945,374 downwards.
CCATAGGATAACATTGGTGGTTCTCTGTGAAAAAGTTTCTGTCAACTTTTGAAATACAAGAATATTCTTTACAAATCGTACCTCCAACCAAAACGCATTTTCTCAACTGTTTTCAGGAAATGTCCCGGTGCTGAATCTAGGATCCAGCACTGTGGTAGAAAAAGAAATCCGAAAAGTAATTATCTGCATTTTTCTTAAAAAGCCTATTGATTCATATGTATTGAGTGTACTAAGTATTGCATTGCCTTGCAACCCCTGTAACTCGAATTGCATACCAAGTCTACTGTATATTGAAAGTATTCAACAACAGCATCTTAAACCTGTAAAGTATTTTATGCTCAACTGCACCAAGCTTACTTGACTCTAAAATAAATTAACAGTATATTTTTTATACAAAACAATTGGCCTAGAGTTCAGTTCTTGAGTGTGTGAATTCATTTGCTGACTGAGTGTGTACATCAAATGCTTAACACTGTCCTCTGATACTGCCTTACTGCTCGACCAAGCTACCACTATTAGAGAGTAAGGTTCTATCTAACTTCAACCTCTGCCTACCTCTGGGGACTGCTGGACTCTGTACACACTGTACCTCACTTTGATGTAGTATATACAGAGCCACTTTCTTACATTGGTGGATCAGCGGTGGGATACAAAACTTTGCATTTGTTTGACTACATGGTTACCACCTGATCACACGACAGAACTCGTAAATTGCCTTTAGAGTCTGATTTTTTAAATTGGAATTTTTCGAAATTACTAAAAGTCTTGTTAGGGCCTTGGTTAAGTCCCTGTTAGAATTTTAGAAACTAAAAGTCACTTTTAGTCAGGGGTAGAGGGGTTAGAACTTTTTTGTAATAATGTCTCAAGAACAGAACCCAGCTACTAGTGAAAATAACACAGATGACATAGAGGAGGTGGTTGAGGAGCTCGACCTCACCCTTTACCTTCACCTGTCTTTCAGGGAAGTAAGGTCCCTATGTAAAATTAAAAACATACCAACAGGTCAGCATCCAACCAAACAAAAGCTCCAGGAGCTTCTGGCTGAGTATGCTAAAGACCACCCCTCTGAATATGGTGATGACCAATCAGAGGAGGAAGAAGTGGATGAGCACGGAGGTGGGAACCCACCTCCACCACTTCATAGGGAAGATAGGGTACCAGTACCCTTAGTTCCAAGAATCAACCTCCTAGAACCTAGGAGCCACACAGGTGGACCAGGTCCTAGGGAAAGCATTGAGGACAGCCTCAATGAAGAGGACAGTCTTTTAGCAAGGCTGGCAAAAAGGTTAGATCTAGAGACCAGACTCCTGGCTCTGGAAAAAGAAAGACTGGAGATGGGTTTAGCACCCATCAATGGTGGCAGCAACACAAATAATAAGGATAAAGAGCAATCTTTAGATCCGAAAATCCCCAAAGGGATTGTCCCTAAATTTGAGGAGGGTGATGACATCACCAAATGGTTCACAGCCTTTGAGAGGGCTTGTGAAATGAGGAAGGTGAAGAAACCTCTCTGGGGGGCTCTCCTGTGGGAACTGTTCTCTGGTAACTGCAGAGACAGGTTTCTGACCCTTTCTGGGCCAGATGCAGGGTCCTATGACCTCATGAAGAACACTCTGATTGAGGGATTTGGGCTCACCACTGAGGAGTATAGAATTAGATTCAGGGGGGCTCACAAAACCCAGAACCAGTCCTGGATTGATTTTGTAGACTACTCGGTGAAAACACTGGATGGTTGGTTAACTGGTCACAATGTGCATGATTTTATTGGAATTTACAACTTATTCATGAAGGAACATATTTTAAGTAATTGCACGAATGAAAAGTTACATCAGCATTTGGTAGACCTAGGTCTAATTTCTCCCCAAGAATTGGGAAAGAAGGCAGACCACTGGGTCAAGACAAGGGTGACAAAGACAACCACTGGGGGTGACCAGAAGAAAGTGGTCACAAAACCTCCCCAGGGGAAAGGTGGTGAAAATCCCCAAGATGAAAAGTCTGAGTCTTCCAAAGGGCCCCAAAAACCTGCACAGGGGGTTGGGTCCCAAAACTTTTCCCAAAATGGACCTAGATATAGGGGGAAGAACTTTGATCCTTTAAAGGCCTGGTGTAACAACTGTAAGAAGTTGGGACACTTAACTGGAGATGCTACTTGTCCTAGCAAGAAGGCCCCTAGTCCTACAGCTACAACCCCAATTACTACTGGTGTAGCAAATCTCCAGATGGGATCAACAGTGTGCCCAGAGCAAATCAGGATGCACACTGAAGCAGTTCTAGTTTCCCCTGTAGCTGTGTGGCCACCCAACCTGAAAAAGTATTTACAATATCCCTGGATAAATGGAACTAGGATAGAAGCTCTGAGGGATACAGGTGCAAGTGTCACTATGGTGAGAGACACACTGGTTTCCCCTGGGCAAAACTTGATTGGGCGCACTTACCCAGTCACCAATGCTGTCAGTGTTACCACTAACCATGCCATGGCTATGGTGACATTAGACTGGGGGGGGGAGGTTGCTGGCCTGAAACAGGTAGTGGTCTCTCCAAATTTACCAGCTGCATGTCTGCTTGGAAATGACCTGGAAACCTCAGCCTGGGCTGAGGTTGAATTAAAAGCCCATGCAGCAATGCTGGACATCCCTGAAGTGGTGTGTGTGAAAACACGAGCACAAAGCAAAAAGCAGGGTGAAAAAGAGGTGTTGGAGCCTGAAAGTATGGCCCAACCATCCAAGAGAAAAGGAGAGAAGACTGGGGAACCAGCTTCACCACAGCAAAAGGACCCCTCTCCTCAGAGAGAGGACTTGGACACCCCAGAGGGAACTGAGCCCATGGAGTTAGACCCTTACCAGGTTGAGCTCTTGGGCCCAGGGGGACCCTCTACAGAAGAGCTGTGCCAGGGACAACTGGATTGTCCCACTCTTGAAAGCCTGAGGCAGCAAGCTGTTTCAGAAGCAAAGGGAGATGTCAGTGGTGACCACAGAGTCTTTTGGGAAGAGGGATTACTGTACACTGAGGCAAGAGACCCCAATCCTGGTACTACTCGGAGAGTGGTAGTACCACAGAAGTACAGGGAGTTCCTCTTAACATTGGCTCATGACATCCCCCTAGCTGGACATCTGGGTCAGAACAAAACTTGGGAAAGGTTAGTTAGCCATTTCTACTGGCCCCAGATGCACCAAAAGGTGAAGGAGTTTGTCAGCTCCTGTGTTACCTGTCAAGCCAGTGGCAAGACAGGTGGCCATTCAAAGGCCCCCCTGATACCACTACCTGTGGTGGAGGTGCCCTTTGAAAGGGTAGGTGTGGACATTGTGGGTCCACTTGAACCTCCCACAGCCTCAGGGAACAGGTTTATACTGGTGGTGGTGGATCATGCCACCAGGTATCCTGAAGCTATACCCCTTAGGACTACTACAGCTCCTGCAGTAGCCAAGGCCCTCATTGGTGTCTTCACCAGAGTAGGGTTCCCTAAGGAGGTGGTGTCAGACAGAGATTCTAACTTCATGTCTGCATACCTGAAACACATGTGGAAGGAGTGTGGAGTGCAGTACAAGTTTACTACACCCTACCATCCACAAACCAATGGCCTTGTTGAGAGATTCAACAAGACATTGAAAGGCATGATCATGGGACTCCCAGAGAAACTCAAGAGGAGGTGGGATGTTCTGTTACCATGCCTGCTTTTCGCTTACAGGGAAGTGCCACAGAAGGGAGTAGGGTTTTCCCCTTTGAACTTCTGTTTGGTCATCCTGTGAGGGGACCACTGTGCCTTGTGAAAGAGGGCTGGGAGAAGCCTCTCCAAGAGCCCAAGCAAGACATAGTGGACTATGTACTTGGCCTAAGGTCCAGAATGGCAGAGTACATGGAAAAGGCATCCAAAAATCTTGAGGCCAGCCAGAAGCTTCAGAAGCACTGGTATGACCAAAAAGCTGCACTTGTTGAATTTCAACCTGGGCAGAAGGTGTGGGGTTTGGAGCCAGTGGCACCCAGGGCACTCCAGGATAGATGGAGTGGTCCTTACCCTTTCCTAGAAAAGAAGAGTGAGGTCACCTACTTAGTTGACCTGGGCACTAGCAGGACACCCAAAAGGGTGATCGATGTGAACCGCCTTAAACGGTTAAAATCTACAATGACAGGGCTGACATCACCATGCTGATGGTGACTGATGAGGAGCAGGAGACAGAGAGTGAACCTCTCCCTGACCTCCTCTCATACAGCCCAAAAGATGGGTCAGTGGATGGAGTTGTCTTTTCAGACACCCTCTCTGTCCAACAGCAAACTGATTGCAAGCAAGTCTTGCAACAGTATGCTAGTCTCTTTTCCTTGTCCCCTGGTCTGACTAACTGGTGTACCCATGATGTGGACACTGATGACAGTGCACCTGTCAAAAACAAAATCTATCCCCAGTCAGATCAAGTCAAGGAAAGCATCAAAGCTGAAGTCAGCAAGATGCTGGAGCTTGGGGTTATTGAACCCTCTGAGAGCCCCTGGGCCAGCCCAGTGGTTCTAGTCCCCAAACCTCATCCACAGGGTGGAAAGAGGGAAATGAGGTTTTGTGTGGATTACAGAGGACTCAACTCTGTCACCAAGACAGATGCACACCCCATCCCAAGAGCAGATGAACTGATAGATAAGTTAGGGGCAGCCACATTTCTCAGTACTTTTGCCTTAACTGCAGGGTACTGGCAGATTGGCATGGCCCCTGGAGCAAAAGAGAAAACAGCATTCTCCACACCTGATGGGCATTACCAGTTCACTGTTATGCCCTTTGGTCTAAAGAATGCCCCTGCCACCTTCCAAAGGTTGGTGAATCAAGTCCTTGCTGGATTGGAGTCCTTTAGTGCAGCTTATCTAGATGATATTGCTGTCTTTAGCTCCACCTGGCAGGATCACCTGATCCACCTTGGGAAGGTTTTAAAAGCCCTGAAAACTGCAGGCTTAACTATCAAGGCATCCAAATGCCAGATAGGGCAGGGCACTGTGGTGTACTTGGGCCACCTGGTTGGTGGAGGCCAGGTACAGCCCTTACAACCCAAGATCCAGGCCATCCTGGACTGGGAAGGTCCAACCACCCAAACTCAAGTCAGGGCATTCCTTGGCTTGACTGGGTACTACAGGAGGTTTGTGAAGGGCTATGGGGCCATTGTGACACCCCTCACAGAACTCACCTCCAAGAAGATGCCCAAGAAGGTTAACTGGACAGTCAGCTGCCAAAAGGCTTTTGACACCCTGAAAGAAGCAATGTGCTCAGCACCAATTCTGAAGGCCCCAGATTATGCCAAGCAGTTCATAGTGCAGACTGATTCCTCTGAGCTAGGGATAGGAGCGGTCCTATCCCAGACCAATGATGAAGGCCAAGACCAACCTGTTGCTTTTATAAGCAGGAGGCTTCTCCCCAGGGAGCAGCGTCGGAGTGCCATTGAGAGGGAGGCCTTTGCTGTGGTTTGGTCCCTGAAGAAGCTGAGACCATACCTGTTTGGGACTCACTTCCTAGTACAAACCGACCACAGACCTCTCAGGTGGCTAATGCAAATGAAAGGAGAAAATCCTAAACTGTTGAGTTGGTCCATCTCCCTACAGTGAATGGACTTCGAAGTGGAACACAGACCAGGGACAGCCAATGCAGATGGACTTTCCAGGTTCTTCCACTTAGACAATGAAGACTCTCTAGGGAAAGGTTAGTCTCATCATCTTTCGTTTGGGGGGGGTTGTGTGAGAAAGCGCCATCTTTCCACATGGTATACCCCCACTTTTTGCTGAATTGCTGATGTTCTTTGACTGAGTGTGCCCTGGGTTCCTGCTAATCAGGAGCCCAGGGACTATATTCCTTCCCTAAAACTACATTGATGCCTAAACCCAATTGGCAACTCTGGCCACAGGTAGGTCCCTGGTAAATGATACCCCATGTACCCAGGGCACTGTGACCAGAGAAGGCTCCTAAGGGCTGCAGCACGAATTGTGCCACCCTTAGGGGCCCTGCACCTTTTCACAAACACACTGCCTTGCAGGCTGCGTGTCTTGGTGCAGACCAAAAGTGAAGAGTAGACCTGACACACATCCCTGTGTGCCATACCCACAAACCACTGCCCTGGCCTAGGTCAGCCACCCCTCTAGCTGGGTGCACTATGTCAGTGGTGAGGGCACAGAGGCATGAGCCCTGTGCCCCTACAGTGTCTGAGTCCATTCTCAGACATTGTAAGTGCAGTGTGCCATTAAAGAGTATATGGTGCTGGGAGTTTGTCATTACGAACTCCACAGCCCCATGATGGCTACACTGAAGTCTGGGAATTTTGGTATAAAACTTCTCAGCACATTGTACCTACACTGATGCCAGTGTGGGTACGACAGAGGGCATTTTAGAAATGCCCCCTGAACTCGATCCACAACCAGTGTCCTGACTGAGTGGCTGCTTAGGCTGCCACCCACCAGACATGTTGCTGGACCCCTGGCTCGAGAGCCATCCGCTCTCGAGGGCCTGCAACAATGCACATCCTGGGACGAGGTGCTAGGCCCCCTCCCCCAGGATGGGCAGGGGAAGCTTCAAAGGCCTGCCACCTTTGTGAGCTTCTCCAGACCACTTGCTGTACTCAGCAACTGGTCCCCACTGGTTCTGACCCCCACTTTGGGTGGGAGAATCAGCGGGAAAAACAAGTGAGGAAAGGAGGTGTGCCAGCCTTTGCCAACCCCACCCCTCAGGTGGGGGAGGCGAGGTGAAGCACAACTCCGGGCTCTCGCCATCTTGAAGATGGGGAGCCCTAGCCAACCAGGGACAGGATCCTGCCCCCTCCCACTGGAGAGTGGCAGAGTAGGGGTGTACTCCCCCAAGGAAGGGACCCATTGGTCCCTGCCTTTGCCCTACCTGTAACGCCCCTAAATTTAGTATTTAGGGGCACCCTGAACCTGGATTCCTCAGTTCCAGCCTACCAACAAGAAGGGGGCGTGGCTTAGCCGGCTGCAAAATGGCCGCACCTTAAGTGGGCTCTGCCGGCCAAGCCTAATATCCTTAATTATCCTGCAGGCATCTCGATCATCGCCATTTGGACTTTGCACCATCGCCACTCACCTGCTCTTGTGGCGCGCTCTGAGCCCTTTCCTGCCTTCCTGGGTTGCTGCTGGGCCGAGTTTCGTCGCTGTGTGAGTCCCGGGCCTGGCCTTGTGGCACGCGCGGCCTTCCCGGCCTCCTGGAGCCGACTGCGAGATCCTGACCTGGGACCGGATTTGTGCCGGGCGAGGCGCCTCTGCTACTCGACCATCTGAGCCGGTAGGTGCTGCCGCTGCGGGGGCGCACTGCGGCGTGGTTGGGGGCGCTCTTGTCGTACCGCCCGGCCCGGCCTACGCGCGCCCGGTTGTCATTTTCCTCCCTTTGGCGCCCGTGGCTTAGGCCTCTCCCATCGGGCCTGGCGAGGTGGGCGGCGTGCTCCCCTTGACTCCCCCGCTGTGTGCAGCCTCCCTCCCGCTGCGTCCTCCGGCTCCCCGGCGTCTGTGATCGGCGGCTGCTGCAGCGGCCCGTTTGGCATCTGGGCCCCCCTGCTGCGGCAATCTCGGCTCGCCGGACGCTGTGCTCCCCAGGAGGCGGCCGAGCTTTGTGTTCCCGCTTGCCGCCTCCCGTCCTGCTTTCGGCTGCCAAGGTCTGCGGATGCCACTACCTGCCGGCCCCTCTTCCTGGGCCCTCGCTGAACGGAGTGCAGTTTCTGCAACATCGGGCCGCCCTACCCCAGAATCCGGCTGAGGCATGGCCTACCACATCACATCTGTTGGTTGCCCCCTGCCGGGTCCTGCTGCTGTATCAATGCGCGACCTATGGACTCTGGGCAGTGCTGATGCTTAATTTGCCCTCTGCCCAGTGCCCGACTCACCTGGCTGCTTCTACTCCTGCAGGCTCGGCCGCCGGTGCCCCGCTTGGTGCCTCTCGTCTCCGCTGTGCTGTGGTTCCCTTTGGCCTGTGTCCCTGCGGCCTCGTTGCGAGCTGGCTCTATTTGACATTCTTGCTGCCTGTGGTGGATCGCTCCTGCCAGCCCACTCTTAGCTACCTCTCCCTTAAATTGGCTGGTCGGTGGGCTGTCTGAGGCGGCCGCCTGGTGCTGGACGGACTGCCCACTGGGACCCTTCCTCTCTTGCAACCAGCCCACTTGTGCTTTGGTCCCGGGCGTCGCTGCAGCTGTCCGCTGGGCCTGTCCTCACGACTCTCCTCTGTTGGCTAGCCGCACCTTGAGTACATTGGTTTCCTCCTTCTTCCTGCGGCCTCACATCAGTTGAAAGGCTGCTCCACTCTCCTGCGACCTCCAGCCATGGGACGAACCGACCCCAAGCAGCCTAAAATCGCCTTTGATCAGCGCCGCCAGACGCGCCTGGAGGGTGCCGGTGCGGATGGAGGTGACCCCTTGGCTCCGTCTGACATGGCGCAATCCCGTGAGGACGATCTGAAGGCCATCATGTTGGACGTTAAATCCACGGTCACCAACATAGCGGCGCAGCTGGATCAGTTATCGGCCCGCCTGGACACAGTGAAAGCCCGGGTTGACTCCCACGATGCCTGACTCCTTCATGTAGAGACCAGGGTGTCTGACGCAGAGGACGCTGCTACCCAAGACCGCCAGAAATTGCTAAAGATGGACAAGATATTAGCCGTTATCCGAGACAAGAACGAAGATTTGGAAGCGCGCTCACGCAGGAGCAACCTTCGTATTACTGGAGTGCCCGAGTCCACCAACATATCTCGCATGGAGGACTATGTGGAGCAGCTGGCTTGTGAGCTCTTTGGCGACGTTCTCTCATCGGTTTTTATAGTTGAGCGGGCACATCGTTCCCTTGGCCCCCGTCCGGCCCCTGGTCTGCCGGCCCGTCCCATCATAGCCAAAATTTTCAATTTCAGGGACCGCGACGCCATCCTCCGGGCGGCCAGGGAAAAAGGGGTCATTCGCCACCAGGGTAACTCCCTCTCGTTCTACCCGGACTACACCACCGCAGTTCAGGCGGCACGCCGTGAGTTTCTACCGGCTAAACGGATCCTCAAGAAGCACGAGATCTCCTACTCACTGGCGTACCCGGCCAAACTGCGAGTTAAACTAGGCACAAAAACCCTCATCTTTCCGGATCCAAGAGAGGCGCTGGCGTTTGCTAAAAAACTGGACAAGTCCAACCGTTCTTCGCCTGTCAACTCCCAAGCTGTTGCCGAGGATATTCTCAGTGACAATGACTGACCTGTTCTTCGAGCCCTGATTTTGCATCCTTCGCATTGTCTGTTCTCCAGGCCTGTAATTCGTACTTAGTCCTTTGGGTTCCTGTTGCCCTCTGAGGCATGTTCGCTAGCCTATTTGTTTTTGATGTGAAGTTTCCCCAATTCTTGGTGTACATTTCTGATGTTTGCTGACGCTAACGGCCTGGCCACCCTGTCTCTCTGGCAGGGGTGTATGCTGGGCGTCGCCATGCCCCCACGGGATAATTCCCATCACGGACGCAGATTCTTCCCTTCCAAGTTGTGGGTCCCTAGGGTGGGTATGGGTGGTGTCTCAGCCTGATTGGGGGGTTGGTGTGGGTGCGGGGTTTGGGGCTCCCCTGGGGTTTTTTGTTTTGGGGGAGGGTTCCGGGGGATGGTTATTTGGGGTACGGGGTCTGTGGCCTCCTTCTGAGGCCTTGTTGTTCGTTTTTGCACAGTATTTTGTTCATGGCCCCTCTGACATTAGCTCTTCCCCATGCTAGTCAGATTTCTGCCAAGGGGTTTGTTTTGCTTGTCCTGTTGGCCTATTTCAGTGATAGTGTGATATGTCTGACCATACTATGCCGAGCTGTTCCCTTGATTATTGCACCACTCTTGGCTCCCATATCCCATTGCACCGCTTATTGCCAATGCACGCAGCTCCTGCCCTTTATGTCACTTTTTCCAGATGTCCCCCCCCCTGATTGTGGCACCATGACTGACACTACACTTTGGACTTGGAATGTCCGTGGGCTTAATGACTACCGCAAGGCACGTTTGGTTCACGCCCATCTCATTCGCCACAAGGTGGACATCTGTTTTTTACAAGAGACCCCTCTTATGCAATCCACTGCTTCTGGACTCCTTTCCCGACATTGGGGCGAAATCCATTCCTCCTTTTACTCCAATTATTCTCGGGGGATGTCCATACTGCTGCGCAGGGGGCTCCCATGGCAGACCTCTCAAGTGTTCTCTGACTCGGGCGGGCAATTCGTAATACTCCATGGCACCCTACGGGCTCAACCTCTGACACTCGTGGCGATATATGGTCCCAATTGCGACGACCCGGACTTCTTTGCTCAAGTTTGGCACCGCATCTCATCTCTTGGCCCTGCTGCTCTCCTCTGGGGGGGCGATTTTAATGTGGCTCTGTCCGCCGACTTGGACCGGTCTGGCTCCCATGCCTCCCACCCGCGCGCGACCTCACTCCTTAAGTCCATACTCCTGGATAACTCACTGTACGACGTGTGGCGTCATGCTCACCCTGCGGGGCGTGAGGGCACGTGTGTCACTAGTTCTCGGGGCTGTTGGTCCCGACTGGACTTATGGATCACTACTCCGGACGCACTAGTCTGGCTTACCTCGGTTGACCATATGGCGCGCACTCTTTCTGACCACGCTCCCGTCAGCCTATCCCTTCGTCTCCCTCACTCGCCCAGTCGCGCCTTCTCATGGCGGCTTCCTCCGAACGCACTGCGCGATTCGGTCTTCTGCGACGAGATACAGACTGCGATCGTAAATTTTTTTGAGCTCAATGAGGGATCTGTGGACTCCCCATCCACGCTCTGGGAGGGTTTCAAGACTGTAATCCGTGGGGAATGTATCTCCAAGCAATGCGGTGTTTTGCGCTCCATCCGTGGCACTCTGGATAGGATTGAAAAGGAGATCAAATTGTTGGACACTTCTCACGCCCAGCACCCGAATGCCGATACCCTCGCTCAGATACGCGAGAAGCTGACTGAATTTTCCGACGAGGCGAATAGGGAACTGGCCTTTCTCGGTAGAGAGGCGCGGGCACGTCGGTTTGGTGAGGGCGATCGCCCAGGTAAAACTCTGGCTAACCTCCTTAGTCGGGCCCGCGCTGCGTCGTATATTACTGCCCTGCAAGACGGCGGTCCTTCCCGCACTACCTCCCCGGACGAAATCAAAGCGCGCTTCACTGCATTCTACACACAACTTTATACGGCCAGATCGGTTCCACCTTGCGAAGTTCTAGATCAATACTTCGATACTCTTCAACTCCTCTGGCTCGGTAATTCACATCGGGAATTCCTTGATGAGCCGTTCTCTAAGGAGGAGATTTTAGCTGCTATAAACAGTATGCCTGGCGACAAGGCGCCCGGCTCGGACGGCCTGCCGGCCTCCTTTTATAAGGCCTTCGCCCCTCTTTTGATCCCCCACTTAGCTGCCATGTATAACGAGTCCTTCGAATCGGGACAATTCCCCCTGTCGCTGCGTGAGGCACTTTTGACCCTACTTCTCAAGCCGGATAAGCCCCCCGAGCAGAGAGATTCCTATCGCCCCCTTTCCCTCATCAACACTGACAACAAAATCTTTGCCAAGCTGCTTGCCTCCCGCCTACTTCCACTTATGCCACTCATTGCCCGCCCAGACCAATCCGGTTTCATCCCCGGTCGTGCCACCTCTCATAACCTCCGGCCCATTTTCTCCGTTCTTCATCAAATCAATCCGTTGCTTCCGGCAGTGGCGGCTTTGCTCGATGTCACCAAGGCCTTCGATACCTTGGAATGGCCCTTCTTGTTTTACCTCCTTCCCCGCCTGGGCTTCAGTCAGGTCTTCATTCACAAGGTGTTGCTCCTGGATACTCTTCCCACCGCTCGTCTCCGTATCAACGGACAGATTGCCGAGCCTATTCCTATCGGGCGCGGTACCCGGAAGGGCTGCCCGCTCTCGCCCATGCTCTTCGCTGTCGCTATGGAACCTCTCGCAGCTCGTCTCCGGCAGCACCATACTCAGAAAGGCATCGGTTTCGCGGCTCGGGCTCTTTTGGTTTCCATGTACGCGGACAATATCACTCTTTATGTTCGTCATCCTCTGGAGAATCTCAGTCCTCTAGTCCGTGAGATGATACGTTTCGGTGGCTACTCTGGCATTCAGGTTAATTGGAACAAATCGGTACTATTTCCTCTCACGGACGCCACGACCCCCTTTGATTCTGATTACCCTTTCGTGTGGGCTTCGGAGCCCACTAGGTATCTGGGTGAGCAGAGACGTGGATGAACTCTGGAGAGCCAACTTCGGCCGCGCAGTGGATTGGTTGGAGTCCAAGATCCCGCTCTGGAACCGGCTGCCGCTCTCACTGGCCGGGCGCATAGCGATTGCCAAGATGGTAGTGCTCCCGAAGTTCTTATATCTCTTCGTTAACATTCCCATCCCTCTCACCGCTCAATTTTTTCGCAAGGTTCGCTCTCTGCTTATCACTCTGGTTTGGGCTGGACGGCAACCCAGGATCGCTTACAACACCCTCACGCTTCAGATGTCACGGGGTGGGCTGGGAGCCCCGGATTTTAAGCTTTATGCCCTTAGCGCTCAGGCCAGCTTCCTCCATTTCTGGCTCCATCCCACCCCGTTCCAACCCCATGTGGCGGTGGAGGCCGATCTCGCTGCCCCTTGGCCGCTCACAACTGCACTGTTCACCCCGGCGAAACTTCAACGCACTGAAATTGATACGGTCGAGACCTTGCGTTGGGCCTGGGACGGAATTCGCAAGATCTCCGGCTTTGAGATGCTATCCGCAAACTCTATGCCCATTGCTCATCACCCTACCTTTCCTCCACTCCAGTCGTCGGGGATGGTCAAACACGCCGGTCGTTTAGGTCTCTCCACAGTATCAGACCTGTATCCCGGGGACACTTTCTTTTCGATTGCCGCCGACTCCGGCCCCATGGACACCCTGTTATTATACCAACTCCGGGCTGTTTGCAGGAAGATCCACTCCACCTTTCCTCAACCTCCTCCCTCGTTGGCCACTCTTAATCTGCTCTATGCCTCTCCCTCTCCCAAGAAATTGGTCAATAAAATGTATGCTTATACGCTTGCAGTGTCCTCTATTTCTACTGACCGGGCGCGCATTGCATGGGGTGAGGACCTGGGAATCGAGATTTCTCAAGCGGATTGGTTGTATTGTTGTACCCAGATCAAACGCCTCTCTCCCAATTATCATTTGCGCCTTATACACTTCAAATACATACACAGGTTGTATCGTACCCCCGCCCAACTTCACAGATTAGGTCTTGTAGCTAGTGACAGATGCTTGCGCTGCTCCGCGCCCGCGGCTGATTTCGCTCATCTCGCCTGGTTGTGCCCCCGGGTTTCGGCGTATTGGCAGGAAGTTTGTACAATTATCTCCGAAATCACCTCATCACCACTTCAACCTGACCCCGCGATCTGCCTCTTAGGCTTCGTTAAATTTTGCCCGGATGCCTCTCGCCGTTTGACTGCCATGCTGTTGGTCCTCGCGCGGCGCAGGGTCTCGATGTGTTGGATTCGCAGGCCTGCGCCTAAGGCGGCCCTCTGGCTCGAGGATGCGTCCCGCTGCCAAACCCTCTTGTCTGAGTTCTGGGACCTCCTGCCAGCCAAGTCTCGTCCACTTGATATATGGGGCCCACTTGTTACCTACCTTTCAAGCCACGACCGCCAGCAATCTGCGACTTCTCCCGCGCTCCCGCCGGCTCCCCGCCCGCGGCGGCCGCTGGTGCTAGTCTGTGAACTGCTCCCTTCTTGTTCATGGCCCCCTCCACTCTCCCTGCCTTTCCCTTCTATGCTTTGTGCCTCCCCTGGTAGTTTGCTTTCGCCCCTCACAGGGTTTCATGACAACTCCCCATGTCACTGTCTTTAAGGTGACACAAACGTGCGACTCTTTCTGCTGTGCTGCAATGTATAGATGTGCTTAATTTTCTGCTCCGATGGAACCATGTAATTATGCTGTGCAATATTTTCTAAATAAAGGTTTTTGAAAATCAAAAAAAAAAAAGGACACAGAGCCGTGCAGAGCTAACAAGAGGACGACGCCCACTGACTTGGCCCCAGCCCTACAGGCCTGTCTCCCCTCGAACCTGCTCCTGCGAAATCCCGGCGTGTCCAGCAGCCAGCAACCTCACAAACCCTGGAGGACCTGCCTGCCTTCACTTCCAAGACTGTTTCTCCCATGAACACCGGTCGTGTTTAAACTGCAGCTTCTGGCTCCGGCCGAACACCGCGAATCCAGCCCACTCTGCACCCGCCGAACCCGGCCCGAGCTCGAGTGGAAAAACACCACAAGAAGGTCACCCCGGCGAACCTGACCCGGGATCCGGCGACTCCTGACCTGCCTCAAGCCTCCAGACGACGCCTGCAGCCTCAATCCAGAGGTCCCCCTCTATCGCGACCAGAGCGGGTAAGAAAATCCGACCCTAAAAGGCACCCCTGCACCCGACGCCCCACGGCCTTGTGTGCCCCAACCAACGGTGCCTAACCAACCCAAGACATCCCAACTTACCCCTCGAAGTGGTGGTCGTGCCCAGAAGGTCCACGTCCCCGAGCCTGCAGTACTTCTTCAAACCGGAGGATCTCCATAGAAAACAACAGGGCGTCCGACGTCGAAACAGCACTCTGCACCCGGCCGCCCCAGTGCCGCTGAGGGTGCACCTTTTGTGCCTACTTGTTTGCCCTTTTGCCCTGACCTAAACCCTAGGAGCTTGTCTCCCACAACCCAGTGGCCTGCTTGCCAGCAGCCACCAACCGGAGACCCCCTATCCTCCATAGGATAACATTGGGCCTCAACACTCTGCACCCGGCCGCCCTAGTGCCGCTGAGGGTGCAACAACAGTGCATCACTGACCCTGGGGGAAACCTTGTTCTAACCCCAGAACCTTCACTCCCACAGTCGTTTACTTACCTGCAAACCGATAACCTGTTTTTCCTCCATAGGATAACATTGACAATTTTTCTTCGAAAAAACCGACTAAGTGTGGAGTTTTGAAAACTAAAGATATTCTTTAAAAATCGTACAATTAACCAAAACGTGTTTTTTTACCTGTTTGCAGGACATGTCCCAGTGCTGAATCTAGGCATCCAGCACTGAGTTAGAAAAAGTAACGTAAAAGTAACTTACTTGCAATTGGTTGAAACAGCCCATTCATTTCAATGTACTGCTCCAAAAAGTTTCTAAGTGTGCAGTTTTGAAATGTGAAAATATTCTGTAAAAATCGCACGAATAACAAAAACGCATTTACTCACCTGTTTCCAGGAAATGTCCCAGTGCTGAGTCTAGGTACCCAGCACTGAGTAGGAAAAAGTAACGTAAAAGTAACTTACCTGTGAATTGAATTTCCTTCCATAGGATAACATTGGCGGTTCTCTGTGAAAAAGTTTCTGTCGATTTTTGAAAACTAAGAATATTCGTTAAAAATCGCACAAATAACCAAAACAAATTCTTTCAACTGTTTGCAGGAAATGTCCCAGTGCTGAGTCTAGGTACCCAGCACTGAATAGGAAAAGTAACGTAAAAGTAACTTACCTGTGAATTGAATTTCCTTCCATAGGATAACATTGGTGGTTCTCTGTGAAAAAGTTTGTGTCAACTTTTGAAATACAAGAATATTCTTTAAAAATCGTACCTCCAACCAAAACGCATTTTCTCAACTGTTTTCAGGAAATGTCCCGGTGCTGAATCTAGGATCCAGCACTGTGGTAGAAAAAGTAATCTGAAAAGTAATGATCTGCATTTTTCTTAAAAAGCCTATTGATTCATATGTATTGAGTGTACTAAGTATTGCATTGCCTTGCAACCCCTGTAACTAGAATTGCATATCAAGTCTACTGTATATTGAAAGTATTCAACAACAGCATCTTAAACCTGTAAAGTATTTTATGCTCAACTGTACCAAGCTTACGTGACTCTAAAATAAATTAACAGTATTTTTTTTTTATACAAAACAATTGGCCTACAGTGCAGTTCTTGAGTGTGTGAATTCATTTGCTGACTGAGTGTGTACATCAAATGCTTAACACTGTCCTCTGATACTGCCTTACTGCTCGACCAAGCTACCACTATTAGAGAGTAAGGTTCTATCTAACTTTAACCTCTGCTTACCTCTGGGGACTGCTGGACTCTGTACACACTGTACCTCACTTTGATGCAGTATATACAGAGCCACTTTCTTACATTGGTGGATCAGCGGTGGGATACAAAACTTTGCATTTGTTGGACTACTTGGTTACCACCTGATCACACGACAGAACTCGTAAATTGCCTTTAGAGTCTGATTTTTTAAATTGGAATTTTTCGAAATTACTAAAAGTCTTGTTAGGGCCTTGGTTAAGTCCCTGTTAGAATTTTAGAAACTAAAAGTCACTTTTAGTCAGGGGTAGAGGGGTTAGAACTTTTTTGTAATAATGTCTCAAGAACAGAACCCAGCTACTAGTGAAAATAACACAGATGACATAGAGGAGGTGGTTGAGGAGCTCGACCTCACTCCTTACCTTCACCTGTCTTTCAGGGAAGTAAGGTCCCTATGCAAAATTAAAAACATACCAACAGGTCAGCATCCAACCAAACAAAAGCTCCAGGAGCTTCTGGCTGAGTATGCTAAAGACCACCCCTCTGAATATGGTGATGACCAATCAGAGGAGGAAGAAGTGGATGAGCATGGAGGTGGGAACCCACCTCCACCACTTCATAGGGAAGATAGGCTACCAATACCCTTAGTTCCAAGAATCAACCTCCTAGAACCTGGGAGCCACACAGGTGGACCAGGTCCTAGGGAAAGCATTGAGGACAGCCTCAATGAAGAGGACAGTCTTTTAGCAAGGCTGGCAAAAAGGTTAGATCTAGAGACCAGACTCCTGGTTCTGGAAAAAGAAAGACAGGAGATGGGTTTAGCACCCATCAATGGTGGCAGCAACACAAATAATAAGGATAAAGAGCAATCTTTAGATCCGAAAATCCCCAAAGGGATTGTCCCTAAATTTGAGGAGGGTGATGACATCACCAAATGGTTCACAGCCTTTGAAAGGGCTTGTGAAATGAGGAAGGTGAAGAAACCTCTCTGGGGGGCTCTCCTGTGGGAACTGTTCTCTGGTAACTGCAGAGACAGGCTTCTGACCCTTTCTGGGCCAGATGCCGGGTCCTATGACCTCATGAAGAAGACTGATTGAGGGATTTGGGCTCACCACTGAGGAGTATAGAATTAGATTATGGGGGGCTCACAAAACCCAGAACCAGTCCTGGATTGATTTTGTAGACTACTCGGTGAAAACACTGGATGGTTGGTTAACTGGTCACAATGTGCATGATTTTACTGGAATTTACAACTTATTCATGAAGGAACTTATTTTAAGTAATTGCACGAATGAAAAGTTACATCAGCATTTGGTAGACCTAGGTCTAATTTCTCCCCAAGAATTGGGAAAGAAGGCAGACCACTGGGTCAAGACAAGGGTGACAAAGACAACCACTGGGGGTGACCAGAAGAAAGTGGTCACAAAACCTCCCCAGGGGAAAGGTGGTGAAAATCCCCAAGATAAAAAGTCTGAGTCTTCCAAAGGGTCCCAAAAACCTGCACAGGGGGGTGGGTCCCAAAACTCTTCCCAAAATGGACCTAGATATAGGGGGAAGAACTTTGATCCTTTAAAGGCCTGGTGTAACAACTGTAAGAAGTTGGGACACTTAACTGGAGATGCTACTTGTCCTAGCAAAAAGGCCCCTAGTCCTACAGCTACAGCTACAACCCCAGTTACTACTGGTGTAGCAAATCTCCAGATGGGATCAACAGTGTGCCCAGAGCAAATCAGGATGCACACTGAAGCAGTTCTAGTTTCTGAAGGGGATGTTGAGTTGGCCACTGTAGCTGTGTGGCCACCCAACCTGAAAAAGTATTTACAATATCCCTGGATAAATGGAACTAGGATAGAAGCTCTGAGGGATACAGGTGCCAGTGTCACTATGGTGAGAGACACACTGGTTTCCCCTGGGCAAAACTTGATTGGGCGCACTTACCCAGTCACCAATGCTGACAGTGTTACCACTAACCATGCCATGGCTATGGTGACATTAGACTGGGGGGGTTGCTGGCCTGAAACAGGTAGTGGTCTCTCCAAATTTACCAGCTGCATGTCTGCTTGGAAATGACCTGGAAACCTCAGCCTGGGCTGAGGTTGAATTAAAGCCCATGCAGCAATGCTGGACATCCCTGAAGTGGTGTGTGTGAAAACACGAGCACAAAGCAAAAAGCAGGGTGAAAAAGAGGTGTTGGAGCCTGAAAGTATGGCCCAACCATCCAAGAGAAAAGGAAAGAAGACTGGGGAACCAGCTTCACCACAGCAAAAGGAAAAGGACCCCTCTCCTCAGAGAGAGGACTTGGACACCCCAGAGGGAACTGAGCCCATGGAGTTAGACCCTTACCAGGTTGAGCTCTTGGGCCCAGGGGGACCCTCTAGAGAAGAGCTGTGCCAGGGACAACTGGATTGTCCCACTCTTGAAAGCCTGAGGCAGCAAGCTGTTTCAGAAGTAAAGGGAGATGTCAGTGGTGACCACAGAGTCTTTTGGGAAGAGGGATTACTGTACACTGAGGCAAGAGACCCCAATCCTGGTACTACTAGGAGAGTGGTAGTACCACAGAAGTACAGGGAGTTCCTCCTAACATTGGCTCATGACATCCCCCTAGCTGGACATCTGGGTCAGAACAAAACTTGGGAAAGGTTAGTTAGCCATTTCTACTGGCCCCAGATGCACCAAAAGGTGAAGGAGTTTGTCAGCTCCTGTGTTACCTGTCAAGCCAGTGGCAAGACAGGTGGCCATTCAAAGGCCCCCCTGATACCACTACCTGTGGTGGGGGTGCCCTTTGAAAGTGTAGGTGTGGACATTGTGGGTCCAGTTGAACTTCCCACAGCCTCAGGGAACAAGTTTATACTGGTGGTGGTGGATCATGCCACCAGGTATCCTGAAGCTATACCCCTTAGGACTACTACAGCTCCTGCAGTAGCCAAGGCCCTCATTGGTGTCTTCACCAGAGTAGGGTTCCCTAAGGAGGTGGTATCAGACAGAGGTTCTAACTTCTTGTCTGCATACCTGAAACACATGTGGAAGGAGTGTGGAGTGCAGTACAAGTTTAATACACCCTACCATCCACAAACCAATGGCCTTGTTGAGAGATTCAACAAGACATTGAAAGGCATGATCATGGGACTCCCAGAGAAACTCAAGAGGAGGTGGGATGTTCTGTTACCATGCCTGCTTTTCACTTACAGGGAAGTGCCACAGAAGGGAGTAGGGTTTTCCCCCTTTGAACTTCTGTTTGGTCATCCTGTGAGGGGACCACTGTGCCTTGTGAAAGAGGGCTGGGAGAAGCCTCTCCAAGAGCCCAAGCAAGACATAGTGGACTATGTACTTGGCCTAAGGTCCAGAATGGCTGAGTACATGGAAAAGGCATCCAAAAATCTTGAGGCCAGCCAGGAGCTTCAGAAGCACTGGTATGACCAAAAAGCTGCACTTGTTGAATTTCAACCTGGGCAGAAGGTGTGGGTTTTGGAGCCAGTAGCACCCAGGGCACTCCAGGATAGATGGAGTGGTCCTTACCCTATCCTAGAAAAGAAGAGTGAGGTCACCTACTTAGTTGACCTGGGCACTAGCAGGACACCCAAAAGGGTGATCCATGTGAACCGCCTTAAACTCTACAATGACAGGGCTGACATCACCATGCTGATGGTGACTGATGAGGAGCAGGAGACAGAGAGTGAACCTCTCCCTGACCTCCTCTCATACAGCCCAAAAGATGGGTCAGTGGATGGAGTTGTCTTTTCAGACACCCTCTCTGCCCAACAGCAAACTGATTGCAAGCAAGTCTTGCAACAGTATGCTATTCTCTTTTCCTTGTCCCCTGGTCTGACTAACTGGTGTACCCATGATGTGGACACTGGTGACAGTGCACCTGTCAAAAACAAAATCTATCGCCAGTCAGATCAAGTCAAGGAAAGCATCAAAGCTGAAGTCAGCAAGATGCTGGAGCTTGGGGTTATTGAACCCTCTGAGAGCCCCTGGGCCAGCCCAGTGGTTCTAGTCCCCAAACCTCATCCACAGGGTGGAAAGAGGGAAATGAGGTTTTGTGTGGATTACAGAGGACTCAACTCTGTCACCAAGACAGATGCACACCCCATCCCAAGAGCAGATGAACTGATAGATAAGTTAGGGGCAGCCACATTTCTCAGTACTTTTGACTTAACTGCAGGGTACTGGCAGATTGGCATGGCCCCTGGAGCAAAAGAGAAAACAGCATTCTCCACACCTGATGGGCATTATCAGTTCACTGTTATGCCCTTTGGTCTAAAGAATGCCCCTGCCACCTTCCAAAGGTTGGTGAATCAAGTCCTTGCTGGATTGGAGTCCTTTAGTGCAGCTTATCTAGATGATATTGCTGTCTTTAGCTCCACCTGTCAGGATCACCTGATCCACCTTGGGAAGGTTTTAAAAGCCCTGCAAACTGCAGGCTTAACTATCAAGGCATCCAAATGCCAGATAGGGCAGGGGACTGTGGTGTACTTGGGCCACCTGGTTGGTGGAGGCCAGGTACAGCCCTTACAACCCAAGATCCAGGCCATCCTGGACTGGGAAGCTCCAACCACCCAAACTCAAGTCAGGGCATTCCTTGGCTTGACTGGGTACTACAGGAGGTTTGTGAAGGGCTATGGGTCCATTGTGACTCCCCTCACAGAACTCACCTCCAAGAAGATGCCCAAGAAGGTTAACTGGACAGTCAGCTGCCAAAAGGCTTTTGACACCCTGAAAGAAGCAATGTGCTCAGCACCAATTCTGAAGGCCCCAGATTATGCCAAGCAGTTCATAGTGCAGACTGATGCCTCTGAGCTAGGGATAGGAGCGGTCCTATCCCAGACCAATGATGAAGGCCAAGACCAACCTGTTGCTTTTATAAGCAGGAGGCTTCTCCCCAGGGAGCAGCGTCGGAGTGCCATTGAGAGGGAGGCCTTTGCTGTGGTTTGGTCCCTGAAGAAGCTGAGACCATACCTGTTTGGGACTCACTTCCTAGTACAAACCGACCACAGACCTCTCAGGTGGCTAATGCAAATGAAAGGAGAAAATCCTAAACTGTTGAGGTGGTCCATCTCCCTACAGGGAATGGACTTCGAAGTGGAACACAGACCAGGGACAGCCCATGCCAATGCAGATGGACTTTCCAGGTTCTTCCACTTAGACAATGAAGACTCTCTAGGGAAAGGTTAGTCTCATCATCTTTCGTTTGGGGGGGGTTGTGTGAGAAAGCGCCATCTTTTCACATGGTATGCCCCCACTTTTTGCTGAATTGCTGATGTTCTTTGACTGAGTGTGCCCTGGGTTCCTGCTAATCAGGAGCCCAGGGACTATATTCCTTCCCTAAAACTACATTGATGCCTAAACCCAATTGGCAACTCTGGCCACAGGTAGGTCCCTGGTAAATGATACCCCATGTACCCAGGGCACTGTGACCAGAGAAGGCTCCTAAGGGCTGCAGCACAAATTGTGCCACCCTTAGGGGCCCTGCACCTTTTCACAAACACACTGCCTTGCAGGCTGCGTGTCTTGGTGCAGACCAAAAGTGAAGAGTAGACCTGACACACATCCCTGTGTGCCATACCCACAAACCACTGCCCTGGCCTAGGTCAGCCACCCCTCTAGCTGGGTGCACTATGTCAGTGGTGAGGGCACAGAGGCATGAGCCCTGTGCCCCTACAGTGTCTGAGTCCATTCTCAGACATTGTAAGTGCAGTGTGCCATTAAAGAGTATATGGTGCTGGGAGTTTGTCATTACGAACTCCACAGCCCCATGATGGCTACACTGAAGTCTGGGAAGCTTGGTATCAAACTTCTCAGCACATTGTACCCACACTGATGCCAGTGTGGGTTTCAATGTAAAACGCACGACAAAGGGCATTTTAGAAATGCCCCCTGAACTCGACCCACAACCGGGGGCCCGACTGAGTGGCTGCTTAGGCTGCCACCCACCAGACATGTTGCTGGACCCCTGGCTCGAGAGCCATCCGCTCTCGAGGGCCTGCAACAATGCACATCCTGGGACGAGGTGCTAGGCCCCCTCCCCCAGGATGGGCAGGGGAAGCTTCAAAGGCCTGCCACCTTTGTGAGCTTCTCCAGACCACTTGCTGTACTCAGCAACTGGTCCCCACCGGTTCTGACCCCCACTTTGGGCGGGAGAATCGGCGGGAAAAACAAGTGAGGAAAGGAGGTGTGCCAGCCTTTGCCAACCCCACTCCTCAGGTGGGGGAGGCGAGGTGAAGCACAACTCCGGGCTCTCGCCATATTGAAGATGGGGAGCCCTAGCCAACCAGGGACAGGATCCTGCCCCCCTCCCACTGGAGAGTGGCAGAGTAGGGGGGTGTACTCCCCCCAAGGAAGGGTCCCATTGGTCCCTGCCTTTGCCCTACTGTAACACCCCTAAATTTAGTATTTAGGGGCACCCTAAACCTGGATTCCTCAGATCCAGCCTACCAACAAGAAGAAAAGAAGAAGGACAGGGGGGGCGTGGCTTAGCCGGCTGCAAAATGGCCGCACCTTGAGTGGGCGCTGCCGGCCAAGCCTAATATCCTTAATTATCCTGCAGGCATCTGGATCATCGCCATTTGGACTTTGCACCATCGCCACTCACCTGCTCTTGTGGCGCGCTCTGAGCCCTTTCCTGCCTTCCTGGGTCGCTGCTGGGCCGAGTTTCGTCGCTGTGTGTGCCCCGGGCCTGGCCCTGTGGCGCGCGCGGCCTTCCCGGCCTCCTGGAGCCGACTGCGAGATCCTGACCTGGGACCGGATTTGTGCCGGACGCGTCGCCTCTGCTACTCGACCATCTGAGCCAGTAGGTGCCGCCGCTGCGGGGGCGCACTGCGGCGGGGTTGGGGGCGCGCTTGTTGTACCGCCCGGCCCGGCCTACGCGCGCCCGGTTGCCATTTTCCTCCCTTTGGCGCCCGTGGCTTAGGCCTCTCCTATCGGGCCTGGCGAGGTGGGTGGCGCGCTCCCCTTGACTCCCCCGCTGTGTGCAGCCTCCCTCCCGCTGCGGCCTCCGGCTCCCCGGCGTCTGTGATCGGCGGATGCTGCAGCGGCCCGTTTGGCATCTGGGCCCCCCTGCTGCGGCGATCTCGGCTCGCCGGACGCTGTGCTCCCCCGGAGGCGGCCGAGCGTTGTGTTCCCGCTTGCCGCCTCCCGTCCTGCTTTCGGCTGCCAAGGTCTGCGGACGCCACTACCTGCCGGCCCCTCCTCCTGGGCCCTCGCTGAACGGAGTGCAGTTTCTGCAACATCGAGCCGCCCTAACCCAGAATCCGGCTGAGGCATGGCCTACCACATCACATCTGTTGGTTGCCCCCTGCCGGGTCCTGCTGCTGTATCAAAGCGCGACCTATGGACTTTGGGCAGTGCTGATGCTTAATTTGCCCTCGGCCCAGTGCCCGACTCACCTGGCTGCTTCTACTCCTGCAGGCTCGGCCGCCAGTGCCCCGTTTGGTGCCTCTCGCCTCCGCTGTGCTGTGGTTCCCTTTGGCCTGTGTCCCTGCGGCCTCGTTGCGAGCTGGCTCTATTTGACATTCTTGCTGCCTGTGGTGGATCGCTCCTGCCAGCCCACTCTTAGCCGGACCCTGCTACCTCTCCCTTAAATTGGCTGGTCGGTGGGCTGTCTGAGGCGGCCGCCTGGTGCTGGACGGACTGCCCACTGGGACCCTTCCTCTCTTGCAACCACCCCACTTGTGCTTTGGTCCCGGGCGTCGCTGCAGCTGTCCGCTGGGCCTGTCCTCACGACTCTCCTCTGTTGGCTGGCCGCACCTTGAGTACATTGGTTTCCTCCTTCTTCCTGCGGCCTCACATCAGTTGACAGGCTGCTCCACTCTCCTGCGACCTCCAGCCATGGGACGAACCGACACCAAGCAGCCTAAAATCGCCTTTGATCAGTGCCGCCAGATGCGCCAGGAGGGTGCCGGTGCGGATGGAGGTGACCCCTTGGCTCCGTCTGACATGGCGCAATCCCGTGAGGACGATCTGAAGGCCATCATGTTGGACGTTAAATCCACGGTCACCAACATAGCGGCGCAGCTGGATCAGTTATCGGCCCGCCTGGACACAGTGAAAGCCCGGGTTGACTCCCACGATGCCCGACTCCTTCATGTTGAGACCAGGGTGTCTGACGCAGAGGACGCTGCTACCCAAGACCGCCAGAAATTGCTAAAGATGGACAAGATATTAGCCGTTATCCGAGACAAGAACGAAGATTTGGAAGCGCGCTCACGCAGGAGCAATCTTCGTATTACTGGAGTGCCCGAGTCCACCAACATATCTCGCATGGAGGACTATGTGGAGCAGCTGGCTCGTGAGCTTTTTGGCGACGTTCTCTCATCGGTTTTTATAGTTGAGCGGGCACATCGTTCCCTTGGCCCCCGTCCGGCCCCTGGTCTGCCGGCCCGTCCCATCATAGCCAAAATTTTAAATTTCAGGGACCGCGACGCCATCCTCCGGGCGGCCAGGGAAAAAGGGGTCATTCGCCACCAAGGTAACTCCCTCTCGTTCTACCCGGACTACACAACCGCAGTTCAGGCGGCACGCCGTGAGTTTCTACCGGCTAAACGGATCCTCCAGAAGCACGAGATCTCCTACTCACTGGCGTACCCGGCCAAACTGCGAGTTAAACTAGGCACAAAAACCCTCATCTTTCCGGATCCAAGAGAGGCGCTGGCATTTGCTAAAAAACTGGACAAGTCCAACCGTTCTTCGCCTGTCAACTCCCAAGCTGTTGCCGAGGATATTCTCAGTGACAATGACTGACCTGTTCTTCGAGCCCTGATTTTGCATCCTTCGCATTGTCTGTTCTCCAGGCCTGTAATTCGTACTTAGTCCTTTGGGTTCCTGTTGCCCTCTGAGGCATGTTCGATAGCCTATTTGTTTTTGATGTGAAGTTTCCCCAATTCTTGGTGTACATTTCTGATGTTTGCTGACGCTAACGGCCTGGCCACCCTGTCTCTCTGGCAGGGGTGTACGCTGGGCGTCGCCATGCCCCCACGGGATAATTCCCATCACGGACGCAGATTCTTCCCTTCCAAGTTGTGGGTCCCTGGGGTGGGTATGGGTGGTGTCTCAGCCTGATTGGGGGGTTGGTGTGGGTGCGGGGTTTGGGGTTCCCCTGGGGTTTTTTGTTTTGGGGGAGGGTTCCGGGGGATGGTTCTTTGGGGTACGGGGTCTGTGGCCTCCTTCTGAGGCCTTGTTGTTCGTTTTTGCACAGTATTTTGTTCATGGCCCCTCTGACATTAGGTCTCTTCCCCATGCTAGTCAGATTTCTGCCAAGGGGTTTGTTTTGCTTGTCCTGTTGGCCTATTTCAGTGATTGTGTGATATGTCTGACCATACTATGCCGAGCTGTTCCCTTGATTATTGCACCACTCTTGGCTCCCATATCCCATTGCACCGCTTATTGCCAATGCACGCAGCTCCTGCCCTTTATGTCACTTTTTCCGGATGTCCCCCCCCCTGATTGTGGCACCATGACTGACACTACACTTTGGACTTGGAATGTCCGTGGGCTTAATGACTACTGCAAGGCACGTTTGGTTCACGCCCATCTCATTCGCCACAAGGTGGACATCTGTTTTTTACAAGAGACCCATCTTATGCAATCCACTGCTTCTAGACTCCTTTCCCGACATTGGGGCGAAATCCATTCCTCCTTTTATTCTCGGAGGATGTCCATACTGCTGCACAGGGGGCTCCCATGGCAGACCTCTCAAGTGTTCTCTGACTCGGGCGGGCAATTCGTAATACTCCATGGCACCCTACGGGCTAAACCTCTGACACTCGTGGCGATATATGGTCCCAATTGCGACGACCCGGACTTCTTTGCTCGAGTTTGGCACCGCATCTCATCTCTTGGCCCTGCTGCTCTCCTCTGGGGGGGCGATTTTAATGTGGCTCTGTCCGCCGACTTGGACCGGTCTGGCTCCCATGCCTCCCACCCGCGCGCGAACTCACTCCTTAACTCCATACTCCTGGATAACTCACTGTACAACGCGTGGCGTCATGCTCACCCTGCGGGGCGTGAGGGCACGTGTGTCACTGGTTCTCGGGGCTGTTGGTCCCGACTGGACTTATGGATCACTACTCCGGACGCACTAGTCTGGCTTACCTCGGTTGACCATATGGCGCGCACTCTTTCTGACCACGCTCCCGTCAGCCTATCCTTTCGTCTCCCTCACTCGCCCAGTCGCGCCTTCTCATGGCGGCTTCCTCCGAACGCACTGCGCGTTTTGGTCTTCTGCGACGAGATACAGACTGCGATCGTAAATTATTTTTAGCTCAATGAGGGATCTGTGGACTCCCCATCCACGCTCTGGGAGGGTTTCAAGACTGTAATCCGTGGGGAATGTATCTCCAAGCAATCCGGTGTTTTGCGCTCCATCCGTGGCACTCTGGATAGGATTGAAAAGGAGATCAAATTGTTGGACACTTCTTACGCCCAGCACCCGAATGCCGATACCCTCGCTCAGATACGCGAGAAGCTGACTGAATTTTCCGATGAGGCGAATAGGGAACTGGCCTTTCTCGGTAGAGAGGCGCGGGCGCGTCGGTTTGGTGAGGGCGATCGCCCAGGTAAAACTCTGGCTAACCTCCTTAGTCGGGCCCGCGTTGCGTCATATATTACTGCCCTGCAAGACGGCGGTCCTTCCTCTGGCTCGGTAATTCACATCGGGAATTCCTTGATGAGCCCTTCTCTAAGGAGGAGATTTTAGCTGCTATAAACAGTATGCCTGGCGACAAGGCGCCCGGCTCGGATGGCCTGCCGGCCTCCTTTTATAAGGCCTTCGCCCCTCTTTTGATCCCCCACTTAGCTGCCATGTATAACGAGTCCTTCGAATCGGGACAATTCCCCCCGTCGCTGCGTGAGGCACTTTTGACCCTACTTCTCAAGCCGGATAAGCCCCCCGAGCAGAGAGATTCCTATCGCCCCCTTTCCCTCATCAACACTGACAACAAAATCTTTGCCAAGCTGCTTGCCTCCCGCCTACTTCCACTTATGCCACTCATTGCCCGCCCAGACCAATCCGGTTTCATCCCCAGTCGTGCCACCTCTCATAACCTCCGGCCCATTTTCTCCGTTCTTCATCAAATCAATCCGTCGGTTCCGGCAGTGGCGGCTTTGCTCGATGTCACCAAGGCCTTCGATACCTTGGAATGGCCCTTCTTGTTTTACCTCCTTCCCCGCCTGGGCTTCAGTCAGGTCTTCATTCACAAGGTGTTGCTCCTGTATACTCTTCCCACCGCTCGTCTCCGTATCAATGGACAGATTGCCAAGCCTATTCCTATCGGGCGCGGTACCCGGCAGGGCTGCCCGCTCTCGCCCATGCTCTTCGCTGTCGCTATGGAACCTCTCGCAGCTCGTCTCCGGCAGCACCATACTCAGAAAGGCATCGGTTTCGCGGCTTGGGCTCTTTTGGTTTCCATGTACGCGGACAATATCACTATTTATGTTCGTCATCCTCGGGAGAATCTCAGTCCTCTAGTCCGTGAGGTGATACGTTTCGGTGGCTACTCTGGCATTCAGGTTAATTGGAACAAATCTGTACTATTTCCTCTCACGGACGCCACGACCCCCTTTGATTCTGATTACCCTTTCGTGTGGGCTTCGGAGCCCACTAGGTATCTGGGTGAGCAGAGACGTGGATGAACTCTGGAGAGCCAACTTCGGCCGCGCAGTGGATTGGTTGGAGTCCAAGATCCCGCTCTGGAACCGGCTGCCGCTCTCACTGGCCGGGCGCATAGCGATTGCCAAGATGGTAGTGCTCCCGAAGTTCTTATATCTCTTCGTTAACATTCCCATCCCTCTCACCGCTCAATTTTTTCGCAAGGTTCGCTCTCTGCTTATCACTCTGGTTTGGGCTGGACGGCAACCCAGGATCGCTTACAACACCCTCACGCTTCCGATGTCGCGGGGTGGGCTGGGAGCCCCGGATTTTAAGCTTTATGCCCTTAGCGCTCAGGCCAGCTTCCTCCATTTCTGGCTCCACCCCCCCCGTTCCAACCCCATGGGGTGGTAGAGGCCGATCTCGCTGCCCCTTGGCCGCTCACAACTGCACTGTTCACCCCGGCGAAACTTCAACGCACTGAAATTGATACGGTCGAGACTTTGCGTTGGGCCTGGGACGGAATTCGCAAGATCTCCGGCTTTGAGATGCTATCCGCAAACTCTATGCCCATTGCTCATCACCCTACCTTTCCTCCAGTCGTCGGGGATGGTCAAACACGCCGGTCGTTTAGGTCTCTCCACAATATCAGACCTGTATCCCGGGGACACTTTGTTTTCGCTTGCCGCCGACTCCGGCCCCATGGACACCCTGTTATTATACCAACTCCGGGCTGTTTGCAGGAAGATCCACTCCACCTTTCCTCAACCTCCTCCCTCGTTGGCCACTCTTGATCTGTTCTATGCCTCTCCCTCTCCCAAGAAATTGGTCACTAAAATGTATGCTTATACGCTTGCAGCGTCCTCTATTTCTACTGAACGGGTGCGCATTGCATGGGGTGAGGACCTGGGAATCGAGATTTCTCAAGCGGATTGGTTGTATTGTTGTACCCAGATCAAACGCCTCTCTCCCAATTATCGTTTGCGCCTTATACACTTCAAATACATACACAGGTTGTATCGTACCCCCGCCCAACTTCACAGATTAGGTCTTGTAGCTAGTGACAGATGCTTGCGCTGCTCTGCGCCCGCGGCTGATTTCGCTCATCTCGCCTGGTTGTGCCCCCGGGTTTCGGCGTATTGGCAGGAAGTTTGTACAATTATCTCCGAAATCACCTCATCACCACTCCAACCTGATCCCGCGATCTGCCTCTTAGGCTTCGTTAAATTTTGCCCGGATGCCTCTCGTCGTTTGACTGCCATGCTGTTGGTCCTCGCGCGGCGCAGGGTCTCGATGTGTTGGGGTCGCAGGCCTGCGTCTAAGGCGGCCCTCTGGCTCGAGGATGCGTCCCGCTGCCAAACCCTCTTGTCTGAGTTCTGGGACCTCCTGCCAGCCAAGTCTCGTCCACTTGATATATGGGGCCCACTTGTTACCTACCTTTCAAGCCACGACCCCAAGCAATCTGCGACTTCTCCCGCACTCCCCGCCGGCTCCCTGCCGGCGGCGGCCGCCGGTGCTAGTCCGTGAGCTGCTCCCTTCTTGTTCATGGCCCCCTCCACTCTCCCTGCCGTTCTGGTAGTTTGCTTTCGCCCCTCACAGGGTTTCATGACAACTCCCCATGTCACTGTCTTTAAGGTGACACAAATGTGCGACTCTTTCTGCTGTGCTGCAATGTATAGATGTGCTTAATTTTCTGCTCCGATGGAACCATGTAATTATGCTGTGCAATCTTTTCTAAATAAAGGTTTTTGAAAATCAAAAAAAAAAGGACAAAGCCTTGCAGAGCTAACAAGAGGACGACGCCCACTGACTTGGCCCCAGCCCTACAGGCCTGTCTCCCCTCGAACCTGCTCCTGCGAAATCCCGGCGTGTCCAGCAGCCAGCAACCTCACAAACCCCGGAGGACCTGCCTGTCTTCACTTCCAAGACTTTTTCTCCCATGAACACCGGTCGTGTTTAAACTGCAGCTTCTGGCTCCGGCCGAACACCGCGAATCCAGCCCACTCTGCACCCGCCGAACCCGGCCCGAGCTCGAGTGGAAAAACACCACAAGAAGGTCACCCCGGCAATCCTGACCCGGGATCCGGCGACTCCTGACCTGCCTCAAGCCTCCAGACAATGCCTGCAGCCTCAATCCAGAGGCCCCCCTATACCGCGACCAGAGCGGGTAAGAAAATCCGACCCTAAAAGGCACCCCTGCACCCGACGCCCCAAGGCCTGGTTGCCCCAACCAACGGTGCCTAACCAACCCAAGACATCCCAACTTACCCCTCGAAGTGGTGGTCGCGCCCAGAAGGTCCTCGTCCCCGAGCCTGCAGTGCTTCTTCAAACCGGAGGCTCTCCATAGAAAACAACAGGGCGTCCGACGTTGAAACAGCACTCTGCACCCGGCGGCCCCAGTGCCGCTGAGGGTGCACCTTTTGTGCCTACTTATTTCCCCTTTTGCCCTGACCTAAACCCTAGGAGCTTGTCTCCCACAACCCAGTGACCTGCTTGCCAGCAGCCACCAACCGGAGACCCCCTATCCTCCATAGGATAACATTGGGCCTCAACACTCTGCACCCGGCCGCCCTAGTGCCGCTGAGGGTGCAACAACAGTGCATCACTGACCCTGGGGGAAACCTTGTTCTAACCCCAGAACCTTAACTCCCTTTAGAAAAAGTAACGTAAAAGTAACTTACTTGCAATTGGTTGAAACAGCCCATTCATTTCAATGTACTGCTCCAAAAAGTTTGTGTGCAGTTTTGAAATGTGAAAATATTCTGTAAAAATCGCACGAATAACAAAAACGCATTTACTCACCTGTTTCCAGGAAATGTCCCAGTGCTGAGTCTAGGTACCCAGCACTGAGTAGGAAAAAGTAACGTAAAAGTAACTTACCTGTGAATTTAATTTCCTTCCATAGGTTAACATTGGCGGTTCTCTGTGAAAAAAGTTTCTGTCGATTTTTGAAAACTAAGAATATTCGTTAAAAATCGCACAAATAATCCAAAATGTATTCTTTCAACTGTTTGCAGGAAATGTCCCAGTGCTGAGTCTAGGTACCCAGCACTGAATAGGAAAAAGTAACGTAAAAGTAACTTACCTGTGAATTGAATTTCCTTCCATAGGATAACATTGGTGGTTCTCTGTGAAAAAGTTTGTGTCAACTTTTGAAATACAAGAATATTCTTTAAAAATCGTACCTCCAACCAAAACGCATTTTCTAAACTGTTTTCAGGAAATGTCCCGGTGCTGAATCTAGGATCCAGCACTGTGGTAGAAAAAGTAATCCGAAAAGTAATTATCTGCATTTTTCTTAAAAAGCCTATTGATTCATATGTATTGAGTGTACTAAGTATTGCATTGCCTTGCAACCCCTGTAACTCGAATTGCATATCAAGTCTACTGTATATTGAAAGTATTCAACAACAGCATCTTAAACCTGTAAAGTATTTTATGCTCAACTGCACCAAGCTTACGTGACTCTAAAATAAATTAACAGTATATTTTTTATACAAAACAATTGCCCCCAGAGTTCAGTTCTTGAGTGTGTTAATTCATATGCTGACTGAGTGTGTACATCAAATGCTTAACACTGTCCTCTGATACTGCCTTACTGCTCGACCAAGCTACCACTATTAGAGAGTAAGGTTCTATCTAACCTCTGCCTACCTCTGGGGACTGCTGGACGCTGTACACACTGCACCTCACTTTGATGCAGTATATACAGAGCCACTTTCTTACATTGGTGGATCAGCGGTGGGATACAAAACTTTGCATTTGTTGGACTACTTGGTTACCACCTGATCACACGACAGAACTTGTAAATTGCCTTTAGAGTCTGATTTTTTAAATTGGAATTTTTCGAAATTACTAAAAGTCTTGTTAGGGCCTTGGTTAAGTCCGTTAGAATTTTAGAAACTAAAAGTCACTTTTAGTCAGGGGTAGAGGGTTAGAACTTTTTGTAATAATGTCTCAAGAACAGAACCCAGCTACTAGTGAAAATAACACAGATGACATAGAGGAGGTGGTTGAGGAGCTCGACCTCACCCCTTACCTTCACCTGTCTTTCAGGGAAGTAAGGTCCCTATGCAAAATTAAAAACATACCAACAGGTCAGCATCCAACCAAACAAAAGCTCCAGGAGCTTCTGGCTGAGTATGCTAAAGACCACCCCTCTAAATATGGTGATGACCAATCAGAGGAAGAAGAAGTGGATGAGAATGGAGGTGGGAACCCACCTCCACCACTTCATAGGGAAGATAGGGTACCAGTACCCTTAGTTCCAAGAATAAACCTCCTAGAACCTAGGAGCCACACAGGTGGACCAGGTCCTATGGAAAGCATTGAGGACAGCCTCAATGAAGAGGACAGTCTTTTAGCAAGGCTGGCAAAAAGGTTAGATCTAGAGACCAGACTCCTGGCTCTGGAAAAAGAAAGACAGGAGATGGGTTTAGCACCCATCAATGGTGGCAGCAACACAAATAATAAGGATAAAGAGCAATCTTTTTAAAAAAAATAATAATAATTATTTGGGTTTTCAGACAGTTCCATACAATTCACAGCCGAAATATGTAAACACAGTGGCATCAACTGTGGAAATAAAAACAAAACATTACAATCAATAACTCAGTGGCTATATAGTACAGACGTGAAGAACTAGTGTCCTGATCTTGACATTACACTTCCAATTATCATGCAACATGTGGGTTGACTCTGAATATTGGTTACACAGTATCAATAACTGGAGATGTAGGCGGTACAACTGTGCGTAGATAGTTTACAAAGGGCACCCAAATATCATTTGGCCGGGAGGTCACTGGCAACTCCTCCGCATACAACGCTAGATTCTCCCTGCAGTATGCCAGATCTTTAAGCCACTGGGCCTCCGTGGGGCTCCGCTGCCCACCCCACACCATCGCTATCTGTCGCTTAGCAATAAGCAATGCCACTTGTACCAGTTTACCCTTTGCCCCTGTTAATTGGGGGAGGAGCCCCAGCAAGCACATCTGCGGTACGCAAGGCAATTCTACACCGACCATTTTAGAGAGCCGCGCAACCAATATGTCCCCACCCGGCCACAGACCCAGGCCAGGTGCCAGAAGTCTGCCTCTGCAGAACCACATCGTGCACATGTGTCTGTGTCCCGCAACCCATGCTTAAACAGCTTGTGAGGTGTATGATAAACCTGATGCAGGAATTTAAAGTGAATAATACGTAAGTTCCCGTTGGAGGTGAGGGCACTAGTCAGGCCACAACACCGCACCCAGTCCTCAAGAGATATTTGAGGGTCTAAATATTTGTTCCATTTGTCCAAGCTCTGATCATCAGGGAGGACCCTATCCTCTCGAGCAGCCCGATACAGTTTAGTAATAAGCCTATGCCGGGTGGGGCTAATAAGCAAAGTGCGTAATGCGAATCTGGGGGCTCCACAGGAAACGTTGGATAATGGGCCTGCTCTGCTTTTTTCAGTCTGTGTAGCGAGAATGTAAAGAGCAAAGTCTGATATTGTATATAGTCCGTATCAGCCGTCAAAAAAATGCCATTGGGGTAGATATCCTTCATTTTGTCAACCCCTGCCTGAGCCAGTAGACTCATAGCCCCTCATGAATACAATGGCAGTTTCCCGGCCAGTCGGCCCAGTGCCTGCCAGGCTGCAATCGTCACGTTGATCGTGTTGAATGTGCCACGGGGTGTGTCTCTTCGCCTATGCGTTAATATGGACCTTAAGGGAATGGGATAAGTGTCCCAGTGTTCCACCGCCACATGCGGTATAAAGCAATGAGGTGTAAACCAGAAGTGCGCGTACTGCGCATGCGCACACAGGTAATACACGTAAATGTCTGGTACCCCAAATCCCCCCCTGTTTATAGTCTAGAGTTAGAGTTCGCCATCCCACGCGGGCCTGTTTTCCCCCCCCCCAATCAGACGAAGAAGCAGCGAGCGTATCGTGTTGAAAAACTGTTGGGAGAGGGAGAGCGGTATATTAATTAAAAAGGTACAACAGTTTAGGCAATACCACCATTTTAATCAGTGCGATACGAACCGCAAGGGAGAGAGGGAGGCGTATCCATCGGTCGACTTGTTGCTCCAATGTCATTACAGCAACTCCGTAGTTCTCCCGGTGCACTTTGTCAGGATCATGATTGACCCATATGCCCAAATATTTAACCGGCTCTTCTGCCCACACCAGAGGGAACTCCATTTCATATGGGTGTGTGGATATAGTTAACGGCATCACCACCGACTTAGACCAATTGATGTGCAGCCCGGAGAATCCCGCGAACCTAATATACTCCCGCAGGACCGGTGCCAGGTGAGCGCGAGGCTCCCGGATAAAAAGCAACATGTCATCCGCATACAAAGAAATGCTGAGTGGGCGGTGCCGCATCGTAAGGGCCGCATGCTTATGTCGCTGTCGAATGAGACAAGCCAGCGGTTCTAGGGTCAGGGCGAACAGGAGTGGCGAAAGAGGGCATCCCTGCCGGGTGCCTCTGGTTATGACAAAAGGCTCTGAGGTATGACCTCCCACTCGGACCCTCGCCGTGGGTTGCGCGTACAAGAGGCGCACCCAATTAATAAAAAAGGGGGAAAAACCCATGCGCTGTAGTATGCAGAACAGGTACCCTCATTCAATAGAATCGAACGCTTTTGCAGCGTCAAGCATAACCGCCACCGCCGGAAGGTCAGGAGAGAGAGTATGGAAGAGAGCAAAAAGTGTACGAAGATTGTGAGACGTAGATCGTGTAGGGATGAACCCGGACTGATCCGGTAGCACCAGATTCTGCAAGAGAGGTTGTAGGCGGATGGCTAGAATCTTCGCCAAAATTTTTACATCCGTGTTTATTAATGACAAGGGGCGATAGGAGTCGCAGCGAGCGGGTGGTTTATCTTTTTTTAATAAAGTGATAATCAGGGCCTCACGGAGGGAAGGAGGGAGTATGCCTGAGTCATAAGATTCAGCGTATATTTCTATCAGAAAGGGAGTGAGCTCCTCAGCGTATGCTTTGTAGAACTCGGATGTAAAGCCATCCGGGCCCGGTGCTTTTTTATTGGGAAGGGAGGCTATTGCTATTCTAATATCTTCCACTTAGATATGTTGACCTAAAAAG
This sequence comes from Calotriton arnoldi, assembly GCA_963921515.1. NCBI lineage: Eukaryota > Metazoa > Chordata > Amphibia > Caudata > Salamandridae > Calotriton > Calotriton arnoldi. The sequence goes on along the minus strand of CAWUFW010001374.1, from coordinate 1,910,668 downwards.
TCTCTCTGCCCATCAGATAACCATGCCAGAGCTACCTGCGACAGATATTCATCTAATTCCGCCGCCGTCGTCTCACCTTGTGATGTATACAGTATGGCATATGTTTGTCGGAACTGTTCTAAAATGTCCGGCACCCTAAAATAGTCCCGACCTGACTCGTCAGTGATTTTAGTGATCACCTCCTGGCGCATACGGTGTGTAATCTTAGTGACCAAATGATGTCCCGGCCTCCCCCCCTCACCATAAGAACGAGCCACAGTGCGTTTCGAGATATAGCGTAGTTCCTCTTCCGCAAGTCTCGTGTGTTCAAGTACAGCCTCCTTAATGGAGGCAAGGGTTACCTCACATGGCGCGCGCTCATATTCGCGTTCAAGTGCGGTCAATGTAGCTTCAACTTTAGTGATTTGCCCCCGCAAGTCCTTCAGTATGCCAGCTGATGTGTTTATACATACCCCCCGAATGGTAGCCTTAAAGCCCTCCCACAGTGTCCCCGCGCTTTCAACAGTCCCCTTGTTGTGAGCAAAGTATTGGGTGATGGCCTCCAGCACCGTCTCCAAATAAAGGGGATCCAGCAAGGTCTCGGGGCGGAAACGCCAGGTAAAGGCACGTGGTGTCTGCTGTGGCACGCAAAGAGTGTGCCGAACAGGGCAATGGTCTGATAGTGTACGCGGCAGATTTGCCACCTCCACCACCCACCCCGCCACCCCCTCACTGACCAGCCAGTAATCAAGTCGAGACCAGCTATCATGCGCTGTAGAAATATGTGTTCCCTCAAGCTTGTCGGCATGCTGATGTCGCCACATATCCAACAGCCCCAGTTCCCCCATCCCCATGTTTATCACACGCGCAGTGCCTGGGGAGTGTCCCTCTTTACCACTGGATTTATCCATGCTTGGATCCAGATGAGTATTAAAATCCCCCCCCCCCCCATAGGATCATGGCGTCCGGCCAGCCGCGCAGTACCACGATAAGGCTCTCAAATAGTTCAGGATCGTCAGTATTAGGGCCATAGGAATTCATGATGGTGACCAATGTACCCGCCAGCGTCCCGTGCACTAAAGCGTAGTGGCCCGCAGTATCTACATGCGAGCGGTGTGCAGTAAACGGGAGACCACTCTTCACCAAGATAAGCACCCCCCGGCTGTAAGAAGAGTAGGAGGAGGCCAGGCGGTAGCCTGCCCATCGGGCCCCAACCAGTGCATCCGTATGCTTTGTAAGATGCGTTTCTTGCAGGAGGGCGATATTAATCCTGTGGCGTTCTAAATGCCCTATCACCTGCCGAATTTTCTTGGGTGAATTAAGCCCCCGCACGTTCCACGTAATACATGAGATTGTCAAACCATTACTGTGTGTCCCAATGAGCAAAATAAACAGTGTACAGAATCAACCCTGCGTACAACCCTGATATGCAATGGGCGCGCAATGTCTAGCCGGATAAGCACAATTTGTAGCCACGCGAACAATCCCCAAATCAACACCCCCCCGCCACCCCCCCATCCCCTCACCCACTTTAGCAACCCCAACACACCAAAGCCATCCCGAACTCCCAGAACTAGATCCCAGGTACAATACCGAGGAAGAAATCGATATCGGGGTACACCCATAGGGGGGGATGCCGGAGCACAAACTCCCTCCCGGGGAAGGCAGGAGGTGGCCGAGCAAAACACCCTAGACCCTTCCCTATTCCAGCAGCTAAACATTTAACAAGAATATTTGTGAAAACACTCGCAACACTGCAATCCAGAGCAAGCATGACTGTAAATGAAGAATCCCCGCGTGATGTCTATGATTCCGGAGCACTAGCAAGAGGCATGTCCCGTCGCCGGGCGCCCTCCTCGCTGATCAAAGGTCTGTAACAAAGTCATCCTTGCCCACTGGGCAACTCTTCACCCCCAGCCGCCCCGTCGTCCTCCGCATGCCCGAGGGATTGGTTACAGCGTGACACAGATTTGGCGAAATTCAGGGCCAATTTAGGGCAGGTGAAGATTTTGTGTTTTCCAGAGTCCTCTACCCGGAGCTGTGCCGGATACAGCATGGCATATGGCATGCGCGCAGCAAGCAGCAACTTCTTGGCAGTCTGATACTCCCTACGGGCCTCCTGCACCACCTGAGTAAAGTCCGGGTAGAATGCGAGCGTATTTCCTTCATGGACAATGGTACCCTTTTCCCTCGCCAGCCTGAGCACTGCATCCCGATCTCTGTAATTTAAAAGCCGAGCAATGATGGGCCGAGGCGGGGCGCCCGGCGGCGGTCGCGCAGCCAGGGAGCGATGAGCGCGCTCCACAATGCGGACTGAAGATAAGTGCTCTGCCCCAAATATATCTCGCAGTAGCTTTTCTATATAGTCCTCTAGGCGGCCAGTATTTGTAGACTCAGGCAGGCCCGTAATGCGCACATTATTGCGCCTCGACCGGGCCTCCAAATCTTCGTTGCGAGCCTGTATAACCGCCAATACCTTTTCCATAGAGGTCGCCTTGTCAGTTACCCTCTGCAACCCATCCTCAGTATCTGAGATGCGTGTCTCTGCCTCCCCCAGTCTCTGTGCATGCTTATCCAATTTTGACGACATGTGGTCCATGCGTAGGTTCAGATGGTCAATTTTCCCGTCTATGGACTGTAAGCCAGCCTGTACGGCAAGGAGGGTCTTATCAATGTTAGTGAGTTGATCATTTGGGGGATCAGTCTCAGAGTCCGACGCTGGGTGGCCCTGCCCGTTTTCCGAGGCTCGAATGTAAGGGGCGGTTGGCCTCGTTCGCTTTTCCCCATGGCAGAGGCTCAAACGGCTGCCACAGCCAGAAATAACAGCGCAATGCAGGCCCCCTTCTGATCTAGAAGCGATTACGTGTTCACAGAAATTCGCCCTCCATGGACGGTGCGCCGGTTTTTCCCAGCTACTGTGTGATTCGGGCCCAGTCTTTAGTGAGAGCGATGTAGCGCAGGTCCCACCTTCTCACTCCGCCCCGTGCCCAGTCAGGACCGTCAGGAGATTCCAATTGACAGGTGTTAGCCTCCGTGTGCCCACATGCTCCGCTGCTCGATCACGCCTGCCGAGGTGGGTCCCCACAATGTAGGCGTCGTAGTAGGCCGCCACTCAGGCCCTCATTCCCCAGGCCACCAGATCGCCGGCAAAGGACAGTCCCAGGCTCACTCCACGAGGCAAGCAGCAGCGGGAGCCAGCGCACCTCCACCACCTCCAGCAGACATGGCACCTTCAGGCTCCTATCATCACACCCCCCCAGAGGAGCCTTCAGAGAACGCCACAGTTCGCCACTGCTCCCAAAGGTAAAAGGCCGGAGTTACTGCAGCCTATAAGTGTCCGTGTGGGGGGGTGGATTCCGCCACTAGTGAGGAGTAGCGGCGAGGCACTCAACTGACCAGGCTGTTATGGGCCGCTCCGGCAGAACGGTAAAGATCCCAGTCTCAGCGAGAACTGGCAGCTGACCTGGCGCAGGGAGGCCCCCTCCAGTGCTATCGAGGGCCGCCAGCGTTGAGGGCCGTCAGTGAGGCAGACCACACGGGAGCTGCGACCACGCAGGCACTCCAGGAACCCCACCCGGAACCCAGCGACTTCACAAGTAGGTCCCCACCGGCCCGCCAGCCAGCCGCCGCACCGCAGGATGCCGCACAGCCCCTCCACGCAAGCCCGGTGCTAGTAGGCCGCACTGGCAGGGCCGCAGGGGGGGCGGCTCGGCCCACCGATTCCCTCAGAAAGGAGCGGGTAGCAGCCACCAGACCCCCGCGCCCCACTGCACCGCCCACCAAGCCCCAGGCTCAGGGAGCCAGGCACCCCTCTGGCACGTAAAGCCTGCCGCTAGCGCTACCTGTGGCCTACCGTGCGCGCCCGGTCCGAGCGCGTCCCGCTCTGCCTGGCCGTCCAGAGCCGGCTCAGAGTCTCACAGCCCACACGATGCAGCGATCGCTCAGCCGAGCGATTTTCAGCCCGGTCAGTCCATGTTCGTTACTGCTTTCAGGACAGCCAGATTCCGCAGATTGCAGGGCGGGATGGGCAGGATAATTAACGGAGTTTCAGCTCGGTCGTCGGAGCAGCTCTACAGAGCGGCCATCTTGCGTTGCGCCCTCTAGTGCCCCCTAAAGAGCAATCTTTAGATCCGAAAATCCCCAAAGGGATTGTCCCTAAATTTGAGGAGGGTGATGACATCACCAAATGGTTCACAGCCTTTGAGAGGGCTTGTGAAATGAGGAAGGTGAAGAAACCTCTCTGGGGGGCTCTCCTGTGGGAACTGTTCTCTGGTAACTGTAGAGACAGGCTTCTGACCCTTTCTGGGCCAGATGCAGGGTCCTATGACCTCATGAAGAAGACTCTGATTGAGGGATTTGGGCTCACCACTGAGGAGTATAGAATTAGATTATGGGGGGCTCACAAAACCCAGAACCAGTACTGGATTGATTTTGTAGACTACTCTGTGAAAACACTGGATGGTTGATTAACTGGTCACAATGTGCATGATTTTACTGGAATTTACAACTTATTCATGAAGGAACATATTTTGAGTAATTGCACGAATGAAAAGTTACATCAGCATTTGGTAGACCTAGGTCTAATTTCTCCCCAAGAATTGGGAAAGAAGGCAGACCACTGGGTCAAGACAAGGGTGACAAAGACAACCACTGGGGGTGACCAGAAGAAAGTGGTCACAAAACCTCCCCAGGGGAAAGGTGGTGAAAATCCCCAAGATGAAAAGTCTGAGTCTTCCAAAGGGCCCCAAAAACCTGCACAGGGGGTTGGGTCCCAAAACTCTTCCCAAAATGGACCTAGATATAGGGGGAAGAACTTTGATCCTTTAAAGGCCTGGTGTAACAACTGTAAGAAGTTGGGACACTTAACTGGAGATGCTACTTGTCCTAGCAAGAAGCCCCTAGTCCTACAGCTACAGCTACAACCCCAGTTACTACTGGTGTAGCAAATCTCCAGATGGGATCAACAGTGTGCCCAGAGCAAATCAGGATGCACACTGAAGCAGTTCTAGTTTCTGAAGGGGAGGTTGAGTTGGCCACTGTAGCTGTGTGGCCACCCAACCTGAAAAAGTATTTACAATATCCCTGGATAAATGGAACTAGGATAGAAGCTCTGAGGGATACAGGTGCCAGTGTCACTATGGTGAGAAACACACTGGTTTCCCCTGGGCAATACTTGATTGGGCGCACTTACCCAGTCACCAATGCTGACAGTGTTACCACTAACCATGCCAGGGCTATAGTGACATTAGACTGGGAGGGGGGTGGGGGTTGCTGGCCTGAAACAGGTAGTGGTCTCTCCAAATTTACCAGCTGCATGTCTGCTTGGAAATGACCTGGAAACCTCAGCCTGGGCTGAGGTTGAATTAAAAGCCCATGCAGCAATGCTGGACATCCCTGAAGTGGTGTGTGTGAAAACACGAGCACAAAGCAAAAAGCAGGGAGAAAAAGAGGTGTTGGAGCCTGAAAGTATGGCACAACCAACCAAGAGAAAAGGAAAGAAGACTGGGGAACCAGCTTCACCACAGCAAAAGGAAAAGGACCCCTCTCCTCAGAGAGAGGACTTGGACACCCCAGAGGGGACTGAGCCCATGGAGTTAGACCCTGACCAGGTTGAGCTCTTGGGCCCAGGGGGACCCTCTAGAGAAGAGCTATGCCAGGGACAACTGGATTGTCCCACTCTTGAAAGCCTGAGGCAGCAAGCTGTTTCAGAAGCAAAGGGAAATGTCAGTGGTGACCACAGAGTCTTTTGGGAAGAGGGATTACTGTACACTGAGGCAAGAGACCCCAATCCTGGTACTACTAGGAGAGTGGTAGTGCCACAGAAGTACAGGGAGTTCCTCCTAACATTGGCTCATGACATCCCCCTAGCTGGACATCTGGGTCAGAACAAAACTTGGGAAAGGTTAGTTAGCCATTTCTACTGGCCCCAGATGCGCCAAAAGGTGAAGGAGTTTGTCAGCTCCTGTGTTACCTGTCAAGCCAGTGGCAAGACAGGTGGCCATTCAAAGGCCCCCCTGATACCACTACCTATGGTGGAGGTGCCCTTTGAAAGGGTAGGTGTGGACATTGTGGGTCCACTTGAACCTCCCACAGCCTCAGGGAACAGGTTTATACTGGTGGTGGTGGATCATGCCACCAGGTATCCTGAAGCTATACCCCTTAGGACTACTACAGCTCCTGCAGTAGCCAAGGCCCTCATTGGTGTCTTCACCAGAGTAGGGTTCCCTAAGGAGGTGGTGTCAGACAGAGGTTCTAACTTCATGTCTGCATACCTGAAACACATGTGGAAGGAGTGTGGAGTGCAGTACAAGTTTACTACACCCTACCATCCACAAACCAATGGCCTTGTTGAGAGATTCAACAAGACATTGAAAGGCATGATCATGGGACTCCCAGAGAAACTCAAGAGGAGGTGGGATGTTCTGTTACCATGCCTGCTTTTCGCTCACAGGGAAGTGCCACAGAAGGGAGTAGGGTTTTCCCCCTTTGAACTTCTGTTTGGTCATCCTGTGAGGGGACCACTGTGCCTTGTGAAAGAGGGCTGGGAGAAGCCTCTCCAAGAGCCCAAGCAAGACATAGTGGACTATGTACTTTGCCTAAGGTCCAGAATGGCTGAGTACATGGAAAAGGCATCCAAAAATCTTGAGGCCAGCCAGGAGCTTCAGAAGCACTGGTATGACCAAAAAGCTGCACTTGTTGAATTTCAACCTGGTCAGAAGGTGTGGGGTTTGGAGCCAGTGGCACCCAGGGCACTCCAGGATAGATGGAGTGGTCCTTACCCTATCCTAGAAAAGAAGAGTGAGGTCACCTACTTAGTTGACCTGGGCACTAGCAGGACACCCAAAAGGGTGATCCATGTGAACCGCCTTAAACTCTACAATGACAGGGCTGACATCACCATGCTGATGGTGACTGATGAGGAGCAGGAGACAGAGAGTGAACCTCTCCCTGACCTCCTCTCATACAGCCCAAAAGATGGGTCAGTGGATGGAGTTGTCTTTTCAGACACCCTCTCTGCCCAACAGCAAAGTGATTGCAAGCAAGTCTTGCAACAGTATGCTAGTCTCTTTTCCTTGTCCCCTGGTCTGACTAATTGGTGTACCCATGATGTGGACACTGGTGACAGTGCACCTGTCAAAAACAAAATCTATTCCCAGTCAGATCAAGTCAAGGAAAGCATCAAAGCTGAAGTCAGCAAGATGCTGAGCTTGGGGCTATTGAACCCTCTGAGAGCCCCTGGGCCAGCCCAGTGGTTCTAGTCCCCAAACCTCATCCACAGGGTGGAAAGAGGGAAATTAGGTTTTGTGTGGATTACAGAGGACTCAACTCTGTCACCAAGACAGATGCACACCCCATCCCAAGAGCAGATGAACTGATAGATAAGTTAGGGGCAGCCAAATTTCTCAGTACTTTTGACTTAACTGCAGGGTACTGGCAGATTGGCATGGCCCCTGGAGCAAAAGAGAAAACAGCATTCTCCACACCTGATGGGCATTATCAGTTCACTGTTATGCCCTTTGGTCTAAAGAATGCCCCTGCCACCTTCCAAAGGTTGGTGAATCAAGTCCTTGCTGGATTGGAGTCCTTTAGTGCAGCTTATCTAGATGATATTGCTGTCTTTAGCTCCACCTGGCAGGATCACCTGATCCACCTTGGGAAGGTTTTAAAAGCCCTGAAAACTGCAGGCTTAACTAGCAAGGCATCCAAATGCCAGATAGGGCAGGGCACTGTGGTGTACTTGGGCCACCTGGTTGGTGGAGGCCAGGTACAGCCCTTACAACCCAAGATCCAGGTCATCCTGGACTGGGAAGGTCCAACCACCCAAACTCAAGTCAGGGCATTCCTTGGCTTGACTGGGCACTACAGGAGGTTTGTGAAGGGCTATGGGTCCATTGTGACTCCCCTCACAGAACTCACCTCCAAGAAGATGCCCAAGAAGGTTAACTGGACAGTCAGCTGCCAAAAGGCTTTTGACACCCTGAAAGAAGCAATGTGCTCAGCACCAATTCTGAAGGCCCCAGATTATGCCAAGCAGTTCATAGTGCAGACTGATGCCTCTGAGCTAGGGATAGGAGTGATCCTATCCCAGACCAATGATGAAGGCCAAGACCAACCTGTTGCTTTTATAAGCAGGAGGCTTCTCCCCAAAGAGCAGCGTTGGAGTGCCATTGAGAGGGAGGCCTTTGCTGTGGTTTGGTCCCTGAAGAAGCTGAGACCAAACCTGTTTGGGACTCACTTCCTAGTACAAACCGACCACAGACCTCTCAGGTGGCTAATGCAAATGAAAGGAGAAAATCCTAAACTGTTGAGGTGGTCCATCTCCCTACAGGGAATGGACTTCGAAGTGGAACACAGACCAGGGACAGCCCATGCCAATGCAGATGGACTTTCCAGGTTCTTCCACTTAGACAATGAAGACTCTCTAGGGAAAGGTTAGTCTCATCATCTTTCGCTTGGGGGTGGGAAGGGGGGTGAGAAAGCGCCATCTTTCCACATGGTATGCCCCCACTTTTTGCTGAATTGCTGATGTTCTTTGACTGAGTGTGCCCTGGGTTCCTGCTAATCAGGAGCCCAGGGACTATGTTCCTTCCCGAAAACTATATTGATGCCTAAACCCAATTGGCAACTCTGGCCACAGGTAGGTCCCTGGTAAAGGGTACCCCATGTACCCAGGGCCTGTGACCAGAGAAGGCTCCTAAGGGCTGCAGCACGAATTGTGCCACCCTTAGGGGCCCTGCACCTTTTCACAAACAAACTGCCTTGCAGGCTGCGTGTCTTGGTGCAGACCAAAAGTGAAGAGTAGACCTGACACACATCCCTGTGTGTCATGCCCACAAACCACTGCCCTGGCCTAGGTCAGCCACCCCTCTAGCTGGGTGCACTATGTCAGTGGTGAGGGCACAGAGGCATGAGCCCTGTGCCCCTACAGTGTCTGAGTCCATTCTCAGACATTGTAAGTGCAGTGTGCCATTAAAGAGTATATGGTGCTGGGAGTTTGTCATTACGAACTCCACAGCCCCATGATGGCTACACTGAAGTCTGGGAAGTTTGGTATCAAACTTCTCAGCACATTGTACCCACACTGATGCCAGTGTGGGTTTCAATGTAAAACGCACGACAGAGGGCATTTTAGAAATGCCCCCTGAACTCGACCCACAACCAGTGTCCCGACTGAGTGGCTGCTTAGGCTGCCACCCACCAGACATGTTGCTGGACCCCTGGGTCGAGAGCCATCCGCTCTCGAGGGCCTGGAACAATGCACATCCTGGGACGAGGTGCTAGGCCCCCTCCCCCAGGATGGGCAGGGGAAGCTTCAAAGGCCTGCCACCTTTGTGAGCTTCTCCAGACCACTTGCTGTACTCAGCAACTGGTCCCCACCGGTTCTGACCCCCACTTTGGGCAGGAGAATCGGCGGGAAAAACAAGTGAGGAAAGGAGGTGTGCCAGCCTTTGCCAACCCCACCCCTCAGGTGGGGGAGGCGAGGTGAAGCACAACTCCGGGCTCTCGCCATCTTGAAGATGGGGAGCCCTAGCCAACCAGGGACAGGATCCTGCCCCCCTCCCACTGGAGAGTGGCAGAGTAGGGGGGTGTACTCCCCCAAAGGAAGGGACCCATTGGTCCCTGCCTTTGCCCTACATGTAGCACCCCTAAATTTAGTATTTAGGGGCACCCTGAACCTGTATTCCTCAGATCCAGCCTACCAACAAGAAGAAAAGAAGAAGGACAAAGAGCCGTGCAGAGCTAACAAGAGGACGACGCCCACTGACTTGGCCCCAGCCCTACAAGCCTGTCTCCCCTCGAACCTGCTCCTGCGAAATCCCGGCGTGTCCAGCAGCCAGCAACCTCACAAACCCCGGAGGACCTGCCTGCCTTCACTTCCAAGACTGTTTCTCCCGTGAACACCGGTCGTGTTTAAACTGCAGCTTCTGGCTCCGGCCGGACACCGCGAATACAGCCCACTCTGCACCCACCGAACCCGGCCCGAGCTCGAGTGGAAAAACACCACAAGAAGGTCAGCCCGGCGATCCTGACCCGAGATCCGGCGACTCCTGACCTGCCTCAAGCCTCCAGACGACGCTTGCAGCCTCAATCCAGAGGCCCCCCTCTACCGCGACCAGAGCGGGTAAGAAAATCCGACCCTAAAAGGCACCACTGCACCCGACCCCCCACGGCCTTGTGTGCCCCAACCAACGGTGCCTAACCAACCCAAGACATCCCAACTTACCCCTCGAAGTGGTGGTCGCGCCCAGAAGGTCCTCGTCTCCGAGCCTGCAGTGCTTCTTCAAACCGGAGGCTCTCCATAGAAAACAACAGGGCGTGAGACGTCGAAACAGCACTCTGCACCCGGCCGCCCCAGTGCCACTGAGGGTGCTTCTTTTGTGCCTACTTGTTTCCCCTTTTGCCCTGACTTAAACCCTAGGAGCTTGTCTCCCACAACCCAGTGGCCTGCTTGCCAGCAGCCACCAACCGGAGACCCCCTATCCTCCATAGGATAACATTGGGCCTCAACACTCTGCACCCGGCCGCCCTAGTGCCGCTGAGGGTGCAACAACAGTGCATCACTGACCCTGGGGGAACCCTTGTTCTAACCCCAGAACCTTAACTCCCACAGTCGTTTACTTACCTGCAAACCGATAACCTGTTTTTCCTCCATAGGATAACATTGACAATTTTTCTTCGAAAAAACGACAAGTGTGGAGTTTTGAAAACTAAAGATATTCTTTAAAAATCGTGTTTTCTTACCTGTTTGCAGGACATGTCCCAGTGCTGAATCTAGGCATCCAGCACTGAGTTAGAAAAAGTAACGTAAAAGTAACTTACCTGTGAATTGAATTTCCTTCCATAGGATAACATTGGCGGTTCTCTGTGAAAAAAGTTTCTAAGTGTCGACTTTTGAAAACTAAGAATATTCGTTAAAAATCGCACAAATAGGGGGGCGTGGCTTAACTGGCCATCATGGCGGATGCAGCTTAGCTGAGCTCCGTCCACCCACGCCGTAATCCGCCAAACATCCTGTATTATCCTGCCCAGAGAAGCCTCAGTTAGCAGTGCTGATTGCCCCTCTCACCTAGGGGACCGGAGATCCCTACATTGTTACGATTGGCAGGGGGGCAGCGGAGATTCCAGCGCCGATCCCGGCGCCGTTTGCCGCTCCGACAATTGCGGCCATCCTGGAGCCTGTGACCCGGGGCTGCAGCGCGGCCCCCGCTTGCTGTGCGGTGAGCGGCGTCCGGGGTGGAGGTGCCCTGTGCCCCCCCCTGTGAGCCGCACTGCCGGTGTGATCTGAGTCGGCAGGAGGAGACCGCTGCCCCGCCCCTCTACCCAGCGGCCGCCATCTTCCTGGCGCGGGGCTGGAGGTGCGGCGGTGCCTGTCCTGCGGCGCTGCTCGGGCCCTTGCCCAGTGATCCACGGCGGGAGTGAGGCTCCGTCCGCTGCCGGCGAGATCGGACCCCGGAGGAGCTGGCCGTGTGAGGCCCTGGAGACCCGAGGCTGGGCAGCGACCACGGACCACAGACGGTGAGCGATCCGGCAGCTACCCCCCTCCCCCCTGCCGTCCCTGTGGGAGTTTTGCCAGGCCAGGAACCAGACCTTGGGAGCACTAGTGCCTATAAGCACCCTGAGGGCGGACTTTCATTGCCCGGGAGTATATATTGTGGAGGCGAGTCCCTGACGGTCACACTCGGGACCCCGGAGACCGCCTGACTGACTGCACGGCCGGGTCCTGGCTGCCCGGGGGTCGCTGGGTGCTGCCACGAGTGGGCTGAGATCTGTGCTGCGGAGGGCCTGCATCTAGCTGGGGTTCGTGGCCCTGCTACGCCCCCACGTGGGGCTCGCATATCAACAGACGTTGAACACTCGGCCTGACCCTCAGTTTGTGCCCAGTGCCTTGCTGGCCGCTGTGCCTCTACGGCCCCTGTCATCCTGGTCCCGCCTGGTGAGGCGGCTGCCGGCCCGGTTGGTGTGAGCTCCTCGTCCCTTCGCCGGCTGCATGGCCCGTGGTCTTCCCTCCTGATGGGCAAGGGCGGTCCGGGCGGGGCCGGCCCCAAGCAGGGCACCATTGACCAGTTCACTACGGCTGCGGGAGGCACTGCGAGTGGGGATGGAAGTGGCTCGACCCCGGACAATGCGGCCCTTCTGGTGGCGATTAACAGTGCCCGTGATACGCTAGATGCGAAGATCGGCGCGGTGGGGTCCGAAGTCTCCTTTTGCGCCAAGATCTCCGAAGGGCAGTGGACCGGATCACCGAGGCCGAAACGAGGGTCTCGACGGTGGAAGATTCCGTGACCTCCCTCCAAAAGAAAGTGAATAAATTCACGGTCATCACGCAGGACCTGGCCTCTAGAGCGGAGGATGCGGAAGGCCGAGCTCGACGGAACAACCTACGCTTCGTGGGCCTGCCCGAGGGCTGCGAAGGGGTCTCAACGACGAATTTCATCACTAAGTGGCTCATAGATGTGATGCCTAACGATCTGCTATCCTCGGCCTTCGTGGTGGAACGGGCGCAGAGGGCCCTGGCGCAGAGGCCCCCCCCCGGGCGCGGCCCCAAGGCCTGTCATCGCAAGGATCATGAACTATGCCGACCGTGACGCCATACTGCGATTCACCAGGTCACAGAAAGACAGTTTTGTACACGACTCCCGCTCTATCATGATATTCCCGGACTATACGCGCCTGGTTCAACAACCACGCCAATCCTTCATGGCTGCGAAGCGCAGACTCAGAGAACTGAACATACAATACATGCTGCTGTATCCAGCCCGGATGCGCGTAATATACAACTCAAAGTCGTATTTCTTCGACACCCCTGAAGCGGTCTTCACTTGGACGGATGAGCGCCCACAGCTTCGAGCGCGTTCCACATCGGCAATAGACTCAGACTCCTCCCGTGGCTCACGGAGTCAGCGGCCACGACGCACCAAGTCTCAGAAGCGGCAGGGGCCGGGGTCGGACAGGGCGTCAGCGAGCCCTGGGCGGCCACCCTGACGGATCCAGATCATCCCACAGCCCACATGGCAATCTGTAAGACACTGACAATGTTTGGATCCACATTAGTAATGTTGTTCTCTGGGCGGGCGGGGGAGCTTGACTATGGGCCGCTAAGCCAAAGACCTATTGCACCCCCAGGTTTCTTAGAGTTATAGGGTGGGGTGGGAACCATTGGTGCGATACTCGAGGGCCCCCGTTGGGGGTCCGCTACTATCCGCACCGCGACAGATGCTCCTTGTTCCTGGTAGTATCGGGTGGGGGGGCTTTCCCTTTGGGATTGCAGTTTTATGGTGTTTTTATGTTTTTGGTACATGCAGACGATGGGCTATTTTCCACATTTTCTTCTATGCAGATCTCCTCGCTTTATCCAACCCCTCCCTGGGACTAGATGATGCCCGATGAAGTAGACCCCCTCGGAGACCTAATGGTAGTCTCATGGAATGTCCGGGGATTACTGAATAAAGTGAAACGAAGTGCAGTCCTACGACAGGCGAAGAGGTATGGGGCAGATATCCTGCTCTTACAAGAGACCCATTTATTGGGGACTAAGGTCCCATGCCTCGCCCGCTTTGGCTTTTATCACATTTACCATGCAGGGTTCACGAGAGGGTCCAGGGGAGTGGCTGTCCTTATCCACCGCAGGGTTCAGTTTCAATATATATCACATAGAGCAGATCCCGGGGGCCGATTCCTCTTTGTCACGGGTAAGATCTCTGGGGAACAGACCACCATTAGTAGTATCTATGCCCCTCCGCCACTAGGAGCTACTTTTGTCGAGAATCTTTTGGGGGTATGGGGAGCCATTCCAACGGGTTTGACCCTGATGGGGGGCGACTGGAACGACACCATGGGGCCTTTAGATCGACAGCGCAACTTAAATTCCCCTCAACCACCGGGCCCGACTAAACTATACACACTGGCATCAACACTGGACTGGGCCGACATATGGCGAGAATTCCACCCTACAGAGCGGGATTATACATACCTTTCGACGGTCCATGGGTCACAATCTAGATTAGACTACTTTTTTGTCCCCCGGGTGTTTCTCCATAGATTTTCACAGATACGGCATCAGCCCCGCGGTTTATCAGATCATTCCCCGGTAGCAATGCGATTTCATACATGCTCACGCAGACCTCCATTCCGCTGGAGAATGTCCCCCTGGCACCTCCGGAGTCCAGCCTATCAAGTTATGCTTAACACTGCGATCACTACCTATTTGGCAGACAACGGTCCCTCGGCCCCTTCGAGTACTACTCTCTGGGAAGCCCTAAAACCGACCGTCCGAGGTCATGAAATTAGCTATCGCACAAAAGAGAAACGTACCCACCGCGAGCAGCTTGATACCCTAGAGGCATGCCAGGCGACCCTGTCTTCCCAGCTCAGTTCCAATCCCAGTCCCATCCTCCGCCGAAATCTGATCCTTGCACAACAAGAGCTGCGTCAATACCTATTAAATGAAGCCAAGGAGATTTGGGAGGCGTCACAGCATTGGATATATCTGTGGGGCGATAAATCAAGTAAAATGCTCCATAGACTGTGTCAAGCAGATGGCGCCCCGGCTATTACACCTACCATTCGTGGTTTGGACGGGTCCCTATACACGGCACCCGGGGAGGTGGCGGGGGAATTTGCGAGGCATTTCACATCCGTGTACGCCCAGCAGGAGCAGATCTCTGCCGAACTCATTACGGAGTTCCTAGTGGACATTCCGCCTCGCCGGCTCCCCGACTCCGTCCGGGAGCGGCTGGAGACCCCAATTACACTTGAGGAACTGACCGGCGCCCTCAGTGCGTTGCAGCCGGGTCGTGCCCCGGGTCCCAATGGGTTCCCCATGGAATTCCTCCGATCCCATATATCGCTTCTAGGGCCTCATTTATTGGCGACCATCACAGACGCGGCAATTCTACCGCGGGACTGGCGACACGCGGAGATTGTGCTGTTTCTCAAGCCTGGCCGACCTCCGGAAGACCCATCTTCTTACCGCCCCATCTCCCTTATCAATTTTGAACCCAAATTACTAGGAAAGGTCCTGGCCGACCGCCTCAGGGGGTGTATCATGGACTTGGTCCACCCTGATCAGTCGGGCTTTATGCCACAGAGAGCCACTAGACACAATATTAGACGAGTCCATAACGCCATCGCTGCTGCCCCTACCCTTGGCCGACCCGCTGCCCTATTATTAGCTGATATAGACAAAGCATTTGATTCGCTGAGCTGGGTCTATCTTTTTCAACTACTGGAGGCAATCAACTTTGGACCCCGCTTCCTGACATATATACGCCTGTTATATACAGATTTGACAGCATCAGTTCGGATTGCGGGACACCGTTCTCGCCCTTTTCCGATTCAGAGGGGTACCCGCCAGGGCTGTCCACTGTCCCCATTGCTGTTTGCCTTAGCAGTCGAGCCGCTGGCGGCCTGGGTCAGAAGTGACCCGGTGCTCAGGGGGTTCGACTGGTCCCG
This sequence comes from Calotriton arnoldi, assembly GCA_963921515.1. NCBI lineage: Eukaryota > Metazoa > Chordata > Amphibia > Caudata > Salamandridae > Calotriton > Calotriton arnoldi. Next base: position 1,895,236 of record CAWUFW010001374.1, on the reverse strand, counting down.
AACACGGTCAGATCGTATAGCATTGTACGCTGACGACGTTCTCTTCTTCATGACAGACCCATGGTACTCAGGACCCCGCATACTGCAAATTCTTAGGGTTTTTGGGGGCACCACGGGCCTCCACGCCAATCCTGCTAAATCCATCCTCTTCCCCGTATGCGGCCACCAAGGCCGTGATACATGGGCCGCGCAGCTCTCCCGAGCCACAGATGGGTTCAAATATTTGGGGATCTACATCTCCCCCAGTCCCAAGATTTCATGGACGCATAATATCACCCCATTGTTGGTCAGTCTCAAGAATGAAACAACGATATGGTCCGCTCTCCCTCTATCCCTCTATGGGCGCTCAGCCATCTTTAAGATGGTTTCTCTGCCTCGGATCCTATACCGCCTCCAAAATTATCCTTATCTTATCCCACGCGCTTGGTTTGCACAGGTGAATGCAATACAAAACAATTTCCTCTGGGGTGGGGGGGCCGTTCGCGTGGCACTCCGTACATGTACACAATCTACATATTGTGGGGGGATAGCGGCAGCGGATATCTATTCATACTATGTTGCGTCTCACATTCTTGTAATTAACGAATGGTGGTATAATTCTCCTACCGATCCAGCATATGCAATTGAGCACGCTGCAATGGAACAAACCCCTCTGCTCCACTTGCTTTATAGCTCCACACGGCTCGACCATCTACCACCGGCTGGTAAGGTAGCCATACAGTTATGGAGGGCCAAGACCAGACAAATGGGATGGAAAGGGAAACTTACTCGTCAAACCCCCCTGTGGCACGGTACATACCTCAGAACTGCTACCGCATTGAGTGGGTTTCGGGGGTGGGACCTGGTGGGAATTTCGACCCTTGGGGACGTAGTGAGGGGCACTATCTTAAAATCATTTCAACAATTGCAGTCAGACTTTGACCTTCATAAGTCCCAATTTTTTAAATTTCTACAGCTCCGCCATGCGCTCTCCCCCAGATCCGTAATATAGAGGTTCTCCCCGAATTCCAGCCGTTGGAAGGCCGCCTGCTTATGGGGGACCTTGGACTACACAAAATCAGACAAATATACCAAACACTGACGACCCACACTCCCACCACTCTCGACAAAACCCGACTGGCCTGGCAGGCAGACATTCCTGACTTAACGGACGATGATTGGACTGAAGCAATAACCAGCCCGAGGGCGCGGCGGTTTCCGCACGCTACAGGCTTATCGAGTTTAAATACTTACATAGAATATATTACACTAGGGTACGACTGTGGCGAATGGGGGTCATCCAGTCCCCGGTGTGTTTGCGGTGCGGCAGAGAGGATGGGTCCTTCCTACATACGGTATGGGCCTGCACGGCCCTACAGCCCTTTTGGAATAGGGTTCGGTCATGTCTCAGTGAGGTGCTGGGGTGGGTGCTCCCACTTGATCCACGGCTATCCCTATTGCACTCCTCTGACGACATCGGGGGGAACCGCTATAAACAACATCTGCTGTTCCTCGCCTTTACTATTGCCAAGAGGGACATCGCACAGGGGTGGAAGGCGTCATCTCCCCCGACTATAGGCAAATAGAAAAGCGCCGTGGACACATGTATGGGTGCCGAGATTGCAGTCTTTGAGGCCCGTAGTTGCCCCAGGAAACATCGCAAGATTTGGTCACGATGGGCGACATATCGCGGAATTGACCTACCCCCCCTACCCGAGGAGGACCTGTAGATGGCATCCTCTGCTCCCTGCCGAGTATCACCCCCTGCTATATCATATGATTGTCTTATTGCCTTGTTGTAATGTATATCTTGACTCTGCTGCATTATGTACGATATCACGGAGATTGACCACTGTCTGCATATTGTTTGAAGTTTTGTTTTGCCTGCATGTTTGGCGGGTAATGTTTATTATCATGAAAATGGTTATCCATGCGAAACTTATCCCTCTGTTTACGCACGATATGATAGGGCGAACGCCCGATATACTGCAAAATAACCAAATAAAATTTGTTATTAAAAAAAAAAAAAATCGCACAAATAGCCAAATCGTATTCTTTCAACTGTTTGCAGGAAATGTCCCAGTGCTGAGTCTAGATACCCAGCACTGAATAGGAAAAGTAACGTAAAAGTAACTTACCTGTGAATTGAATTTCCTTCCATAGGATAACATTGGTGGTTCTCTGTGAAAAAGTTTGTGTCAACTTTTGAAATACAAGAATATTCTTTAAAAATCGTACCTCCAACCAAAACGCATTTTCTCAACTGTTTTCAGGAAATGTCCCGGTGCTGAATCTAGGATCCAGCACTGTGGTAGAAAAAGTAATCCGAAAAGTAATTATCTGCATTTTTCTTAAAAAGCCTATTGATTCATATGTATTGAGTGTACTAAGTATTGCATTGCCTTGCAACCCCTGTAACTCGAATTGCATACCAAGTCTACTGTATATTGAAAGTATTCAACAACAGCATCTTAAACCTGTAAAGTATTTTATGCTCAACTGCACCAAGCTTACTTGACTCTAAAATAAATAAACAGTATATTTTTTATACAAAACAATTGGCCTAGAGTTCAGTTCTTGAATGTGTGAATTCATTTGCTGACTGAGTGTGTACATCAAATGCTTAACACTGTACCCTGATACTGCCTTACTGCTCGACCAAGCTACCACTATTAGAGAGTAAGGTTCTATCTAACTTTAACCTCTGCCTACCTCTGGGGACTGCTGGACTCTGTACACACTGTACCTCACTTTGGTGTAGTATATACAGAGCCACTTTCTTACACCCGGTTCAGGTCACTCGGGTCACTAATGACCACCTCTCGGCCTTCCACTAAAATGAAGAGTCGGTCAGACAGTAGAGAATACAAACCAATAACCGTTTATTAAAGTACACTCAGGGGCATATTCTCAAGGAGCTATCGCCGAGTTATCAGCACTTTAACGCATCCAAAGTCGCGCTAAATTTATCGCCCCATTCACAAGCTGGTGCTAACAGCCCATAACACCAGTTTTCCTGCGAAAGCAATCGCAAAAAACATCGCCACATATGACCCCGGCAACTAACGCTAATGAGATGCAGAGTAGGCGTTCCCTAGCAAAAAGATGCGACAACACCACAACGCAACATTCTCAACGACCAGCCACATCGGCGATAGGAACACAAAACAGGCGATACGGCGCGTTACCAGCAGGAAATTAACACCTGCTCTGACCTGGTGCAAAGTCGGACGTCAACCTGCAGAAGAAAAGGGAGCCCAGCCCACAGCCACACCTGAAGAACAACAGATGCCATGGAGCCACTCACCATGCACCCCGTAGCCCCGAGAGGGCAACAACACCCACCGCCACCACCCCAAGGACCGCCACCACCCCCAATGGACACCCCCCCCCTCACCCCCCGGACCACCACAGAGGCAGCGCAGACAAAGACAGAGGACCTTCAGGAAATGCACCAGCCCCACAGACCTAACACCAGACAATGCCAATGCCCACTACAGGCCCAAAAGGACAACCATCCTCCGCATCCTGAACATCATTGCCCACAGGCTGACGGTACCAACACAGCGGACAACCAACATCCCTCCGCAGACAAAGCTGCTGGCTGTGTTGCACCTGTTGGCCTCTGGTATCCTCCCAAACAACAACCGCCCGAGTCGGAGGAGTCTCACAGCCAGCCCCATCCAAGTTCCTCACACCTGGCCTGGATGCCCTCACCAGCTAGGGACCCCAGCACCCATACGTCCCCCACAATGCGCAGGAACAGCTGGAGACCAAGCAAGGACTATACGCCATAGCTGGATCCCCACACGTGTCGGGGGCAATCGACTGCACACTTGTCCCACTTGTGCCCCCTGCCAACACCGCACACAATTACCGCAACAGAAAGCACAAGCATCCCATCAACGTGCAGGCAATAGTGGACCACAGGGGACTACTCACCAATGTCATAGCCAACTACCCAGGCAGTGTGCATGATCCCTTCATCTTCCGACAGTCCAACATCAACCAGCGCCTCCAGGATGGCACCCATGGGAATGCACTGCTCGTTGGCAAGTACCAAATGAACACACCACACACCTCAATCCCACAATCATACAACTCACAACTCTGGCACTGCACACGTCACAAAATCACATACAACATGCCAAACAACATGCCCGCCCACCAGACACGACAGCACAACTTACTGTGGCAACCTTGGTTAGCCATCGACGGCATGGCACCTCAGCCACACAATACCGGAATGTGGGGAGAGGTGGGAACCAGGCATGTGCGAAGGAGGCAAGTGACCCATGAATGAGTATGTACACAATGCCAAGTGTGGCGGAGATGTGCTGGACAGACTGCAGTATGCAGACCACAGACATAGCCATGTCTACATGCACTGCTGGTGTTTGGAGTGTAGTGGACAGTGGACGCAACCATGTCACCCCAGCCAGTGGGGAAGATCGCGGAAATGTAGCTTGTGACGTCCCCCCCTGTAAGCGTGTGCGGAGTGGGCTGGCCTGGCGTACGCCAGGCCAGCGCAGGGGTGTGAATAAAAAGCACGTAGCTCTGGCCGTGGTTCTCTTCCAGAATACCCAACGTGTCTGCCAGGGTGGCGCCTCCCACCCCGCCACGAGGCCGTCGCCGTGAGCGGTGTGGCCTGCGATCCTGTGCGCCTGCTGCCCCCCGGGCCGCTGGTCCCCGGACCCGTCATGCCCGCCCCTGCGCAGCCAGGCCTCACTGCTCACCTGCCGACACCGGCGTGTGTCAAAGAGGGCCCACCACGTGCCGGCGCAAGCTCCAAGCCCGAGGCCCACGACCTTCGCAGCCTCCTCAGACCATCACGGCCTCCGCGACACAGGCCCGCTTTACTCCTTTTTCGTTGACGTACTCCACCGCTGCCTCGACCCTACACTACGCTCAAGTAGGTCACACATTTGGAACTGAGTCTTGATTATGCTATGGCAGAGTACACACTTTATGGCAGCGTTAATATCACTGTACTCCCTTCGATGTGGTGCCACCAACTCTGTGCATAGCATCCCAACCACATGTGTCTGTGGGCCCCTGATGACTACGCCTTCGGCTTACACTGCGGACGAGTAGGTCACACATGTTGAACTGATCCGTGATTTCTGCATGGCGGAGTACATATCATTGTATGCAGGGAGACGAGTAAGAGGAAGACGCGGTTCAGTCCGGAGGAGAAAAGGACCATCGTTACGGAGATGTTCGAACATTGCCGACAACTGCCCTGGTGTCACCAACCCTGTGCATCGCGGGCCAATGACACGTGGCTGTGGGCCCCTGCTGACTGCTGCCTCGGGCCTACACTGCGGTCAAGTAGGTCACACATTTGGAACTGAGTCTTGATTACACAATGGCCGAGTACACACTTTATGGCGGAGTTTATATCACTATACTCCCTTCGATGTGGTGACACAAAGTATGTGCATAGCGATACCAAAGGGGATGATGGACGGAGCGTTTGAGCTAATCAAACACTCACCCCCAGTCAACTGATCTGGGTTTAATCCATCATCATTCTTTAGCTCACTCCACCACCCCAGTTCAGACATGGCCATATGCAAATCAGTCTGACCCTGTGCCTCATGGGAACAGTCCAGCCCGAACTGCCAAGCCATGTCTTCCCTGGACCGGAAACAAGCATCCTGGGACCGGTTTCTGGCTATTCAGCCGTCATCAGCCATACTAGCTTGAATCCAGTGGCAAAGTGAGCAAGGGACCCACGTCTGGGCATACCCTGCCAACTTAGGGCGAACAAAGCGATACCAAAGGGGATGATGGACGGAGCGTTTGAGCTAATCAAACACTCACCCCCAGTCAACTGATCTGGGTTTAATCCATCATCATTCTTTAGCTCACTCCACCACCCCAGTTCAGACATGGCCATATGCAAATCAGTCTGACCCTGTGCCTCATGGGAACAGTCCAGCCCGAACTGCCAAGCCATGTCTTCCCTGGACCGGAAACAAGCATCCTGGGACCGGTTTCTGGCTATTCAGCCGTCATCAGCCAGGCTAGCTTGAATCCAGTGGCAAAGTGAGCAAGGGACCCACGTCTGGGCATACCCTGCCAACTTAGGGCGAACAAAGCGATACCAAAGGGGATGATGGACGGAGCGTTTGAGCTAATCAAACACTTACCCCCAGTCAACTGATCTGGCTTGGCAGTTCGGTCTGGACTGTTCCCATGAGGCACAGGGTCAAGACTGATTTGCATATGGCTATGTCTCAACTGAGTGGCGTGGTGAAGCAAAATAACGATGGATTAAACCCAGATCTGTGACTGGGGGTGAATGTTTGCCAATGTGCAACATTCCGTCCATCATCTTGTGTGTTTTGCATTTTGCCCTAAGTGGGAAGGGTATGCCCAGACGTGGGTCCCGTGCTCACTACGCCACTGGAGTCAAGCTATCCTGGCTGATGAGGGCTGAAAGCCCGAAACCGGTCCTAGGATGCTTGATTCCGGTCCAGGGAAGACATGGCTTGGCAGTTCGGTCTGGACTGTTCCCATGAGGCACAGGGTCAAGACTGATTTGCATATGGCTATGTCTCAACTGGGGTGGCGTGGTGAAGCAAAATAACGATGGATTAAACCCAGATCTGTGACTGGGGGTGAATGTTTGCCAATGTGCAACATTCCGTCCATCATCTTGTGTGTTTTGCATTTCGCCCTAAGTGGGAAGGGTATGCCCAGACGTGGGTCCCGTGCTCACTACGCCACTGGAGTCAAGCTATCCTGGCTGATGAGGGCTGAAAGCCCGAAACCGGTCCTAGGATGCTTGATTCCGGTCCAGGGAAGACATGGCTTGGCAGTTCGGTCTGGACTGTTCCCATGAGGCACAGGGTCAAGACTGATTTGCATATGGCTATGTCTCAACTGGGGTGGCGTGGTGAAGCAAAATAACGATGGATTAAACCCAGATCTGTGACTGGGGGTGAATGTTTGCCAATGTGCAACATTCCGTCCATCATCTTGTGTGTTTTGCATTTCGCCCTAAGTGGGAAGGGTATGCCCAGACATGGGTCCCGTGCTCACTACGCCTCTGGAGTCAAGCTATCCTGGCTGATGAGGGCTGAAAGCCCGAAACCGGTCCTAGGATGCTTGATTCCGGTCCAGGGAAGACATGGCTTGGCAGTTCGGTCTGGACTGTTCCCATGAGGCACAGGGTCAAGACTGATTTGCATATGGCTATGTCTCAACTGGGGTGGCGTGGTGAAGCAAAATAACGATGGATTAAACCCAGATCTGTGACTGAGGGTGAATGTTTGCCAATGTGCAACATTCCGTCCATCATCTTGTGTGTTTTGCATTTCGCCCTAAGTGGGAAGGGTATGCCCAGACGTGGGTCCCGTGCTCACTACGCCACTGGAGTCAAGCTATCCTGGCTGATGAGGGCTGAAAGCCCGAAACCGGTCCTAGGATGCTTGATTCCGGTCCAGGGAAGACATGGCTTGGCAGTTCGGTCTGGACTGTTCCCATGAGGCACAGGGTCAAGACTGATTTGCATATGGCTATGTCTCAACTGGGGTGGCGTGGTGAAGCAAAATAACGATGGATTAAACCCAGATCTGTGACTGGGGGTGAATGTTTGCCAATGTGCAACATTCCGTCCATCATCTTGTGTGTTTTGCATTTCGCCCTAAGTGGGAAGGGTATGCCCAGACGTGGGTCCCGTGCTCACTACGCCACTGGAGTCAAGCTAACCTGGCTGATGAGGGCTGAAAGCCCGAAACCGGTCCTAGAATGCTTGATTCCGGTCCAGGGAAGACATGGCTTGGTAGTTCGGTCTGGACTGTTCCCATGAGGCACAGGGTCAAGACTGATTTGCATATGGCTATGTCTCAACTGGGGTGGCGTGGTGAAGCAAAATAACGATGGATTAAACCCAGATCTGTGACTGGGGGTGAATGTTTGCCAATGTGCAACATTCCGTCCATCATCTTGTGTGTTTTACAAAGTATGTGCATGGCATCCCAACCACACGTGTCTGTGGGTCCTTGATGACAACGCATTCGGCCTACACTGCGGTCGAGTACGTCACACATTGGGAATTCAGTCATGAATCATTTATGGCAGACTTGACATCATTGTACTGGCCTCATCGCAGACTGCATCCCCTTTCAGCTCCGGTGCCACTAAGTCTGTTCCCCGACATCCATGGCCACTTTCTGGATGAACTTGGGTGGCGACTGGGGTCTATGGACTGGGGGTTGTCTTCATCATCATGTCGGTGATACTGACTATGTGGCCAAAACGAGGCTGTAGCATTCCACTCCTCCATTTGCTGCTTCCGGCCGGCTCCTGCCCTCTGCATCATGCCCTGGAGGACACCTTCCACTGTCTCCCGCAAACCTCCGCTACATTCACCTTCGACATCGACGAGGACCCGCTCACCTCGCGTGGCCCTATCTCACTGCACCGCAAGTCACCGTCCCGTGGTGGTGTGCCTGTGCCGGCCGCAGTGCATCCGGGGCCACTAACTCTGTGCAGCTCAAACCATGGCCCCAGTCTGATGGCATTTTGGATGGCCTCTGGGTCGATGGTCTGGGGGTCATCAACGCCATGTGTCTGTGGCCCTGCGCTGTCCGCTGCCTCCGGCCTCAACTGCGGTCCACCTGGGCTCACTAAAGTCCTGACCTGCCCGGACGTCGCATCACCGCAGGATGCACACGCCACCACCGCCAGGACCAACTGCAAACGACAGGTGCCAGAGTAGGAAGTGTCTTACTGCCAGACAGTCAGAGTTGCTCACACCTGTCGTGGGTGCCATCATCAGCTTGATACCCTGCTCAGCTCTTCAGGTGCCACTAACTCAGTGCACCACACATCAAGGAACATTCTGCTTGCATGTTGGGTGAACACTGTACTCCCTCCGGCTACCACCATGATGCTTCACAGTTGTTTCTGTTGTGCTGGTGTTTTATGTTTCTGCTTCAATTGTGATCACTGTTCAAGTTGTTGCCAGTACCAACGACTCCATGAGGGCTGGCTTACACTCACCCCACACAGATCCAGCACATGCGTCACTGTACATGTGACCATGCCAATAAAGGTGTCGAGCGCACGTGCCCTTGGCCAGTTCAACGAACTATCTGTGTGTGTCCGTGTGCTCGTGATGTATACATTAGGGCCCCGGCCCCACAACCTTACATCGTGCAGTGTACAGAGGACGCAGCCATGTCACCGCAGGCAGAGGGTGGGACATTGCACATGTTGCATTATCGTCCCCCACTCAATACGTAAGTGGAGTGAACTTGGCCGGCGTAATCCAGTCCGCCGTGGGGGTGTGGGTGTTTGTCCCGTGGCTCTGGGTGTGGTTCAGTACTGGAAATGTGCAAAGGCATGTGTCTCTGTCGCAGTGTGGGTCTCCGTTGGGGAGTGTAGGTGGGCCCTGATGGGACTTAGACACCCACGTATGTGATCTGGTTCGGCTTCCATGAGGGAGTACCCCACCCGCACATGTTCGGCCACCCCCTTCTGGCAGTCTGACACCGGGCCTTGGAATGCGATGTGTGCTTGGGTGGGCTGCTGGGAGCCAGCCGGGGTGGTGGGTGCGTCCAGCTGTGTTGTCTGTGCAGGGGTGGGGTATTCTCGATGCAGCGGTGCTGCCCTACTCCTGGAGGTCGATTTGCCTAAGATGTCCATGGACTGTTGTGGGGCGTAGGTGTCGGAAGTGTGGTGGTCCTCTTCAGCATCACTGTAGAGTTGTCTGGTCTGCTCTGCTGGAGGTGTTGTTTGTCCCTCTGCAATGTGAAGGGGAGATGCTTGTTGACATTGTGTTGGCATGTATGTTGCCGCATTGTTCAAGTTTACATTCAGACTTCATGACAATGTACATTGTGACTGTTTGGGAGGGGCGGACTATTTGATGCGGGACTGTGGCCATTTGGACTACATGACGTAGGTGAGGTTGTACACGTACATTTGCATCTCACAGTTTCCTGCTATGTCAGATGTGATTGGCCATTTTCTACGCACAGGCGGACCCAGTTGTGTGCTCTGTTCTGCAGTGTAGGTGTTGGACTGTGTACCACATTGTCGTCCATGTGGGTGTGCTGTAATTGCTATGTGTGTGTGCTGCTTTGTGTGGGAGTCGCACCTGCAGCTGTGATTTTGCTGCCCCTTATCCCTTGGAGGCGGTGTGCCTTTGGCTTTTGTGCTTTTGAGGTGCTGTGATGTTGGCGACTTGGGTCATTGTACTCTTGTGCATTGTTTGTCTGCAGATGTGTTGTTGACGTCAGT